>JBBBDQ010001588.1:3120000-3741383 GCA_037127315.1 Ascarosepion bandense
TTAGTTGATAGCAGGGTGGGTTGGCCTCTACAGCTCCGGTTAAGATTCATGATGTATACCCAGCCGAAAGAATCTCTAAGTCGACGACAAAAAACTAAAACTTGAAACAGTTGATAAAAGGATGTGCTGACCTCATCAGCACCGGTTTGATTCAGGATTTATATTCCAACCGAAAGAATCTCTCTAGTCGACGACAAACAAAAACTTGTTAAAGTGATTTTCTGTCATATCAACCCCGGTTATTGATTCGGGGATCGATATCCGGCCTAAAGAATTTGACAGAAAAGTTTGAACAACTAAAACCTGAAAGAGAGCCTCATGGAACTATCTTCGTAAATACATATTTTTGCCTCTTTCATTGACCAAGCCAATAGTTAGTCTTTATATACGTCTTTAAGGATTTCCAAAAAGTATATCACTTATCTTCCCCGCCAACTTAACTGGGTAAAGATATTTGACACCTTCCCTCCCCTTCTCTTCTTCGTAACACTTCGCCGGGCAGTAGTAAACTATACGTTTTCTATGTCTCTTGATTTGAATGCCAAAATGTATATTTGTAAATATTTTTATCTAATGTTTTTTAAATTAAATATTTGTCTGTATTTTAACTCTGATTTTTGCTCAATCATTTTTTAAATTTTTTTTTTATGTTACAATTAACAGTAACACGTAACATAAATGGGGGCTGGTCCGGGATTAAAACGTAACATAAATGGGGGATCGTCCGGACTCTCTCGTAACATTAGTCACAACATATTACATTGCATTTAGAATTATGGTTTCGTTGTTAACATTTCGGTCTCTCACGTGATGTGACGTCATAGAACCGTATTATTAATTTACGGCCTGCGTTTGCTATTCGGTGAGTGTTATCGTCACAATGTTTTATGTCAACACAAGAGAATATCATGTTTAATGGTAGATGTCTTTATGTTAACGTCCCTACAAGCACTCTGAAGATGTTTCATGTGAGCCGAAAGCTTAGAAACAGCGTAATAAAAAATATCCACATGTTGGACACTGTTTGTCTTTATTTTCACCAGAAATTAAATCCAAAATACGATGTTTAGAACGGCTCATGATTAAGCATAATAGACATTCATTGTCTCTTATATTTAACAATATGCTTAGATAATTATATACTGCCTCAAAACTCTCTCTCTCTCTCTCTCTCTCTCTCTCTCTCTCTCTCTCTCTCTCTCACTTTAAAAATAAGGAATTTATTTCTAGTCTCTTTCGACCAGCATCTCATCAGGAAAAAATCGTTGAAATCACAAATCAAATGAAAACAGCAACGAAAATGAAGAGCAAAAATAGGGGGAACGTTAAAATAAATATACATATAAATATGTTACGGAAATTAACGAAGATTAACGAAACTTGGTTATACACAACCGACAATTTGAAATGATTTGTTTGAACGTTATTTTTGATCGATACTCATATTATTCTATTTTTAATTAAATAGTATTATATATTTATATCTACTGGCCTGATTATTTACGATAAATGTGGATAGGGGTCGCAGGTTTGAATCCTGCCGAATGACACACATTTTCGTAACAAACATTTATCGTAAATAATCAGGCCAGACTGTTTAATTAAAAACAGATTATCTACTTAAATATGAGTATCGATCAAAAATAATGTTCAAACAAATCATTTCAAATATATAAATATATATTTATAACGAGGGGAGGAGAAATGACAGGTAAATAATCATCGAGGGACAGTTAAAATAAAATATCCCCCAACAAATAAAGAGAGTTTGTGGTGGATGTTTGGTGTAAGTTTAGGTTTAAAGGTGATGAGGTTAGTGTTCGTTCCGAAATTCTTCCACTACACTAATTTTAAATTTGTTCACAAGAAAGTAACACAACACAATCGGTTTATAAAATAAAACGACGACAGGTTGAATATAAAATGACATGAGAATATTTAAATAACGACAAACAAAAAGTGTTGAATGTTCACAATGATACAAACAGTGAAGGTTTGGTGAGATTAAAAAAATGTTCATGAAGTTTTTATTGGAATAATCGAAATTGAATAGAGTTCGTTGACAAAATTAATATTTGAAGAAAGTTCAAATTAGAAAAGAGCCAACCAAAGTGCACACAAGGAAAGTTCGTGGCTTTGCATAAAGTTCGAATGCAAATAAAATTTGCATTCAAATTACATACCTTGTCAGTCATTAGAGATGAAACAGTAAATATCTTAATCTTCTAAATTATAAGAATATTCAGTATTCATGTTATGTGTCACAGAAAGTGTAACAGGATATGTATGAAAAAGTCTGAACATTACTTTTCAACAGATATAGATATAGGTTTCGTGAATGTTGTTTGTAATATAATAATGGAACTAGAAATAGTTCGTTGAAAGTTTCTTTGAACAAACGAAGAAAGTCTTTGACTGAAATAGAAAGGTGTGATGTGAATGTGAATGAATGTGAGTCACCCGAGAATCCGTAGCACGTATATAGGAAATATTAAGAAGAAAGTGAGCGCGCAAAATGAGGAGTGCGGTGGGTCCAAGTGTCTGAACTTGACCGACGTGGATTCGAGTGACAACTGGGGTGCACTAAATCAAGGGTCCCAAAGGGACGTGTTATATACCTTTCAAAGATCAAAAATCGACTCAAACGGGCTTTTAGGATTTTTGGCGCAAAACCGGGTTTGGACCAATGAGATTACTTAGAACGCAATCTACAACAATGATTGGCTGCTGCATTGAAAATGACCTCCAATCCGTGGTGGATTGGGGTAGGAAATGGCTTCCAAAACGAAGCTGCTGTCAATTAACCACCACAGACAACCGCACCTCCCTCCCATTAGCATGGAACAGGCATGCCTCCCAGAGAGTAAAACACGACGCCTGCTTGGCCTGACACTCTCAGCGGACCTCAAGTGGAATGACTACGTCGAATCCATTGCTAAATCCGCTGCTATGAAAGTCGGCTCTCTGTGCAGGGCCCGGAAATTCTTTCCGTCTGAATCTATCCTGCACTTATACAAATCTACCATCCGCCCGTGTTTTGAATACTGTTGCCACATCTGGTCGGGTGCCCCTGCTATTCTCCTCAGGCTTCTTGACAAAATACAGCGAAGAATCTGTAATGTGATTGATACCGACTTAGCTGACCGCCTGCAGTCACTCTCTCACCGGCGTGACGTGGCTTCCCTCTGCCTCTTCTATAAATACTTTCATGGCTTCTGCTCTGATGAACTTAAATCACGGGTGCCCCCCTAGGTGTGAGTTTGCATGAAATACTAGATTGGCAACTAGGTTCCACCCTTTAACAGTGAAAATGATGAAATGTAACCGTAATTTCTACTCCAACAGCTTCTTTTCTCGCATTTCCCGCCTGTGGAATTCCCTTCCGCATGCTTGCTTCCCCGACAGCTATAACCTCCAGGAGTTTAAATGTAAGGTCAATAGACACCTCCTAACACACTAACCCACACCCATTCTCTCCAACTCTCCCCCTATGTACATCCTAACTCGTCTATCGCCCTGTGTAACCCCCTGCGCTATAGTGGCAGTGGAATGCCTTGCTTGGGGTGACATGATTAAAAAAGAAATCCAAACTAAAATAACTTGTAACCGGGGGTGGATAGCTTATGCTATTCCTACAAGTTAACGAAATCCTTCTGTCGGCAAAGAGAAGGTTTTCCTGAGGATATGCAGACTGATTCCAAAATCTTTAATTGATTATCGAAACCAGCCACATGCAAAACTTTGAACCATTCTTTCTTATACGACATAGCACATGCTATATTCTCTACTAGATGTTGAGGAATAGTCGATTCCATATTAGTAGAGGGAAGACAACACATGCTACCTATTTTGCCTAATCGTATTTTCGAAGGTACATGTTGATTAATTCTTGTTTCCAAATGTAAGGTATATATATATATATATATATATATATATATATATATATGAATAAAGGTAAAAAGAAAAGTTAATTTCAGCCAATGCCAAATACGTGTTGCAAAATAAAATCCTCAGATTTGCCTTGATAAAGTCCATCAGAGGACGAAACGCGTCAACTAAGTAAGTTTTGCTTTTGTCTTTATTTATATTGTCTTTTCACACACATATTTTTAGTTATTTTTAGTTATATCTCAAATTTTACACACACACGCGCACACACACACACACACACACACACACACACACACACATATATATATATATATATAGCATAAATAAAATGAAATAATATAAAGTAATAATTGTGATGCTACTTATTGACACGTAAAATGTTATAAATAAACATGTATAATCACGATTGCGAGTTCCGTAAACCATTAAGATCTAAGAGGCACTACACGTGCTGCAGCCGTAGTAGCAGTGATATTTCCTGGGCAAGATAAACTGATAGAGCCCAACCCTTTATAGGTTGGGTTTGAATTCAGCGTTTTTCTTCTCTTAGACTGGTTACCATCCAAAGCTATAGGGCCTAGACTGTTCTGCTATTTTACCCATAGCCTGAAGAAGAGATGGATACATATCTTTCCCAAGGTGTTTGTACGTAAGTGAACGTAATAAAATTTCACATTACTTATCGGGGGTCAACTCGGAGTTTCTTGATTCCACACTCGTCAGGACTCAAACAAAGTGTTCCTAGTTCTAACGAGTAAGAAATTACACAATATATGCAAAAGTAGGTATACAGTAATGAAAACCAAAAATGCAAACATATCAATAATAAGCATATCGATCCCATATATGTCGAAATTGATTGCCCCCCGGCATTCACACGCGCCTATAGTCGAGAGTAAATACATATGTACATTCTGGAACAAAGGTCTTTATCAACATCAATATCCTGGCAAGCCTCCCGTGTCAACTGAATGATGGCATCGACAGAAAAAGTTCTATCCTTTACACAGCCCCACAAAACGAAATCCATAAAGGATGAGATCTGGCGAACGTGGTTGCTATCCAACATCCCTCGATGTTTAATCCACCTATTGAGAAATTCTAAAACGTGATTTTAATGAATTAAATTAATTCTATATCTAATCTAAACTTATTTATAAATGGAACTTTGTCTCTGTGTGTGTATGTGTCTGTGTGTGTGTGTGTGTGTGTCCGTTACCTATAGACTCCGAAACGGCTGAACCGATTTTCTTGAAAATTTACACAGTTGTCTGCGAGTGTTCTTAGCTAGGTTTTGTGTCGAGGTACCCCCGATAAATATCGAAAATCGATAATCGAAAAAAATCTGGTTTTAGAAGGAGTGGTCTGATTTTAATCAAATTTGATACACTCATAGACAAAGACATAAGAAACGATATTCAGAAGTTTCAAGGTTGCAGTTCTTACAATAGTGCAGAAAATCGAATATATATATATATATATATATATATATATATATATATATATATATATAAAAGGCGAGATGTTTGTGTGTGTGTCTGTTTATCTGTCTGTATGTCATTTGTACAAATCCACAATTTTTTTTCTCACGAAACTTCACACAAATATTCTTTAGACTGAGTCTGAGCTCCAGGACCATAGATTAGTTTTCAAGTTTTCATTACACCCGAGCAACGCCGGGCTATACTGCTAGTTTGTCCATATTTCTGAGCTGTGATATTTACATGATTTACAGTATTCAGACAGTTGAACTCATCTTTATTGTCATATTCACGACGTTTCGGTCGTTGTACGCTCCAACCTTCTTCAGTTGATTGGAATTTTGAACTGAACCTTTCATTTCGCTGACTGGGGTATATTGTTCTTGTTCCATGAGTAATGTCACTTCAGGATGTTTTAGTTATCTTCATTTAACTCAACTCTCCAAGTTTTTGTTCGCCACTGCTTTCGCTAGGTATTGAACTCACAGCTCTTTTGGTGAAGACACTGAATCCAATCAACGATTTTATCCAGTGGGCTTTGTGTCCTTAAAGGCATGGACTCATGGAATGAGAATAATCAACTCCAGTGATCGAAATCAAGGTTCGGTTTAAAATTCCTATCACCTGAAGAAAGTCGGAGCGTACAACGGTAGAAACGTCGTGAATATGACAGTAAAGATGAGGACAACATTCCGAACAATGTAATTAATAATAAATTATTATAGTATTAAATACATCCTAGAACCATTATTATATTACTAGTAATATCGGTATAATAAAACCCACGTCTATTGAACAGGTGTAGAGGCTCATGCCTTGTTCCCTGTTTAGGATGTGGTTTCCGGCTTTCTCTTTTCCAATCTTTTCACTCTTACGTAGCCCCCTGCACATCAGTGGTGTTACCGGCTTGCTCAGGGTGATATGATTAAAAATAAAATAAAATAAAATAATACTTACTGTATCCCTACGGTTGTTATTTTCTATAGTATAATTCAAACACACATTTTCATCCTTGTACAAATTAATTGTAACAACTGTTTTGATTTCCTTTCTTTCACCATACGGTCAATTTTAGACCCACTGGAGTGAGAGGGTGTAATCGATTCCTATTTTTTCCTCAGATTTGGTAATTTACAGTGGTGCGCAGTAATATGAATCTATTTTCAGGGTGTATGATGAACTTTGTTTGGCTTTGCGTCATCAGCGATTACATCAGATTTTTATGATGCCCAGACACTAGTGTCTCGACTGTCGATTAGTTGTTCTATGGTCGTTTTCTACAATCGGCGTTACTCCATGGAAGCGTATGCAAACTGTAACGCTGCACGAACACACTGTCAAGCCTTATAGAGAGATGGCAGATATCGTTAGAGTTAGCTTTTCAACTGTCTGTCGTGTTATAGAGGCGAAAAAACAAACTGGATCTATTAGTCCAAAACTTAAAGGAAAATGCTGTCGGAAGAGAAAAAAATCGCCAAGAGACGATGTATACGTGATCAGGGAAAGTGCGAAAGATCCTAGGAAGACATCATTCGTTTTGTTTCAATTAATTTGCACAAGGGTGTACATACATTTTTTTTTTATCTGTTCAGGACAAAGAACTGTGTTTTTCAATCTGTGTGAAAGCAACTGTGATGCATCACAGCTGACTTATTTTTCTATAGCGAACCAGTTCATATCGACCTTTGCCGTATCGTACTTTGATCTTTGGAAGAGGAGAGGGACTTATTATCAAGAAATAAATAAGAAAATAGGTAAACAAATAAAATTTAAATAATTAAAAAATGGAACAGCAAAGCAGGCCAAAGTGGAAAACGTCCGATAGAACAACGATTGGACATCGGGCATTTATTAATCTTCTGGGGATTATATGAATTTATATCGAGGTAAGCACATAAATAAAGATAATCCTTTCGTAATCGAGCATGACCTTCACACGACATTAATCAAAAGTAAAACCCTTTTTTAATAGTACTGCGATCGAATATGGCTTTGTTGTTCAACCAATGACTAGCATGTTTTACCACATCTCGTACAGGCGTGAGTTCGATTCTCAGCAACAGCAGCATCCAGTAATTGAACTGGGCATTTTCATTTGTATCAATAACACTATTAGCCATCTTACAAACAATTGCTAATTTAGTTGTGTCATGCTTGACAATTTTTATCGCCAGAATCGGGCTTACCGATTTATTAGTGTACCATTGGTCCACGCATTTAATATGGCTGTCACATCTGGTCTGGTGCTTCTTCTATATATTTAGTTATTCTTGATTAAATAAAATGAACAATCTGCATTATTATCGGTCTTAATCTGATAAATCGGTTTCAGTCATATTCCCACCACCGCAACGTAGCTTTCCTGTTCTTTTACTATAAATAATTTCATGTTGTGCTTTCCTGTTTGGTCTCTAGATTTTACGAATTTAAGCTCAGTACTAGATTAGCAGTTGGGTCTCATCATTTTACATTTGAAATTTCTAAATGTAAACGTAAGAATATCTTCTCTGGCACTTATTGCTTTCAGCTTAGAAAGAAACAGAGGAAAAGAAAAGACCAGGATTCAAAGAAACAGAAAATAAGGATTGATTTTGCATTTGAATATTTGAAGATTGTAGTTGACTAAAATGCAGGAAGCCACAGCCATACATTGAATATTGCTGCTACATATGGTCTGGTGCTTCTGCTGCATATTTAGAAACTCTTGATAAAACTCCAAAAAGAATCCGCACTGTTAGCAGTCCTGACCTGGCATCCCACCGCCATAATGTAGCTTTCCTGTGCACTTTCTATAAATAATTTCATGATAATTGTTCAGATAAATTTTCTGCTATGATACCTAGACTTTGCGTTGTGGTACAGGGATGTGCGTTGTGGTACAGTGGATATCGGCTCGGAACGAGAAATCGGGGAGCCGTGTTCGAATTCCAGTTGAATCCATTGTATTAACTTACGCGCAAATACCCTTGGGAAAGGTATTAATCCCTCTCTTCCTTCCAGTTATGGGTTAAATAGCAGGACAGATTGGGTTCTATAGCCTTGGTCGGCAACCAGTCTACCACAGAAAGCAATGGCAACCTACTGCGGGATAATCTTCTGCCCAGTCAGTCATGTCTCTTTCGAGACATGATCGCCCAAGCGTGTATCACGTATGGCACTTTAACTGACTGACCTAGACTTTTATAAATTTAAATGCAGCCCTAGACTGACGGCAAGGTGTCATAATTGCTAATTGTAACCAAAAGTTCTGTGCTATTTCTTCTTATCGCTTGTAGAACTCTCTTTCGGATTCTTGCTTTCCAGTCAACTTTGATCTTCAAAAATTAAAATGCAATGTCAATCGTTACCTTCTGTTTTCTTAATCACTGTTCTTTGATTTTTCTCTCTTATTTCGTTTTCTCATATTGTTTCACACTGAGTAAACCCCATGTGTCTCAGTGGCTTTATTGCCTTGCCTAGGGTGAAATTATTTTTTTTTTTAAATATCTTTACTTGTATGTGCATCACCCATTAAGGTCTTCTAATACATTCCTGTGCAAGAAATAAGCTGACGCCAAAACACGCACGTGCGCACGTGTACGCGCGTGTGCACATGCATACATAATTTATTTCAAACAAATTCATTTCGTTTTTTGCCTCGATAAAATCTGTCAGTGGACGGAACGCGTCGGCTAAAACAAGATATAGTCTTCCTCTTGTCTCTTTTTTAATCATTCATACAGTTCTTCTCTTCAGAATATCTGAGAACATATATGTAATGGTGCCCTATTTACAGCGGAATGGACTATTCCACCTTGCGTAAATACTAGTCTGCGAGGCAGCCGTGAGGCAGCCGTGAGGCAGTCGAGACGCAGAGTAACTTGACAGTTCGGCATCCACTTCTATCTGCTGACTACTAACACCCTTATTTTGTATATACGTTCTGTTATTCTAATACACTATTTGAACCTATCTTCTTGTTTCCGTGTCTTTCTTCCTGGCCTTAACAGGCCACAAAAACAATATATACATATACATATATATATGTGTGTGTGTGTGTGTGTGTGTGTGAAAATTACGAGAAGCCGTGAACGTTTTGTTTACAGTGTAGATTTATTGTTATTATTATTATTATTATTATTATTATTATTATTATTATTATTATTAATATTATTTATCTTTTGTATAATGCATTAAGTGTCCATAATGTTATTTGTATTTGCTACACATGTTTCGAGTCAAAAGCTAGCTCTCTTCATGCGAATAAATTTGTGACTTTCTAACGGCCGAAAACAGAAAACACCGTTTATACATAATGTAACATTGCACAGGGCGGACACGCCTGGCGACAGATCCTTGTCGAAACGGCACCAGATGTGACGCCTCAGCCAGGCTGTCTGTCTGTCTAATGTGACACTCGTTCTCGCTGACGGTCGTGACGATCCCAGTTGTGACACTGCCACCCGGTCGTACGGTTGGTTTGGTCGCTGTTGCTGGTCGTGACGATCCCGTTCGATGATGTCGCCACAAAAGCTGGGTTACAGGACGTCTTTTGCAACAACGGGCCACTGTCCCACGTTGTGATTAGATCTCAGAGGTCTCGTCTTGCAATCTTAATAGTCGTCCCTTTTAGCCAGTCCGGACACTGGTGTACACCTGTGGTTTGAAAAAATAAATAAATAAACACGGCACCAAAAAAAATTTAGTAAAATAAATGAACAAGCCGAACACGCCTGGAGAGTTACGTAGAATGTCTTTATATAAAGAAAAAACAATGTCTTTCTTTTCCCAAGAATACAGTTGTCGAAAATGATATCCAATCGTTTAAAATGCTGGTTGCAACGGAGAGAGAAAGTTCGCCAAAAAAAGCATCATAGCTGCCAATCGTTAAATGAAATGTTTTGTCTAAGTTCCGTTAGCGTTGAGATCTCTTCAAAATTTCACTAAAGTCTTTTCTCGTATCTCATTAAAGTCTTTTCATTAATTCTCTATAATCAGGATTGTCAATTTTGCTATGTAACTTCTAAAACAGCAAAGTTCTTCCGGGTCCTTATCGGAGTTTAACGGAGTTTGCCGAAGTTGAGCGAACGAAGAATCAGAATTTTCGATTCTCCCGTGATTAAAAAAAAAAAAAAAAAAAAAAAAAAAAAAAAAAAAAAAAAAAACAATAACGTTCTTTCGGGATTCATGTCGATGGCGCATTTTTCCAAATTAACTTCTTTGAGTTAATTTGTGGCAGGCCTCATTCGAAATTAACACTTTAGCCATAATTTCTATGGTGGGCGACCAACCGTGGGTCATGGCTCCCCGGCTGGGGCCATTTTCCTGAGTCGCTACATTTCGACTGATAGCAGCTCCAACTCAACAAACTGCTCTAACTAACTTTTTCGTGTCGAGCATCTATTTTCATAACCAATTTCGATCCTCTCTGGGGATCCGGCCCGCTCACAGTCTTCGGCCAATGAAAATTGGTCTCCGCACACTCGATTTGCGGATGTCTTAGCTCGACCAATGAGATTATGCCAACTCACATCGAACTGAATTCAGGTCGGGTTATTTCGGACTGTTGTGTTCAACAGTGGCTTTGGCCTCCGGGTGACCTTATCAAATCACTCTGACACTTGTTTTGTCTACGCGTTTTCAGATTAGCGGAATCAACATTTTAACTCCAAAAGAAGAGAAATTTATATAAAAACATGAAAGCAGCGATATTTATGAAAACATGACAGAAGAGAAATTATTATTTTCATTAAATAATTGAATTTTATGCTCCCGTGTTTTTAGAAGCACTTGAGGGTCCTAAAATTATTTTTTTCCTAAGCTCACATTGCGTGACGCAATAAAACACTAATAATATCACCAATATCAATTTCTCTCTCCGTTGTTTTAAACCAACCAAAGGAAAGTATCCCAGCAGGAGAAGGGAAAGCATCACCGCGTGAGATAGTATCACAATAGATGAGTTGTTAGTGAACAGGTCAGAATAATATATATTTAATGTACATTTGGGCAGCAACTATTCTTTCAAACATTTTTCATTAAAGACGGCCGACAAGGTGAATTTAATTTTTATAAAGTTTTTCTAACATCCGTACACGTTTCCGTTTTGTTAGACTTAAAAAAATATAAAAATTGTCCATAATTTTTATCGTCCCAAGCACTTTTGGCCACTTTTATAGCCATTTTTAAGGGTCTTTATTAGTCCGGTACTGTTATTTTTCCTCATGTTTTGACTGTTACGTAGTAATTTAAGAATGCCTCGTCCCCGGGGTTTCCAACTCAGCAGCAACACCACCCTCATTGCACTAAATAGGAAGGTTTGGTGTATCCAATGTCAGTGTGACAGTGGTCACGAGGATTTTAAAAAATTTAACCCATAAATGAAGCTCAGGAGGGGACACAAAAATAAAATTGGTTATATTACAATAAACAGGAGATTTAGAAATGCAGTTGCTCATTGTAAAACTTATCCAAGTACCGACTCTGCAAGCGATCTTCTCCCGATTATATGCAAACTAAGGAGGAAACTGCAGAGAATGGAGAAGTTTAGTTCATCACCCAGACTGCAATACAACACTCTCGTAATTTGACGCTAACCACCCTGAGTCTCAAGGTTTATGTTGTGTGCGTTAACTGGCTGTAAGTTACTCGCACCTGAGTCTGCAGCTGTTCGCTTCCCTTGTCAAATGATCGATCGAAATCCTTCACTTACTCTGCCACGTTATGATTTTTGATCTCAAAGAAGTTAAGGATCTGAGGGAAAAGGGGTGGTCGTCTTCGTGCTGCATTCCTCGACAACTGCAATTAAGAGGCAGTCAAGTGCATAAGCAGAAATAAGAGAAACAGACAAGAAGAAAAAACGATAACAAAACAGTAGCAAAGGCCAGTCTATGTGGACTAATGATTATATTTCATTTCTTTGTACAGCAAAAGAGAGAGAGAGAGAGAGAGAGAGAGAGAGAGAGCAAAAAAAAAAGAATTTAAAAGGAAATACAATCCAACTTTTTTCAGAGTCCGCAAATTACTACAGTTACTATGTCTGTTATTGCCAGAAGTAATACAGTCTTTATGCTCCCCTCTCCTCAGTGTTCATGTTACTAGCGCGTGAGAGAGAGAGAGAGAGAGAGAGAGAGAGAGAGAGAGAGAGAGTTTTTTATTACGTTTGTGGGGATTGAAAAGTAATTTGGGAATGTGATTCTGGACTTTCCATTGGACGACAAACAAACTTAGCGTCGGCTCACGAAAAGGGTCCATAAAAAGAATTTGTTTCTGATAATTAAAGATTATTTGAATTTTTTTCCCTTGTTTTCTATTAACCGAAACACATTTCGCATCGAGGAGTGAAATTTCACGAGTTTTGTTTTGCATTCGCTTTTGCATGTGTGCTAAGCAAAGTTTGTAAATTCGAGAAAATTCGTTTATTTCTGACAAAACCAATGAGTCAGTGCTTAGCATTTGAATTTTTAAATCTAGAACTTGCTTTGTTCGCTACAATTCTGCGGCGGTTGTAAACGTTTTCAGGGTTAGAGTTGCTAGTCTCACGACCAATTAATTTGAAATCAGTGTTGTTTTTCTACTAGAAAGAGTTTAGTTTGCCCTGATATGGCAAGCACCAGTCGATTGCGGATACTTGGAATATTTCGATGGATGCTATGTAGAAAACGAAGGCCACTTTTACGATATTCGAGGGAAATGAAATCAGTGCCGATGACTTGTCAGATGAAAGAACAAACAATAAAGATTTCTTTTAATAAATTCAACTCAGTCGGTTAAGTGCCATACGTGATACACGCTTTGGGCGATCATGTCTCGAAAGAGACATGACTGACTGATTTTCCCGCAGTAGGTTGCCATTACTTTCCGTGTACAGTCCGCCAACCAAGGCTATAGATCCCAATCTGTTCTGTTATTTAACCCATAGCTGGAGGGAAGAGACAGTTCAGTACATTTCCCCAGAGTATTTGCGCGTAAGTGAACTCAACGAATTCAGTTGGAATTCTAACGCGGCTCTCTAATTTCTCGTTCCGAGCCGATATCCACAACGCACTTCCTTCACTTTAAGTAAGGCAACAATGACACTAAGACGCAAGGGATTACTGGGAGTGAAAGAAGGAAACTGGAACCCAATCCTAAATAGGAAACAAGGGATAAACCTCTACTCATTTTTTTTTAATGGTGTGGTGCTTGAATCGGACAGTTCGAGTTTAAGGAAATATGAAAGTAATCCACACTAATTAGAGCATATAAAAAAATTGTGTTTATGGGTACGGATGTATATAGTAGCTACTTTAGCATATACGCATCGTTCATTCAGCAATGAATTAAAACACGCTCAGCTATTGAGCGTGTATAATGATAATATACACGCTAAAAAAAGTCTGCCTCCTTCTACCGAGCGCCCATAGCTCAGAGGTAGAATCGCCGTCTGACGCCAATTCGGTAGGGTTTCAATCCTGGGTTAAAAAGCAATCGGAGTCTAACCGTACTGATGAGCTGTGATACAGTGAAACAGATCTGTCTGCGGATGATGATATATACATATATATATTTATTATAAATTATGTTTTAGAAAATGTACATAATTTTTTCTATATATGTCCTCTACAATCATGTGGTTGTCTCGACATTGGTTGTCCAACGTCTCGTCAGGAGGAATGAGCAAGAACTGAAATCATCGCTGTTTATATTTGGTTCATTGTTTTTGTGGGGTAGGTTGGGGTTATTGATAATAAAGGGAGCATGTCTTCCGTGTTGATTGTTAGACTTTTGTAGAACTTGTGTGAAGTTAAATGGTTGATTAATGGCATTAGCTGTTAGAATGTACGTTTTTATTGGTCGGGTATATCTTTTGTTTAGAATTTCGAAGAAAGTGGTGTGTGGAGGGTTGATTACTTGGTCAGTTGTGTGTGTGTGTGTGTGTGTGGGAGGGGGTTCTTTTTGTGATTAGGGAACCCATCTTGTTTGTTGACCTTAAGAATTTTTAGGGCCGTGTCATGGTTAGCTGGTGTTTGATTAATGAGTGTCTGTTGTTACTAGATAGATTTTATGTATTCTCTTTTATCTAGTGGCCAGGTTGTCTCCCTTGGGGTTCCTTAGATGGACGTGATAGGGTAGGATGTTTATTCCGTACGGAGTATTTTTGTGTATATTATAATTAATCTGAAATAGTATATTTAATCTTCATTTTTAATATAGGAAATTGATTCTTTTTCGAGTTTGGGAGCCATTTTTTTCATTTAATTTTGATTTTTCCAGTACGGAATATTTTTGTATTTAAGGTTTTTACGGGTAGATTTCTAATCTAATTCGGAATATTAAACTTTGCTTTAGAATTTAGTAAATTGATCTTTTCTATAGAATTTTTTATTTTCATTTTTATTTTTGCGGGATAGGGGTGTTTATTCAAGTGTGGATTATTTTTGTATTTAGGCGAAGTTATTTATAAAAATCTAAAATTGTATTTTTTTAGGAGGTTAAAGCAAATTTGTATTTTATCAGTTTCTTATGATTTATCTAAATTTGTATATTTAATCTTAATTTTGAGTTTAGAGGATCGATTTTTTTCTTTAATTTTTAATTTTTCATAGATTATAGTTTGGAGGCTTATTTATTCCATTTAGTTTTTATTTTATTTATTTAGATATTTTTGTGGGTATTAGACCTTACTTTAAGGATTTATTAGATCGATTTTTTCTATAGCATTTTTAATCTTTTATAATAAAAATATCTAATCAAATTCCTAGTATTTCTTAGCATGATTGTAGGGTTAGATCCTTAATGTGCTTACAGTTTACTGTGGTTTCATGCCTCTGGTTTAAAAGCTTGTTACTATTTATATATTTAAGGATCTCCATTTTTTCTTGAAGGCAAAGAAAACGTGGTTCTTTTATAGATTTTGCTGTTTTTGCTTGTTTGAGGATTTTCCATTTAACCATAGGCGTTTTATTTTCGTCTTTTAATTTCCAAAAGTATTTGGAGAGAGAAATATTCACAGCTCTAAACATTATATATCGAGCACTGTTTTAAATTAATGTTTTTGGACTGTGGAAAAAATTCTTTCTTCGTTATGCACTTATTCGGATATATATATATATATATATATATATATATATATATATATATATATATATATATATATTGCACCCTTATAGTGCTCGATATATAATGTATAGAGCTGTGAATATTTCTCTCTCCAAATACTTTTGGAAATTAAAAGACGAAAATAAATATCTTATAATCTTAACTCTCCAGAATTAAGTAATTTGAAAATCGAATTTGCTGAAATGGTAAAAGTATCAAATTGAATTAAAGTGACCACCGGCATGAGACTTGAAAACACGAAAAAGAAAATGTTCAAATGCTGACGTTTGAAATAGAAGCATCAGGGTACCAAGAAGCACCAAGACAAGTACCATTTTGAGAAAACAAGAGGGAAAGAAAACTAGAAATAATAATAAAAACAATAACAACAATAATCATAATAATCCTAAGATTTTTATGTGTGTTTTGGTGCGGGATATGCATTGTGGTGCAGTGGATATCGACTCGGAACGAGAAATTGGAGATCCGAGTTCGAATTCCAGTTGAATTCGTTGTGTTCACTTACGCGCAAATACTCTGGGGAAATTTATTAAACTGTCTCTTCCCTTCACCTTTGAGTTAAATAACAGAACAGATTGGGTTCTATAGCCTGGGTTTGCAGAAAGTACACGGAAAGTAATGGCAACCTACTGCGGGAAAATCTGTCAGTCATGTCTCTTTCGAGACATTCTCGCCCAAAGCGTGTATCACGTATGGCACTTAAACGACTGAGGTGAATTAATTAAAAGAAATCTTAATTGTTTGTTCTTTAATCTGACAAGTCATTGGCATTGATCTCATTTCCCTCGAATATCGTAAAAGTGGCCTTCGTTTTCTACATAGCACCCAGCTAAATACTCCGTGTATCCGCAATCGACTGGTGCTTGGCATATCTTGTAGAAGAACAACACTGAATCCAAACTAATTATTAGTAAGTCTAGCAACTCTACCCCTGAAAACTTTTATAACCGCCACAGAAGAATCGACTAACATCGAGTTCGAATTCCACTCAAATTCGTTGTATTCACTTAGGTAATCCGTCTCTTCCCTCCAGTTATGGGTTAAATAACAGAACAGATTGGGTTCTATAGGCTTGGTCGGAAACCATTCTACAGCAGAAAGTAAGGGCAACCTCCTGCAGAAGAATCTTCTGCCCAGTCAGTCATGTCTCTTCCGAGACATGATCACCCAAGCGTGTATTACGTATGGCACTCATCTGACTGAAACAGAGAAAAATTGCCAGAATAAAAGGCACTTATTTCGAAACAAAATTCAAAAGTAATAATTAAGCACTGTATTGATATCTTTACCAGATTTTTAAATAAAATAAAGTTTGTATGGTCCGGAATTTGTTTTTACTAACGCCCACTCAATACAAGACCAAAGAGCCACTCAAGAGAGGGGGTTACCGTGTGGGCTTATATTAGCGTAGGAAATAACAAGTGTTAGAAGTATAGAGCTGAAGAAGACTTTAAAAGTAACCGGAAACCTAATCCTGAACAGAAAACAAAAGATAAACTCCTACTCCTATTCGAAAGACTAGAGAGTGTGAACCGAGCGATAAGCGAATCTACTCCTATCTAACCCTCTATAAGTATGGAAAATATTTTACCTACATCCAGAGTTTATTGGATTTTATCCATTGTAAATTATCATCATCATTTTTCGTTTGCCGCCTTACTAAAATAAATATCATTTTATTAGAAATAATTATTTTTCAAATTCTTGCATAGAATTTATGAAAATAAATTTGCACGTTAAAATTACTTCCCTTGATTTCAGGGGAAGTTATTAAAACAATTTTTAGTAGAGTGATTTCCCTTAAACCAAGTAAATCGTGTGTGTGTGCATATACACGCTCACATACACATCTATATATATATATATATATATATATATATATATATATACACACACCTCTCTCTCTCTCTTTCTCTCTCCCTCTCTCTCACATTTTCCATTTGTAAACGAGTTATTACGCGCTATTAGCGTAATAACTCGTTTACAATTGGAAAATATTCAAAAGTTCTACAATATAATTGTATTGAACGCTTTTTAATACAAATGTGTACTGGTCTAATTTTATTAAGATCCAAATACTAAGTAATTAAACAATCTATACATAAATATTTAAGTACCTCCACTCATTTTCGATACCTAAGTTTTCAATTGATTTTTTTAAAAAATGTTTTCTTGAAGCTTTCATTTTATCTTTAATTGAAAGCTAAATGATTAAGCTTCCTGTTTTCAGCAAACCAAATGCTCTGGTGTCTTTTGAATAGAAATTATATTGATTGGAAATCTCAATTTTTTTTAGAGTTTTCAAAATTCAACATTTTTTTCATCCAGTTTGACAAATTGGCAAGTTTGTAAACAAAAGTTATTTCTCAGTTTTAAAAATCTGGCAAAAATAAAATATAGATCTGTAAAATGATTTTTGGAAAATTAGCAAATATGAAGTTAAATTATTCTGATTGAAACAAGTATTACTTGTTTATAGCATGACATTTAGAATAAAAGTATTTCTTAATCAAGGAGGTGTGAAGTGAGTGACGACAGCGATATGTAGTGATAAGCTAAGTATGCTTGATCTGGATTGACATAATTGTCCAAATTTTTTCATGTCAGGTGAAGAAACCGTGAAACACGTGATCTTTTAATGCAGCACAGAAAATACCGTATTCAAAAACAACCTTCTATACATACACACACAAAAAATATATTTAACAAATTATTTGGCTGGAAGACATGTATTGAACTTTTCAATTTTCGATTAGTAATTATAGTCTTCACTTAATAACTTAATGATCTAACCGCCACAAGGATTTAGAGATCTTTTTTAATTTAAAAACTTTATAAATTATTATAACTAAATAAGAAAAACAGTTCTTACAAAAATTCATTACTAATCGAAAAATTGTTTTTTCTTCAGACTATAATGTATTAATATATATATATATATATATATAGTGTATCGAGGCAGCAAATAATTTTCTAAACATATACTGTTAAATATAAGAGACAATGAATGTCTATTATGTTTAATCATGAGCCATTCTAAACGTCGTATTTGGGCTTTAATTTCAGTTGAAAATAAAGACAAAAATTCTCCAACATCTTAATAACCACTCTGAAGATGGTTCATGTGAGCCGAAAGCTTAGAACCAAATTATCCAAATGTTGGAGAATTTTTGTCTTTATTTTCAACTGAAATTAAAGCCAAAATACGACGTTTAGAACGGCTCATGATTAAACATAATAGACATTCACTGTCTCTTATATTTAACAGTATATGTTTAGAATATATATATATGTTTATGTATATGTTTAGAATATATATATATATATATATATATATATATGTGTGTGTGTGTGTGTGTGTGTGTATATATATATATATATATATATATATATATATATATATATATATATATAAGTTTATCTAATTAAAAAATGTCATAGTTTTATTGCATTTTTTATTTTAATATTCGGAGCAGATTTTTTGAAAAACGGCTAACTGTTTGAGAAAAAAAATGCTGATTTACATTCCCCAAGGACTTCTGCGTTTAACAAATTTTTAATAAAAGATTGTATATCCTGTAACGTTTTCCCCTGTCTGATATCACGCATTGTTATCAGAAGAGGGCTAAATTTAAAATCCAGTGTGCATTAATGTTTGAAATTCAAGAATAACTAGCGCTTCGGTCATGAGGAAAAAGTAATGGGTGAGTAATGAATAAAGATCCTTGGCTCTGAACAAAATTTAAAAAAAAAATCTTTTGTATAATATTTGTGTTAATTATTCGTTGATGCGATATTTTTGGGCAGCATAGATTTTGTGACGTGAAGTTTATTTTTGCTGGGTAACGCAGATATTTTGAAATTTGAAAAAAATGTATATTGTTGAAAATGTCAAGCGGTGCAAAGGTGGAAAACATGCTTGGATTCAGGATTTTCATTATGACTACTGGGGTCAAAAAGGTTACGACCCAGATAAATCTGTACTGGAAGACAACTGGCATTGGAGCGGAATCACCACCTTGTGTCTTAAAATGAAAAAGAAAATATAATGTATATTTTATTTATTGTTTTTGACAGAAGAGTTTGTTGCAGATTGCGTCTGTTGTTGTTGACGGGGACGACGAAAGAGATAAAGAAAATGAAGAAGAAAATTATGAAATGAGATTGTAAAACTGATTGACAATGAAAGTCTGTTTGAATGTTCTCTGACGAAATGAAATTGAAGTGGTTAAGTGAAAAAGTAGGGTTGACACACCCCGACGAAAATGATAAATGATTCAGAGTTTAATAGTCGCCACAGAAGTTTTAATAACCGCCAAAATTGTTGAAGTTTAATCGTTGTACCGAAGTTGTGCAGAGTTAATTGTCGTCATCCTCGTGGATAGCAAGATAGCAGTCCGACCCCGTGTTAATTGTCGTCGTTCTCGTGGATAGCAGGATAGCAGTCCGAACTCGTTTTAATTGTCGTCGTCCTCGCTTATAACAGGATGGCAGTCCGACCTCGTGTTAATTGTCGTCGTCCTCGTGGCTAGCAGGATAGCAGTCTGAACTCGTTTTAATTGTCGTCGTCCTCGTTTATAACAGGATAGCAGTCTGACCTCGTGTTAATTGTCGATGTCCTCGTGGATTGCAGAATAGCAGTCCGACCTAGTCCTCGTGGATAGCAGGTAGCAATCCGACCACGTGGCCCCAGCCGACATCGTTTGTTTCAATCGTCATTGATTCGTCCAGTAAACATTGGCCCCAACAGTGTTTTCCAGAAGAAATATGTACCCGCGACAGTTGTATATAGCACTTGGATATCTATATATATCAATGAATTGAATAAATTTAAGAAGCATTCTTGAATCTTTCTCTCTCTCTCTCTCTCTCTCTCTCTCTATATATATATATATATATATATATATATATATATATATATGAATTCAATAATTTCAAAACGCATGCTTACATATCCACATATATCTATGAATTCAATTCTTTTAAGACTAATATTTGGATCGCTCATTCAGTGAAATGAATTAGAGCGCTCTAGCTATTGGGCGCATATAATGATATGCGCTAAAAAGTCTGCCTACTTCCACCGAACGCCCATAGCCCAGGGGTAGAGTCGCCGACTGACGCCATTTCGGTCTGGTTTCAATCCTGGGTAAAAAAAAAGCAATCGGAGTCTAACCGTACTGATGAGCTGTGATACTGCGAAACAGATCTGTCTGCGGATGACAATAAACACTATAAGTGTTTTAATAATATCATTTATCGACAAATTGACAGGTCGCGATGGGATCGCCTTTGGGTCCTTTGCTTGCTAATATTTTTGTCGGTTTTCACGAGGCTTTATTATTTTCTTGTATTGATCGTCCTCCAATGTATCATCGTTATATTGATGATACTTTTTGCCTCTTTAATAATGAGGGTGAAGCCGACTCATTTCTCACTGTATTAAATTCTGTCCATCCGTCCTTAAAATTTACCGTAGAAAAGGAGTCTAATTGTCGTCTGTCATTTTTGGATGTTTTAGTCCATAAAAATAACGATGGCTTTTCAAATTCAGTATTTAGGAAGGATACCTTTTCAGGGTTGTATATACGTTAGGACTCTTTCTGTCCACGTCAAAGGAGTATTAATTTGATTTGAACACTGACTTTTAGAGCTCTTAAAATTTGTCCTAATTCCTTCCTCTGCAGTGATATGGATTTTATTAAGATGACACTTTCTCAAAATGGATATCCCTTGGACATTTTGGGTCCCATTATGCGTGATGTCATAAATTTTATAAGGTTAAGTCACATGTTGTTAAAAATGTCCGATTTATTTGTGTCCTCTTTATATTGGTACAGAAGGTGAATTTTTAGTGTTGTTGGATCTCCCCCTTGATAAGGACTCGACTGAGTATACATATACTCCTGCCATAGAGAGAAGAGTGGAAGATTGAGAGGAATCGTTGATATCCGTTAGTTATCGGAGAGTACTGGAACTGATACGTAAGTTACCGAGAGATACCGAAGTTACCCAGAGACTACCTCGTCAGATGTCAGACTAACTCTGAGCTCCACTCAGATAGAATAATATACACGGATATACTATTTCCAATGACTTCACTTCAGGACTTGTATATATTTATTTCTTACTAATAGTATTCCTGGATTTACTAACCTGCGTTCAAGTTTGTATATTACGTTCAATATAACCTACTTTTCTATCTCAATATCTGTTTTTGTTGTTCATTATTTTGTGCGGTTCCTCACCCGGAATCCACAACCTTTAGCAAGGTGGATTTCGCATTCTATTAGCAAATGTCATATTTCTGTTTATGTTCGAGTAATATTTTTTGCTCGACCAATTTTTTCTTCCATTCGCAATGATGTCTTACCCACACATTACGTTAATTCTGTGGTTTATAAATTTGAATGTAGTTGTGGATGCGACTACATCGGTAGAACATCTCAGCGTTTGGATTATAGAATTAAACAGCATTTATTCCCCAGAATGTTTAATCCGGCTGCAAGTAGTAGTCAACTGGTTAATACATCCGGGTCATCTATAACACAACATGCTATAAATAGTAGGGGAATGTGTTGCTGGATTGAGTGCTGACTGTTTTTCAATATTATCCAAATCGCACTCTTTATATCATCTAAAAGGTCTGGAGTACATTTAAATCAGATTTTGCAAGCCTTCTCTCTGTAAGCAGAGAGATTGCTTGTTGGGTTTGAATGTGGTTCTTTTGCATATTTTTTCTCCCGGCTTTCATTAGAATTTTCTTTAAATTTCCCGGGAATTAAACTTGAATAGATCTGGGACGAAACCGGTTGTTTATTTTGGTTTTTAGTGTATAGAATGTCATCAAAATTTCGCTTATTCCTTGCTGCTATATATATATATATATATATATATATATATATATATATATATATATATATATATGAATTCAGTACTTTTAAGACACATACTTGGATATATATATATATATATATATATATATATATATATATATATATACTATCGGCCATAATTCTTAGCGTACGTCAGTGTTTTAAAAAAATGATGTATTTCATACTATTTTTAGTATTTATTGCTAAATGAATGAATGAATGTAAATGAAAATAGAATGGTTCTTTTGTTAATACTGCACAATAACATGTGCATCAAATGCATTTATAAATATTTGATAATTACCTATACTGCAGTTTCATCAGAATAACCTCTTTTTGCCTTCACAACGGCTGCACACACCCTGGGTATTCTTTCCACAAGTTTTTTAGAATAAACTCACTCCAGGTATCCTTTAGACACCTAACTAAATCCCGAACATTACATTCTTACTTCTGTCCAACTCATCCCATGCAAGTTCAATTTGTGAGAGGTCTGATGACTGGGGTGGCCAACACATAACTTTTAACACACCAGCAGTTTCTTTTAATTTTAAATAATTTTGGTACAATTTAGAAGTATGTTTTGGGTTGTTATCCTGCTGGGGGGAATGAAATTTTGACCCACAATACGCAATCCAGATGGAACTGTACATCTCTGTAAGAGTGAATGGTACTGTTCTTTCTTCATAGTTCCTTTTACTTCAACCAAGTCACCTGAACTCGTACCCGCAAAACAGCCCCAAACCATACAGAATCCACCACGATGTTTCATCGATGACTGTACACACTTATCTTTCACTCACTCCCCGACCCTCCTCCGCACGTCCACCCTCCTTTTACTCCCAAACTGTTCGAACTGAGACTCATCAGTTCACAACACTGTGTCCAGTTTTTGTGCTCTGTTCTCCATGCTTGTCTCTTCTTATTGGTTGACCGAAGCAAAGGCTTCTTGGCTGCCATTCGTCCAAAGAGACCCACCTCTCGAAGCCTTTGCTTCACTGTATTTACAGAGACTGGATCAACCCTGTCGGTATTCACTTCTGCTTGTATTTGAGGGACAATTTTCCTCCTGTTTCTTACACTCCTCAATACTATTCTGCGGTCCTCTCTTGTGTTTTCCGTTTTCTCCCTGTTCTTTTTCGATTGGCATGGCTTCCAGTTTTCTCTCTCCTATGCAATGCATACTGAACTGCACATCTGGACACATTCAGTCTCTTAGATATCCTTCTTTGGGAATAACGTTCTTCATTTAAGATTTGAATTTGAGCTCTTATCTCTACAGATAACTCTTGAGGAATGGCTAAAGTGAAATACAAAAAAAAAATATCAACAAAAAAACTAAACTTTGGAACCACCTAGCAAAAGCACCTCGGCATACAGAAGAATGAAGAAAATTTAGAGGTAGTATATATATATATATATATAAAATCTACAAGTTGCGATGGGTAAATTGTCGCTATTTGCCTTGTAAAATTCTGCAAAGTAATAATAACAAAAGAATCATTCTATTTCCATTTAGAATTATCTACTTGGCAATAAATACTAAAAATAGTATGAAATACATCATTTCTTTTAAAAAACTGAGGTGGCCTAATAATTATGACCGGTAGTATATATATATATATATATATATATATATATATATATATATATATGATAGACGGATATGCGTTGTGGTGCAATAGATATTGGCTTAGAACGAGAAATCGGGGAGCCGTGTTCGAATTCTAGTTGAATGCCCTGCATTTACTCACGCGCTAATACCCTTAGTAAAGGTATTTATCTGTCTCTTCCCCCCAGTTATGGGTTAAATAACAGGACAGATTGGGTTCTAAAGCCTTGGCTGGCACCCAGTCTATTGCAGCAGGCTGTGGGATAATTGAAGGTCTGAGGTCTATTGTCTGCTTCATTTATGGCATTTATATGCACCGACTGAGTGTATCAATATTTCTAAAAAGTGTGGGTGGTTCTGCACAAGCCTTCACCACTTTAATCAAATCCCGTGTATGGGTCTTCTGGCGGTTTACCTTTCATAAGTGAAGCAATTAGGCTGTCAGATCCTTCCTCATACATCGAATCCGACCCGAGAGTTCATTATATATATATATATATATATATATATATATATATATATATATATATATGAATTTAATAGCAAAGATCCACTACTTGTTTCCAATCGAACTTATCTGCTAAAACGGTTAGACAATCCCTGTTGAAGACATTTGCTCAGGTACATCAGACACCCATAGAGCCCAGGCTGCAACTAATTTGTACGGCCCTTAATTTAAGTTTGTGTTAAATTAAATGCGTATCATCCGGTGTAGGTACTCCATTTTTTTGCTTCAAAAGCAGCATAACATGATGAAAAGAGGCCACAAACTTAAAAACAAAGTTTTATCATCAAAATATATTTGTTATTCTTAGGAGGAAAGACCAAAAGATTTTTTTTCAATCCTTTTAAGCACGTTTGAAATTTTGATTAAAAAGCTTGTTTTTGTTCGTTTTTTTTTTTTAGTTTCTTTTGTTTTTGTTATTTTTTGTTTGCGTTTTTTGACTAGCTTTTTTTTTTCCTCGCTTGTTTTTTTTGTTTGTTTGTTTGTTTGTTTGTTTGTTTGGTTATTGTTTTTTTTCTAGCTGTCGACGTAATGTTTTGATGCATTTTATCCGGCGAAAAACAAATTTTGAATTTTTTGCTTTCAAATAATTGTCGGATTTTAATGAAACTTTCATAACTTATTCACAAATCATGTATATTATTTTGGAATAATTTTTTCATAAAATCTTGTTAATTCATATATATATATATATATATATATATATATATATATATATATATTTAATAACAAGGATCCACTACTTGTTTCCAATCGAACTTATCTGCTAAAACTTATCTGCTTCATATATATATATATATAGTAAATAGCTAACCTAAAGAGCCAACGAACCTACCAAGGTTTCACCTAACGGATCTTCAGGGAAGGTTGGCTAAAGAGACTAAAAGAAGGCGATAAGATATAAGAAACTCAGAAACTCACGTAATCGAAACAGAAGACACCAAACATCAAAAGGAGGGGGGTAACAGCATTTTGTTTTTTTTTTAAAAAAGAAGCCTATTAAACACAACCTACACATCTCAAAGAAAACAATAGAAATACTTACATTCTAATTTAACACCCAATGCTTTCTATGCTTACATTTATTTCTTTTAGGATTTCATTTATAAATTAGAAAAGATTTGTAGCGGACGAAGGCGTCCCTTTACTAATTTATGTTTAACGAGTCGACTCGACGTAACATGAGGTCAGGATTTAAAGCAGGATTTAAGAAAGAACAAAAAGGCGAAAGTAACCAGAAAAACAATGTATTGACAAAGGTTACATGGGGTTGAGAGAGCATGCATAAGAAAGTGAAAAGGAAAGAGTCATTCCCCTTCGTCTGTTCGTAGAAACAAAATAAGATGTATGAAGTTTTTTCTCTAGCTGAAAGAAAGGTTTGTAACAATTGTTAAGATTATTGTAAAGAGTTCAAAGTTCAAATCCTTGAAGAAAGTCAGACAGAAGACAAAGTTCTGTGTCTGTGTGTGCGTTGAGTAGAGAGAGAGAGAGAGAGAGAGAGAGAGAGAGAGAGAGAGAGAGAGAGACTTACATGCGAATGTAGCAGTCTGTGAATTTCTACTGACGAAGGTTGGAAAAATTGTGGATTTATGTGTAGGAAGTTATTTTATGTAAAGTCCTGTTTGAATGAAAGTTAATGTGCATAGTGTTAATGTAGGAGAAGAAAAATAAAAGAAATTTTTGCGCCACTAATTGCTACACGCAATTAGTGCGCGT
Source organism: Ascarosepion bandense (assembly GCA_037127315.1). Lineage (NCBI taxonomy): Eukaryota > Metazoa > Mollusca > Cephalopoda > Sepiida > Sepiidae > Ascarosepion > Ascarosepion bandense. Next base: position 3,146,161 of record JBBBDQ010001588.1, read on the forward strand.
GTGTTTGTGTGAGTTAGGAAGACATGTTTGCTCTTGTCCCGGGACGAAATCCTAACTAGTGTACTACGTGCTGTTTTCCGTTTTTATTAGCATCGTTTTGGGCTGGAACCAGTCATCACGTGGAACGCCGAGTGACCATGCGTGTGTGTGTGTGTGTGTGTGGGTGTCAATGTATGAAACCCCACAGATTCGTTAAAAATTTTTAAAAAGCGGCAACGGTCGAAATAAAATTGAAATTTAGTTCAACACTTTTTATTCTATTTACAATTTTTACTGATTTTCTTGTGCTTTGTAGCTTATTGTAGTTTATTGAAATAAAAAGGAAAAATACATCTAAATAATGAAAACATTTTACTTTGGACAGGATTTCATTAAAATATATTGGTAGAATTCATTTTAGCATATTTCAGATGTTAACATCATGTTAGCTGAGTTATTTCCCTTGTTCTTGAATTCAATGGCCTCTTAGAAAAGTTACCTCTTATGTGACATATTCGGCCGTACATATTAGTAGGCCGTGGTTTAAGAGGTAGTAAAATTATAAATCTAGATTTTAGAAACATATAGGATCAAATCAAAACGGTAGGAACTGAAAAACTGGTGAAAAAAATGTGTTCATAATTGTCCGCCTAGTGTTCTGTTTATCCTCGTCAAGTCGTCAAGGGACGATTAAATTTAAACCGCGTAAACTAAAAGTAAAAACAAGGCAAATCCCAAATTGAAGTATAAAACCCATCAGCTATTATTTTTTAAACATATTTTGGCCATGTACTAAATCCACCGATTTTGTAAGTTTTAAAATGTGTAGTATCGTATGTAAATTAGACAAATTGGAGTAGATATACTAAACTTCTACCCGGTTCACACTCCACCCACGTCTATTGAACAGGTGAAGAGGCTCATCCTTTGTTCCCTGTTTAGGATGTGGTTTCCGGCTTTCTCTTTTCCAATCTTTTCACTCTTACGTAGCCCCCTGCACATCAGTGGTGTTACCGCCTTGCTCAGGGTGATATGATTAAAAAAAATAGGCAAGTATAAAAAGAGAATAACTGGAGAAGTAAGAAACAGAAAACCCTGTCGTCACAAAGGACACGGAGAGCTGTGCTACGACTAGTACTACGCACAAAGAAATTTGAAACATAACAATGTCGTTGCCGATAGGATTCTTAAATTCGCTGGATCACCCAGAACACAGAAATATGGTTAAGGAATTTTGCTGCATTTACAAGAATAAAAAAAAATAATTAAGAGACGAAAAAAAAAAAAAAAGACCGAGGAGAAAAGGAGGGTAACTGATTTATTTCTTGCTACAGTTGGGTGCGAAACTGTCAAGAAAATTTCGACAGTGTGTTACCCGAGTGTATAAGAAGAAATGATATTTGAAGAAATTGTGAAAATTATTAAAAAGAATTTAAGACAAAAGAAAAAAGGATGGTAATCGCGGAAAGAACCAAGTTTTTTTAGAAACAAGACAAGCACCGAATGAGTACAATACTTACATAGATTGAAAGAACAAGCCAAGTGTTGTGAATTTGAAAAATTGGGAGCACAGGAAATGACTATAGAAGATGAATTGATTCTTCCTATGTTAATTGAAGGCCTGCAAGACAAAAACCACAATCGAAAAATACTTGAATTTTTTTTTTTAATCGCTTCACCCCGAGCAAGGCGGTAATGCCACTGATATGCAGGGGGCTACATAACTGTAAAAAGATTAATTAGAAGAGAGTGAAGAGGAAGACGAACCAGTTAGAAAGGAGCAATAGAAAGATGAGAATGCAGGTGTGATGACAGTTTCAAAGGTGGAGAGAAAGGAAAGGATATACGGGATGGGAAAGAACTAGAGTCAAGTGGTTAATAGATGAGTATTGACATTGCATTTAAATTCCTGGAGGTTGTAGCCGTCAGGAAAGCAAGAATATGGGAGCGAGTTCCATAGGCGGGAAGTGCGAGAGAAGAAGCTGAAGGAGTAGAATTGTCGTCTGCATTTGGCTAATCTAACTGAATGGGTGGGACCCAGTTGCCAATCTGGTTGCACGAGTAAACATCCTGTTGAGGAGGCACCAGTGACTTAAGTTCGTCCGAGCAGAAGCCATGAAAGTATTTATAGAACAAAGGTGGGGAGGCACATTTTGTCGGTGGGGAAGTGGCTGTAGTCGAGTCTGATTCTCCTTTGGAACCTGTCGAGAACACTGAGGTGAACGGCAGGGGCGCATGACCATATATGGCAGCAGTATTCCATGCACGGACGAATGGTTGACTTGTATATATGCAGGATGGATTCAGGCGGAAAAAACATCCTGGCCTGACACAGTGACCCAACATTCTTAGCAGTGGATTTAGCTATGGACTCGATGTAGTGGTTCCATTTGAGATCAGAAGAACGGCTAAGGCCGAGGAGGCGCAGTGTATTGCTCTCAGGGAGAATCGCTTGGTCCATGTTTATGGGAGGCAGGAGAGGTTGCCTGTGATGATTGACAGACAACAGATGTCTGCAGAGTAGCAGAATGAATGTGAAATCCAAGGAAATAACTACGATAAACATCCCTGTAAGCTTAAGATAAAAACTTCCAGTCATATTTTTCAAACACCAATTGAAAGAGTCTTATTAGTAAAACTAAAAAATATGTTAATATACCAGGATGATATAAGTCTAAGGGTAAGAACTAAAGAAGAATTAAAATGTAAAACAGAGTAAATTTTAGTAAGATTTATAAGAGCAGACTTAATCGTAGACTAAGATAAATGTAATTGTAACTGTAGGAAGATATCAAATATCAAAAGAAGACATCTCACCTGATGATGAACTAATAAAGAAAATAACAGCAATAGCTGCTCTAACAAATAAAAAAGAATTAGAATCCTTTTTGAGGTTGATAAATTTAATGGTAAATACATACCAAGATACAGTGACATAACAGAGTCATTTGCAAAATTACGCAAAAAAAAAAATGAAAAAAAATGAATTTGACTGGAAACAAAAGCAAACTATCGCTTTTGAAACACTAAAGAATATTCTGAGGAGAAACCAATAATAAAAACCTTTGATCCACAACAAGAAATATCGTTAACCACTGACTCAAGTGAAAAGGTGATTGCTGCTTTTTTTTATCACAATAAGAAAACCCAATCATGTACATATCAAGAAATTTAACATAAGCCGAAACTAACTACTTGAATATTGAAAAAGAAGCGCTAGCAATTGTATAGAGTATGGAAAGCGCACGAAACTTTTTGATAGGAAAAAAATCCTGATCAAAATCGGATCAGAAACCATTAGAATTCATATTTAACCAGAGAAAAGAATTACCAAAAGTTACATCGTCAAGGATTTTAATATGGGCAATAAAAATCATGGCATTCAATTTTAAGATAGCATACGTAAAAGAGAACATTATTCCTCACGTAGACGTTTTATCAAGATTATAGCTCAAGAAACAGAAGAAAAACAAGAAAATACAGAAGATAAAATAATACACTGGGTGGAAACGGTCGTTCTTCCTCTAAATAGACTAAAAAAAGAAACAAAGCAAGACCCAATATTAAGCAGAATAACAGAGAGAATAAAAAATAATATATGGAGTAATTGTTTGATGGCAAAGTGACCTTTTAAAGAAACAAATCACAAACTAACCAGAAAAAATAGCATAATATGCAATGGACATGTAATCGTCGCTCCACAAATACTGAGAAGAGACATATTAAAAGGAGTACATGATGACGTACATTGTGACATAACAGCAACGCAAATAAGATTAAAGTTACAAGCTTGGTGGCCAGGATATTCAAAATACGTAGAGGAATACGTTAAGAGATACCCAAGATGTGCGGAAGTAAAAAACTTCAAGCAAGCAAAAATTCATTCATAGCCCAAGAAAGTAGGTTAGGGTCCACATGGGTCACACACATATTAGAAATAGGGGATTATTCGCAGTAGTAGTGGACTCATATTCAGGATGGCCAGAAGTTGTCAGAGCCAAAGACAGAAAAGCCACCACTATAAAGCAAATACTAAAATACTAAGAAACATATTCTCAAGGAATGGAGTACCCACAAACAATAGTCACCGACAATGCACTCAAACTTTTCAATGAGAACATATGTGCGTTATTAAAACAAATTGGATGCATCCCATAAAAGACAACTCCATATCACCCAGAATCTAATGGCATTGCGGAAAGAATGGTACAAACGGTGAAAATAGGATTGAAAGCATTCTGACTACTTGATAAAAACATAGAAACATACTTACCAAAAATGCTCCTCAGTTACAGATCCATTCCACATGCGGGAAGGAAACTGAGCCCTTCTGCATTAATGGGAAGATAAATCAGAGCCCCCCATAACTATGTCTTAGAACAAATAAAGGAGCGAATCCAAGAGAAGCAAATTTCCTGATACAAAAAGAGCACCACACGGCTATATTAAAAAAAAAAAAAAAATACACTGGCACATGCAGATCAGTTCAGAAGCAGAAACGAGCTGAATGATGTGGAAATGGAAGGTCAGGAACAAGAAGAGGCAGAAAGTTACCGAAGTTGAACAGAGCAGGAAATGGAAGAAAGTGAGAATGAAAAAGACAGACGAGTATGAAGAAGAAAATGAAAAAAGACCAAGATCACCATTGAAGAGAAAACATGAAAGACGAGAAGAAGGACAATACAATACACAAATAATCAGGAGTGGTAAAAGAAAAAACAAGGGTGAACGACCGCCTCGGTTTATCGAGGTGTACTATCGTATGCAAATTAATAGGCAAGTATAAACAGGGAATAAACAGAAAACTCTGTCGTCACAAAGGACACAAAAGCTCTACTGCGACTACTACTATGCATAAAAAATGCGAAACAACAAAATATTTATAGGGGAGATTTCTATTTCTTTGAAAACAGTTTTTTGTGATAATAACTCATTCGTTCAATTATTATCAACGTAACAGGGCCAATAATTCCAACTAGTTAATTCGAGTTATTTCCCTTTGTACAGCAAACGCGTAAAGATGTCTTAATTTTTTTAATTGATAGTTGTTGATGCATTTTTACCGTGCGTAAACTTTTAATCACTTTTGAATTGCATTAATTACGTAAAATAGCACAGATTTAAAGCGTTTTCTGCTTTAATAAACGAACTTATTTTTCTTTCGTATCAATCAAATGGCATTTTTATGGTGTTACTATTTCATGGGAAACAAAGCGAGAAAGGCTAAAGCAAAGATTTTTTTAGAAGACTTGGGGTCAGAATGATACAACAGCTGTGAATTAAATAATGAATGAAATAAAATAGAGTAGGTACCTCCACTTATTTTTGATATCTAAGTTTTAAATTTAATTCTTAAAAATAAAAACAGTTTTCTTAAAGCTTTCATTTATCTTTAGTTGAAAACTAAATGATTAAATTTCCTATTTCCAGTAAGCAAAATGCTCTGGTGAATTTCAAATAGAAATTATATTGATTGGAATATCAACTATTTTCATGTTTTCAAAATTCATGACTTGCGTCAATTTTGACAGCTTGGCAAATTTGTAAACAAAAGTTAATTCTCGGTTTTAAAAATATTGCAAAAATATAATATACAATACATTTGTGACAGGTTATTTTTGGAAAATTAGCAAATTTAATGTTAAATTAATATGATTTCAAGTTTCAAGAATTTTTTTTTATTTTTAAAAATTCAATCTAATTGTTACTGGTCGAAAATGAGTGGTGGTACCTAATTTACAACCGGGGGGGGGGGGAGATTCCACGGTGCAACACACACTTAAGGCAAAGTGTCTATTTGTCAGAAATTAACATCACCACGTGAAATATTTTATCCAATCAGAGAAAACTATCACTGTATTTTTCTTCAGCCTACATTCTGAAGAAAACCTTCTTATCAAAAACCACAGATTTTAACTTTTCGGAGCAGAGATACGACTACCTTCATACTGTTCAAACACAAGAGAAGACGTGGCTACATAGTTAACCCCCCCCCCCCCCCCCCAGCGTGTGCTGAATTAAGCATGTATCGGCGACTTCAAACAAATCATCTCCAGTAAATCTTCGCTGGCGGTCAAAGTCTTTTCTCAAATCAGTCGGTCAGTTAAGTGCCATTTGTGATACACGCTTTGGGTGATCATGTCTCCAAAGAGACATGAGTGACTGGGCAGAAGATTATCCCGCAGTAGGTTGCCATTGCTTTCTGTGGTAGACTCGTTGCTGACCAAGGTTATAGAACCCAATCTGTCCTGTTTATTTAAACCATAGCTGGAGGGAAGAGACGGATTAATACCTTTCCCAAGGGTATTTATGCGTAAGTGAATGCAAAGCTTCTTAAAACTGTTTTCGCAACCAGTTTTGACTGTGAACTAATTACTGTTATGCATACACGTATAGATAGGAGGGAAACACATATAGGTAGAGAAAAAACAATGCCCCCCCCCCACCACACACACACCGCCTTTCCACACTAAACTAAATAGTAGTTACCGTTAATTGACTATCGGTAGACAAGAAAAGTGGAAGACGCGCTCACCGGTCGGTTAGAAAAAAAAGACTCTTTTTTTAGGAAGGCGATTCTAAGGTGAATTTAATTGCTGAAAAAAAGGAATACAAAAAACACAAGACAGAGATAAAGAAACAAGTATTAATTATTATGGCAATAACAGAGAAGAAAAGTCCTTGCAAAACTAGAAGTCCAACTATGAAATGTTCTTTAACGTCCAAATAAATTAGACGGCTCTTAGAATGTTCAAAGTAGCCTCAAATAAGGAGAGGAAATTTCCGACCTGTTGTTCCTTGCTAGAACATTTGAAAAAAGAGGAAGATAGAAGGATTTTTGCATTGAGCCCGCCAAAATTAGGTGTCCACTGATTGGTCAAGAAAAATCGTCTTAACCAATCAAACAGACCCATTTAGATTAGGGATGAGTGAGAAGAGAAATTATGTGGGAAAAGTAGTAGTAAACCTTTTTTTTTTTCACAAGAATTATATTCTTGTGATGAGAAAGAAAAGGCACAAAAGAGCAAAGATGAGAAAACCAAGTTGAATGAATCGGACGTGCCGAGTTTGGATCCCGGCTTCATTTATTTTAAGTGAGAATATAGACTTCTACTTAAAGAAATATCTAATGAAAATATAGACTTTTTACAAGAAGCTCGAAGACGATTCTATTCACGCAGAAATATTTTTCATTTATTTGTTTCAAGTATGTTTTCTTTCTGGTATTCACAAGTGAGGCTTATGAACATTCTTTTGTCAATTAAGACAAATATCTTTAGCATCACTGTTTATATTTTCGTTAGGAGAGAAAATCTCCTTCCTAACACATATATGAATTTCCTAAACACATGTATGAATTTTTATATGTATTGAATATAACGCATGCGCACATGATATTCTCCCTCGCAGCTGTCGAATATTGCTTGTTGAAATTTTGAAATATATTAAAATTAATTTCTGTTATTCAAAGCACTAGTTGTTCATTCATTCTTTTATTTATCTCCTTCTATATTTATTTACCAGTCGTCGACATCAAAATTCAATTAATAGAAACTGAGTCCATCCGGACAACAATTATATTTTAGTTTAAACGTTGCAAACCAGGATCTTGTCCAGGATTCTAATAAAACTGGGATCCCCCCCCCCCCACTTGCATGTACGTAACAAAATTCTGAGCTAGTCCGGGACTCGTAACAAAATTGGGGGTTGGGGTCAGAGTTCGTAACAAAATTGGAGATTCGTCTGGGATTCGTAGATTATTGGGGACTGGTCCAGTGTTGGTAACACTACTCAAAAGTCTTTTTTCGACCATAGATTTTACTGTACCAACTACTTAAAAACATTTTCTTGATACGTGGTGATACCGAGCAAAGCGAGGGACCGGATGTTTGCCCTCTGAGGACCAGAAAGCAAATGACCAAAACTGGTCTTTGCGAACCTGGCTCCATGCCTATGTTCCTGTAGAAAACCAAAAAGTAACAAATATTAAAATCCTGTTCGCGAGCCTACGCGAATTTTATTTATCATCCAATTAAATACGGGTGTGAATTCCCAAATGACCTGCTGCGACCCCCAACAACGAAATAAGAAGCCGACACAGAACGCATCGTCAGAAGAGAAAGTGTGAGCATAATTAGCACGTCCCTTGACCTCGTCAAGCGATCCACTATGCTCGCCTCGCCTTTCCCTCTCACCTTCTTCTTCGCAGTCTCCTAAGCTACTTACCCGAGCAAAGGACCGGAAACATCAAAGACATTCCTAACTGACAACGCTCACACATACATACCCACAAACTCTCTTTCGGCATTTACTGCTATAAACATTTTAACGTCCTTTGGACCCATCCTAAAAACATTATTTTATTTGTAAAAAAAACGTAATTGATTTATGTGTATATATAAAATGTTGTTTCTCTACTCAATTTGATTTTCTTGTTTTATAACCCCTTTTATTACTTATAGTGGGCTATCCACTAACGAGGCCAAATTCAGTTAATCTGCTTCAACACACAACTACGCTTCACTAGAACGGATAACCCACTATAAACAACAGTTTTGATTTAACTAACTGCCTAAAGGACTCAACTAAAGACTACTTTTTAATAATTTTTGACTCTCTTGAATTCCTGCACATATGTTTGAAAATTCAAATGATTTATTTAACAGGCAGACCCATGTTTTATTATTATTATTATTATTATATTATTGTTTGGAATTCGAACGTTTAATATATAAAAACCTGACTGACCTAATTTCCTACACGTACACACGATATATATATATAACTTACGCATATACAAGTACTAATATAAGTTGAATCTTTCATGTTCTTTGAGGCACTTGTTATGAGTGTGTGTATATTTTAGATTATCGGGAAAGGTTTATAACTTGCACTTAAAAAGTATTTGAATGGCTTGAAACAATATCTTATCGTTATCCTTATAACGATAAGATATTGTTTCTAATTTCTTCATTGTCGTTTAATCACAATGTTTCGGCCTCTTTGGAAATATGAAGTTTTGATCTTAGACTTTGAATTATTCTTTCATCTCTTCTCGTACCTAACCTTCAGAGTTATTGAAACTGATCTCCCCACGCTGCCTACGTTCAATTGACGAAGAGAATTTTTCGATCAGATATCATTATTATTTTCGAATTTATCCTCCCAGAACTCAAGCAGGAAACGGTAATTATTATAGTTGTCCCAAGTTTGTACATGCACGCTTTTATGATTGCATTGTTTAAAATAGCGTTCCATTGTTTTATATTATTCTTTCATTAACGTTAAGAAAATTGATTTTCAAACTCTACTTTTATGAAAACACCCTATTTATTGCATATTGAGAAAAAATTCTGCTCTACACTTAGTACATTATTCAGACAATTTTCTTTATTAAGAGTTTAAGTATAGATGTCTTCTCACATAGTCTTTGCACTTCTGATCTAGGCTTACGGCTTATCACGTTGAATACACTGGTTCTCGCTCGATTACCGAAGTTAAGCAACGTTGAGCCTGGTCAGTACTTAGATGGGTGACCGCTTGGGAATACCAGGTGCTGTAAGCGTATAGTGACGGATGCAGTGGATATCGGCTCGGAAAGAGAAATCGGTGAGCCGAGTTCGAATTCCAGTTGAATACCCTGCATTCACTTAAGCACTGGTACCCTTGGGAAAGGTATTAATCCGTCCATTCCCTTCAGTTATGGGTTAAATAACAAGGGTAGGACTTGGGGACCCTGCTCTTAAAAACAAATCCCAATGAATCGTGAAAAGAAAAACGTTGAAAAAAAAAACTTTACCCAAAATCACTGGTTATGACCTTAAAATGATCCCATAAGGATTGACAGGTCGTTAAGCCTCAAAAAACAAACAAACTTCTGATCTATATGTTAAACGAGTGACCTTCCAGGGAACCAGACACATTTTGCCAGGAATTAAGTACATTTGCGTCATGGTTTTGATAACCTCAAATTCTTCATTTGTTCTTTGGATCAATGGATCAATGTGAAGATGTTCTGGTCGAGGACAATCGGTTGGCGTTGGAAATACAATTGGACATGAATGAAAGCGCTTGCATCATTTCACACTGTCGCACATAAAGGCTCTGTATTCTAAAAACCTGATTGGTACTCAAGTTAGATAAGACTGATACAGTGACATAAAACATTCTCATCAAAGAGACACGTGATTTATTTGAATAAATAACAATTTATAGAATAATAAATGCAATTAATTTATTAAATATTTAAAATTTAAAACAGAAAATATTTTATTTACATTGTCATGACTGTTTTTCTCATCTCTATTGTCATATTCACGACGTTTGGGTTATTGTGTAGCGGATAAGGAAATAATTAAAATCAACCTTCATTTTCACTTTTACCAAAATTCACAATGACGTGTGAAATCCTAGTTTTCCCAAATAGATAAAGGATTGACCATCTGCTTAACGAAAAAGTCGAAATTAGTATTCGCAAGTAGGTGTTAAAATGGTTTTGACCAATGAGAGCGACTTGTAAAACTTGAAAAGACTTAACGATCCAGTGCGAAATTCAAAAGGATATATAAATGTCTTCGCAGTGTCAGAGACTCGGATGGGAGCAGCGAAAGAGAGACACACATCTAAAATGTAACTTCAAACTTCAAGCGACCCGGACATTGTCCTTTTTCTCTTTCTCCTTATCTCTTTCAACAATTATTACTACGAACATTTTGTACGAAGTCTTGATACTCTTAACTTTCTCATTGAACATTAATTTCTACGAATTCTTGTTATTCCTCCTTGTAATAAATTTCTATTTTAAAATGCAAAATGTATATTTTATTCTTCTTATGCTATTCCACACAATTTCACATATTCCAACCTGTCGACAACCAACCTTCTGATAAAAACCTTCTGGTAATAATTCTGATGTTAATTCAGCATAAGCTGTAGGGAGTTCGGTTAAGTAAAACACAAGCCCAAATCAAAGAAACATTAACCAGCTCCCTACTCTTCAATTGTACACTCTGGCCTTCTTCAGGTGATTGGAATTTCAAACCGATCAGGCCCAGTGAATAAAAATGTTGGTTAGATCCAGTGACCTGAACCAAAGAGTTGTGAGTTCATTACCTGGTTACAGCAGTGGTGACCAAAATCTTTAGAGTGCTGAGTTAAAGGGAGATAACTAAGACATCGGTGCGTTCAACGGCAGAAACGTTGTGAATATGTCAATAAAGATGGGGGAAACAGTCCGAATAATGTAAATAATTACAATACCACAAATAGAAAATATTTTGCAGAATTATTTTTTATTATATTTTATCCATTTGATGAAATATTGCCAATAAATTATTATAGACTACTGTATCCGTACCGTCAAAAATTATGGCAATTGTTAGAAAGTTTTTGTAGTGAAGTGCAATGAAGAAAAAGACTTAAAAACAATGTGATGAGATTCAATAAAGTGGAAATAATGAATTCACAACTAAAATAGAGATCAATGAACCGTTTAATCACTCTCTTCTCGTTATATTCTTTACAAGTTCAATGGCATCGATGAGTCTCTTTGATTACTTCTGGTAATCAAATCGCTTTCTGCATAATATCTTTTCATGTTAATTTTTTTCTGTATAATCTAACAGTTTAATAATGGAAATATCTCTCGGAAAAAAGTTTAGCAATCTTTAGGTATCTGAATTTTTATATATCTGAGTTTCTAACATAAAAAAAAGCCTGAAAAAGTCTGCAATTTAAAAAACGTAGAAGTAAAGGAGCTGATTAATTAAACTGTTCATTTTACTTGGTAACTAATTTTGCCTAAATGCAAATAAATATTTTATTTGTACATATTATAAAAATGACGAAGGGAAATAATTACACATAAATTTACTAACTTAAGTTGACTTACCTCCCTTTTAACTACGGAGAAGATAGAAAATACACTCCTGATCAAAATTTTAAGACCACTTAAAAATCTTTAAAAAGAAATATTTTTTTTACGGATAGATTTTAAACTCCTCCCACTTAAGGTTACCAATACTACAATCTAAAAGGTTATGGAAACAAAAAGCTACATTCCAAACATTTTATTTAGAAATTTACATTTTTATAAAATGAGGCGATTTACACATGATCAAAATTATAAGACCAGAGACAAAAATTCTACGAAATTGTACAAAAAGTGTATGAAAAGTGTATGAAAACATTCAACAACCAAATTTAATGAGTTCTACCTCCACTGCTTTTGATGACTTCAAAAATTCTGTCGGGCATGTTAGAAATAAGCGTTTCCATTAAGGTGCGGGAGATGTTGCTCTAGCTTCTGAAGATGGCTTCACGAAGTTCGTTTTTTGTTGAATATTGTTTGCCATTTCGATAAACATCTCTTGTCATCCATCCTCAAACATTTTCAATTGGGTTCAAGTCTGGTGAGCATGCAGGATGTCCCAAGAGATGGACCCTATTTTCTTGTAGAAAGGTCAAGGTCCGTCTTGCAGCGTTGATTGTAGCATTATTCTGTTGGAATAACCATCCATCCACACACAAACGATGGCCCTTCATCATCAATGATGCTTTTTGTAGCATGCTAACATAACCAGCCGCTGTTTGACAACCCTGCACCACCTGGAGCTCCATCGTCCCTCTGTAAGAAAAGACACCCCCATACCATTAGGGACCCTCCACCACTATGACGTGTGGAGAAAATTTCAGGAGGCAAGTTTTTGTTATGCCAATATCGTTGGAAGCCATCAGGACCATCTAGATTGAATTGTTTCTCATCAGAAAACAGGACTTTCTTCCACTTCTCAACGTCCCATGTTTGGTATTCACGACCAAACTTTAAGCGGTCCAGCTTTTGACGTGGAAGCAGCCGAGGAATTTGTTTACGCTTTCTATTGACCATGCCTTTTTGTCATAAGTGTCATCTGGTGGTTACGGGACTGCAATCAGCATCTGTGACTGCCTTAATTTGACTAGAAGAAAGTTCCCCCTCTTTCATAACAACCCGTCTTATTCTCTTACTCAATGCAGGAGAAATTTTTGGGGGCCTACCAGAGTATTTTGCTTTTCCATAATTCTCACTGTTCTTTAGAAAGTTGCAAATCACAGTTTTACTGCGATTTACCTTAGCTGCGATCGCCCGCTGTGACAAACCTTGCTTATGAAATTCTTGAATTCGAGAACGCTCAACTTTGGTAAGTTTGCTTGCTTTAGGCATGGTAACACCTTTACGCAGTGATTGCTAATCTCTAACTGAACTAAAAACTTTGGAATTACCATAGATCTAACAATTTATACCCCTGGTCTTATAATTTTGATCATGCGTAAATCGCCTCATTTTTATAAAAATGTAAATCTCTAAATAAAATGTTTGGAATGTAGCTTTTTGTTTCCATAACCTTTTAGATTGTAGTATTGGTAACCTTAAGTGGTAGGAGTTTAAAATATATCTGTAAAAAAAAAAATATTTTTAAAGATTTTTAAGTGGTCTTAAACTTTTGATCAGGAGTGTATATAAATAACTTCACAGTGATAATTATTATATGGTTTGGTGTTTTATTAATATTCGCTTCTCTTTCGTCTTTAGTTTAATGAGATGAAGTATTGTCAATTATTATTAATAATTTCTGACTAGTATTTACTTTCATCGAAATTTTATTAAATGAAGCATTGTCAACCATTATTATTAATTTTTATCACCATTATTATTATTATTATTATTATTATTATTATTATTATTATTATTTAAATCATATCACCCCAAGCAAGGCGGTGACGCCACTGATGCGCATGGGACTATTTAAGAGTAAAATGATTGGAAAAGAGAAAGCCGGAAACCACATCCTAAACAGGAAACAAGGGATGAGCCTCTTCACCTGTTCAAAAGACGTGGGTGGAGTGTGAACCGGGCGATAGTTTAGTCTATCTACTCCAACTGAGAAAAAGGGAGAGAAAAAAAGTGAAAGATGATTGGAAAAAAAAAAAAAAGAAAACCGGGAACCACATCCTAAACAGGAAAGAAGGGATGAGCCTCTTCACCTGTATGGACATAAAGTGGAGTAGCAGTGTTATCTTGATATCTATTACTAACTGATCTTAAAGAATTATCACGTATTAATATAATTTGCTATACAAATGTTAAAACTCACATGTGAAAACCTTTTATTAATAATAACTGTTTAACCAAAATAGTGTTAATTTTGATAACATGGATAAGTTATTTACTTCAATAAATATATTAAATAATATATAAATATAATAAACTAGCAGTATAGCCCGGGTGTAATGACAGCTTTAAAACTAATCCATGGTCCTGGATTTCAGACTCTTTGGACGTTGGCACAAAAGACTAAAAAAAGCAATAGTTGTTTCCAGTTAAAGCGAAACCGTAGACTGAAAAAAAAAAATGAATGAATGTAAGTCAAATTTTGATTTCCTGCTTTCGATATCAAATGTGTTTTTTCGTCGTAAACTGAATTTTGAAGGCTAAATAAGTACTCTGAGTAAATGGTATCATGGCTGAGACTAAAAACTACAATTATACCTACTTAGAGCCAAACCCGAAGCAAAGACTAAAATAAAAGGGCTGAAAAAAATACAGACATACAGGCAGATAAACAGACACACAAACATCTTGCCTTATATATATATGTGTGTATATATTATCGATTTTCTGCACTTTTGTAAGAAATGCAACCATGAAACTTCTGAATATCGTTTCTTATGTTTTTGTCTATGAGTGTATCAAATTTGATTAAAATCGGACCACTTCTTCTATAACCCGTTTTTTTCGATTATCGATTTTCGATATTTATCGGGGGTACCTCGACACAAAACCTAGCTAAGAACACTCGCAGACGCTTATAGTATAACTGTGTAAATTTTCAAGAAAATCGGTTCAGCCGTTTCGGAGTCTATAGGTAACGGACACGCACAGAGACATACACAGACAAAGTTCCATTTATAAATAAGTTTAGATTAATATATTAAAGGTTACATAAACACGGTTTCTATGCATCCTTTCGTTGTTCTGCCTTTGGTCGGAAAAATCCCGATCTTTTATAAGCTGAAATTTCCTTGAATTCCACTTAATTGCGTCATCTATGGCTAGGCACATCTAATAATCATTTTCACCGATTATTGCCTTTGAAACCAGCTGCCTTTGACGTCATCACATTTTTGTTTGTCATTATTTATATTTTCCTCTGAAGCCGGCTGCCTTTGACGTAATCACGTTTTTGTCAGTCACTGCCGACACTATTTGCATTATTCAGACTATTGTCTTTACTGTCATATTTACGACGTAATGTGGACAACAGCCCGAATAATGTAAATAGTGTAAATACTACCTCATCTCAGAAGTATAGATATATACATTATAAGCCGAGTTCGAATTCCAGGTGAATTCGTTGCTTAAATACTCTTCGGAAAGATATTAATCCATCTTTTCTCCTCCTATCTATGGGTTGATTAGCAGGGCAAATTGGGTTCTGTAGCCTTTGTTGGCAACCAGTCTACCGCATAAAGAAATGGCAATCTACCGCGAGAAAATGTTCTGCATCGCTAGTCATGGATCAAAAGAGACGTGATCACCCAAGCGTTTATCATGTATGGCACTTAACTGACTGACTGACTATGTAACTAACATTTTACCATTTTCTTTAAACATCCCTTGTGCAGCTAATGTTTTACCATTTTATTTAAGCGTTCCTTATGTAGCTAACGCTTAACCATTCAGGATGTGACACAAGCTCGGTTTCTAACGTGGTAATTCCGACAAATCTATTTCGAGTGGAAATCCGTGTATCTACTGGCCTCACCACCGAGATTGGATATGACATAAGGCTATTTTATTGTGGGAACTCTGGGCCCTTAATCCTGGGCAAAAATTTCCTGTCGAAGGTAGGGTCGGGCACCGGTTTATTTTTCCCCAGAGGAGAGATTCAGCCGAAGGATAGAGCCTCGTCTGGTTTCTTCTCCACCCGGAGGCAGAGCGTCCGACACGGTAGATTTCGCGGTGGAAATCTGGCCTTGCGTGTGGAATCAATATTGTCTTTATAGTGAGATAGTTGCTCAGTGTCCCTTTTCCTGATTGGCTAGAAATTAATATTTTCTGACTTTGGTATCTTGGAGCGATATTCCGGAAGTGGATTTGTGTAGCCAGAGAAAATTAATGACTGACAATAAAATATGAGCTGCAGATGTCGAAGTCAGCACTTTTGCTTGATTTTGTGGAATCCACCTTGCAAAATTTATTAAAAAACAGATGCAACAATTTACATATCGTATATATCATGATAAACAAAAATTACATTAGCACAAAACTTACTTCCGGTAAAAAAAAAATTACATTAGCACAAAACTTACTTCAGAACGATAACTTATATTTGTTTAGCGCAGACGCTGGATTGAAAAACGTAAATCTTCGCTGATTGGCTAATAAATCGAAGGCACGTGAGAACGCGTCAGAATACGTTCAATTCCGCCAAAACTTACAAGTGTTCTTGATCCATGTTGCCAGTATTTAAGGAGAAAATTTAACGAGAAACTTCACTTCGGGCCAGGAAGCCAAGACGTCCACACTAGTCGTCATGTAACAACAAACAAGCACAATCGACCACTTCGTTCGCCACGCGGCGCGAAGCCGAATCCAAGTGAGAAATTTACTTTTCAACTCTTTCTCATTCACTTCAATTTCAACTCTTATTCACTCATTCAATCAATATTAATCCCCAGTGAGAATTCGAACGTCAACCTAGTGCCACAGAAATCCACGCATATACGAACAGTTGAACTTTGTTAAGTAACTTTTAACACAAAAACTAAAATTGCAACTCACTCATTTTAATTCACTTAAAAGAACAAACTTTAAACCTTTTCTACGCACACCTTTAAACTCTCTTGACAAGCAACCCTTTATCAAGAAACTGTTTTGTACTCTTTCAACATATAATCTCAACTCTACATTTTGCATATTTTGTGAATTTAAATTTTGTTTTTCTTTTTGATATCAATTAACAGAATTTTTTTCGTTCATTATTTGTCCGTGTGTTTGTTGTTATTCACTTTGGTCATAAAATTTAAAACAAGTGGGATATTAGGCCGTGTCTCACTACAAGCTGAAGAATTGGACTTTATGGGATGTTATGGCTATTACTTCTGGGTTGGTTCTTTCGCCTAAACATCCAAAACTTGTTGAATGGCTTTCGCCGCTGAAATAAATAGGCAAAGAGAAAAGGAAAGATACAGAGACACTAGAGGGACGGTTTGGACACTGATTTTATTTTTTGGGTTCCAACGAGCTCTTGTTGGGGATTTCCCCAACAAGAGCTCGTTGGAACCCTTCCCGAACAATTTGGCACGTCTTTACTATCCAAAGTCCAACAGAGAAAGAGATCGAGTTTATTTTTGGCACCAGGAGGCCTCTCTTTTTGCGCATGCGTCAATTGTCTTTCCTGTCAGAGGACTCCTGGGAGATTTTTATGTTTATTTTATTTCGTACTTTTATTTTTTTTTGTATTTTTATTTTATTTAGTAGTTTTTATTTTATTTTGTACTTTTATTTTATTTAGTATTTTTATTTTATTTCGTATTTTTATTTAATCCCTACAACTTCCAACAGGGTAAACATTTCAGTGAACATTTCAGTTCTACGGATTTACCATTAAAAAAATAACAGCTGGGAAATCTCGAAGCTTTCGATCTCCAGAAATTGCCAAAGCCGTGAGACAATCTATTTTGAAATCATCCTAGCGTTCTGCTAGTAAACATGTTCCTGCTATGCGGCTATCAGATCGTATTATCAGGAGAATTTGATATGTAAAGTTCCATCCATTTCAAAGTAATGATTGTTCAGGAATTTCATGAACGTGATTGAGAAAACTACATGGAAAGGTGCGAATGTATGTGTAGTAGTATACAATGTTTAATAAATAAAATAAAAATATTTCTTCAATCTCCTGAAAAGCATCTACTTATCACCTCCCTAATGTTACCATTAACACCAGAATTCTTAAGGAGAGGTGAATCAGCTGATTTGTTTCTGAAATCAGATACTTGGATAAGCAAAAACAAAGGTGAAAACCCAGTACTAAAGTGAGGACAGTCTTACACACACTCGCCACACTACCTGACCACTTATCAACCTCAGTCTGAACCCAAAGAAAAAAAGATCTTCAAGGTTCGTTCTCTCTACCCTTTCGCCAGAAAACAGGATAGACTGGTCCACACCACTCTAACCGTCAATAACTAGTCAGGATGGCTGCTAGCTACTATGAAGAATATCTCTCTCTCTCTCTCTCTCTCTCTCTCTCTCTCTCTCTCTCTCTCTCTCTGCCAAGGTACTGTAAGCTACAAACACTGCCTTACGCATAAGGATACAAGTTTGTATTCATAATGGGTTATCCGTTATAGTGAAGTGTATGTGTGTTGAAACAGATTAGTTTGATTTGGCCTTGTTAGATAGCAGACCATAAGAGGGCTATAAATTAAGAAAATCAAATTGTAAACTGAAACAACAAATTTATATACATATAAATCAGTTAAGGTGTTTTTTACAAATAAAATTAATGTATTTTGGTCGATACAAGGTTGCTAAAATGTTCGTAGTAATCCTTGCAAGAATGAATTTATGTGTACGCAGGCAGGAACGTATGTGTGTATGTATGTATGAACATTATCGTTCGGTAAGAATGTCTTTGAAGTAGTCGCTCAGTTTTAAAGGGTTCCGTTTGGTTATCAAGTATAAGAAAAGGTAGACGGGTGAACCGTGAGAATAAAGATGTGAGGGAGAAAGATAGAGATAATGTTAACGATCGCTTGATGTTTGTCAAGGGACGTGTTAATGACGCTCGTCTCCTTCTCTCTGGTGACAGTCGAACTTGCCCGTTTTTTATTCTGTTTGTGAGGTTCGAAAAGATCATTTGGGAATTCACTTCCGGATGTGATTCCGCCCTTTTCATTGGACGGCGAACAAACTTCGCGTCGGCTCCTGAAAAGGTCAGTAAGAATTGAAGATTATTTGAATTTTGTTTTTAGATGTTTCCTAGTTTTCTACAGACCGAAAAACATTTCGCATCAAGGTGTGAAATTTAACGAGTTTTGTTTTGGATTCGCTTTGGCGTGTGTGCTAAGCAAAGTTTGTAAATTCGAGTCTTTTTTTTATTTCTAACAAAAAAATCAATGAGTCAGTGCTTAGCATTTGAATTTTAAATCTAGAATTGTTTTGTTCACTACATATTCAAGAAAATAAAACTTCCAAAACAACGTCCGTTTATTCCTTTGGAATAGAAAGCCTAACATTCTGCCCTGACCTCTATATCCTCTAGAATGTGGGCATCCCGACGTGGTGTAATGGTTAGCAAGCTTGTCTCGCTAGAAGCTGTGACAACTGAGTCGTGAGTTTGATTCTCACTGGGTACCCCATACTTTCGGCCTTGTGCCATATCTAAGCGGGACTTAGAAAATCAGTATCCTCTAATGTTCATACAAATCTTTTTTCTTTTCTTTTTTTTTTTTTTACAAGTAACGAAGGCTGCTAATAGCGCAGGAGATGATTCATCGAACAATGGAAACCTTTGCGACTTTTCTTTAAAATCTTTACTCGCTTGATATTTTATTTTGAGTATTACATTACAATGGTCAACTTTGGCAAGATATGTATGGAAAAAATCAAAGAAAGAAAGAAAGAAAGAAAGAAAGAAAGAAAATAGGATTTAAAAATAAAATATTACATAAATTCTCAGTTAAGAAATCATTCTGTTTTGATATACTGTAGTGCATTTTCTTTTGTTTAATTTCTATTTTTAATTTTATATTTATTTTTATTTTTGTATCCTGTAGCTGAAAAAATTTCGTTAAATCTGATTGGTTCAGAAAAAAGAAGGAAAAATAAATATAATTTCATGTCCCACCAGGAAAATCCGGGATTAAAATTTAATGGCCTCATTTTTCCGGCACTATTAGGTTTAACTTAAAGAAATAGGTTAAAATAAGTTTTTTCTGAGTTCGTGTTACAACGCAATATTATCTAAGTTCTTAGTATAGAATATCCGGTCAGAACTCTTTTAATACGATAAGAAACACCGTCCGGTGAAAGAAAGATATAAACCGTAAACGCCTTAAGAAAACAACAGCTAGCTTGGTTATTATCAGAAGAAGTAAAGCGACCAAAAAGAAAGCAGACGAACAGGAAGATATTTTTTTGTCTGGTCATATATCCGGAGCTGGTGGGGGTAAAAAGACAACAAGATCAAGTTTTTTCTTCTATATTGTAAGAAGTATATTTAGATATAGCAATAGTTATTTATTTTTAATGCTTTAATTGTACACAAAAACTTGACTTGAAACACGTGTATTTTTTTGTTGATTAATGTTTAAACGAATGTTTTTTGTTTTTTTCTTAAAGGATAGCTTGAGGATTTTCTTTTTTTTATAGTTTTCACATTTTCCTTCTTTAAATAAATTTCACGCTTTAATTGTTGGCGAATTTTTTTTTTTTATTTCCGTACATATTTCTTATTTAAAAAGTTTTTTTTTCTTTTAGAAATAAAATCCTGAATTAATTCGGAATATATCATTGATTAAATTTCATTATTCATTTTAGTTTTTGAAGTTCTTTTTTTAGTTTCCTTCTAGTTCTTTGTTTGAAATATCTTCTTGAAAGTTAGGAATTGACGTTTCTTTTAATTTCAATAAATTTTTGAAGGAAATAATGAGCATAAGGCAGTCCTCGATAGATTCACTCAGTTGTAAACACGATTTCTACTCGGAATTTCTTGGGGATGTACATGCCTCAGAAGAAACGGCAGTTGCTCATGTCTTTGTTACTCTTGGAGCATCGGTAAGTACACTTTTTACTTTATTTAGATTTAAAAAAAAAAAAAACACAAAAAAACTAGATATCATCATCATTGTTTGTCATCTTTTAGCCTGTCAGCGATATACGAAAAATTCGTCAAAGTTAAATTTAATTTATTTCTTCTATGGTGTCAGTCCAGACGATAAAAAAGTAAAACCAAAATTCAACAATGGTTTAAAATGAAATTGAGATACGTGTCGCTTTTTATTTTAAAAATGTTCCCAAATAAATAATTAGCATTTTTTATTGTAAAAACTTTTAATTAAATAATCGTTTTTAATGGAGCCTAATCATTTCGTATCGTTTTTTGTTTTTAACAACGAAACTTCCTTATTTAGAAATGAATCGAAAATTAAAAAAAACAGCACTGATAATTAATTATTTAGCTTCATTAATTCAACGATCTTATTTTGATTTTCTCTATAAATTTATGCTTTCGTTTAACTCAATTCCCCCCCCCCCCCCCCCGCGCGCCGCCGCACACACACATAAGGTTTCTGAAAAAAGTCGTCTTTGAATGTTTTTTTCACGTTTACCAAAAAAGTTGCCATTCTGACAATAGCTTCTTAATTTTTTGTGTAGCGGTCGGAATTTGACATTCGACGAGAAAAAAAAAGCTAAAGCTAAAAAGCTCAAAAAAAAAAAAACTCAATATATAAGGTACATTTTTTAAAATAAAAATCTTGACATTTTCGAAAAATTTTTTTTTTTTTGTTTGTTGTTACAAAAGTGAAGTTGCTAAAATCATCGATTAGTTAAAAAAAAAAAAATACTTTAACTACTTCATGTCCGAAGCGCTGAGCAACGTGACTGTGGTGAAAAGTTGTCTGGGTCTGCCCAACTTCTTTCTCTGTGGTATTTGATCTGTACCAGTATAGACAGGTGCTTAAAAAAAACAAAAAAAACATTGCCAATTAAGAAAAGTGATATTTTTAACTAAGAATTAATCACTTTGCTTTTTTTAATTATTTAACCCCAAGGAAGTTCGATATTTGTAGTTGTTGAATGAAATTTCATATATTTTTCCTGATCTTGCGTGAGCGCTCACCTTTTAGATTTTCTGGATTTATTTTTTATGCAAAAAAAAAAAAAGTGTGCATTTAAACCTCTAAAAAAAGTAAACAATCATTATCTCATTCAATAAGCAACTTTACAAATTAAATTTAATCGGTTATTTATTTTATGAACAGTATTTTTAGAATTTTCTCCAATTAGGTGCACAAAACTTACTTTTCAATATATTTTGTTAGCAAGTGCGTGGGGACACCTAAAAATGAAACAGATGTTCAAGATTGAAATGGTTACATATCCGTCCCACCCCCACTGGGTCGGTCTTCTTGAATGTTGGGATTTTCGATCTTTTCCGATGAACTAAAATGCTTTTTTTCCGCAACAAAAAAGCAGCCGTTGTTTTTTTAGTATTCTCTTTCGTTTATTTATTTTTTTGTGTACAAACCGTAAATATTGTTTTTAAATTTCATTTCTGCCTGTGATATATAAGGTACAAAAGAAAATTCTATTTTTTGACTCAAATTTTTTTTTTTTTTTTTTTTTTTTTTTTGTAAATTATTTTTTTAACCTAAAGTTGAAACTGAAAGACAAGTTACGATGGAGATGAAGCTGCCTAGTCTTTAAAAATCGATGTAATTTTTAAAGCCTGCTCAAATGAAAAATTTACCAAAGATTTTAAATTTTAAGTCAAAGTTCATAATTTTATGAAATTTTAAATGAGAGCTTTAAACAGATCATTTTCACACGACGTTTTTTTTTTTTTTTTTTTTCTTTAATAAACTTTGTTTTGTGGAGGGAAAAAAGGGTGGAGGGGATGAAAACAAAGTCGAGACACGGACACTAAAACTAGGTCAAGTTTAGGAGGTGCCCGCTAAGTGGGCTAAAACCGAGAGCAATGAAATCTCGCCCCACTGCCTGATTATGCCATAAAGTTCATAGTCATTGTTGGGTATCGCAAGACAACACCGGTATCAGGTGCAAAAAGAAGAATTAACAGGGAGAGGGGGGAGGGGTAATAAGAGACGGTAGACATAAGTATCAGAGGGGGAGTGAGTTGTCAAACATGATAGTGACTAAGTCATTGAGTTATGATAATACAAAAAAGAATTAGAAAGGAAAATCCAAAAAGGTTAAATGATTGGAAATAGAATCTGAAAATACTTAAGTAAAATACAATTTACAAAGATTCGGCTCTAAACATTGTGGAAAAAGTAGTCTGGAGGCACATCGTCTAAGGGAGCTAATATCCTTTTTGGTAAATTTTCGTTTTAGGTCCCGAAGGCTTTTCCCCCTTCAAATTTATCCAAAATAGCATTATTTCTGTGCAAATGTATATGCTGAACTCAAATCAACAATTAGTTATTGAAGAAACCTACCTTTATTTAATCTGAAAGTCCATTTAAAAAAAACAAAACAAAAAAAACTATATCTCGCACTTTTTCTCTCCCATAACTCTCACGAAGTCACGTAATTAACTGCAGAATGACGTTCTGCGTAGGCAACAAATTTCGGTCGATTTACTTCCTGTAATGAATGTAATACGCGTAGAAATACAATCGCGTATTGCTTTTATTACAGGAAGTAAATAACCGGAAGTTTCAGTAAAGGAAGAAAATAGACCGAAATTTGTTGTCCTATGCAGAAAGTCATTCAGCAGTTAATTACATGACTTCGTTAGTTATGGGAAACAAAATGTAGTTCGATTTTTTTTTTTTTTTTTTTTTTTTTTTTTTTTTTTCCAAAAGTGCGTGGACTGTGACATTGTTTTGTCAAAATAAAGTACTTTTTTTCTTATCAAATATCGAAATATGGTTGAATGTTTTGTATTTACCACCATATTTGAATAATCCCAGGATTTGCTGCTTTTTTTTTTTTTTTTTTTTTTTTTCCATTTCTCAGTCACAAACAAACTTATGAAAGTTTTATTTTTTTCCTTGGTTTAAAAAGTTTTTAAATCTCTTGTAAAAGAATAAGTTCTATTTAAATTTCTGTATTTGTCTCTACTTCTGAGATGAGGTAGTATTTACATTACACTGTTAAGACTGTTGTCCTTGTCTTTATTGTTGTTTGACATCTTGGCCATTGTATGCTAGGAACCTAAAGGTTTATTTCAATAACTGGGGTAAATCATTCTTATTTCATGTATGATGCCACTTCAGGATGCCATGTATGCATCACCCTTTAACTCAGCTCTGTAAGTTATTTGTTCACCACTGCTGTAGCCAGTTATTGAACTTGCAACTCTTTGGGTCAAGTCACTTGAACTAACCAATGCCTAGATTCACTATATCCTTGAAGACAACAGTGCAGATTTATAAGTTCCAAAAATTCATACACTGATATCTCTACATGGCATGATATACCCCAGTGATCAAAATAAAGGGCTAGATTAAAAATTCCTAGTACCTGAAGAAGGCTGTGGCATAGACTAGCCGAAACATTGGAAACGTGGTATTAAAGATGAGGACAGCCGTCCAAACTGTATAAATAATGTTCTATTTCTCCTTAAAAATATTTGCTTATTTTTTAGTTGTCTAATTCATTATTCTTTAAAAAAAAAAAATTTTCCTTCCCCCCCCACCTTTTTACCAGTTGCACCTTAGTGGCATTATTGCCTTGCTTGTGGTGAAATGATTAATATAGTTTTACTCTTACTTTAATTTTTTTTTCTTTACAAAAAATAAAAATATTTTCCAGTTTTGAAATGTCAAAGAAATTTGCAATAAAGAAACAAACAAGGAAAATATTAAATGAAAAATGTTACTTAATAGGCCAATTTTTTATATTTAAAGTGACTTAGTTATTTTTTTAATTATTTTTTTTCTCCTTTTCTTTTATAGCAAAGGGAAACTTTTCTGAAACTGCTGAAAAATTCAGCCAAGGACATATATATATATATATGATGTTCTAGTTTTCAAATAAATGTCACTGTTTGCTTTGTCTGTGACAATCAGTCAATGTAACCAACCCTCATGAAATGGATGAAATTTGTAACATGCCAAGATTTTTTTTTTTTTTTTTTCAAATGCTATTGTTATATCTTTCAACTGCTTTTTTAAGGCACATTGCTAATGAGTATCATTTCTCATCTTCAGCATCTGTTCAAGCCCATTTGTGTTTAACACCCACGGAGCCAAACTGTAGTCTAGACTGCAACTAGATTAAGTTGACCTTCATGACAGTTCTAGCGTGTACACTACCAATACCACATGTTTTTAAATTGTTCTTTTCCTATACTGGTTACCAAACATGGCTAGATGATTCAGTCTTCTCTGCTACTTATCCTATAGTTAGTGAGGGAGAGATGAATTTATACTTTGAGGAAGGGAAATGAAACTGTGTTTTAGAACCAACTGCATTTAAATCTAGTAGGCAATGCTTTGGCTGTTTACAATATCCACTGTTTTTATAGTTACTCCCCTTACTCTCCTTCAATGTATTCATGTTCTGCATTAGCAAAATAAATATTTCTGATGAACAGGAATTTTATTTAAGCACCAATCTTATTGTTAATAGCCAAATTTTATGCTGATTTCACTCTGTGGTCATTGCGATTCCTGCAGAGAATTCAATCATGACTTCCAGCAAACTGTGGTAACTTTTTTTTTTTTTTTTTGTATAAGCTTAGAATTCTTCCTTAGAATTTGAGAAATTTTAGAAAACCATAAATCTTTGTCATATTGCCCTGGAGGCAACTGGGTGGTTTGCAAAAGATCTAGTTTTACTAAATCTTGATGAATTCTAGTTGGTTTATTTTAGGTTCGAATCTTCCTGGAGCCTTTTCCAAATTAATATTACAGCCTCTAATTATTTTTAATTTGTTCTTTTTCTCTTTTCAAAACTCTTTGTGCATTGAACATGATAGGAAGCAATTATTAATGGTCAGGAATTGAGTCAAGAAGAATTAGTGTCATAATTAATTTGAAATATGCCTCATAAAACAGGTGGTTAATTTATGTAATTCATTCTTTAGTGTTCATTACTTAATTTGAATTAGATTTATTGAAATTTACTCTTGATATTTTTACACTATGTATGTTAACTGAAGTCTTCAAATGAATCAAAATCAATAGTTATTGAATTTTCTTTTCAAAATAACTTTGCATTTAAATCAAATGATGGGAAATCTATTCTCCAATTTTATTTCTTCAGTTATTTTACATTTTAATTTCATGTCAAAATTTAGATATTCCCACCCCTTTGACATTCTTTATCACTCTCAATTTACTTATCCCATGAGTTGGAATGAAGATGTTTGTTTTCTTTCATATAACTTTCACAATTTATATTTGTAATTTATAAAACTTGGGAATTTGTGAGCTTTTACTACTAACACTTATTGGTATACATGGGTGTAATCCACAACATTATATTTGTGAATAATGTCACAGTTTGAGGAAAAAATGCAGATAGTAATTTGGATTGATTTCTAAATTGTGTACTGTAGAGTTTATACCCAAGAACAGCATATATGTCTGTTCATCAATGAACACAGCATTTAATGTTGGATTAAAAATTTAAATGCTCAGAAAAATAATTTTTTTTCATTTTTTTTTTTTTTTTTTTTTTTTTTTTTTTTTTTTTTTTTTTTTTTTTCATTTTTTTTTTTTTTTTTTTTTTTTAAATCATCTCACCCCAAGCAAGGCATTCCACTGCCACTATTGCACATGGGGCTACATAGGGGAAGGTAAAGAGAAGGAGTGGTTAGACATAGGGAATGTCAGGAGGAAGGTGACAGATGAGTAAGGATAGCGAGGATGAGGGTTGGGCAGATGGGAAGAGTGTTTGATAGAATGGGAGCAGGTTAGTGTGTTAGGAAATAATGAAATAGCTTGAAAGAAATTCATTCCAAAACTGAAAACCTTTAAAATTTAAAGAAATTTTTTCATGTTTTGGCATTAACAAAGAGATAAGGAATTATTAGCAGGATTCAAATTTTTTAGTTTTGTTTTGCTCTAAAGTTATTAGTCAACATGATTTGTTGTCAAAGTACACTTACCAGTGTTCATCATGCGTGAGAGAAAATAAATGCATTTGAATTAGTCATTGGTCTATACTAGATTTTAGCTGTGGGCAAATAAATAAATAAATAAAAAAAAAAATAAATGAAAATGCTGACAATATTAACTATAACAAATTTATTTAACACACACACATATATATATATATATATATGTGTGTGTATGTGTATCATAGTTTGCAGTCTCTGCTCTGTTCTGGCTATGATGAGAAACTACATCCGGCAGCAATTGGAAGATTAGAGATTTTGAGGAGTGTAGAACCACCTGTTGTTCCCAGGTCCATCCTGGACCTATGCTATGGGCAAATAGTTAACATCCAAAGCAAAACACTATGAAAGTATAAAAGTACATTTCATATAAACATTTATTAATACAGGTAGTAAAATTATCAACATTATGCACATAACAAACTGTAGTGACTTCACCCAAAAACTACCAGAGTGAACTTTCATGACATTAATATGAAAGGCATTAGTCATGTCTTCTTGACAAAGATTGATATATAATATAATCAATCCTGATTAGGTATCTTGACTTCAGTATCCTGAATACAGGAATTTAAGTGTACTACTAGATTGGCATCTAGGTCCCACTTTTTTTTTTTTTTTTTTTTTACTGTTAAAATAGCTAAATGCAACCACCACTTCTATTCCAACAGTTTCGTTTCTTGCACTTCTCACCTATGGAACTCTCTTCCATTTCCTTGCTTCCCTGCATACTAGTGACATTACTACCTTCTTTGGGAGTGAAATGATTACAAAGGGAAAAAAAAAAACCCAAAAGAACTGTCTGATGTAATCTATCTTCACAATTCCATGCCATGTTTTCCAATTACAAGTGACATGACCAATTTCTAGTTTCATTGATAAAATAAATTCTGTGTCTCAGCAAAATAAAGAAAACGTAAGGAGTTTTAAAAATATTCATGTAATTGATAATTCAGTAAAATTTTCTTTAAATATATTTTCTGTATTGAGTGGAGAGCCAAGAAAATGCAAGAAAGCAAAAGACTTTTTGATTCTGGTCTTTCATGTTCTGTTATGTTTGAATTCTGAAAGTTTTTGAAATTTAAGAAATTTCATTATGAATTGATCCTGCTTTCTGATTAAAGCAAAAAAATTTTTGAATAATTCTTGCTACCTTCAGAGGTGATACTCAGTTCATTAATCAAGCGATCTCTCTTGATTAAAGTTCTTTAATTGCCGCAAATTTAAAGCTTTGTATAATGGGGACATATGGGGGTGAATGAATTCATGTCTTTTTGCTTGTAATTATGATGGGAGGTATCAGTGGGACTTTTTTTTCTAATGTAAACTTTATTTGGATTGCAATCTAAGGTTGGCTGAAGAGTCAGTTAAGTGCCATACGTGATACACGCTTGGGCGATCATGTCTTGAAAGAGACATGACTGACTGGGCAGAAGATTATCCCACAGTAGGTTGCCATTGCTTTCTGCAGTAGACTGGTCACTGACCAAGGCTATAGAACCCAATCTGTCCTGTTATTTAACCCATAACTGGAAGGAATAGACGGATTAATACCTTTCCCAAGGGTATTTGCGCGTAAGTGAATGCATTGAATTTGGCTCCCCGAGTTCTTGTTTTGAGCCAATATCCAATGCACCACAACACACACCACTCTGAAGAGTACAGTGACATGACTAAAAAGTTATAAAAAAATGTTGCCTTTTTTTTAAGGCATGAGTCAGTTAAGTGCCATACGTGAAACATGCTTGGGCAATCATGTCTCGAAAGAGACATGACTGACTGGGCAGAAGATTATCCCGCAGTAGATTGGTTGCCAGTCAAGGCAATAGAACCCAATCTGTCCTGTTATTTAACCCATAACTGGAAGGAATAGACGGATTAATACCTTTCCCAATGGTATTTGCGCATAAGTGAATGCAATGATGAGTCACATGAACTTAAATTCAAATCTATTAAACAGGTCATAATACAAACTAGACAAAACTATAAAACTCAGTCATGTCATCGATGTAAGACAATATGTACATATAAAATAGCTCTGTTCAGACCATGTTGAGCACTGTTTTATTAACACCTGAATAATACAAAGATAGAAAGGGGCATAAGACAAGGATGTCTTTTCACTGGATTTATTCAACTTGTACAGACTATTCTAAGGACCCTAGATGTTATGCCAGAATTTGTTATTGAAGGCCACAATTTGAACAACATGGATAATACAATGCTGATAGCAGACACGGAAAGGAAACAAGACCTCCTACAGAAGGTAGCTGAAGAGTGACAAAAAAAAAAAGACTAAAAATAAACTGCAAGAAAACTGAATGCTTGCTCATCAGCAAAAAGAACAGCCCAAAATGCCAAATACAGGTGGAGGATACTCAAATCAAGCAGATACAAAAACTTAAATACCTGGGAAGTGTTCTAACAGAAGACGGAAAATGCAATACAGATCTGAAGGCGAACTTGCATGGTGAAGGACGCGTTCCAGAAGCTGAGTAGAGTATTAAGAGACAGGAAAATTTCGCTAGAAACAAAGTGAGTACTGGATTGATATGTGATATCAGTTCTTCAATATGGCAGGGGATGCTGAACAATATCATCAAAGATGAAGGAAAAACTTGAAGCAGTATCCCCTGCCATATTGAAGAACTGATCTACAGAAGGATGCTGCTGATATCATGAATTGAGCATGTGAGCAATGATCAGGTTTTGGAGAGGATGTAAATAAAAAAGGAAATTAATACTGAGCATCAGGAAGAGACAGCTAAAGTTCCTGGGACATGCAATGAGGAAGGAGGGCTTGGAGAATCTGATACTAACAGGCTAGATAGAGGAGAAAAGAGACAAGAAAGCAATGCATAACATATTTGAAGGGTCTGAGCAGGTGGAAGCCTGAAAGGGGGTTGTGTGTAAAAGGAGAAAACATGCTAAGAGCCACCAGGAATAGGGAGACGTGGAAGGCCAAGATCACCTACATCCTGAAAGGATAAGGCACATAGAAGAATATACGTGTTTGTACCTTCATATGTATATTTATTAAATCTTTATTAATCCATGTAATTGTGTGTAAGTGAAAATATACATACACTACTACACATTGATAAATTATCAGCAAATATTTTGAGTGGATATTTTTTGCTTTCGCATTCCTGTTTAGCTGACTTTGCTTTTCAGTGAAGTCCTATTTGTTCCAAAGAATATTGTATATTTTGGAAATATCTTAAAATCATTTTATTCTTTACATTCTATGTGCCTTTATGGTGACATAGCTCTTTGCTGATTTCTTTATTATTTGTGAATTATCCTGATACCTTAGTAATAGTGCTTTCTTGTTGTCTTTGCTATAATTTTGAATTCAGACTTGCTGTTACCCAAGGCATAAGAGCCCAATCTGTATTATTACTATTTAACACATACTTAGTGGAAGAGAAGATGAGTTCAGGCCCATCTCAAATGTATTTGTGAAAAAGTGAATGCAACAGACTAGGTTAGAATTTGAACTCATCAGTTAAAAATTCCCTTTGTGTTACACATATCAACATGCCTGATGAAGTTTGGAGGGTCAATGGCTGAAATGTGATAACAGATCAGAACAATATTCTGCATATAAACAGTATAAAAAGTGGTAATTCCTTCTCCGAGAAATTCAGACAGAACCATATTTACTCAGCTGAGCTTCAACTAGCACAAGACTAAGAAATGACCATGCCTGTTTGTGGGAGGGGGTAAATAATTTTAATGTTGTCAATACAACTGTTATAAAAGAACATATTAAATCCAAAACCTTAACAAATCTACTTTAAAGTAAATAAAATTCTTTTAGAATGCTTCTCAAATATCTTTGTGTATTAAATACAAGTTTTGACCTGCTTATGTCTTTCAATTTCTCCCCAACCCTAACATGGTGCTTAGTTAGTATGATATGCTTGTTATTTACTGAATAATAGTCTTTGCTTATTTGAGCCAGTAAACTTTGTTACATGATGAAAACTTTTCACCTGCACAACTATTCCAAATTATACCTGTATTTAATGCAAAAGAGGACCTTTGACCAGAAACCTGGCAGTGCATGTACTAAATTTCTCCTGTCTTTCTTCATGCCTCTGTTATTGATTGTAAATATAAAATTAATGATATAATATTGACTTGATTATCACTCATTAAATAATAGGTATCTTAACTTAATCAGCTTTGTCTTTAAATTGTTTTTCTTTGTTATTCGATAATCGTTTTTAGTGGTAGATGAAACTGAAAATATCCTTGCCATTGAATTGAAAATTTAATTTAATTTTCCCAAAAAAAAAAAATAATTAAGAAACCATATAATCAGAATAAAGTAAACCCCCCCCCCACCCATCTACCCCAGTTTATTACAAAGAACGTTTTCTTCCAATCACAGATTAGGAATGTTTGAAAAGGCAATATTATACATCAGCTAAGTTGATTTTTTTTTTTTCTTTGATTTAAATATTTTTTTTTTTTTTTGTGTTCTGTCTTTTCTTCCTTTTTCTTTGCTAGTATTTAATAATATACTGAAGAGGCTTTAATAAAGAAACAACTGAAGGCAAATAACACAGCATGACCTAACACTGAAATTTTTCAAGTCACTGCAACTATATTAAAAAATAAAGCCCACTGCAGAGTAACAAATACAAAGAATTTTTTACACTGCATAAAAACCATTTTTGAATCATTAATTGTTAATCTATCATGTTTTAGTCTATACTTCTTGTGTGTGGTTGCCTGACATTCAATGTTGTATACAAAAATTTAAATAAACATTTTACCAGAACAATTCCAGAAATTAAAAATATCCCTTTCTTTGATAGACCTTGGCCTTTTCTCACTTGAAACTGAATGTCATAGCCTTGATTTAATGCAGGTATTTAGAATAGTATATTTAATTGGTGACATCAGTTTCAAAAAATCTTTTACTAAAATCCACTATAAGTCCATCAAAAGGCATTCATTAGATTCAAATGCTGCCATGTTGTCTGAATATATGAAAATATTCCTTTTCACAGGGCATAGTGAATGAATGGAAGAATTACCCTCTTTCAACAGTCAATGCCAAGACTTTAGATGTTTCCAAAAAAAAGATTAAAATATATTTTGACTAGCAGTATAGCCCGGAGTTGGTTGGGTGTAATGAAAGCTTTAAAACTAATCCATGGTCCTGGAGCTCAGACTCTTTGGACGTTGGCACGAAAGACTAAAAAGCAAAAGTTGTTTCCAGTTAGTGAAACTGTAAATTGAAAGAAAAAAAATGAATGGATGTAAGTCAAATTTTGATTTCCTGGTATAGATATCAAATAAGTTTTTTTTTTTTTTTCATTGTAAACTGAATTTTGAAGGCTAAATAAACCCAAAGCAAAAACTAAAATAAAAGGGCTGAAAAGACATACAGGCAGATGAACACACACACCCCTTGCCTTTTTATATATATATATATATATATATATATATATATATATAAATATAAATTTTCTGCACTATTGTAAGAAATGCAACCTTGAAACTTCTGAATATTGTTTCTTATGTCTTTGTCTATGAGGGTATCAAATTTGATTAAAATTGGACTACTCCTTCTATAACCTGATTTTTTTTCGATTTTCGGTATTTCTTGGGGTACCTCGACACAAAACCTAGCTAAGAACACTCGCAGACGCTTATAGTACAACTGTAAATTTTCAAGAAAATTGGTTTAGCCATTCTGGAGTCTGTAGGTAACGGACACACACAGACAAAGTTCCATTTATAAATAAGTTTAGATTAGATTTAGTTTATACTGGGAGATAATTGTACCTGTGTACAATGTTCCTCTTCCACTGTTTTAAAATTTTTTTCTAATAAGATGTTTTGGTAATTCTTGTTTTCTGCATCTTGCCTGTGTCTTTGTATCATTTACCACCTGTCTGTCTGTCAGTTTAAGTTTGATGACTGTTGGGTCAATAATTATAGATTTTTTATTTATCTAAGATACCCCAGCAATGTTAATGTTGATAAAATAGTCTACTGGGAGCAAAAGTGCCTTAGTTTTCTTCAAAGTCCTTACCATGGGACATCACACATCTTTCATTTTCCAAAGTAATTTGAAAATTACTCTTTTGGAGCAATCAATGACCTCATCACCTTCTCTATAATCTTATCCACATTTTAACATCTTTTTCAAAGGCAATTTTAATCCAGCTGAAAGTCACAAGGAGCTGAAACTGGACAGTAGTAGTGGGATGGGGAATGGGATGTTTTGCCAAAATAACCTACATGATATCTAAAGTATGGGCAGGTGTATTGTCATGGTGAATACTGTGATCAGTTCACACAGTACACAAACTCATTAAATGACATCCCAGTACTGACTAAATAACCTAACAGAAGTGTTTGTTCATACATGCATGGGAGAGCAACATCCCCTCTCTAAGTGGTTGTCAAGGCTGCACAAATAGTTTTCAAGATAAGCAAAGTGGTTAAATGCATTTGGAAAAATACCACATATATTTTTGCTTATATCTGGTTTTATATTTTGTTTTGGAAATATTTTTGGATACTTTTAAGTTTTAAATAAAACTTACTTAGAGACTGAAGCAAAACAGAAACTTAAAAAAATACAATTCCTTTGAGCAGGTTGTATTTTTTATTTTTTAATAATTTACTCTGGTCTTTCAGAATGATACAAAACATCTTCCTCACCAACCTTCTTGCTTGCTTAACCTGCAGACAATTTTCTCTTCTTCATATCTTCTGTCTTTGATAGATGGTAAAAGAATCAATGTCTTAATGATGTATAATTAACTTTACTTTTTTTTTTCTTTTTTTTTTCCTTTTCAGAGTAAATTAATGACTAGCATCTTCTTAATGTAGAATTAATGAACAAAATTGATTTCTGGATATTAGTTTCTTTTTTTCTTTGAATATTACTACATCTATGAAATTGTAAATTGTGTATGTCTGCAATAAAATCTTTAAGTGATGTAATTTTAATAACAACATAAGTTTTGTGTTAGGAAATGACCCTCTTTCCTAAACAGGATGTGGTTTGATTTCTGAATCCAGTTTCTAGATGGCATTTATACCAATCTATTAAACTATTTCTTCTGACAGGATCGGTTTAGGTGGTTTTTGGCATGATGGTAACTTTTATTTCCTGGGTAATTAGTGTAACATTTTTTTTTCTTTTCAAATTTAAAGAAAATTGTTTTCTATTAGTTTAAATAACATGCACCATCCTTAAAGACTTTATCCATATCTGTTGAATGAGTTTGATGTAAAAGTAAGTTCTATTATATTTTCTTTTCTCAAACACTCTACTCATAGAACTTTCTTCTAGTTTGTTTCCTACAATCTAACATTTAAATTTAATGTCAATTGCCATTTATTTTTTTTTAATTCTGTTCTTTCTCCTTACTAAAGTTTTCTCATCCTCTTTTATTCTCAGTAATCTTCTTGCATCTTAGTGGCATTATTGCCTTGTTTGGAGTTAAATGATTAAAAAAAAAATAAAACAATAATTTAAAAAATGACTTTGTGGGGAAAAGCAAATATGAATATCTTCTGGGAGTATTTTTTTTTTTTTTTTTTTTTTAAGAATGGAGAAAATTTAAAAACACCCTTTCAGTCACAGTGCAGCAATTGGCTGTAGTGAAAAGAACACTTACTTAAGCTCTGCACTTTAAGTTCTTTATGTAGAAATGATGGCCATCTACATCACTGTGTAGAGCTCCTGACATGGAATGCAAATTGGTGCCTCCTCACCTTTTAGTAGGTGTGAATGGGTGATAGTGGTGTGGCCTATTTGAAAGCTAGTTTACTACTTCTCTTCTTGACATTTTCCTGTTGGAAATTTTAACTTCTATCCATTCTTTGAGGATGGGTTTAATTTTGTAATACTAACAAGCTGCATAGATCTTGAACAAATGCGATTAAGATATTATCAAGAAAACAATCTTAAAGACATCTTCAACAAAGCTGACCCAAATGACCTTTTAGAATTTCTAAAAGAAAAATTATATAACAAAATATAGTTGCAAAGATAATATATAACTATCTCATATCAAATCACAACACCTCTACTTATCTCGACAACAATACTCACAAAAGATCAACAAGCAGTAAACAAAAACCATTCTTCAGCATTAAATAGTAGATATGCTGGTAAAACAAACAATTTAACTAAACATCTACATCATATTTAGTTAAGCCTTTCAGACAGTAAATGGTAAATTCCCATCATCCACAGTTAATAGCTTAATTATAAGGCTACTTTGAAGGAAAAGCAAAATTCTTCCACAAGAATATTCCAATGGTGATAGCTCTGTTTGATGTTTTGATTTCTTGTCTGCATTCATTTATTGTTGATTTTCGATTATACAAGGTTCATTTTTTCTCAGATAAAAATATTTGTAGAAAAATGGATCAATTTCAGAAATCCTTACATCTAATTTAAACAAAGTTTGTTTGAATTGACTGACAAACAAAAATGTTAAGCTTTTCTGTGTTGGTTGTTTTAATAGTTACATTTTAGTTTGAAAATTCTCTTACTAGGTTCATTTTCTAGCAAAACCTTAATCTTCATTAATTGATAATTAATATTTACTGGCATTTGTTTTTTTTTTAAGCTGATCTCTCTCTCTCTCTCTTTCTTTTCTTTTTCTTTTTTAATGATTGATGTTCCTGGGTATGACAACTGTATCCAGCAGCAATGCCTCTGATTGGGAGGTTGTGAGGAGCATGGAACCACCTCTTAATTGCTAGTGTTCCCAGGTCCACCCTGACTTTGGTTAGTGGCACAGGTTAGGGTCCCAGCTATAGGCAAATAGTTAACCCCCAAACTTGGGTCAAAACACTATGAAAGTATAAAGACTTTTATAGTAAGAATTCCAGCAATACATTTTTGAAGAAAAATATTACTAACAATACATATTTAGAAAAAACATACCAGTAATACATCTCTCAACAAAAACCACTTTCCAAAAATGTCAAAGAAAGCTGATCTACAAACTTATTTCTTACAAAGAATATATATTCTGTTCATACAAATCTATTATGAAAATCTTGTTGGCATTAAATAACCCATTGGGGTTGATATGCCGTAAAACAAACCAAACCAATTTTTATGATTGATTTGATTGTTTGTTTAATGGCATATCAACTCTGTATGGGCCATTTAATGCTGAAATTTAATTTTCTGGGAGCTTTTAAGTAAGGAAAATGATACTTGTTATTCTGCTTTCACAATTGAATACATGGTAAATGATATTCAGCATTTGTTTATATACATGTTTGTGTAGACATGATTTTTTTTTTTTTTTATCATATCACCCCAAGCAAAGTGGTGACGCCACTGATGCGCATGGGGCTACTTAAGAGTAAAATGATTGGAAAAGAGAAAGCAGGAAACCATATCCTAAACAGGAAACAAGGGATGAGCCTCTTCACCTGTTCAAAAGACGTGGCTAGAGTGTCAACCTGGCGATAGTTAAGTCTATCTACTCCAATTACTAGAGGCAGTGATGTGTGAGTTTTACATTGTAGTTTTGTTGAAGTTATATTTTGGAATACAGTTTGAGTTGAAAAATTGTCAGATCTGATATGAATTAATGTCATGAAAGTTCTTTATGTTGGTTGGTTGATTTTGTTTTGTGGCACATTGACTTATATGGGTATTTAATGGCAAAATATAAATATTTTGAATGCCATTGTATGCCTTCAACTACAGATAAAATGTATTGTCAGTTTGTTTGTTTTTTTTTTTTTTTTTAACAAAGCTCAAGTCATCTTAAATAGCCACAGATCAATATGGATGTCAAGCATTAGTGCCAACCCCATTCAAGAATATTTAACAGGTCTACTGTATGTAACTGTTTTCTCAGATCAGTTGTTAAAAATGACTTTCAGTTAGTGAAGACTATGAGTCCTGGTGAAGATCACACTTCTTCAAAAATTGTCGTCTTGTGGTACAGAATCACGAACAAGAAACTGGACAAAAATATAAAAGGAAACACATCACATGAGGACATTCAACAGCAACAGCAAAAATGGATAGAACATTTAACTTGAAAAGAAAATAGCATAATCAAGATGTTGACATTTCACACTACTTCAAATGATTAACAATTTAAAAACCTCCATCAATAGTGGCAAAAGCAATAACAGCTACTGCATTTGAAAAATTTATTTTCCTGAAAAATAGTTTTAAGAAAAAAGTTTTATAAATTTCAACCAAATGTAATAGAAACTGTTAAGTATATGAATGCTAAATTTCCTTTTAAGGTTACCATTATCATTTGTGCCTGGTCAGTCAGTTAAGTGCCATACGTGAAACACATTTGGGCGATCATGTCTCGAAAGAGACATGACTGACTGGGCAGAAGATTATCCCGCAGTAGTTTGCCATTGCTTTCTGCGGTAGACTGGTTGCTGGCCAAGGCTATAGAACCCAATCTGTCCTGTTATTTAACCCATAACTGGAAGGAAGAGACGGATTAATACCTTTCCCAAGGGTATTTGCGCATAAGTGAATGCGATGAATTCTACTGAAATTCGAACTCGGCTCCCCGATTTCTTGTTCCGAGCCGATATCCACTGGACCACAACGCACATATGCACAGAAGTTGTTTGGTTAAATTTAGAGGAAGTAGGTTAAAAACTTTTCAGCACTCTCTTGTATATCTTTAGGAATGACCTTCACTTTATTTGGCAAATCCTTTTGTGTTTTTATTCTCATAAATACTCTTTTTTGGATTAGTTAGTGGCAAATTAAGTACATTGCATGTGACATTAAAAAAAACAAAACAAAAAACAAACTGTTAGGCTAAAATGTTTTTGTGTGTGTGTGTGTCAACTGACAAAAAGACTGCAACTTGCAGTCTCATGTTATCAGGATTTTATGACCTCCCCTTTTATCTGTTTTTAAAATAAAAACTTTTTTTTTTTTTTTTTTTTTTTAGATATCTTTTATTTTCTTTTTCTCTCTCTATCATATTTATAATTTCTCCCTCTTTTGCTGAGAATTGTTTTTCCTTTCTATCTAAAATATTGTTTTAATCTCTTTAAAAAAAAAAAAATTCCTCTCCTCATATCACTTAACCACTCCTTTTTGTAAGAATTTCTTTTCTCTCTTCCTCCTCTTCAAACTATATTCTAATCTCCCTCTTACTGACTCACCCTCTTTTTGTACTTGCTCATATCTTTTCTCCTTCACTCTTCTCTCTCTATTTATTTATAATAATTGTTTTGGCATCTCTTACACTTTTTCTCATTATATATTTATCAAATCTCCCAACTCACTAACCCATCTTTTTCATAAACTATGGCCATTCATTTCATGTGACATGTTTGTGGAAAGAGAAATCAATTTTTACAAACTCTATATGCTGGCATATAAGTAAACTCTAGAAAAAAAATCATTTTTGATCATATCAATCCATTTAGACTTTCTGAGCATTGACAACCTGGTGAAAACTGTATTGCCTCTCCTTGTTTTTAGTTTTTCAGTAGTTGAGTCTGGTTAGCTAACAGTGTGTGTGTGTGTGTGTATATATATATATATATATATATATATATATAGTCATCTGCAGACAGATCTGTTTCGCTGTATTACAGCTCATCAGTACGGCTTAGACTTCGGTTGCTTCCTAACCCAGGATTGAAACCCGACCTAATCAGCATCAGTCAGCGATTCTACCCTTAGGCCACGAGTGTCCGGTAGAAGAAGGCAGGCTTTTTAGTGCGTATAAACACGCCCAATAGCTAGAGTGCTCCAATTCATTATCGAATGAGCGGTGTGTAAATGCCGGAGTAGCTACTGTTTACAAAGTCTCCTACTCTTCCAGAGTGCTCAATCAGGGTGTGAGAGCATATTTGTCATCCACATACAAGCCTGTTTTGCTGTATCACTGCTCATCAGTGTGGCTAGACACATCCACTTGCTTTTGGCCAGGATCGAAACTCGACCGATTTGGTGTCGGTTGGAGTCACTACCCACTAATCCATAGGCGCATGGAATCGGAGAAGGGAAATTTTAATGTATTGTATATAAGCAGTGTATATACATGCCAGTCACCAAAAGAACTCAATTCATTTCAGAAGTCACGCATATATTGCAGAAGTGGAAACTGTTTTTAAAATTTTCTTGAGAGCTCAATCGTAATGAGAGCATAACACACACACACACACATATATATATATATATATATATAATTAGAATTAATTTTTCAAATTTTAAAGACTTTATTTAACACTGGTATTTATGGAATATATCAATTACAAATGTTGTCCTGAGGGGAAAATCAACTAATCCAGCAAATCTAAATTAAAATTAACTCTTCTGAATTTAAGGTGAATATTCATAAGCTGACATATATAATAATCCTTTTTATATTATGTATGTGTAAAATATATGTACTCTGCTGTAAAAAAAAAAAAACAAAAAAAAACAGCAGAATATTTCAGAGGATTATTATTTATATATATGTAAAAAGTCTTTATTATAATTGTGTGTGTGTGTGTGTGTGTGTGTGTGTATATATATATATATATATATATATATATATATACTTCACTATTTGACAATAGTTATTGCCAAAAAATAAAATAAAGGACTGTTAAAGAGCAAATATGTACCAAGAGAATGAACTGAGCCGACGCTGCCTTGATATTGTCTCGCTCTCTCTGTGAGTGTGACAGGAGGGAAATTATATGTAGGCATGGTGCAGTAATGGATAGTGACTTGGATGGAAGAATCAATGAGCTGGGTTTGAATTCAAGTTGTTCATTATTTTCACTTACCTTGTCCAAGGATATTAGCATGTATGGAAATATCACTATGGATAAATAACAAGACAGACTGGTTCTATAGCCTTGGGTGGCAACCAGTCTAGGAGAAGGGAAACCCTGAATTCAAAACCTACCTGGAGGTAGACAACCTTGTCCTGAGCATAAAGGGGTGGCAACACCCCTACCTGTAAGTTAGAAAAGCATCGATGGCAATGAATTACCTCAGTACAAAGTGCAGTGGTGTGGTTGTCAATGGGCTAAGATATATTTATATATAAGAAAAATTCAATGATGACAAAATATCATTGAAAACAGAAAAATACAAAAACAATGCAATACTATCAAAATACATATGGAACCAGTAAGAAAACATTACCACTAAAATTATACAGGAAATCATCAAAAAAGAGCGTCACTATACTGCTGCAATAGCAGAAACTGCAAATTCTGTTTAGAATAGAAACTAGCAATAATCAGCTTTTAAAAATCATAGTAAAATATTAAACAAAATAAACAAAATAATAGGAAAATGTAGACATGCAAACAAATATTTGCTTTGCTACACAAATAAAATCAAACACAACATAAAATATAATACTATCACACATAAGTAAAAAATATAAATATATTAACACTCAATCATGATAAATTGAAAATAATATAACCACCAAACAGAAAAATCATACATCAATCCCATAAACCCAAATAAGCAAAGGAAAGCTCTCAACCATGACCTAAAAAATCCAGTCATATACACCAACAAGCCAATACAATAAAAGAGGTCAGTCTAAATGACATGAACAAACCAACTAAAAAGCAATTTAGCAGACATCCATTCATGTGTACATTAAAAATCAATAAAAAGAAATCAAATACATGCACAATAAAAAGAAAATCAACCAACCACAAATAATACACCATTAAAAAAAAAATCAATACAACAAAAGCAATCAAAAACAATTAACCACTAGTTGACCACTCCTACAAAATATCAAGTTATACCATGCTCAGTATTGTGGAGTTGACTTGAATCAAAGTTGGGAGATTGATACATTGTTTATATAGCACCCGAGGAAAACCAGTGTTCTAACAACGGAACTGTCTTAATGGTGGTCCTTCCTCTCTACACATATAAATAAAAAATAAAAAGAGACAAGACAGCAGATTTTATCAGTAAATCATTATGATCTCAAAAAAATAATCTTTCTAGTTTTTAAATGACCTGCAAATGATTTAATCAATATATTTCACCCCAAGAAACTGTATCTTGAAGTCCGTATAAATTAATATTTATAAAAAGAACACATATAAATATTACCCACTTTTCTGACATGGTTTAGCATGCTTTACATTTTACACATGATGCAACTTTCCATTCAAATTTCAGCACTAAATCATAGACCAGATGGTTTTCAGTTCAATATCACTGGATTAGAACTAAAATTTTAAAGTATAAAATAACCTAATGATTCAATATCTTTCAGTTTCAGCTTTCTGAATGTGATTGTCTAACAGAATAGTGTTGCTTGTAGGTAGACTTCTTCTGGAAATCTAGTGTTAAGCTTAAATAGTCATATAGTAGATATGTTTATTCTGCAAGATAAAGGGTAGTGCCCAGTTTAGTCAAAATTTAATCCCTGGGTGATAAAACTGGAGCAACCTCTCTAGAGCACGGATCTGGGTGATGATATATAGATGCTGTGAGCTGCCCATAATCCATGGCCTCACCTCTCAGTTGTACTGACCAGATCCAAAGGATTACAGGGCGTTACGTTTTGGGACAGCTGTAGGAGTTGCCAGAAAGTTGTCAGTGTTGACAGTCAACTGCCTTGGGGAGCTTCCACTCTTGGTTTTCTGTTTGGGTTTACTTTCATAGCTTTTTTCGTGTTCGGTTGGATATGACTGCAAAGCAGTAAAGGTTTAAAATCAGGGATCCCTTCCTCCAGACGAACTGCCTTCCTGGGCTGGTTATGATGTGCTGGATTTAGTTGCCAGAGCCTATTTGAGACACATGTCATGGAAGTATTTTATAGATGGAAAGGAACAAGTTTTTAACATCACCTCAGCTATGAAAACCTTTCGAGCATATATACATTAACATTGTGTTTTTGAGTGTTAATTTTAATGCCTCAAAATTGTAGAGGTCTACTGATATACTAGTATATAGATATCTATTAAGATTATCTTAGTCTGGCATGAGGCTACAAATAATTGAATGAGATTTAAATTCTCCCAGGCCCACTGCCGCAGTAATAATGGTAAGACACTTGCTTGGATTTCATGGAAATGATAAAGCCGATGTGGCTGCAAAAAAAACTCCCTAAAATGTGACACAAGTAACATAAAGGTCCCATACACTAACTATAAACCCCTAATCAAGAACTATATTTTAAAGAAATGGCAAGAAACCTGGAACAACTGTCAAAACAACAAATAATTTAAAATCAAACCCATCCTAAAGAAACAACTATCAGAACCCATGACACAAAGAAGTGATTATATCCCGTATTCGAATAGTACATACACACATAACCCACTCTTATCTCCTAAAAAATGAACCTCCTGAATGCATTGTATGTCAAGAACCCTATACAGTAAAACATGTTCTACTTGACTGCAGTGACTTTATATATATCCGGCAATCCCTCTATAATGTTAACAACCTGAAGGATCTTTTAGAAAAAATACTCTAATACTATTTTAACCTTCCTCAAAAAGATCAAACTATACAACAAAATATAATCTAAGTAAAGATCCAAAGATCAAAAATAGATCTGACCCTCACCAAGGGGAAAAATTTAAAAAGTAATACAAATTGAAAGCAATGGAAATGTTTAAAAAGCAAGACATCTTCCAAAATTCTGTAAAAATAATATAATCTTACCTAAAATCATTTGTTAAGACCTTAAATGATCCCATAAGAATTGATAGGTTGTTAAATCTCAAAACAAACAAACAAAGACACTTGCTAATCATTGTTGTATGCCAAAGTACCCAATGACATTATTCCTTATTGTTCAAATATAATTTTTGTCTGCAAAATGCATTTTGTAGACATCATTAAAATATTGCAAAAAAGAAAAAAAAAAAACTATGCATTATTGATAAACTTGTGTAGTTGTCTTTTCTGTACCATGTCCTTTCGTAACATGGGTAGTCATCCTCCACCCACCAGCCCTATCACTCCTAGTGGAGTATAGACCATCAGCGACCCCTTACCATCACACTACTTAGGTAAATGTTTTGTTTTGTTTTCATTGATGATTTTGTAACATTCTTATTTTACAGATAAGGGTGTTAATCCTGTGCAAAGCACTTTATCTTCTAGATGAGTTGGATAGATATGGATTAATACCTTTTCCAAGGGTATTTACACATATTTGAATACAACAAATTCCGTTGGCTCTCCAATTTCTCATTCTGAGCTGATATCCATTGCACCACAACATCTATGAATAATCATGACTCTCCATAACTTCCTGTCTTTCATAACTCTTGCCACTTACATGTTTTTGCGGTCCTTACGTTCATTTGAATTTTATTTCAGTATTTAAAATTACTTTTTATGTCCATTTTTTTTATGCAGAAATGGAGGTGATTGGGTTTTGATCATATTTTTGCGATCATAGTATTCAAATTCGGTTGGGTGGATCAGAGGAAGATAACAGGTCTTTTGTTGAATTCGAAAGCCTCGTCTCTCTTGTTAAAAATAGTCATTGGTAATCAGGCTCGCGGGCCATAGGTTGCTAACCCTTGATCTAGATCAAAGCATCTCTCGGCTTTACCAAAGATCAAAGTATTGGTTCCTGACCATCTGACAAGATCAGTGAGTATCTCTGCATCATCCATAACTTTGCATTTACAAGATAATTTTACCATTCTGTTCAGAGTGCAGGCATTGAAATGTCACATTACTGTTTAGATATTCAAATCAAAGCCGAATTTGCTTCCTTTTATATTTTTTTTTTTTTTTTTGTCTGTCCCAAGCAAGGTGATAATGCCACTAAGATATGAGAGGTTATTGAAAATGAACGAGAATT
Organism: Ascarosepion bandense; assembly: GCA_037127315.1. Taxonomy (NCBI): domain Eukaryota; kingdom Metazoa; phylum Mollusca; class Cephalopoda; order Sepiida; family Sepiidae; genus Ascarosepion; species Ascarosepion bandense. The sequence goes on from JBBBDQ010001588.1 coordinate 3,189,815, forward strand.
AAATTACAGACTCTTCTTTGGATTTTTTTCAAGAATCTCGAGAAATATGAGTATCCCACTTAAAAATAAATAAATATCTAAACTTGTCGAAGTTCTAACCTTGGCTTTTCACACTGTCTGAACTGTTAAATTCTTTCTTTCCTGTTGCTGTTTTTATTTCCAAAATGTCTCTTCTTCAACTCTCTTCAGGTGTTCAAAAATGTGTGGGTAGTGTAATAGATAAAAGCTCAAACCAAATTTGAATTCCAGTCTGGTTCATATTCACTTAGATGGAAACTTCATCCCCTAGCTATGGGTTAAATAGGTCTTGAATTTTGAAAAATCACTTATTTTTTAAAAACTATTAATGCAATATTCACTTGCTTTTTGCAAGTGAATATTGCATTAGCAATTTTATTCTTGCAATCCAAGATATGTTTTGAACTTAAATAACTCTCAAAGCATTGATAGACCATAAAAAATCTTTTAGTGGGAATATAGGTGTTTTGTTTTTGTTTCTTTTATTTTTTTATTTTTATTTTTTTTTCTCTTTGGTAGTGCCAAAAAAGTATAGCTGGCTCAAGGAAACCTGAATTAAAACAAAAATACATTTTCAGCTGAGAAAAATGCAAATTAATAGCAAATTTCATATTGTCACAAAACTTGTTTCAAAGAAATGGAATTCTTTCTAAATTTAAAGAAATTTCCTGCCATCACTCCTTAGGTTTCTACTGAATCAAAAAAATGTTTATATTTAGATTTGATATTAGTCAAAAGTATGGTTGGCTTAAGAGAAACCTGAATTTTAAATCACCCACGTCAATGGACATGGTGTATAACAGAAGTGAAAATCAGTAACAAACAGTACAAAGAAAGAATTTAATTATCCAAACAACTTTCTTGGAATAATGACTTTTCTCAAAATTGCGTGAGAGACTCAAAATCTTTTTTTTTTTTTTTTTTTTTTTTTTTTTCTTAAACCCAATTTTAGTCTAGCTTTATCCTTTTTGTTTCTCAAGTCTTCACATTTGAAAACTAGATAAAGTGCCTTGATTATTTTTATATAAACAGCTATTTCTATGTAATATTTAGACTTGAAGTGATTCTGCAATGTCAATATTAGCAAATGGAAAAGTGTCTGTACAAACTCTGTTTTTAAAGATGCAAAACAAATCACGACTTCATTGTAAAAATACTTGTGTTGTTATTGAAATAGAAAGTAATTAAGACATAAAACAAGTCTCTGAGGTAGAATATCTGAAATTTTGAGCTGGATTTGTTTTTTTATTTTTGATCGGATGACCTTTGTTTATCTCCATGGTAGTATTACAAAGATACAATCCCAAGCTTATAGAGCTATGTGCTCAAATAGAAAAAGAAAGAAAAGTAGTGTTTGCAGACAATCTGTTACTAAATTTCTTAGGAGAAAAGACATCCAAATATCTTTTCAGCAGTTTTGGTTAGAGAAGAGTTCCTTTTCAGTCTATGGATAAATTTCTTTTGAAAGCAGCAATTTTTCTTGAGGTTGCTGGCTCCATTCTTCCTTAACTTAACATAGCAGAAGTGATACAAAAAAGAGGGTGGGTCCTTGAATTTGGCACTTATATAGCCAGGGTATTTTTCAGCCACTCAACATCTTTATTTACATTGTTCAGACTGTTGTCATGTTCATGTTTTGGTCATTGTACCCTCTGACCTTCTTCCAGCTTTTCTATTTGTCTCCATATTTTTGACACTATTGAAAGAGTGGTACAAAACCAAAAAAATTGAAACAAATAGAAAAATCCTACCAGAAGCTAGAAAAAAAGAAAAAACATTGGTAATATGACAATAAAGATGAGAACAACAGTTCAAACAATGTAAATACTCCCTCAGAAACCTAGACAAATCTTGTTTTCTGATTGATTATTATAAATTCCAATAGTTTGGATGGAAAGTTTAACATCCACTAGTTATAAAATGTTTTTAAAAAATTTTTTTTTTAAATTTTCATTCGTTGCTTTATTTTATTTTATTTTTTTTTTATTTTTCATGATTCTTTATGCCAACTGTTACGGACTCCCAAAAAAGCTTGTATAATTTGAATGTAACAAGTTCTATACAAATGGGTATCACATTTACTTTGACTATAAAATTCAAAATATTTTTTCTTTTGGTAGTGGAGAGTAAAAATTATGTAACACCATAGTCTACTTGCGCATGTACAGTCGTTTTAGAGAGGCTTGTGAGACTAAGGTGAATTAAAAAAACAATGTCTTAGTTTGTGCCCATAAACAGAACCTAGCTTATGTGACAATATGTTCCCAGGTGCCCGGTTTCACACTCCACCCACGTCTTTTGAACAGACAGGTGAAGAGGCTCATCCCTTGTTTCCTGTTTAGGATGTGGTTACTGGCTTTCTCTTTTTCCAATCATTTTACTCTTAAGTATCCCCATGCACATCAGTGGCGTCACCGCCTTGCTTGGGGTGATATGATTAAAAAAAAAAAAAATGTAGGTGGATCAGCCTACATGTATTATGTGCTCTTAATTTTTCACGAATATCAAGTTTGAATAGGCATTTTAATCCTCTTTGTTATTTGAAGTATATGAATTACTATCTAAACTTACTTATAAATGGAACTTTATCTGTGTGTATGTCTCTGTGCGTGTCCGTTACCTATAGACTCCGAAATGGCTGAACTGATTTTCTTAAATTTACACAGTTGTACTATAAGTGTCTGCGAGTGTTCTTAGCTAGGTTTTGTGTCAAGGTACTCCTGATAAATATCAATAATCAAAAAAATCTGGTTATAGTAGGAGTGGTCTCACTTTAATCAAATTTGATACTCATAGACAGACGTAAGAAACGATATTCAGAAGTTTCAAGGTTGCAGTTCTTACAATAGTGCAGAAAATCGAGATATATATATAAAAGGCAAGGTGTTTGTGAGTGTGTGTCTGTTTATCTGCCTGTATGTCCTTTTTTTTTTTTTTTTTTTTTTTCCAGCCTTTTATTTTAGTTTTTGCTTCAGGTTTGGCTCTAAGTAGGTATAATTGTAGTTCTTAGTCTCAGCCACAATAACATTTACTCAGAGGACATATTTAGCCTTCAACATTCAGTTTATGATGAAAAAAACTTATTTGATATCGATACCAGGAAATCAAAATTTGACTTACATCCATTCATTTTTCTTTCAGTCTACAGTTTCACTTTAACTGGAAACAACTATTACTTTTTAGTCTTTCGGGCCAACGTCCAAAGAGTCTGATTTCCAGGACCATGGATTAGTTTTAAAGCTTTCATTACACCCGAGCAACGCCGGGCTATACTGCTAGTTATTAATGAAATTAGATTCTGGTGAAAAAGATTTCTCAGACATAACTCTACTATTCTTCCATGCCTTGAATATTCCTTTTACATTTGATTGATTCTATTATGTTTCAAGAGATTCTTGATTTTGAAAAATGTTATTTCTTTCTAAAGAAACCTGCTTAAAAGAAGAAAATATATGCTCTACTTATCTCATTGGTTTATACTTGCAACATATTTTATCTACTTTTCTCTGATTTAAAATTCTTGTTCTGTCTTGTCAACTTTCTGTTAAAAACTAAATGATAACTGATTACGAATTTAAAAATGCCAAAACAGTTTCATTTTGTCTCTCTCTCTGAGAAAATATGTCTGCATTCCTCTTCCGTGACCCCACCTCAAATTCTAGAATGCTGTTTTCTACTTCATTTTTATTGGTGATTTTCATTGAAAAAATGTTTATTGTGGCTTTAATATTAGTCTAACTTGGCAAATAGTCAAATAATGATGCATGAGAATAGAAAGATTGTGTTAAATGGAGTGGGGCTTGTCATGTTTCAAAATAAGACCCTGATTTTTTTTTTTCTCCTGGTCTCTAACATTGATAGCGCATGGGGAAATCTGTACCTATCTAAGCCCACAAGCAGGACTAAAATATGTTATAATTGTTACTTTTATTGTTAATCTAAAATTTGGTGTTGCTTTTAGAATGTTATGAAACATTTAAGCTGGCAACTGTTAAAAATACTTGTATTATTTGAGATTGCCCCACCTGGTCTACAAAAGGACTCCACTAAACACCCACTAGGTGGCATGGTAATCAGCAGTATAAAAGGAAAAGACAAACTTTCTTTTTCTCTTTCAACTTCAGCATGCAATAGTAGAGTATGATTTGCTTTCTCTAGGGTGTGGGTGGGGGGACAGTTTTCGAGTCAGCAATTTTAATGCATCCCTGTCTCTCACTCACTCACTCACTCACTCACACTCACACACACACACACAGTTAATCCCATAAATATTTTTCTGAGTTGTCCACACTCAAATATATTATCTTTTTGAATTATGTTGACCTATTATAGATATATATAAAGTACTCCATATGTTGAATTTATTTATTTTTAAAGATTTCAACTGGATACCATTAATATTCGTATTATATACTTTGGATGTGCATTCATGTGTAGTAGATATTGACTCAGAATGAGAAATCGAAATACTGAGTTCAAATTCCAGTTGAATTTGTTGCATTGACTTACATGGCAAATACCCTTGAGAAAGGTTTAATCCAGATTGAGATATTGGCAACCTGTCTACCTCAGAAAGTAATGGCAACTTACTGCAGGGAAAATCTTCTGCCCAGTCAGTCATATCTCTTTCAAGGCATGATTATCAAAGTGTGTATCACGTATGGCACTTGACTGATCATTACTAATGGTTACATCCAGTTCACTACATGCATGTTTATGCCCACACACTAACACCCCTCCCCTCTCTTTCTCGTGTGTGTGTGTATATATATATATATATACACACACACAAACTAAAGTTTGTGTTTTTGCTCTACTCTCATATTGAGCTCTTTCTTAAGGTTTTCATCTTGGGGTTTTTTTTTTCTTTCAAACACGGCTTATGCTTTGTTTTTTTTTTTTTTTATTCTCCTTTACCCATTTGGTAGTACCTTTTGGGTTTGACAACTTATGTTACCGATTTGTTAGCAGTAGGTTTTTCTGATTTCGGTCATGATTAGTGCTACTGTTGGTACGTTTTACTATATATATATATATATATATATATATATATATATATATATATATATGGCTAGCAGTAAATTAAGAAAAAGAATTCTTTGCTTTGATTAAGAAACACTTTCCAAATAATACATTAAGATTTTCAATAAACATGCTCTAAAATTAAGTTAGTTGTAAGAATAATCTGGACAAAATTATAAAATTCATATTTTAAATAAAAATTTAAACCTAATTGAAAATAAGAATTATCCAATAACTGAAATCAATAATTTGAATAATAATAAATGTAATTGTAGAAACCCTATAGTGTCTGTTGGAAAAAAAGTTGCCTTAGAGAATCCGTTGTTTATCAATGTGCTATTTCTTCTATGGAAAACCTTAGTTATGTAAAGATTAATGGGTAGTACTAAGAACTCTCTGAAAAAAACGTTTTTTATCAACACACATCTTCATTTAATAATAAGTAGATAAATAGAACATCCCTAATGAAATATTATTGTTATCTGAAAGAAATAAAATTCCCACATTAAAATGGAAATTTTAAAAAAGCTAGAATATATGTCTTTAAACAACCCAAGCCCCTTATGTCTATATGAAAAACTATATATTATTAAATTTCTTAATAAAAATTTATTAAATAAATGTAATATGTAAACATTGCAAAATGTTCACCTTAGAATATGGTTAAAATGATTCTTCATAAAAATATTATTGTTCTATATTATGAAAGAATAATAATTAGATATTAAAATAATCAGATATTTAAATTTTTAATAGATATTAAAAATTTGTATTATATTAAAAACTGTATTAGAATATAATATAATAGATTTTATAAAAAATAATAAAATGGATATTAAAATTTTTTATATAAAATGCATTCAGAATAAAAATAAAAAAGTATAATTATACTCAAAGGTCCCTTTAAGTTAAATCAAAAATATAAAGTTTTTTTTTAAGAGAAAACTAAGAATAATTTTGTAACCATAATGGAAATGCAGTCTAGACGGGGGTTTTGATCAATTGACACTCTTCCCATTAAGAAGAAATCATGTATTCCCCAAAAATATAAATTCTTTACAAATTTAAAATGGATCTCTATTCTGATTAGTTAAATTGAACACATACATGATTTTTTTCTGTCTTCCCACGTCCATAAATAAGACGTATTGTTTCTTATATTCAAATGAAAATCGCTTTCAAAACAGTGAACTAACATTGCCTGATGATGAGATAAAAATCTCGAAACAAATTTCCATGTCAGTGTAAACTAATTAATTTTACATAAAAAAACAAATTGTGTGTGTATGTATATATATATATATATATATATATATATATATATACACATGTTGTATTTGCAAAACATTATGGCACAGCCACACTTCTCCCCATCTTAATTTTACTTTTGAAAATCAGAACTGTGAAACTGGTGAAGTTACTCTAAATACTTATTCTTAAAAACTCCAGTTGTTTTCAACTCTTCCTATATTATTTTATCAGAGATATAAAACAGGGAAAATATGTCAGTATGAACTTTGGTCAGTGGTTAATAGTCTGAAGAAGACTGAGGGTCAAAGCCTGAAGTTAACTTTTTACTTGCAATATCTCCATTGTTTTAAGTGTCTTAAGTTCATTCTACAACTAAGGTGGATATGCATTGTGGTGCAGTGGATATCAGCTCAGAACGAGAAATGGGGGAGCCGAGTTCAAATTCTGGTTGAATTCCTTGCAATCACTTACGTGCAAATACCCTTGGGAAAGGTATTAATCTGTCTCTTCACTCCAGTTATGGGTTATATAACAGGACTGATTGGGTTCTGTAGCCTTGGGTGGCAACCAGTCTACCGCAGAAAGCAATGGCAACCTACTGCAGGATAATCTTCTACCCAGTCTTTCGAGACATGATCGCCTAAAGCGTGCACTACGTATGGCACTTAACTGACTACAACTGAGAAATTGCCATTAAAAAAGCATATTAAAAAAATAATTAACTCACAATGAATGATCTCTTTTCATTTAATATAGATGGTGTCTTGTTTCTTATTGTAACCATTCAACCATCACCTCAGGACAATGTAGATTGAATTGTTAAACACTCAGATTAGAATGGGTACCCTTGAACACTTTCTCTCTCACTTTATTTTTAATATATTTTATTCATCCCAACCATCCTATATAGAATTCTTTGTGAGTGATATATACATGCAGACAGACTATTAGATGGTGAGAGATAAAGATGGACATTGTATCTATGTATAAATAACAAGGTGTTCACATTCCACTGACTTAAGTATACTTGACAAGTTTTAATTATTTATTTAAATAGGTATTTTACTTAGTATATTGTGGCACATGGCCTCAAGTGTGGGAATGTTATCCAGTGAATGTCAAATTTATGAGACGGTCATAAAATCTCTGAGTGTGTGCAGGTCATATAACAAGTTCTGGCATGGAAAATGGAATAGACAAGCTCTGTTGAAATTCTCAATATTTCTTGGGGAAAAGCATGAATCCAATTCCTTTCCTTCCTATCTAGGGACAAGATAGTAGGGAAAATTTGGATCCCTATCTTTGGTCAATAACTCGGATCAACTCTTGCTTTTCTCGGAACAGTCATGACAATGCATGAATAGTAAAAGAAAAAATTGGTAAGAGCCATAACTTCCTTTTTAATTGGTTTAAGGCAATAAAGCCACTAAGACACAAGGAGTTACTGAGTGCAGAAGGATTAAGAATAGAAATATTAATGAGTAAGAAGAGAAAAAGAGTAATCAGGAGGACAGTAGATAGTGATTAACTTGACACTTAAATATTTGCATATTAAAGTTGGCTAGAAAGCATGGAGCCAAAAAAGTTCCACAAGTGATAAGTGCAAAAACAGAAACTGTTATCAGACTTTACAGCTGTCTCTAGCCAGCTCATCTGTAAACTGATGAGATCTTAATGCCAGTCTAGTCAGTCAGTTCACTGCCATACGTGAAACACGCTTGGGCAATCATGTCTCGAAAGAGACATGACTGACTGGGCAGTAGGTTGCCATTGCTTTCTGTGGTAGATTGGTTGCCAGCCAAGGCTATAGAACCCAATCTGTCCTGTTATTTAACCCGTAACTGGAAGGAAGAAACAGATTAATACCTTTCCCAAGGGTATTTGCGCGTAAGTGAATGCAAGGAATCCAACTGGAATTTGAACTCAGCTCCCCGATTTTCTCGTTCCGAGCCGATATCCACTGCACCACAATACACATCCAGCCAGTTTAGTTCTGCATTCAAATTCAAAGTCTTGGTACTATAGTGAAAAGCTCATCTGAACAATTACCATGCAAGTATTTATAGAAAATACACAGAGACAGCGTATAACCCTGCCAATGTGTATCTTGTTCAATGATAACCTTCTACATGCCACCTACACCTAATGGTGTAACCATGTGTAATGGTCTCATCCTCAGGGTCTTAGGATGATGTGTTAACCACAGGGCCAACTCTGTGCTAGTCAACACAGACACTGGTTCAAGTTGGTTGCTGGCCAATTTGATCCACACCTACTCTGCCCATCTTGAAGCAGTAAAAGATTGACTGGTAATGAAAGTGCTGGATCAAGCTATGGCAAAAACTGTCTTAAGGGACGTAATATCTTCACAACACACAAAGAAATAATTGAAGGAATCGTTTGGTCAATTTTAATTGGTTTATGTAGTTCTTGGTACAACAAAAATTAACCCTTCTTATATCAATCACGTGTATCAGTCACACTGGGCTCTAAAAATTCTTGAGCTGGGTTCAAAATTCTTCAGTTGGGAAATTTGGTGGCAGCTGATGTAGAAACCTGAGGCACCAGATGTGGTTATTAGCAGTGCAAGCCTCTAAGCTCTAAAAGTTATGTTTCCATGTGCTACAGCTCAAATCCAGTGTGAAGCTGAAGGATTCTAGGGATTTAGTGATTCCCTAATTTTTGCATTAATCCCAACAAGGACTCTTTGTTCCCTAATTCTGCATTCTTAATCAACTTTCCAAACTTGGAGAATTATCCCCCTTCTTTGGGTGTAGTCACAGGAATCATTCCTCCCTTCAACTTTCACCTGCTTTACTTCTATCTCACAGCAATACTCTGTGGACAGTGATATAAATTCTCCTTCTTCATCCTTCCTTCTTAGCAGTCAACCTCACCCACTTCCCATGACATATGCAACTGTCTTTGTGATGAATCTAATTTTTAAAGTCCATGAGCAAAAGGATAGTCTTATTTCTCTCATTAATTTCAATTCTCTCCTAAAGGGATAAAATGATTTCTTGGTTCCTGATCCTATCTGTCAAGTGGAAACATTAACTATATCACTTCTCTTGCTCTCTGACAGTCAGTCAGTTAAGTGCCATACGTGATACATGCTTGGGCGATCATGTCTCAAGAGACATGACTGACTGGGCAGAAGATTATCCCACAGTAGGTTGCCATTGCTTTCTGCGGTAGACTGGTTGACGACCAAGGCTATAGAACCCAGTCTGTCCTGCTATTTAACCCATAACTGGAAGGAATAGACAGATTAATACCTTTCCCAAGGGTATTTGCGCGTAAGTGAATACAATGGATACAACTGGAATTCAAACTTGGCTCCCCGGTTTCTCGTTCCGAGCTGATATCCACTGTACCACAACGCACATCACTCTGACAACAGAACCTATTTTCATCCTCCACCTCCAATTTCTACATTCCTGGGGTTTGAAATTTGACACAATTATTTCTCGCCACCTGCCACAGTTTTCACTAACAAAAATAGACTAAAGAGGTCCCCTCTTACTTCCCATCATCAGAGGGATGATATATAATCTCATTTATTATGCCCTCACATCCTGATTGAGCACTCTGGAAGAATGGTAGGCTTTGCGATGGGATCTCCTTTAGGTCCCCTCTTTTCTAATTATTATATGGCAAATCTAGAAAATAAAATAATTAATGACAACAATAAACCCTCTACATATATAAGTAAGATATATAGATGACATCTTTGTTTTAGCTAAGAATATCGATCAAATTAAATATCTTAAAAACAAATTTGAAAGTCACTCCGTCCTTTAATTTACATTAGAACTTAATATTAATAACAAACTCCCATTCCTTGATGTATTCATTGATTCTAGCACACATAAATTTACTACTTCTCTATATAGGAAACCAACTAGTATAAATTCGTGTCTTCTTAATTATAATAGTGAATGCCCCCAACGATATAAATTAGCTGTTATAAAAAAACTTACTTCAACGCACACAAATGATATCTTCTTCCAAATCTATATTTTATAAAGAATTACACAACATTAAGCAAACACTAGTCAATAATGGATTTCCTAACTCCGTTATTGATCAACAAATTAAAATGTATCTCAACAAACTTAATAGCTCTAACAATAATGATAATAATAATGGTTTACATCAAAATAAACATAACACTATTAACTTATACTATTGCAACCAAATACATAATAATAAACAAGATGAAAAAACTCTCAAAAACATAATACGTAGAAATGTTAAACCAGTCGAAAGTAATAATCAAATTATTCATTATATATTATAAAAAGTTTAAAACAATTGACATAGTCTATAATAACCCAACAGGCACTAAACTAAATTCTTAAAAAAAAAAACCAATGTTGTGTACCAATTTACATGCCCATTCAGAGATTGCATCTCTGATACTAATCAAAAACCTAGTACATATATTGGTTTTTCCACAACCACGCTCTCCCGTAGACTTACATGTCATCTTTCTGATCAGAGTACTATTAAACATTTCTCTGAAAAACATAAACATGTAGGTAATATCAGACAAATTTTGGTCAACAATACAGTGATCCTTACTCATACACACAGTAAGAGGAACCTGCAGATATTGGAGGCCATGTACATCAAATCAAAACAACCAACACTCAATAAAATCAACTTTAAAACAGGAAATAACATATTACATTGCATTTGACTAGATGGTTTTGTTGTCATTTCGCGCTATCCCGTGGTGTGACGTCATAAAACCACATCACAAACTTAAGAACTGCGTTTATTATTTTTGGTAACTATTGCCGTTGCCAAGCGGAGTTTTATGTCAACACAAAATAAAATCATCGGTGATGGTGGATTTTATAATATTTCAGTTTAAACTACCTCTCTGAAGATGGCTCATGTGAGCCGAACGCTTAGAAGAAAACCAATAAATAATTATCCAAATGTTGGAGAATTTTTGTCTTTATTTTCAACTGAAATTAAAGCAAAAATACGACGTTTAGAACAGCTCATGATTAAACATAAGACATTCATTGTTTCTTATATTTAATAGCACACACACACACATATATATATATATATATATATATATATAAATCACACACACCACACCAGTATCACAACCTTGTGGGGGAAAGTGACTGAAGCTGAGACACCAGATCGGAAGCTGATAATATTGCTGATTCTTCTTTGGGTTTTATCAAGTAGCTGAAAATAAATAGCAGAGGAACTAGACCATATGTAGCAGTAATGTTTTAAGCATGCGCAAACTGTTGACTTACAGTTATGTAAGATAGATCTATGTCCAGAGTAGTGATAGTAATTGAGTATCTTTAAATAATACTTACTTTTCCATCCTTCCTGTGAGATATTTATTGTCTTATATATTTTAGATATCAGAGCAACAACTATATTTCTTTTTTGCTATCTATTTCTCACAGAGATTATTACTTTTGTGAATTTTGTGCTTTAGTTAATGTCGTTATTTTTTTATTTATCTAGATGTGTGTTGTGATGCAGTGGATATTGGCTCAGAAGGAGAAATTGGGGAGCTGAGTTCAAATTCCAGTTGAATTCCTTGCATCCACTTACGCACAAATACCATTGGGCAAGGTATTAGTCCATCTCTTCTCCCTCCAGTTATAGGTTAAATAACAGGACAGATTGGGTTCTATAGCCTTGGTCGGCAACCACTCTACCGCAGAAAGTAATGGTAACCTACTACAGGATAATCTTCTGCCCAGTCAATCATGTCACTTTCAAGACATGATTGCCCAAGCGTGTATCATGTATGGCACTTAACTGACTGACTTTACTTTGCAGGTATTGATTTCAATCCTTGTCTGCCATACAATGTCGTGCTCTGACTAGGAAAATAAGGGATATTCCTGGAGGTTTTATTCACTAACTAGGGCATCAGTTCAAATTGTGTAAATAAGCTGCTAAGTTTGAAGATACTCAGAAAGGTGACACTCACTTCATCTTGTCTTCTACAGAAAAAAAAAATAACATTGCTAAAGTTTGCTTTTTCTAATAATCCATCTGCTGAATTTAGTTCCTTGTCAAATCATTTACATACTAATTGTTCATTAGTAATTTTTTTTGGTCTTTTATCACAGGTATAGAAGACAAAATCAATGACAGCAACAACATAAACTCACTTTTGTTTTATTGGCTAATTAGAAAAGAATATTTTCAGCTTACATTTTCCATGTTCTGGGCATTATTATATCTGTGTTATAGTAACACTTTAATACACAGACGGAAGAGACTAGATGAAAGAAATGACAAACATGCATTATTTTTCCCAAGGTTTTTATATGCCACTATGTCTTACAAGAAATTATATTCAAATATGTAAATACTTGTCACTAATTTGTCCCATTGAAACGTGAAGAAACAAGTAGTGAAAGGCAAGAAGAGGGTCTTACTTGTCATATTTCCCAAAGAGAAAACAGCTGGGCTGATGGTACATTCACCCATCTTTGAGGTAAAATGTGAGCTTTTCCTGTTCTCTCTACCTCTGTGGGCTAACACCATAGGGGTCTATCATTGCCTCTATGCATGCTAAATAGCAACTTAGGTTTTACCATTCTATGAATTGACTTCACTTACTGGCCATCATGTGATCCTTGTGAATTTATCTTGACCAAAGAGATAATCACCCTTCACTTTGCTACAATCAGTCAGTTAAGTGCCATACGTGATACATGCTTGGGCGATCATGTATCTTTTGAGACATGTCTGACTGGGCAGAAGATTATCCCGCAGTAGGCTGCTATTGCTTTCTGCGTAAGACTGGTTGCCAGCCAAGGCTATAGAGCCCAATGTCCTGTTATTTAACCCATAACTGGAGGGAAGAGACGGATTAATACCTTTCCAAAGGGTATTTGTGTAGGGAATCAACTGGAATTTGAACTTGGCGCCCTGATTTCTCATTCTGAGCCAATATCCACTGTGCCACAACACATATGTCATCAACTATAAAAAGAAAAAATAAGCTATTAATTCATTAGTTATTAAAATACTTAATTTTATAAATTTAGATTAATTATTCCAACATTTGAATTTTGAAATGGTTATAAGAAAATGAAAACAAAATGAATGACTATGAAGTAAACTGATTTATGAAGATTATAAACTGCTAACAATGTGGAAACACTGGCTTCTTGTGTCTATGGAAAAAGCTTTTCATCTAGAACACATAGCTGTCAGGTGACTCCTTGTGTTTGTCTAAAATCTCCAACCTATTAGTTAAATAGCTTGTGACACAACAAATTTATTCACTATCTTGTGACAATATTCTGTTGTGTCATTCACTTGTTATACTGCATGCGTTTTTTTAACATTTCAAGGATCAGATTTTATTTAACGAAAAATCTATTCTTCATTTTACCTAACTTCACAACAAAGTGTATTTAATTACATCTTTTACTGTTTGCAGAAAAAGAGATAGACTAAAATAATATAACAATAGATTTTTTTTTGTATAAAATGTTCAAAAATCTCTTTCTATATAAACTGTAAAATGACCTAAACTTAAACAATTCTTCCTTTATTTTATTTATATATATATATATATATTTATTTTAGATATTCTACAATTTCATGGGTAATGTGTATTTTGTAACAGTTAAAAAGCTGTGAAATACGTATTACCCATGAAATTGTAGAAAACCTAAAATTTTTTCCTAAATTATATTCTGCTAAGTTAAATTTATTTAACATTGAGTTCTTTTGAGTTCGTCTCTAATCAGAATTCACCTGACTTATATCCCAAGTATTGTACGTTTTTATATATATATATATACACACACACACACATATACACACACATCAACATGCCCTGTGGACATAAAAGAATCCAAAGGAGTATCCTTTACCTATAATGGTAGGATAACTCTCTACGAGAGCTCTAAACATATATGCATATAAATACATATTGAGCAAATATAAGAAAAATTAAGACAGATGCGTTATTTCATGGTAATTCGGAAGTATAGGCCTATTTCACGAGAGCCATCTTCAGTCTTTATTCAACGAAGGATTCTACATGAATGGGATTCACAAAGACCTAATCCGGCGAATAAAAAAACAAAACAAAATAAAAACATAATATAACTGTCGCTCCTCTAAAAATGAAAATAAGAACAATCCATCCGTTTGTCAAACCGACTGACATTCCTACATAATCATATGTAAAAGTTGCATAGAACCCACATCAGATAACATGTCAAGACACTAATTCATCACCCCTAACCAAAGTTGATCGGTCAGTGTCGACAAAAGTTCGAGGGAAGCGGGTGGGTCAGACGAGAAAGAGGGAGTGATAAAGAGAAGAAAGGAAAGACAGGAGAGGGAGAAATAGAGCTTTACATCCTTAATTTAAAGGAACCTCATTATTCTATTTAGATTTGTTTTAAATTGTATCTTCAGAACTTATTCAGAAATTATAGCTTTAAACAAAGTTTAAAAAACAAATTCATTTAAATTTGACTAAAAAAAAAATCAATTTTGTAGTTTTTTTTTAATACAAGAAAGAGATTAAAAATTAGTCAAGGAATATTTTTTCGTAGTGCTCGTATTATTTTTTCTCTAAAAGTAGTATTTAGCAGTAATATATGGCTGGAATTATTTATCATCAAAACTGTTTTGCTGGTCAAATTGATTTTTTTCATTAGTCAAATTTAAATGAATTTGTTTTTAAACTTTGTTTAAAGCTATAATTTCTGAATAAGTTCCGAAGATACAAGTTAAAAGAAATCTAAATAGAATAATGAGGTTCCTTTAAATTAAGGATGTAAAACTCTATTGCCTCCTCTCTCCTGTCTTTCCTTTCTTCTCTTTTCTTTATCACTCCCTCTTTCTCGTCTGACCCACCCGCTTCCCTCGTACTTTTGTCGACACTGACCAATCAACTTTGGTTAGGGGCGATGAATTAGCATCTTGACATGTTATCTGATGTGGGTTCTATGCAACTTTTACATATGATTATGGAGGAATATCAGTGGGTTCGACAAACGGATGGATTGTTCTTATTTTCTTTTTTAGAGGAGTGACAGTTATATTATCTTGTTTTTATTTTGTTCTTTATTTTTTTTTATTCACCGGATTAGGTCTTTGTGAATCCCATTCATGTAGAATCCTTCGTTGAATAAAGACTGAAGATGGCTCTCGTGAAATAGGCCTATACTTCCGAATTACCATGAAATAACGCATCTGTCTTAATTTTTCTTTTTTATATATATATATATATATATATATATATATATAATGTGTGTGTGTGTTATACATTTTATGAATTTCTTCTGAGTGGATGACATCAACCAAATATTAGCCATTTAATATTAAGATATGCACAGATTTCTTTCATTCTGAACCCAAGAAGCCTATCTAATGAAGGTGAAACATGTAGTCTATAAAACATTTTTCTACTTTGATTTATCAAAACTGTCAAATTATAAAAATGAATTCCATAAATATACAAAAAATAGAAGTGTCATACAAGGATGTCTTCTCACCAGACTTATTCAACCAATACAATGAAGTGATCCTGAAAGAATTAGAAGTCCTACCAGGATTCATTATTGGTGGCCACAATCTTAAGATATGCAGATGACGTAATTGATATAGAAAGGAAACTACAAACACTCCTGCAGAAAGTAGTAAAGAAAAGAAAGGACTGAACAAGACAAATAATTTAACTTTTTTAAAAGATACTTGCAGGTAATCAATAGTTTGCTTTTGAAGTTACCAGCATTATTTTTTAACCAATGTTAGAGAAATCTTAGAATCTTTGAAGCTTACTCAACTCTGTATTACACATGCAATCATTTCCACTTTGAGTACATTCTTTGCCAGGATTTTTGAGATGAGGAATTGTTTATAATTCGGACTAGAATGTTCATCTTGATTGTCCAAAAGACATGTTTGCTAAAATATATTTGACAGTTATAAGTTCAACCCTGGGTCTGGTAGAGATGAATATCCTCTGATTCATTTTAGGAAATATGCAAGTAATAGAAACTTGAAAATACTAGTCCGTAAATACATTTTTGGTGCTTAAAGGTGCTCCTCAGTGATGTCCTGCCTTCATTGTCAATTTCAGGTTTTTAAACATATTGACTCCAGAAGTACCAAGCCGGCTCCTTACTTTTGTGCTACTTATATGGAAAATTTTCTTTTTTGGCAGATTTTGTACTTTTTATTGTTAATAAATGGGAAGAGTTCATTTTCCCGCCCTCGCCTATTTAATAACAGTCCAAGTTGCACCCGTTTCTTGGATCTTTATTCATGGCCATTCTTTCTGGTATGTTCGTCCATTTGTTTCTTCACTAAATTTACTCCTGTACTTGTTAATACTAATTATGCTTTCTAACCTCTATTTATTATCATAGATTTTTTACCAAAATTTTACTATTCAACTGGTCTGTAATTAGCTATACCCTTCCCGAAAAAGTGAGTATGATTAACTGATGTGTTATAAGTAGAATAAGAATCTTCTCCAAAGAACCCAAGAAAAGGATTCAAGATTTCTAAGTAGTACAAAATCAAACACCTGAAGAATGCCAGAGGGTATCTTGACTGAAGCATGACTAGAGGAGTTATCCAAGTAGAAAAGCACAAGATATTGTATCACATTGTTTTAGACTTTAAAAAAAATTTCAAAAGGAAAAATGAATTTTTATATGAATTTATGAAAATAACAGCAGTCAAGATTGAAACACTAGATTTCTTGCTTAACACAAAAAATAATTTTAGAGATGATAGTCACTGAATTTTTTTTTTTTTTTACAAGATGGCACAGACCAACCTTCAGTGTCTCAATCTAAAATGTAATCCATTGAGAGCATTTGAGATGAAGTCAAATTCAATGGCAGTATTTACATTTTTTTTTTTTTTTTTTTTTAAATGGTATAATTTGAAGGCTTTTGCAGTTTTTAACCAGTCTTTAATTTGCCTTGTAATTGTAAATTTCAAATAACCTGTAGCAATTTTTTTTTTTTTTTTTTTTTTTTTTTTTTATTATTACGATCTTATTTGATTAAATTGATCAGTTCAAATCTTTCTTCAGGATCCCATAAAATATTCTATTATTATTAATACCTACTAGGTTTTGCTTTGAATTCTTTGGCTTGCAAATAAAATTATATATATATATATATATATATATATATATATATATACATACATACACACACACAAATGTCTCTGTTTTCATTATAATGAACCCTACACCTTTGAAACCTTTGGTTCGATTTCAACTTTTCAATCATGACATGAACCTTTAATGCATGCAAAATTTTTTTTGATCAATTTACAAGGTATGGCATAAATCACCAAAATACTTAGAATTTACAAACTCTTCTCTAAGACGCCTTATGCAAATTCAACTAAAATAGGGTAACTTGTAGATTAAGGTTTGAACCTTTGATGTACACACACATTTTTCAAATCAATGTACAGGATTCCTCAAATATCAATGACAAACAATTTTGGGTGTTTTTTTGTGCCCTTTCATACATTTCTCCAAGATGTTTCACTCAAACTCAACCAAAATCGAATCACTGATAGATCAAGGTGTGATACTTTGATATGCAAACAAAAATTCAATTGACACACAAAGTGCAGCAAAGATTAATGGAAAATGTTGCTTTTTGTGACTGTTTTTCTTCAAAATGCTTAGTTGTATTACAACAAAAATCTGGTCTTTTTTGTAACTTGTACCTTATCATATGCCATAACAATTTCAAGTTTTTTACAAAGTGCCAACCACTCTGACATTGCAGAAACAATGCATCCACTTCTTCCGTGTCACAACGTCATCATATTACAGGCTCTCATAACATCTGCCTTCATTCTTCCAATTGCACATTAGTAATTAATTGGGTTTCATTTTTAAATAGAATCAGAAAATAAGGTTTTAACTGCTGATCAGTTTTTCTTTGTGATAGAAAAAGAATGAATTATTATAAATACTGAATCCTTTTAAATTCTTTTCAGATTAAAATATCTGAAGTTACATTTTTCAAGATTCTAAAAGCATGACTTATTCAGTGAGATAAATTCTACTGAAAATGATCTGAAAATTTGTCTGGTTAAAGCATGTTCAAACAAAATGGATGTAATCTGGAAATCTGACAACCTCAAAGACTCTTTTCAGCTACTGTAGAGGTGGGGGTTAATGTATGGAACCATCCCTGATGTTTCAACAATCTTGCACAACTGGAGAATGCACTTTGCAGGACACTGCTGACTAGCAAAATTAGAACTGACAAATGATCTACTGTTCTGGACACCTAACCATGGAGCAAGAGTAGTTGGTCACAGAGAAACCAACTATATTGACGAGCTATGTTGACATAGAATACCAAACTAATGACCTTCCAACCTTGATTCAGGACCATGGTTTGGTATGATAGACTTGTGAATGTCCAAGCTAACACAGCTGACTTTTTTTCAAATTATATAACTTTTATAGATTAATTTAATTTTTCTTTTGGTCATCTTTAAATCTAACTATTTTTTAGTTAGCCTACTAATTTTGAAAATATTTCTATTAAGCAAAATCTTAGTTGAATATTGTACAATACAATTATTTAGGAAGATACACTTTTTGGGTACCTCAACATGTTATGGTTAACAAGCTTGAAATGAGAAATTGGAGAGATGAGTTCAAATTCCACTCAAGTTAATTACATTCACTTATGAATACTCTGAGTACATCTGTGACATTCACTCTCTGTTTGATCCTTCAAATTACCCAATCCTCGTGGCTAGATCACTTTGATCTAAACTTGCCTCATCTCATGTTATATTTTGTTTGATCATAAGGCAGGCAAAGTCGAGTAAGCTTCAGGAATTGCAATAATGGGTCAGTCCAGGCCAAGTAAAAGTTACAAGAAAAAAAAAATATTTTCATGGAATTCAAATCTCTTATATCTTCATTCTTTTTGGTTATTTCAATCGTTAGAATCTGTTTTCATGCAGACAGTTATCAACCCAACATACGTCTTAAGTTGAATGTAACACTTCAGCTGGTTTGGTTAAGTCTCACACAAGGTTGAAGTTGGAGGTTACTCTCAGGCAGGCAGTCACGTGATATCTGGCAGTGTGGTCTCTCATTTCACTTGCAAATTCTTGGCTCTACTGCTGAACTGCAACTACTCTTGGCCACTTCAGACCCTTGTATTTTTGGACTTCCACCTACTATTGGTGTGGGGGGGAATGACTGGTTTGAGAAATCGGTGATTTCCCTATTTTCAATAAGTCACTTTTTTGTCTGGCTCTTGAAAATTACCTTTTCAATTTGGGAGTTTCCCTTTTCCATAGGTAGCAGTCACGGGTGTCAGTCCACCCCAATAACGTTTCTTTCATTGATATCTCACACCAATACATTTCAAGAGACATGAACAATTTCTCCATCTTCCTTGGCATTTTATCAGTGCTCGCCACCTCAACTCTCCTCTAATCAATCTAATTCAACTGCCTTGGGTTCATTTTAACTTACAATCATTAATTAAATTTTATCTTTTAATATTTCTCCTACACAAAGAAAATTCTGTTTCAAATCAAATATTTACCAGATGGCTTCCTCAATTTTTTGTCATTAATTTCTTTAATCACAAAGAAATTCTTATCCTCTGGCCCAGTTTATAGTGCAATCTCGTTCATTTTCTGTTTGGCATGGTCATTAAGTAAATTTTATTATTCCTAATTTTGCTTATGCAAGATTCTCTCTCTGGTCACATGTTTTGATAATCTGTACTTTGAAAACAGGAACCATTAATAAACTGTCCAAGTTCTCCACATGGCTTCTCTTGCAATTTGCCTTTTTCCATGGAAATTATTTTAGGTTTAGAGATTTCACTTTTTTTTTTTTTTTTTTTTTTTAAAAACGTCTTCATTTCTTTTTTGGTATCTTTCAATCCATTAACCCTTCAGTGCTGAATAGTGTTACACATTGACATGGTGTTATGGTTAGCAAGCTTAGAATGAGAAATTGGAGTGAGGAGTTCAAATTCCACTCAAGTTCATTACATTCACTTACAAATAACCTCAGTGTACATCAACATGGTGTAAGGATAAACAAGCTTGTCTTCTGAAATTAATTATGCCTGAGTAGTGAATTTGATCCTCACTGGGCTCTTCACACTTCTTGCCTTGTGCCTAACTAAGGTAGGCAAACTAAAATGTTAATTCTATTCAATTAAAGGAATTTAAAAGTAAAATTTTTCTTGTCTCCCTTTCATTTACAAATTCTCTTTTAACCATTCATGTCATTTTGCAGCTGTGACTGTTTTTGATTAATGGTGTCATTTTTGCCTCTCTTTTTATGGAATGTTAATGATTGCAATGGTTTGTATGTCTTAGAAATCAATTAATTGTGCTTTCATGTTCCATGAACATGACGTATCAATTTTAGTCTAACAATACAGATCTAATCATTTGTTGAATATCATTACCAAACTGAAGTCTTGCAACAGCAGTAGGCTTAGAAATTAATTTTTCATTCAGAATCTCTAGTGTGTGTATGTACGTGATGGGTGTAGGTGTTGAGTAAATTTGTTTGCTGTTTTGCCTGTCCCCATCATCAATCAGAAACTATGGTCATGAGGAAGATTTACTTTTGCTGTTTTACCCCCCCCCCCCCCCCGCCAAACACACACACACACTCTCCCAACCTGGTGAGATGTTTGAATGTGGAGTTAGAAGTGGCCGTCTTGGTGATTGTGCATGTCATGATTACTCAGCTGTTGTGAAACAAATGTTAAACTTGATGAGTTATCTAAAACACACACACACACACACGCACAAAAAGACAATTGAAAAATGTTTATATTTCTCTGAACATAATTAAATTTATTTCAAAATAAATTTTAACATTATTTTTGCAAACATAAAAATATTTACATTAAAGTTTCAGCAAATATAAATTTTAGCTAAAAACGTTTTTTTCCTTTCTACATAAAAATCTTTTTTTTCTTTTTTTTTTTTTTTTTTTTTTAGTCAGACTGGTTTAAAAATACAAAATTCTTTTACAGAGTTGAATTCTATAAAAGCTAATGTCATTCGTGTTTGTTGGTTTTTTCCTCTCATATATATATAATTCAGTGTTATTTATCTATTCAAATCTGCAACTTTTTTTTTTTTTTTTCTTCATTAAACAGGTTTACAACATAGTCAGCTGCTGAATTATTTTAGTGAAATGAACTTTGAAATTCTAATTTTAGGGACACTTACAAATCACACTCTTCCCCCCCCCCCCACACACACACTTCAGTTTCCTTCAACTCAATAAAAAGAACAAAATTTAACATTTGAGTATTTGGTGCAAGGCATCCATGTGAAGTTGTCATGAACTCAAATATTCTTATTCTATCCAAATGTTCAAGAATGGAAATTAGATAATTTTGAAAAACTTAATTTTTTAATATTTTATGGAAAAGATCTGTATTTTTGTGTATTAAGAAAAAAAGAATTCAACTATGAACACTTTTTTTTTTTTTTTTTTCTATTAAAAAATTATCAGAAATTCAAATAGAATTGATAATCTTTTAAAACTTGAATTGATCATGAGCAAAAGAATTTTTTTTTTTTTTTTTTTAAGTGAAATTTTATTAATGTCTCTGATAATTTTGGTGTGAATGACCATTTGTAATGAAAGTAGTTGGTGCAGGAGAGAGGTCTCCATTTTATAATAGACAGATAACAATATAAGAGAATGAAAGGAATCCACATGTCTCTGATTCCACAAGCAAGCTATTGAATTTCTGAGGACCAAATTTAACCATTTTGCATTTAGCAATAATTTTCTTAGAAAATAAAACCCATAAGATAAAGATACTACAGTGAATAGAAAGGTGTGTGATAAGTTTAGGATACCATTCTGAATAGGAGGGTGCATAATAACGTTGTGAATACTAGTGTCTTTTGTGAAATTATCTGCATCTGGGCTTACAACTATAACTAATTGAAACCCCTGTTCTGATACAATCACTGAAGTTAAACCCCCTCACACCTGGCCAGATGGGTGACTGCTTGGAAATCCCAGGCGCTGTAACTTTGCATGTGTTGCAATGGATAACTGCTCATAATCTGAAATTGGATAGCTAAGTTCTGATCCCAGTTAGATTTGTTATATTCACTTATGTTCAAACTAGCAGTATAGCCCGGTGTTGCTCGGGTGTAATGAAAGCTTTAAAACTAATCCATGGTCCTGGCGGTCAGACTCTTTGGACGTTGGCACGAAAAACTAAAAAGCAATAGTTGTTTCCAATTAAAGCAAAACTGTAGACTGAAAGAAAAATGAATGGATGTAAGTCAAATTGATTTCCTGGTATCGATATCAAATTTTCTACACTATTGTAAGAACTGCAACCTTGAAACTTCTGAATATCGTTTCTTATGTTTTGTCTGAGTGAATCAAATTTGATTAAAATCGGACCACTCCTTCTATAACCCGATTCCCCCCCCCCCCCCCGATATTTATCAGAGGTACCTTGACACAAAACCTAGCTAAGAACACTCACAGACACTTGTAGTACAACTGTGTAAATTTTCAAGGAAATCAGTTCAGCCGTTTCGGAGTCTATAGGTAATGGGGAGAGACACACACACACACACACACACACACACACACACGCAGAGTTCCATTTATAAATAAGTTTACATATCCTTGGGGAAATGTATGAATCCACCCCTTCTTCCCACACCTACTGGTTAATTAGTAGAACTTGTATCATTATTGTCTCCAAAAACTTATCAACTAAAAATGTTTCTGGCTTTTAATAACCTGCAATAGGTTGACAAGCTGTAAAAAAAAAAAACACAGAAAAAAACATATCATTCTTATCTACATCAAATGAGTTAGAAGTTAACCTTTTTTCATACCCCAAACTGTGTTAATCATGTTTCCTAGGTTAATAAAGGGAGATATTGTTTCAGTGCATGTTGATTCATATAAGCTTATTACATTTTTACTGTGTTAGGATTTTAAAAAATTTTTCATAATTTTTTGGGAAGGAGGTGGGAATTAAATAAACTGACACTACTGAAGACTCTTTAACTAATATGAATCAAGATGTTGTTATTTCAGGAATTTTTTTTTCTCTGATACATCTATTTTTCTGACATTTTTTTTTTAACTTTGATTTCAGGGCGACTTAGCCAAAAAGAAAATCTATCCCACATTATGGTATGTACACATTTTTCCCTCTTAAAAATACAGACATCAATCTAATCGTAATTTTTCTTGATTCGGCAAATAGCCATCAGTTTTGCATCTTTTCTTGAAATTATCAGCTTTTGTCTTGCCAATTTTTTTTATTTTATTTATTTATTTATTTATTTATTTATTTTTTTTTTTTTTAGCTCATTTTCTGTTGCTTTTGTTTCTCTCATAACATATGAGCCAATTCATTCTACAGTCTATTCATGTGGAACATTTACATGGAGATTATATAATGGCTTTTTATTTTTAAGAAAATAGTAAAACATTTTGATGGCAACCAAAGTACCACAAATACATTCAAGTCTTCAACAAATATGTGGATCAGCAATTGAAATGTTGAAAATTTGGAGAAACAATGTACAGTCCAGACCTTCACTGAACCTCCAAGACCATGAGGATAGAATTTGTTTATAAAATAAGCTTGTTAATCACTATGCTATATCAGATGCTTTTAATTTCATCTTCAAATTTTGCATCCAAGATAATTGCTTGTTATTCATTCAATTCCTGTTGTTTTTGTAAACTTTTTTTGTCACTAATTCTAGATTCTTTCATGTATTATGTTCACTTTCAACTTTTCTTGTGTGTTTTTATTAGATAGTATGTATGTGTCTGTTTGTACAGATCTGAATGCTATGTTATGGACTCTCCCGTCAATTTCGATGTATGAGCGTCTAACTTAGTTAGACTACCACACAAAGAATAGTTTAAAGTGGTGAAGGCTTGTGTAGCACCATCCACACTTTTTGGAACTGCTGATAACAAACAATTGGTGTAGAAGTCTGCCACAGATCGCATGAACAACAGACCGCAGTTATTTAACACATAACTGGAGGGAAGGGACGGATGAATATCTTTCCCAAGAGTACCAGTGTGTAAGTGAATGCAAAGTGTTCGACTGGAATTTGAACTCGGCTCACCGATTTTTTTTTTTTTTTTTTTTTTTTTTTTTTTTTTTTCCCCCTCCAAGCCGACATCCACTGCATCACAACACACATCTGTCAATAACGCTTACAGCACCTGGTATTTCCAAGCGGTCACCTATCTAAGTACTGACCAGGCTCAACGTTGCTTAACTTTAGTGATTGAGTGAGAACCGGTGTATTCAACGTGATATGACCATAAGCCAAATCTGAATACAAGGTTAAAAACCGTCAGTTAAATTCTGACTTAGTGACACTCTTTTTTACATGTTTGTTCAATGGGTCTACACTTATAGGAAAAAGTTCTTTCTTCACTCTAATCAGTCCAGACCTTGTAAATTTTCACAATTTACATTATTTGGACTAATGTCATCATCTTTGTTGCAATTTTTACGTTTTGGCCGTTGTATGCTCCGGCCTTCTTCAGGTGCTAGGAATTTCGAACCAAACACTTTATTATGATGACTGGGGTACATCATTCTCATTCCTTGTATGAAGCCACTTCTGGTAGTCATGAGTTAACTTAGAGAGTTAAGTTAAAGAGTTATTTGTTCACCACTGCTGTAGCCTGGCATTGAACTCTTTGGGTCAAGTCACTGCAACTAACGTCTATATCCAATGGGCTGTATGTCCTTGAGGACAACAGCAAGTGAATTTACTGGACTTATAAACCTAACGTTTCAGAAACCTTACCAGAGCTCATATTGCAATTTTTTTTTTTTTTTTTTTTTTTATTATGCTAATGATTTTTCTCTAGCTCTCCATATTACTGCTTCTCATATTGCATTCATTTCAATGCTTGGTTAGCTTTGGAGCATTCTCTATTTCAACTTCATCCCATAGAGGTCTTCTTCTATGTGCCCCATCCTTTCAGGACGTAGGCGGTCATAGTTCTCCACATCTCCCTATCCCTGGTGGCTCTTAGTATGTTTTCTCCAAGCCCTCCTTTCTCATTGCATGTCCCAGGAACTTCAGTTGTCTCTTCCTGAGGGTCACTATTAATTTTCTTTTTGTTACCATTCTTACCAACAGCTCATCGTTGCTCGCATGCTCAGTCCACGATATCCGCAGCATCCTTCTGTAGAACCACATTTCTGCTGCTTCAAGTTTTTCTCTCATTTTGATATTGTCCAGCATTCACTTCCATATTGAAAAACTGACATAGCAATCTAGCACTCTCTTTGTTTCTAGTGAAATTTTCCTGTGTCTTAGTACTTTACTCAGCTTCTGGAGTGTCTCTTTGCCATGCCATTTTGCCTTCGGATCTCTGTGTCACACTTTCCATCTCCTGTTAGAACACTGCCTAGGTATTTAAATTTTTGTACTTGCTTGATTCTGGTACCTCCCACCTGTATTTGGCATTTTGGGTTGCTTTTTTTTTTTTTTTTTGCTGATGACCATGCATTCAGTTTTCTTAAAGTTTATTTGTAGTCCCTTTTTTGTCACTTTCCACAGCTACCTTCTGTAGGTCTTGTAGTTTTCTTTCCATGTCTGCAATCAGCATTGTATTATCTGCATACTTTGTTCAAGTTGTGACCTCCAATAATAAATCCTGGCATAGCATCTAGGGTCCTCAAAATATTCTCGCTGTACAAGTTGAACAGATCCGGAGAAAAGACACATCCTTGTCTTACACCTCTTTCTATCTTTGTAAATCTACTGAAATTGTTACCTGTCCGTATGCAGGCAGTTTGCTGCCAGTAGAGATTCTTGATTACTCTGTCTTTCCCAAAAATGTCAATGAGCCATAGGAGGCAGTGATTCCATTTCTCCCTCCATATATGGTCAGCTATGCCTGATTTTTCTCTTTCCTTGTGTTATGGACTTGTGCTGTTAAGGAAACTTAAACTGTTGCGTAAACTTAAGGAATCAGCGGAGTGCTAGAGAAAATTATTAGCATCAAAAAGATTGCAGCATCATGAAATTGCATTTCTCATGGGAGATGTGAATGCCAAAGTAGAGAAGAGATAAAAAAAATAAATAGTTACAAATTTGGATCAGAAACTCTGAATAAATTCTCAAAAAATGTGTGCAATAGTGTATGGCCCCAACTGCAGGAGCAACCACCTACCTTCTAGTCATATGTAACCTTACAGTGAAACTACACAAAATGAAGAGGACCATATACATATACAAGGAAAAAAGGAACTAATGATAAATGAAATTCTTGACATGTTGAGAAGACAAAAGATAATACCAAGCTATAGTGTGAAGAAATTTGGAACAAATACAAGTAGGCAAAAAAGGAATGGTTCAACAAAAAGTGTGCAGAAACAGAATGAGTATCACAGATAAAGTATAAATGAATAAGAGAACTAGCAGGAAAAAAAGATGTTCATCAAGAGGATGAAATAAAATCCAAGAATAGGAAACTGATATTAGAGAAAAAAGAAAAACACTTCAGAGATAAGATGAATACATTGGAGAATTCTTGTCCTATGACCTGAAGGGACATGCCCCATAGAAGAAAATAGGCATTTAGCAAAGGACAAATGTTTGAGAAATTCCACTGAACCAGATTTTTACATTCACTTTTTCATAGATAAATTTACTTCATATTAGGAAAAATAGGATTTTTCCGTTACACAGATGGCTCAGTGGTAAGATGTTCATTTAATGACAAATTAGTCAGATTTCAATCTCGGCTTTGAAGCTAAATAGATGATCTAGCTGTACTGAAAAGCTGTGATACAGTGAAACCGGCTTGTCTGCAGATGATTATATATTTTAAAATTTGTATTTAAACAAAAAATTTTCTTTTAGACATGTAAGATTAAATAATTTGCAAACATCGTGTCTGCTTATTTTTAATAAAATCCGTGAGCATGAACGGATAATCTATCGCGTATTATAATTGAAAGATGTCAGAAACGAGCTGTAACATTGACATGTTATCATTGATTTCTCAATGTACTTTCAATCTCCTTCTGAAACCATCTTCAGGGGTGTGAGTTATGGTAACAAAAAACAACTGCAAGACTGTTACTAAAAATGACTAAATTTTTTTTCTGCTTTAAATATATATAATTAATAGAAAAAAATTACTTGCCTAAAATGCTTTTCTACTAGTACACTATTGAGAGAAAAAAAAACAAATTTTGAAATTTTGACACTAAATGTCATTACAATTTAACACACATGTTCATACTGATTATCTTTAGTATTCACCTTTTTTTTATGCTTATCTGCAGATTATCTCCCAAAATTGTCAATGAACTTCAATGACTCTTCAATAAAATAGTAGGATATGGGTCAGTAATTCCTTAAATTTTCAGATAGATTCACTAAGTTGTTGAGAAACATTTCATATTAAAACAATCTGAAATATATGAACATTCAAAAATTGCAGTCTCATGTTAACTTGTGTTTCTGTAATAATGTCTTAAGAGTAAGTTTTCTATTCCTCTTCTCTTTACTCAATTTATATATGTACTCTGTGATGGTCATTAGCATATTGGCCATATACCTGGTAAAGCGGAAGCCATACTTCCTGCCTGACAATATCTTGTGGGGAGTAAGGTGTTAAACTATTGCAGCATTGATAATAGCCTCAAATACTTTTTCCAAAAATTGGTAGGAGGCTGATTGGGTAAGTTTGAGGGTTCCCCTGCCCTCCTGAGTCAAATCGGCAGTTAGCTGAGTGGACAGCAGCAGATGAAAGCTGTCCAAAGTGACCAAAGATGCAAAAATCAGCAGGCAAGGTTTTGGCCTCTGTATTTTGGAATGCACAAGGTATTTTGTTCATCAAGAATCTTGAGAAAGGAGAAACCATCAGTAGCGAATATTATATAGCAGTATTGGTGTGTTTAAAGGAAGAAATCACCAAAAAACAGCCACAAAAGAAGAAAAAAGTTATCTTTCCTCATGTCATAAATCAATTGCAACAATGGCAAAACTACATTAATTGCACTTCGAATTGCTTCCACATCCACCTTGTTCTCCAGATCTGGCCCCCAGCAACTACTGGCTGTTTGCAGACCTCAAAAGAATCATGGTGCCCTATCTACATTGGAATGAACTTCTCCTCCTTCATAAATACTAACCTGCGAGACTTCCTAAAGGAAGCAGTTGAAACACAGTGTAACTTGACAGTTCGAACAGATG
Source organism: Ascarosepion bandense (assembly GCA_037127315.1). Taxonomy (NCBI): domain Eukaryota; kingdom Metazoa; phylum Mollusca; class Cephalopoda; order Sepiida; family Sepiidae; genus Ascarosepion; species Ascarosepion bandense. The sequence goes on from JBBBDQ010001588.1 coordinate 3,218,372, forward strand.
CTTCTGTCTGCTAACTCCTATTTTGTATATATGTTCTGTTATTCCAATACACTGGTTCAACCTACCTACCTTCTTTCCCTGGCCCTAACAGGCCACAACAAGAATGCTCCAGAGAAAGAAATTTGTCTCCAATGAAGAAGTGATATTGTAAACAGAGGTCAAAAACAAATTATACTATAAAAAAAGCATCGAATTGTTAGAGGAGCATTGGATCACCCTAGAAAGAGACTAAAGTTGAATTTTGCCTAAAAGTTGTTGTTTTATTAGTTAGGCCCAGGATTTGAGTGATGTGTTAGGGTCTTCCAGCAGCCACCCTCTTGACCCAGGGCAGCACTCTTCTCAAGGCACTTGATGTAGGCCCCGATGTTGAGTCTGATGCCTTGTAGGAAGATTAATGAAAGCATAACTTCACCATCACTAGGGATCACTCTAAACACTTTCATAATCATCATTACTCATTCAACTCTTCCAGAATTCTCTGTGCTGTCCTCAGATTGAAACTCAAACACCTTGAAATGTTTGTATTGGAGCTTCCAGTGTGAATGCCAAGCAGTACAGCATACCATTTTTAAATTGCTGGAGGAGTGAATTGCATCATAGTGCTCCACACTCCACCCACATCTATTGAACAGGTGAAGAGGCTCATCCCTTATTCCCTGTTTAGGATGTGGTTTCTGGCTTTCTCTTTTCCATTCTTTTTACGCTTATGTAGCCCCCTGCGCATCAGTGGTGTTATCGCCTTGCTTGGGGTGATGTGATTAAAAAAAAAAAAAAATTTGCTCACATATGGTGCTCAACTGACTATACTGTGCAGTTGACAAAAACAAACAATGCACATACACAAAATTAAAAATGTGAAATAGTGACAATTTACCCATCACACCCTGTATTTCTAGAAAATTTGTCAGAACGAGCATGTTTTTGTGCTAAATTTTAAACTGATAAAAAAAAGCATTAAAAATGTCACCTGCTTTTTTTTTTTTTTTTTTTTTTTACTTCAACATTTAATTGACTGCAAAAGCACATTTACTCTGTATTGATTCATTCCTTTTGCACTCTGGAGGCAACTCTATTTACAAAATGTTTGTCCTGTCACTGCCTTGTATTTTGTAGTTGTATTGCCATATCTTGCCATGGTAACAGACCTTTATTAAAATTAACAATAGACTTACACTGCAGTTGAGAAGTCTTGAACAAATACTTTGAAAGCCCTACTTATTCTACCAAGATACCAACTAGTTGATTCCCTTTCAATAATAATCTTCCTCTCTTACTTTCCACTTTTTTATTCTCAAATGTAAGATTGTGTAATCTTTCTTTCTAGGGAGACTCTGTTACACTGTTAGGTGGCACACCTCCTATACACACACATACTCACACTAGTACATTGTCTTTCTTTTTGTTACGCGGCAATTTTATAAAGATACATGAAAATATTTCCATTTTGAAATTTATTCCTTTTTTTTTTTTTTTTTATTTTTTTACATTTACAAATGATTACAACCTGTCATTTACATTTGGAAATTATGGTTACCACTGTTTTTAGATAAGCTAAAAATTGTGAACACAAAAAGTGAATCTAGTACTTGTCAATGTAGACGGATGGACTTCAACTAAAATCTGTTTTCTTTTTTTTTTTTTTTTTTTTTCTCCAGAATAAAAAAACAATTATGGCTATTTTCATTAAGTTTCTTAATTTTCTCCTACCAAATGATATTTAACCCTCATTGTTATTACTTATATTTTATAAGATCTAATGAATAGATGTTGATTGTACATTTTGATCACATTTCTTTTTGTATTCATGATCTTATAAATTAGATCAGAATTCAATGTGTATAGGAAAAAAAGTAAAGTCCTGTAAATGTTAACCCTCTAGGGCCATTCGTATCATATTTGATACAGTATTTCCCTATAAGGAAACATTTGGTATTCATTGACTGAGCAGTCAGTACTGCTTTCATTTGAAATTTATAAAATATTTCTCTTAAAAAATTTTTCAGGAAAATATTTCTTTCAAGGCTTGTTTTCATACTGATCAAATATGATACGAATGGCCCTAGAGGGTCAATGTTTTACTTGGGAATTTTTCTTCTATCAAGTTAAGGATTACTTTTGTTTTGTTTAGCAAAGTACATATAACATAATTTTCAGCTGTTAAATTAAAGAGCTAAATTTCTTTTATCTTTGCAAAAATGACTGAACAGCAAATGTGTTCTCACTCAAAAATTGTCGGGAAGTTTTATATATTTTACATTTTTTATGTGCCATGTCCCTCAGGATTCAGGCAGTCGTGGCCCTCCACATCTCCCTCTCCTTTGTAGTTCTTAACACCTTTGCCCTGTTATCTCTCCCAAATCTTGCTCTGCCATTCACTTGATCAAATCCATCAAGTATGTCTTGTGTTGCTTTCTTCTGTCTCTATTTCCCTATATCCATCCTGTGAGTATTAAATTCTCCAAGCCCTCCTTGATTACATGTCCCAGAAACTTCAGCTGTTTGTTCCTGATGTTAAGTATAAATTTCCTTTTCATTTCCACGTCCCCAAAACTTTGTTGTTGCTCACATGTTTGGTCCATGGTATTCTCAGCATCTTTCTGTAGAGCCACATTTCTGTTGATTTAAGTCAATCCTTCATCTTTGAGATGTTTGTGTAAGAATATGCACTTGATAAGATAAATTTTAACTTGGAAAAACAACAAATGATTGAATTGAGTTGGTAATGAATAAAACTGATTTTTATTTCCCAGTTTCATACATTTATAGTGAGTACTGTGCAGTCTGTAGAAGCAAAAAAGTGTACTTAACTGTTACATAATATCAGTCCTCCTATATGGCAGTTAATTTTTTTTTTTTATTCCAGTCATTTTACCCCAAGAAAGTCACTAAAGTCATTAAGATGTTAGGGGTTTCTGAGTGTGAAAGAATGAGAAAAAAATATTGAGAGAAAACAAAAGTACAACTACTAAGCAGACCTAAATTGACATTGCATTCTGACTAAAAAGCAAGAATTCAGAAGAGTTCCACAAGTGAGATGTACAAAAGAAGAAACACTTAGCATAGAACTCACGGTTGCATCTAGACATTTGAACTATAAGATGTTATCTTGCTGGTACTGCATTTAAATTCATAAAGTCTAGTTAGCATAGTGGAGAGTTCATAATAATAATTATGGAAAAATTTATAAAATGGCACAAGGAAGCTATATTATGGTAGTAGGAAGCCAAGATATCAGAACCCATAACATTGCAGATTTTCTTTACATTTTATCAAAAATCTCTAAGTACATAGAAGTACCAGACCAGATGTGAGAGCAAAATTCAATGCATAAATTAATGGTAGACTTGTAAATAGATTCTGGCACACAAAATTGCATAGTATGACACAATGAACCAACTTCCTTCGCAACAGGTATAGCAATGGATTCAATATAATCTTTCCACTTGTGCAATACTTGACAATCTTTTCACAGATGAACAAGAGACCTGGGCCAACAGAAATGTGGCTCTGCAGAAGGATGTTGAGAATATCATGGACCAAACAATGTGTGCAGTGATTGTTTTCTAGAAACTGGAAACAAAATGGACACTTATAACCAGAAAGAGACAGTTGAAGTTTCTGGGGTACATAATTAGGAGAGAAGGCTTAGAAAATTTGACACCCTACAGAGCATATTGAAGGCAAGAGGGGCAGTGGAAAACAGTACCTAACAAGATTATGTAAATGTTTGGCAGAATGGTTTAGGGGAGATAACAAAGAAAAGAAAATTTACAAAGAGCTACAAAGAACAAGAAATAGTTGTTAATGGACATAGCACATCAGAATATTTCCACAATACCATTCATTCCTCATGATAAATGCCACTAAATGATGGGGGGGGGAGGAGGCATAATAAAATTCTAGTGGTAATCAAATCTAGTTTTGGATACCATAAAAAACAAAAGCAACAAAAAAGAATTCCAAACTTAGCCATGCTTAAATTCTGATAGCTTGTATTTTGTTGACCATGAGTTTTTTTTTTTAACATCTGGCAATTCTTAAGTGAGTTTTTTTTTTTTTTTTTTTAATACTTTTTACTTTTATTACTCCTTACTTTAGCTTGCACTGACTTGCATCAAAGTGTCTTTGTCATATGTCAGACCAAGGATGTGCGTTGTGGCGCAGTGGATATCGACTCAGAATGAGAAATCAGAGAACCGAGTTCTAATTCCAGTTGAATTCCTTGCATTCACTTACACGCAAATACCCTTGGGAAAGGTATTAATCCATTTATTCCTTCCAGTTATGGGTTAAATAACAGGACAGATTGGGTTCTATAGCCTTGGTCGGCAACCAGTCTACCACAGAAAGCAATGGCAACCTACTGCGGGATAATCTTCTGCCCTGTCAGTCATGTCTCTTTCGCGGCATGATCGCCCAAGCGTGTATCACATGTGGCACTTAACTGGCTGAATCAAAGATTACCATGATAATATAAATATTTTACTTTTAAAAATGAATTTTGTTAAAGACAAAATATTTAGATGTTTCCTTTTAATATGACCTTGCAACCATTCTTTTGTTCCATGCAGATCGTTTCAGTAAATGGTTTTTCAATGTATTTGTATCAAGGCCATCCCTATATGTATCACTTTGATTTGTTTCTATCTTATGTCCTCATTTTTAATATTCCTATCTTTTTTGCATCTTCAAAGACCTTGAGAAATGATTTGAAAGCAACAGGTTTCCTTGGCCTCTTCTGAATTATTGTTTATTGCTTCTCTTTTGGTGAATGCCTCCTGTTTTTTTTGGTTTTGTTTTTTTTTTTTGTTTGTTTTTTTTGTTTTTTTTTTGTTTGTTTTTTTTGTTTTTTTTTTTGTTTGTTTGTTTTTGTTTTTTTTAAGAACCAAAAACAAATGACAATGCATGACTCATACAGATCTTGATGTCTTAGCAAATCCTATTTCTATTTTAGGTTTTGTTGCATCTTTGTGACATTTAAATTCTCTCTCTTTCTCTCTCATTCTCAGAACTTATGTAACGCCTTCTTTGCCAATCCTTTGGTTCATAAGAACCATGTATAGCTTATATATGCCCTCCTTGGCCACCCGAGACATCCATTATTGCAATTGATCGATTGAGTGATCTCTTTGTCCCTAGTCTGTCTGCCTGCCTTCATGCTGTGATTAGGTTGATTGTAAGTAGGCCAATATCAATTTGTTGCCAGTATTTTCATTTTGGGCTGGTTCAAGCAGAGCAAAGACATACAGAAAAAAAAACACTCAAAGTATTATAAATGTATCACTATTTTTATATTGAGTACTGTATACAATGGTTTATTGTTAGCATGCAAGTCTTTGTCAACCTAAATTGTTCCTAAATCAGACACAACACTTGCTAAGCAGCTAAGGTTTGGCTTGCGAGTTTAATGAAGTTTGTTTTGCTGATATGGTAGGTTTGGCTCAAAGCTGATGTTGGAGTTTCACTTCAGCAGTTAATCACATGCATTGTCTAGTAGTTGGCAGCTGGAATGGTCTTGAGTGATCTCCCATCCTCCCTTCTCTTCTATCTTTTATCTTCATGCATTCATATTCATTAGTGCCTGCCAAAAAACTGGTGTGGGCATATGATGCCATTGTGGACTTGGTATTTCCTCCACCTGTCGTCTTCACTGCCTTTGGTTCTGAGAAAGTTATTTCCCAATTTAGAAGTTCACTCCTTTTCTCAGGTAAGAGTTGCCGGCATTACTCATGCCACAGCTTCTCTCTTAGCATCTCCAACTCATACCCTGCAGCAGGTATGGAAAGCTCTTTCACACCCTCCCCTTATTAGTTTGTCTGTGCCTGCTGCCCTTCAGTGGGTGTAGGAAGTTTCTTCTCCTTCCTTAAACCCTCTTCTAATAAAAAAAAAAAAAAAAGTATTGTTCCAAATGCTCTTTTTTCTTTCTAGTCTGAAAATTGAGTAAACAAATGGCCTTCTTCCATTCTCTGATCTAGGGTCACTCTTGCAGAGAAAATCGTGTGGCTTAAGTTATGGTGATGATCATTCAACAAAGTGTCATTTTCACCATGTGTTTTTATCAAAACAAATTAGTCACTATTCATTGTTTTCAATCCTGACATCTGTGTCTGACAAGTCTGTTTTATATTTTCTTCCCATCCAGAATTGGACATGGGATACCTGGCTTTTTGTTGAGTAACCTTTTTGTCTCTTAACTGACATTTAGAACTTTTACTGGTTTTATCAACCAACTGTCGACGCGTCACCCATTGTAAAAATTAGGTACTGTTCTTAGCTAGCCACCTGACTTGTTTCAGAATTTTCAATTACCTGGGAATTGTTTCATTCTTTATATCTTTAACCCCTTTTTATAAGTTTATCAGTATATCATTTTGTATATTCAAAAGCCATTATTATTAATTACCAGAAACCAAAACAGTGTTACACCTAGACATGTTTTTCATTTTTGTCGATGCAGATGATAATTCAAGCAGAAATATTAGGTGTACAATGTAGAGAACCTGTATTAAAACAGTCAATACCCACTCCCAGCCTATAAAATACTTTTTTCAAATAAAAAGGATGCAGGCATAAAGATCAAGTTCCAGTAAATAAGTCTTTTTTCTTTCTATGTGCCCTGTCCTTTCAGGACATAGGCGATCATGGCTCTCCATGTCTCCCTATTCCTGGTGGCTCTTAGCATGCTTTCTCCTGTTACACCATGCAACCCTCGTTCCATCATCCACCTGATCAGGTCCTTCAAATATGTTATCTATTGCTTTCCCCTGTCTCTTTTTTCCCCTATATCTGGCCTGTTAGTATCAAGTTCTCCAAGCCCTCCTTCCTCATTGCATGTCCCAGGAACTTTAACTATCTCTTTCTGATGCTCAGTATTAATTTCTTTTTCATTTCCATCCTTTCCAAAACCTCATCATTACTCACATGCTCGATCCATGTTATTCGCAGCATCCTTCTGTAGAACCACATTTCAGCTGCTTCAAGTTTTTCCTTCATCTTTGATATTTTCCAACATTCACTGCAGATGTAAGAAAAACAAAAACAAACTCTTCTGATCATATCACTCTGAAAGTAATGAGTATTTTCAGAGTAATTTAACCAGAAGTTTTTGTTTTTCTTACATTGACTTATCAATCATCAAATTAAGCAACAAATATTTTCAATACTGGTAAATGTTAATCCATTATAAACAGATTATTTAATCTGAAATTAATTTGAGATCTTAAAAGTAGGGTTTCTCAATATTGGTCATACTATATATTAGGTTAGAACAAATATTTGTTGCCTCTTTCAGTTGGTGTTTAACATGTGATATTTTTGTACTTCTTTCTATATGATTCATGTGTGAATTGCGAATTTTAAATATTTCTATATTAAAAGTGAAACTGGAGGAAAATAAGATGCATTTTTATCATCTGATGCTCTTTTATTTCTGAAAAAGAAAAAATACTATACAAACAGCAAAAAAGATAGGTGCTGCTTATAGAGATGGTGCCATCGCTGAGCATTTTTAGCAAGTTGTTTACTAGGTGCGTGATTAGAAATTTTGATCTGGTAAACTGAGAAAATTCCTGCATTCATTGATAATGACAAAATAGGAATTTTGATTAAGAATAATCCAGGTTGCACAAGAAAGAACATCACAGATACCATGTACGTCTCATATGAACATCAAGAGTTTTTCAAATACCTTATGAATATGTGAATGAGTAATTTTTTGCATGGCTCCTGATTTAAAAAGAAGAAAGCTTTCATAGACCACATTCTCCCATCCAAGATTCTCTGCTTAAATACAACAAAAATTGCTCATTTTTGTAACAAATGATCAGAGATGATGAAAAGTGTCTTATTTACAACAGTGTGAAGCAAAAAATGTTTGTAGAGGGGACATAATGAGCCACCATTAACCACTAGAAAAATCAATCTGTACAAAGATGATACGTTGTATTTGGCGGCATTGAAAGGGCATTATGAATTACGATCATGAATTAAGATCAGATGTTCAGTTCAGACGAAGCACTGTTCTCAAGTGATTAAAGGAAACTATTGATGAAAATTGAATGGTCAATTGGAAGTATGTTGTCTTTCATCAGGGCAATGCCAGACCTCACATCTCTTTGCAGACTTCATAGAAGTTGGTTCAGCTTAGCTGAGATAGCCTCCTACTCTTGTTATGCTCACCTGACCTTGATCTTTTGGATTACTACTTATTTCAATCCTTTTTCTTTAACCATTTCAACCCAAGCAAGGCAATAAAACCGCTAAGACACAAATAGTTACTGAGTGTTAGGGAATATTAAAACACTATTAATGAGAGGGGACAATGAAAGAACTGGAATTAAAGACAGAAATTAATAATTGGTCTTTACCAAATTTTCTTGATCCTTTCATACAAACATGTCCCTCAAGGCTTTATCCTAGGTCTTACTTTTCCAGATCTTCAGTGATCTTCCTGATGTAATCAGTTCTCAAATAGTCATATATGCAAATGACATCACCATTTACTCTTGTCTTAATAAGAAATCTGCCAAGGTTAATAAAGTAACCTCACTGCTGCTTTTGGAAAGGACCTCTGATCTGTCATGGATTAATGTAAGAAATGTTTAATAAACTTTAATGCTTTCAAATTGAAGCTACTTTCCTTTAACCGCCATAGAGAAACTTTACCTTCCATGAGTATGGATGACACTAATTTCTCAGAAAGCAACACATTGTGTTGCCTCTCTCAACCAATATCAAGTTGAATGACGATATCTACCGCTATGAAGGTTGGGTTACTGTGTTGGACCAAGAAGTTTTTCTCATAAGAATCCATCTTGCACATTTATAAATCTACCATTTGTCCACGCATTAATACTGTTGCCATGTCTAGTTGGGTGCTCTTTTTATTCATCTTGGGATTCTCTACAAAATCGAAAGGAGGATCTGCAATGTAATCGATCTGGATCGGGCAGCTCAACTTCAGTCACTTTTTCAGTGATGGGAAGTAGCTTCCCTCTATCTTCTACAAATATTTTCATGGCTTCTTTCCTTGTTGCTCTGAGCACATGAATTTATTTGTGCTACTAGATTGGCATGTAGGTCCCACCTTTTTTATTGTTGAAATAGTCAAATGTAACTGTCACTTCTACTCTAGAAATTTCTTTTCTTGTATGATGCAGAGGGTTATAGAGTAAGAGGAATGGTTTATGGAGATATGCAGGGAAGATAACAGACTTCAACAGATTGTAGAGAGCAGGGAAGCAGTCTCTTAGAAGTTGGTTCCACAATGCACCAGTTCAGTGTCAAATTAGTATTAAATGAAACTTTCTAGAGGTCATAAAATGATGGTCGTTTTTTTTTTTTTTTTTTTCATCTATAATTTCCTTTTATCTTACTTTTAATATTTTAGTTCTTTTTATGACTCCTTGTCAAATAATTTGTGCTTTTTTATTTTTTTTTTATTTATTTATTTTTTTTCATTTCATCCCTTCACAGGTGGCTTTACAGAGATGGGTTACTTCCACCAAAAACTCATTTCATTGGCTATGCACGCAGCAAACTGGAAATGGCTGACATCCGTGAAAAAGTATTGCCTTTCATGAAGGTTGGTGAATTTGTTTCGTGCTGCTTAAAATCTATCTTGTGTATAATGTGGAGATTGTTTTTAACATTTTAAAAATTGTTTACAACTTGTCACTCTTCTTTGGGTCAACATGACAAATTTTTTTTTTTTTTTTAACGGTTATTCAAAAATATATTTTCTTAGGGTCTAACTTCTACAGGAATTTACAAGATCTTCTTTGCACAATAACAATAATGAAATGAAACAATTTCATTTTCCAGTTTAAGAGGACGTTGAAATCTCAGTCGGTGTCAGAATTATCCCCCTTGACATAGATTTATCTCCCTTGAGTGTGCAAATGTCTATACTTGCTTTATGTTTATACTTGCTTTATGTTTATTTACTTCAGCTAACTCAGTCACAAATATGGTACATTCAGTGAGAAGTGAACTCACTTTCTGTATAGCTAGCTTCTATTAACCTATGGGGAACTTATTCTCTAAGTGTACACACTTGGCCAAAAGTTTAACACCACCTGACAAAAATTTTAATATCTTTATAATTGAAGGATATTGTATCATCCTCAAGTTTAAAACCCTCTCGCACAGAATTTTGGCTACTTTGAAAGCAATGAAGTTGTTTTAAACAAGATTTTATAAATTAAAAATGAGCAAGAGAAATTGTCACTTTCTGACATTCAAAGAATTCAAATAGTCGTATGGAGAAGGATACCCAATGTAAAATTTTAGTGCTAATGAATTGTAGCTAGACTGCTGTTCACAATGCTATATTACAAAGAACTGTTGGAACTGCTAGGTAACCTTGACATATTTGCAAAGCATATTAAAATAATTTGGAACTCATGTTGGCAGCAAAGTGCCTAATATGGATAGAAAATTAATTCAATAATTATAAAAAGGGGTGCAAAACAAAGAAATTGTGGAGAGCCATGATTGACTACATCCTGAAGGAACACAGAACATAAAAAAATAACAACATGGTTTCTGTTAAGACAAAAGTAAATTTAAGGATGAAGTCAGCTTTTCTAAACTTTTTAAATTGTATCTCTTTTAAATTCATTATGGTTAAAATTATATATAAAGTCTACTTTGAAATCAATCAATCCCAACAGATTTTAGGTGCTCAATACCTAGCCTGTAGAACAATACTCTTGAATTTTATTTGAAAAAAAAAAAAAAGATAAAACAACTTTACAAAGCTACTGCAGTTTCACCCTCTTAGATCTTCAGGCTAGTTTGTCTATATTCTTACATCTTTCACCACTATATTGGAATACACTTCTTTCCTGCTCTATTGCCCTAGATATGATGATAAACTACATTTGGCAGCAAGGCTGCAGATCAGGAGATTGGAAGTTTGTGTGTGAAAATATCTAACTGTTGTTGTTCCCAGGTTCACTCTGACCAGGGTGGTAGCACCTGTTATGGTCCTAGGTATGGGCAAATACTGAACCCCTACCAAACAAAAATCAACAGTATATTTTTATTATAAAGTGAACAACAATAAAAAGAACAAAAATTAGTCTGGTTACCAAGAATACATTTTATGATTTACGAACTATATATATTTAAAAAAAACAAAAAAACATGCATATAACCTGAAAGTATAAACTTGTATACAAAATATGTAGTTGAAAGCAAAAAATTAAATACAAAATATTTAGATTTCAGCATTAAATAACACATAGATATGTCGATATGCTGCTAAACAAAATCAATCAAGGTTCCATTGCCAAACAAAAAAAAAAAAATTAATATCTTTTTCCTATTTAATTTTTCCCCTACTTAGGGATTCGAGTTGTGGAGGGAGGATCTTTTCTTCTAATCTCAAATTTCCAGCTCTCATTGCATGAGTGGGAACTTTTCAGGTTTATATTTTGTTATAACCCCAAATCTCTTGTGTAGCAAGTTCCTGGGTTCTTTGTACATAATTATATTTGTTATAGTTTTCAGTAGGTGCCTAATGATTGCCATATGAATGAAACTGTTTTACCAAATGCTGATAAGCAAATGTATATTTATTAGTAGTATAAACTTTAGCTCTGTTATTTTTCATTGAGCATTGTTTCATTACCACCAGCACTATATATATATATATATATATATATACACACACACACACAAATTGGGGGATGTTATTTTCATCAGTCTGATGCTAGTTTTATAGATGAACCCTCTTGCAATCGCTCCATCCATTTGTCAGGAGATATCAGCATTTGACTATTTTCTTGATTTTCTTTGAGTTAACTACTTATGCAAGCACTTCGTCAGTGCAAGATTAACTTTTTTTTTCTTTCATTGTGTTTCTGTTGTCTTATATTGTCTCCCCACTTCTTTCTTCCCCCTCTGCGCATTTTTTCCCTTTTTCCTCTTTAAGCCCAGACGTCGTGTGACCAATATATGTATACACCTATATTTTACTTCCTACCTAAGTTTGGGGTCTATTTCTCTGAACCATTTCTCAGTGGCTCTTTCCTCTCGTCTCTCTTGTTTTTCATTTCCTTTGTGTCCTTCTCTTTCCTCTTTCTTTTTTTTTCTCTTGTTTTGATTTCTCTTTTTGTTTTCTCATCTTTCCTATCCTCTTTACCTTGTATGAAAAACTTATCCAAAAAGAAAATGCATTTTCATAAATTCTTTTTAAAAATGTTTATTACCATCATTAACTACCCGAGAAAACTTTTTTTCAATGTCAAAGCAAAATGTATATTTTTGTAGTCGATTGGAGTTTCTACATGTTCTAAAGTATAATTTATAATAAATATTCATTGCTTTATTTTTATATTGAGCACTGTTTTAAATGTTTTGAACGTTGCAAGTATAAGATTTGTTGCTGCTTAATTGCTTTTTATTGTTGACTGCTTTTTTAAGCTAGCTTAAGTGTATGCCTGCATAATTGCTTTATATTGATTTGAGCTCTTGTGAACATTTTTTTTTTCTTATCTCTTTTTATAACCTATTAAGTTTCTATTTCACACTAATGTCAGTCAAGGCAGCTCCTTTTTAAAATGCTGAAAAATTTTACTTAGAAAAGGACTATATCTTCTGATATTATTTGATAAAATTGTTTTTATGTTAAAATGTACTTTGTAATTTTGCTTTTTGTATTTTCCCATATGTAGAATTCTAAAGATATATATATATATATATATATATATATATATAACACATGTCTGTGTGTGTTTCTCTCTCATAATGTTGATTTAGGAGGATCAAAGCAATGTGTAGAAAATAAGTTCTTTACATTCTTTATATATGAGTATTTTATCACTTTGCTACATTACTCATCCAAAATATTTTTCTCTTCACATATACATAATTTAAATTAGTTACCTTCTCATAGGATGTAGTCCTTTTGTTCAACATTTTCTAAAAATAAAATAGTCCTTATGTTTCTAATTTTTTTTTTTCTTCATTATTCATGTAAATTTTTTTGTAAAACTCATCAGCAAATGTTTTATTTACCTCTTCTCTCATGTAAAATTCTCTAAATAGATGTTAGTATGTTTATTATTTTATTACTTATTTTTCTATAAACCTGTTTTACTTTGTTCTTAGTTTGGTCAGATATTTACAATTTCACCAATAGGAAAAAAAAAAAAAAAAGCTTGAAAATAACCATGACTTTATCTTACATGCAGTTGAAACAAATCTTATCTAGACATAGAGGTTAATAGACCAGCATTTTATTTGTTAAAAACAGGGTCCTTTCTATTGAACTTTTAAAATTTATATCAAAGAAATTATGAAAGGAGATGTGTGTAAATGTAATTAGTGGTTTTACTGCATTTTAAAATATAGCAAAATATTTAAAATATTTTTAAATAAGATCATTTAAGCATTTTAATGAATTCTTACATGTGTAAAATTTTTTAAATGCAACTAAGTGAGGCACTGGTTATACATACTTATAAAACTTGATCTATTAAGCTAGACAAAACAAATGTAGTTATAGTTTTAAAAAGTTTGTTTTTAAAGCTGCTTGGTTGTTAGCAAAAGGAACAGCCCAACATGCAAATTACAAATCAAAGATACTAACATCAACCAAATAAAACAATTTAAATATCTGGGTAGTGTTTTAACAGAAGACGGGAAGTGACATCAAAATCTGAACGTACATGAGAAAGTACCTACGTAGTCAATTCTGGGAGACTTAGAAGTCCTGCCAGAACTCATTATTGGTGGTCACAATCTTAACATTAAATATGCAGATGTCACAGTGTTGATAGCAGACATGGAAAGGAAACTACAAGACGTCCTAAAGAAGGTAGTGGGGGGAAAGCAAGAAGAGAACACAAATTGCAAGAAAGCAGAATGTACGTTTGTTAGCAAAAGGAACAGCCCAAAATGCAAATTATAAATCAAAGATACCAAAATCAATTAAGTACAACAATTTAAATATGAGTAGTGTTTTAGCAGAGATTGAAATATGTGGCAACATAATCTGAAGGTACATTGAAATAGCAAAAAGTGCCTTCCTAAAGCTAAGCAAAGTATTAAGAAATGAAAACATTTTATAAAAAAACAAAGTACTGAACTTATCGTAAAACAATAACTCTGAAAACTAAGTTTAAGTGTTAGTCGTTCTCAAAACCAGTTTTGGCTGACTTAGAGCAGTGCCCAACAGACCTCAAACTTTTTTAAATGAATTGATATTGATTAGTTGTTAAACTTTGAGATTAATGCAAAAAAATTCAGAAAATTGTATTTTCAAAGTTTACGGTATGGGTGGGGGTCATTTTGTCATTCAAGCTTATAGTAAATTTTAAAATGATCCCCTAATGGAACCGGTCCTAACATTTAGAAGTTATGAATTAGAAAATTTGTTCCATTTGTACACCGTTACGAACACTGTGTGCACATTCCATTTTAAGAAAAAATTCACAAATGGAATGAAATTAAAGATGTAATAAACGAAAAAACATGAAATTATAAATTAATTTATTATTAAAAGAATTAAATTGGAATTATTTTCATTTTTTATTTCAACATAAAACAATCAAGTCTATGATATTTAAATTTTTACACTGGTATAGGCTATGACATTTGACTTATTGTAGAGTAATGAAAGTACATAAAATGTTTATATGGAAAACTAGCAGTACAGCCCAGTGTTGCTCAGGTGTAATGAAAACTTTAAAACTAATCTATGGTCCCAGAGCTCAAACTCGGCGTAAAGAATATTTGTGTGAAGTTTGGTGAGAATCGGATAAAAATTGTGGATTTGTATAAAAGACATACAAACACACACACACACACAAACATCTTGCCTTTATTTATATATATATATTATTGATTTTTGGCACTATTGTAAGAACTGTAACCTTGAAACTTCTGAATATTGTTTCTTATGTCTTTGTCTATGAGTGTATCAAATTTGATTAAAATCGGACCATTCCTTCTATAACCCGATTTTTTTTTTTCTATATTTATCGGTGGTACCTCAACACAACCTAGCTAAGAACACTTGCAGAAACTTATAGTACAGCTGTGTAACTTTTCAAGAAAATCGGTTCAGCCGTTTCGGAGTCTATAGGTAATGGACACACACACACACACACACACACACACACACTTATTTATAAATAAGTTTAGATACCAATCATTTTTTTTTTTTTTTTTTAATGTAGAGTGTGCAGGGGAGTCTAAAAAAAAAAAAAAAAAAAAAAAAAAAAAAATTATCAAAACAGAAACCACTTCCCTTACATTATAATCTAATCTGTGCTTTCTTAAACGAATGAAAATGCTAGTTACTGTTGTCACCCTAAAAGGTTATTAGTAATCATCAAAACTGAAGTTGAGAATAATGGTATATCAACAAGTACAAGACTCACATGCCGTGTGAAGTAGATGCACTGCTAGTGAACTGCTAGTCAGTATAATCTCTCTACTCTTCCCAATAGTGTCCACATATTTAAGAGGATAGAAACACATCATTACTGTTTATAGGTAGATATACAACACCCTCTTTTTTTAGATTGGCTTTTTCCAAAGTCAATATTTTTTTCTTTTTAGAGGTGACGTCAATCCTTTTTGTATCCTTTCTTTTCCTGTTACTATGCCTTTTCCAGACATTTATTTCAGGAGCCTTTTGTGGAATGGGCACGTAACACATATCAAAGAGAACCTTTGTAGGTTCCACCTCATCTGAAGAATTGTTCTCTTGAACTGCATACCACTTTATTTGGTTGTAGTGCTGGTCCTTTAACCAGATATACCATTTTCCCAATTCTTTGGACAATGGTACTGACTTCTCAATACATCTTATTTGCTCAATACATGTAAAAAAAAATCTTTTGACCAATATTGTTAATGTCCTTCCTAGTTTTTCTCAGTTTGCTCACATTTTTTCCTATTGAGAATCAGTTTATCAAACTTTTATTTGGTATCAGTTTATACACTTGGATTTACTGATTTTTAAAGCTCTTTTTGAAAGTATCCATGAAATGCTTTGCTTGGCTGTTGCTTCTTGTATGGTAAGGGGGCAATTGTAATGTAATTTAACACAAACTTCTTGGAAAATTCCTCAAACTTCCTTGATGTA
Source organism: Ascarosepion bandense (assembly GCA_037127315.1). Classification (NCBI taxonomy): domain Eukaryota; kingdom Metazoa; phylum Mollusca; class Cephalopoda; order Sepiida; family Sepiidae; genus Ascarosepion; species Ascarosepion bandense. The sequence goes on from JBBBDQ010001588.1 coordinate 3,234,474, forward strand.
AATTGTATACCATTATCAGAAACAACTGAATCTGAAACTCTAAACCTCGTGAACAGTATATATAAAAACTGTATTACTACTTGTCTGATTGGACTCTTACATTTGAAAATCTGTCCATTTTGAAAAACTGTCTATGGCAATAAGATAGTATGATCTATTCAATGGACCAGCAAAATCAATATGAAGACGTGACCATTGACAGTCAGTTTCTGGCTATAGATTAAAATTAATTGGTGGTACCTTGGCTGCTAAAGCACAGCTTTTGCACTACTTTACCAGAGATTCAGTGTCTCTATCTATGCTATGCCAGTAAACATATCTTCTCATTACACTGTTCATTCTGAATATACCAGGGTGTCTTGTATGGAATTCCTTCAGGATCCTTTTTGGTAGCGCTAGAGGTACCACTACACTTTGGCTGTACATATCATTATATATTGAATAAACTTTAGTCTTTTTTTTTTTTTTTTTTTTTTTTTTTTTTTTTATCCTTTCACCCCAAGCAAGGCAGTACTGTCACCAATGTGTGGCGGAGCTACATGAGAGTAACAGTTTTGACAAGAGGAGAGTGAAGAGTAAGACAGACCAGTTACAGGGGGTGTCAGAAAAGTCAAGAAGATAGACAGTTGCGAAGGTCGAGAGAAAGGAAGATATACAGGGTGATGTAGAAAGAACTGGACTAAAGTAGATAAGAGATGGGTATTGACATTGCATTTACATTCCTGGAGGTTGCAGCCATCAGGAAAGCTAGTATATGGGAGTTCCACAGACGAGAAGTGCAAGAAAAGAAGCTGCTGGAGTAGAATTTCTAGCTGCATTTGGTTGATCAAACTGTAAATGGGTGGGACTTTGTTGCCAGTCTGGTTGCATGAGTAAATTCTTCTGGCAGGGGCACCAGTGACTTAAGTTCGTCGGAGCAGAAACCATGAATTATATTTGTAAAATAGACACAGGGAAGCCACATCATGCCATTGAGAAAGTGGCTGGAGTAGAGCTGCCAAGTCAGGACTTACTACATTACAGATTCTCATTTGGAACTTGTTGAGAACACTGAAATGAACAGCAGGGGTGCTTGACCATATATGACAGCATTCTATGCACAGCTGATTTGTATATGTGCAAGATGGATTCAGGTGGAAAAAACCTCCTGGCCCGACACGGTGACCCAACCTTCCTAGCAGTGGATTTAGCTATTGACTCAATGTAATGATTCCACTTGAGATCGGAAGATAGGTTAAGGCCAAGGAGGCGCAGTATATTGCTCTCAGGGAGATTCGCTTGGTCCATGCTTATTGGGGGGGGGGGGCTGTAATGGTTGACAGCAGTTTTATTTTAGAAGCATTGAAATTTACAAGCCACTTCTTACCCCAGTCCACCATTGAGTGTAAATCTTTCTCAAGATCAGCATCGAGGTTGTTTGTCTGCCTCATTGGATTTCTTACTGATGCGGGAATAGATTGTGGTGTCGTCTGCATAGATTCATACTTGGGACTTGATCCTGTCTGGGAGATCATTTATGAAGATCAGGAAGAGTGTTGGGCCTATGATAGCCTTGGGGGACTCCAGCATTTGTGTAGTAGGATGTAGAGGCATGCCCATTCAAGACAGCCTTCATAAATGCGGTTAGATAGATTGAATCAGATCAAGCAAGTGTCCGGTGATACCATAGCCCTGTCGCTTGCGTAGAAGGCCAGTGTGCCAAACCCTATCAAAAGCCTTGGAGATGTCCAGGGCAACAGCACGAGCCTTGCTGGACTTATCAAGAGCCTGGTATATGTACTCCGTGATAGTCATTAGTGTATTGACTGTGGACCTGGTGAAGTGGAAGTTATACTGCCTGTCTGAGAATATTTTATGGGCAGTAAGATGTTGAACTACTTCAGCATTGATAATAGCCTTGAACACTTTTCTGAAAATTGGTAGAAGGCTGATAGGGTGATAGTTAGATGGGTCCGAGAGTTCTCCTGTGTTCTTAAATACAGGGACCACAGAAGAGGACTTCCAGCCTGCAGGAAAACAGGAAGCAGAAAGGCAGTAATTATAAAATTTAGAGAGGACAGGAGTTCAGGGGCACATTTCTTAAGGACTATGACCAGGATTCCAACACCTCTGCTCACCTTATGGGGGTCAAGTTTTGATATTACCTTAGATATCAGAGATGGGGTAATGTAAATATCTTTCAGTTGAGCCTCAGTTCTAAGAAGGAAGTTGGGTGCAGGTACTCCAGATGAGTCAAATGTGGAGTTGGATGAGAATCTGTGAGCAAAGCACTCAGCCTTGTCAACTATGCTGTGAGGACCTCAAATTTATTAAGGGAGGGATAGAGGATTTGCTGTTGTTCAGCACACATTTGCACAGCTGCCAATAGTCCTTGGAGCTGAACTAGCAGTCAGCTATGCGTTGTCTCATTCTCTCAGCAAACAACTGCTTGACGTCATTCAGGATCCTCTTACACTCATTACAATCAGAGGCAAATAGGCGCCTATTGTGGTCAGATGCATGTCTCTGAAATAGCCAGAAGTAGTGGTTCCTGTGGGCAATGGCGGCTGAAGAGGCAGGAGAGAACCAGGGGAAAGAATGAGGTTTGAGATGAAACTTCCTGATTAATATGAAGGCATCAATGCCAGCTTTCACTCAGGAAGAAATCTGAGAGGCGCAGTCATCAACTGGGAGATTGAACACTTTTCCCCAAGGAAAACACATCCCAGTCAGCTCTTTGGTAGCAGTAAAAGATCCTGTAGCTAAGAGGCTCCTGGGGGGGGGGGGGTGAGAATGGTGAGATATATTAAGAGAAACAGTATGATCAGAGTTGCCAAGAGGGCAAAGCTGTGAGACTTGGCAAGAGTCAGGTACAGAGGTGGAGCATAGATCTAGTAGAGAAGCGTATCTTGAGGGGATGCTGGGAAAGCATATTAAATAATGAATTTGTCATCCAGTGCTTTCTTTTTTATATCCTCCAATGTTACCGGTAGTTCCCACACAGTATTGGCCAAAATATTTTTAATCTCTACCTCCGATTATAGAGCAGCAATGACCGTCTCTTTGAAGAGTTCATTATTTCTTGGAATTGGTCTGGACATTCTGTCTGCATGACTTAGCTTACTCGACGGCAAGAACTCTATTCTAAAGTTATCGTTTAGAAGAATGGTTTCCCATCAATGCAGTCTGTTAGCTGTATGAGTCGTTAATTGTTTTGTTTTTTTGTTTTGTTTTTTTTTTATATCTATAAATCATGAACAAGGATTTATGATCCATCTACAATGTAAATTTTCTCTTGTGAATAAATCTGAAATTGTTTAAGGGCAAACACAATCCTTAGACTTTTTTTTTTTTTTTAAAATTACTGAGCAATTTTTTTCAGTTGGAAGTAGCATTCTGAATGCATGTGCCATGGGTTTAACAGAGCCATTTTTTGAATTTGTGTAATACAAACTCCGACATCACATGCACTCACGTCACTTGCTGCAATCAATTCTTTTTTAGGATTGTAGTGTTCCAAAAATAAGCCTGAAGTTAATGTACTTTTTATTTTTTTGAAATGCTTCCTGGTGCTCCATCATCTAGACCCATCGTGAGTCTTTCTTTATAAGTTTTAGTGAAGCTTTCAAACAATGCATGTTTTTCATAAAAACATTGCAATATCTTACTAATACCAGAAAACTTTGTAGGGAGCTGATATTTTCAGGAGACAGCATGTTCTTAATAGCACTAGCTCACACTGGATCTGGTCTCCAGCCATTCTTGTCAATAATTTGTCCCAAGTACTCTAAAGAATTCACACTTTTCATCCCTCAGTTTGAATTCTCTTGAACACTTCAAAAACATTTTTCTTATGTTCTTGCGAGTTTTCACTTCTCAGAAAGTCAAGATCACTTAGCATCATGTCCTTGACTTGCTGAAGAATAGCTGATGATCTTTATGCCAAACAGAAACCAATTAAACTTATATAATCCTTTATGTATATTTATGGTTAACATTTGTCATCAACTTGGACTTGAAGATATACATTACTAAGGTCTATTTTTGAAAAAAAAAAATCATACCTTTGCTAAGCTGTGCAGAAACCTCCTCTGGACCTGTGAGTGGGTAATAATCTTTGAGCGTATTGTTTGCCCGTGGAAAAATCTGCACAGATGCATGTCTTTCGACTTTTTTTTTTTTTTTTTTTTTAAATATATACTGTCGGTAAAGTCCAGTTGCTATGCACCCCCTTTTTTTTATTATTTTTTTTTTTTTAAGTTTATCAAGCTCATCATTTATTTGATTGATACATTTTTTTGAAACTGGTTGTACACTTTGTTTCAGATAAATTTTGCTTTAGACTTTTTACACCTGCCAAGCCTGCCAGAAAATACTTCTGAGAATATATTTTTTAATTCTCTGTTTTGTTGGTAGAACTCACTTTTTGGATAAATTTTTGGCTAGATTGGACAGTTCTATAATTTTTCTATCCAATCTGTACCAAAAAGATCATTCATGTTTTTCATTGTGAATATTTTTAATTTTAACTTTTTTTTTTTAATGTTTAATGTTACATTCTCAATAAATTTGCCTATGAATTTAATTTTCTCACATGTGATAGGATGAGCTATTTTTTTTTTTTTTTTTTCTGAAACCATTAATGTTGATTTTCCTATTTTCATCCAAGAATAAACATTTATTATGCTTAAATCAGAACTGCTGTCTAGTTGTAATGTGATATTTTGTTCAGGATTCTTGTATTCTATCGTGAAATTAGCATTGGCCACTGTCACGTAATTCTTAATTCACCTTTTAATTTTTGTCTCACAGTGAGATATTTTATGCCCTTTTTTCCACTCCGAAAACATTCCTTGTTTCTAAATGGACAAACATTATAGAAATGTATTCCTCCACAAGCATTAGGAGTTATGTCTTTTTTCTTTACAGTTTTTTTTTATGATGCACCTTTTTGATCTGTGGCACACTGGTTATTTCAATATTCTTAGTCCTGCCAAACGTTTATACTTCTCTGACAATCTTCTGCCAGGTTTTGCAGAGTTAAGTTGGGTTCCTTTTAGAGTTTATTCAGAACCATTCTCCTGATTTCTGTGTTTTCAGCTGACACTAAATCTTGCACAAATATTAAGCATTTGAAACTGTCAATTTGAAGTTCTCACACTAATTATTCACAGTACTAGCAAACTACCACATATTTGCAGGGGGGGACCTAAAAAAGGGGGAACAAAGCTATGACATAAATATTTTATTTATATACAATTTAAGATAAAAATATATTTAAAAATTGAATATGAAAATGATAGAGAGGGGGGATGACTATCACAAAAACAAACTAAAATCTAACAAAATATTCAAACTAAAATTAAACAAATGTTAGTAATTCCCATCCACCTGGCTGCTGTATTCCGTCAATGACAAAATCAAGTCGCATGCTTGCTGAGGGAAAGGGAAAAATAAATGATGGGAAAATCAGTTAAGATGAAAAGTGGAGTCAAAAACAAACTGGGGAAGTTGGAAATCTTGGGATGAATCATAACAAAAGAGAAAGATGGAAGCAGGCTAGGAACAACATTTACTCGTATAACACAACAATGAAGACAAATATATACAATATAAACAGTTACACGAGGTTCAAAATAACTTGCTTACAAATGTTGTTCTCAAAATGAAAAATCCATTGCTAGTCAGTATAATCACTCTACTCTTCCCAAAAGTATCCACCTATTTAAGGGGATAGGAACATATCCTTACTGTTTATAGGTAGATAGACAACAGTAGGTAGGTAGACAACAGTTACTAAAATAAAACAAAAACTTTAAAAAACTTAAAAAAAAAAAAAAAAACTAAGTGACTTGTAAATGTTTATTCCACCTTTTTTATTTAAAAAAAAAAAAGAGATCCAAAACAAACATAATATATCATTTATTTGTATGGATCTGTATGGATTATCATATGTATGGATAAAGTCTTTCAAAAAATGGCTACTAAAAGAAATAAGATAAATTCATGATTTACTTACTTAAATTGTTAGTTGTTATCTTTTTAAGAATTTGTCAAGTTTAAGGTGCGAATTGATGTTGGGATCTGTTTCAATGAAACAGACAGCACTCAGCTAGCTAAAGGCCAACTGACTGCAGTTATACTTCTTCAAAGGAGAACAAGAGAAATGTTTCACAGAAAGCAGAAACTACAAACATTAAAATTGGTTTTGGTTTTAGTGATCACCATAAGAAAACCAATTTTAACCAGGTTTATAAATTCAGTTTTGAGTACTAGGTCCTCCTATATAGTAGTGAATGCTGGACAATGTTCTTGCAGATGAAAAATAGACTTGTAGCAACAGAAATGTGATCATACAGAAGGATGCAGAACCAAACATGTACGATGAAGTTTTAGAGAAAATGGCAATAAAATGGTTGCTTATTCTTAACAGAAAGAGATAGTTAAAATTTTTAGTGCACATATTGAGGAAAGAGAGATTGGAAAATTTGATACTCACAGGAAATATTGAAAGCAAGAGAAACAGAAGAAATCAATGCATAGTCTACATAGCAAGCTTGATGGCTGAACAAGGTTTAGGGGATAATAAAAAGGCAAAATTTATTAAGAGCTACAAAAAAAGAAAGTTGTAGAGAGGCATACTCACAAACATCCTGAAGGGACATAGCACAAAGAATAAAATTGTTCTTTCCTCTCAGGCCATAAATTATTTAAAAGTAAATTTAACTCATTTTCAGTTTGTCTGAGTGAACATGAAAACATTTAAAAATAAAAAGAATTGTTTATTAAAGAGTAAAAAAAAAAAAAAGCAGTTACTCAAATTGTATTAGTCACTTTATATAGTGATTTACTATGCATATCCTAGACGTGACACAAGGCCAAAAGTGAAGCTCAAATTCACTACCTTGTCATAATTGATCTAGCGAGACAAAATTGCTAACTTTTACAGCACATTGAAGTGCCCCTGATTTCCAAAGTTAAGTTTAGAAGAGGCACAAGATTGAAAGTATGAGGCACCTAGTAAATAACCAAATAAACTACTCAGTAATAATTGATCTAGTAAGACAAAACTAACAATTACCTCATATTAAAGAGCTCTTAACTACATTCTATATACTAGAATGACCCATGAAATGTTTGGTTTTCCTACAGTATTCTGTTAAGTCATAATTGTTATGGATTAAGAACATTCATTGTGGCCTCCATTTCTTTGAAATACCCATGGAAACTTCCTTACTGCATCATGAAATATTTGAACTTGACAACTTTAATGAAATATTCCAATAAATATAACTGCAGGCTATTATTTAAAGAGGGTACAAATGAAAAACTTCAAAATTGTTTTTCCATTTCACATTATGTGTCTGATAGCATTATTACTTATGTATGCTTCTTTTTCCCTCACTAATACCCAACTACATCTTTAATATCTCTCTCATATTTCCTTGCAAGCGAAATGAAATAGTTCATTAAATGAGGTAATGGTAAAGATATTTGAAGGGTAAAATTATAAAGCTTCTTTGTATACCTGTGTCTCAAACACTGGCATCAGAAGCCCAAGACCTGCCAAATTCTGTAATTTTATTTTGGCTGTGATTGTGTTTAAGCCATTATTTTATTTTTATTTTTATTTATTTTTATTTTTATTTTTTTTTTTAAATTTTTTTTTTTTCTTTAATTTCTGTTTTTATATCAATGGCTTAATTCTTGCTTGGGATTTTATAATTTCACAACTTGTTCTGAATTCAAATATAATGCATTGTTTTTCAGTTGAAATGAGAATTCACTTGTCTCCATTGTAACCTGTTTTTATTATTTACATTCACCAATTGTTGAACTTTTTTTCTTCAGGTGAAAAACGGAGAAGAAGAAAAGCTGGAGGCTTTCTTTAAGGTGAATCAGTACATATCTGGTGCATACAACTCACAGGCAGACTTTGAGAAGTTGAACCAACTGATTGCAAAGATCGGATCATGTAACCGCATCTTCTATTTGGCTCTTCCTCCTAATATATTTGAGCCGGCAACAACTCAGATAAAAAATGTTTGCATGTCCCAAAAGTGAGTTTTATCCTACATTTCCACATGAGTGAGGCAATATCAAATATGATCTTTTAATAAAGTCTATATTTTGATTTGAAAGTTTAGAGGACCTGAAGGAGATGACCACTACCTTTTTAAATTTGTTGTTTTCCGTTTTTTTAACTTTTTTTCAGCACAGTCTTATTGAGTATTACATCAAGTTTCTGATTATCAAAATAAATTTGGAAAAATTTCAATATTTAAACAATTTGCTGGGGGCTCAGTTTCTTATACATTTTAGTAAATTGATCTTCCATTTTGGAACCACTCGCATTGGGGTCACTTTGCTTTGGTATTTTGGACAAGTTGTTGCTCTTGTTTTAGTCTTTTTCAAGTTTTCTTCAGTTCTTACGATGACATCTACCTCGGAAACTCCAAGAATGGCTTTATTCAAAAATTTTGAAGGATTAAGTTATTGAATATGCGCAATCCAAAAAGTTAATTGCATAAGATTAATTTTACTATAAGGTTGTATGAAAAATTGAGCTCCCTCTCACTAAAATTGTTTAAATGTTGAAATTTTTACAAATTTCTTTGTCAATTGGAAAGCTTGGGGTTTAATTGATAAGATTACGCTGAAAAAAAGTAAAAACAAATTGATAATTAACCAATTTACAGGTGGTGCTAATGTCGTACTGGTGAGTGGTTCCTATATGGAGGATTGATTTACTATAACACTATATGAAAAACTGACTCCCCACTCCCGGACTAAATTTGTTTAAATATTGAAATTTTTTTTCAAGTTTCTTTCTTGTCAATTGGAAAGTTAAGGGTGTAACCAATAAGACTGCACTGAAAAAGTAAAAAAAAAAAAAATGCAAAACAACAAATTTAAAGGTGGTCGTAGTCTCCTTCAGGTCTGTTGAAAGTTTTTTATCTAAGGAGGAGAATCTCTCCTTCCATTCCCCCTGTCTAGTCTATGGGTTTCTAATCACAAATATTAAGTATGAAAATACTACAGTTTGTACAGTTTGGATGTGCTCAAAAGAATGATTAAGCCCTTTTCCAATCTTGTTAGATGTTTACTAATAAAGGAAAGACTCAAAGCAACTGAAAGTCGGTTCTCTGTAAGGCCAGGAAGTTTTTGCCACCTGAAACAATCCTGCACTTATATAAATTTACCATCTGCCCGTGCATTGAATACTGTGGCCATATCTGGTCGGGTGCTCCTGCTATCCACTAAGGTGTCCTTAACAAAATCCAACGGAGAATCTGTAATGTGATTGAACCTGACTTGGCAACTCAGATATAGTCACTTTTTCATCGATGCAATGTGGCTTCCCTCTGTCTCTTGTACAAATACTTTCACGGCTTCTGCTCCAATGAACTTAGCTCACTGATGCCCCCTATATATAAATTTACTCAAGCCACAAGATTAGCAACTAGGTCCAGCCCTTTTACTGTGAAACCAATAAATTGTAAACGCAAATTCTACTCCAGTAGCTTTTCTCACACTTCCCGCTTGTGTAATTCCCTTCCATTTACTTGCTTTCCCGACAGTTACAATCTCCAAGAATTTAAATGTAAAGTCAATAGTCATCTCTTATCTCACTAACCTGCATCCCCTCTCATATGCTCCTTTCTCTGTCCACTCCACTCTCATCAGTATTCTCATCCTTCTCTTACCCACTTTCTGACATTCCCTATAACCTGTCAGTCTTTTTCATAACTTTCCTCCTATGTAACCCCCTGCAAAACAGTGGCAGTAAAATACCTTGCTTGGGGGCGATATGATTATATAAAAAAAAAAAAGCAACAGAAATGTAGTTCTGACAAAGGATGCTGAAGATACCATGGACCAAACATGAGCGACGATGAAGTTTTGGAGAAAATGTAAACAAAAAAAACTTAAAATCGGGAAGAGACAGCTGAAGTTTCTACGACATGTTATGAGGAAAGAGGGTTTGGAGAATAGTCACAGGGCGGTTAGAGGAAAGGCAGGGAAAAACAGCACATGTCACGCTTGATGGGCAGAGCAGTGTTTGAGAGAAATAACAGCAAAAGGTGTTAAAAGCTACAAAAGATAAGATGTGGAGGGACATGATCGACTACATCCTGAAGAAACATGGCACACAAGACCCATCAAAAATCTTTTCAGATATTAGATCTTCAAGTGAATTACTATCTCTGGCTTCAGCCTCTCTTTTTACAGTTTTCTGTCTTGAATCACAGTTAAGTCAGTTATGATACACACTTTGGGCAATCATGTCTCAACAGACATGACTAACTTGGCAGAAAATTATCCCGCAGTAGGTTGCCATTTCTTTCTGCGGTAGACTGGTTGCCAATCAAGGTTATAGAACCCAATCTATCCTGTTATTTAACCCATAACTGAAGGGAAGAGACGGATTATTACCTTTTCCCAAAGGTATTTGTGCATAAGTGAATGCATGGAATTCGAACTCGGCTCCCCGATTTTCTTGTTCCGAGTCTATATCTACTGCACCACAACGTACATCCAGTATAGTATATAGTCTATAGACTCTGGCCTTCAGGCTTAGAACAAGAGCTTACTGTTTTTCCATTCTTAGCTTCTTGTTTATTTTTATTTTTTCCTGTAAGAGAAAGAAACTGAAACTCATGACCTTTTAATGTCACACACAAAATACTATCAGTCAGTTAAGTGCCATATGTGAAACATGCTTGGGCGATCATGTCTCGAAAGAGACATGACTGACTGGGCAGAAGATTATCCTGCAGTAGGTTGCCATTGCTTTCTGCGGTAGACTGGATGCCAGCCAAGGCTATAGAACCCAATCTGTCCTGTTATTTGACCCATAACTGGAAGGAAGAGACAGATTAATACCTTTCCCAAGGGTATTTGCACGTAAGTGAATGCAATGAATTCAACTGGAATTCGAGCTCGGCTCCCCGATTTCTCGTTCTGAGCCGATATCCATTGCACCACAATGCACATCCCAAATACTATACTTGAAAAAAAAAAAAAACACAGACTTCTGACACTTTTTTTTTTTTTTTTTTTTTTTTTTTAAGAATTTTTTGGCTGATGGATTTGTATTAAGTTTTTTGATTTTCAATTAGTAAATATACTTTTCACTTAATAACCTAACTGCAACAAAGCTTTGAAGAATTTAAAAATATTTTTGAAACTTTTAAATTTTAAGAAAAAAAATGAAAGCAATTCTTGTAAAAATTGATTATTCATTGAAAAAAATTTTTCTTCAGATTGTCCTTACATATATATATATATATATATATATATTATGTGTGCAATTAAAAGCTTATCTAATTAAATATCATAGTTTTATTGCATTTTACTATTTGGAGCAGATTTTCTGAAATGTCTGTGTAGGATGGAAATAGATGATTTATATTCCCCATTTAACTAATAAAACAAATTTCCAAAATATAATTTAATTTCTTGAAATTACGTGGACTAGGGAGTAACAGATGTAAGAAAAAATATATATATTTTTACCAAGATTTTCTAAAATTAAGAATTTCAAAAATATTTTTTTTCATTTGTGAATAAGTCCTGAAAGTTTCATTAAAATCCGACAATTATTTGATTTTGCAAGAATTTCCAAATTAATGTATTTTTCACTGGAAACAAAGGAATTTTACTATGTTTACATTATCCATAGTAATCTCTGGTAAAAATTTGGTCACTTGCTGTTGGGGTGGGGGATAATTTTTTACCAGAATTTTGAACATATTAGAAAGGATTAAAAAAACTTTGAAGATTAACTAAAAGATACTGTGATCTTTCCTCTTAATAATAACGTTAACATTGTGACAGAGAAACTTTGTTTTTATTAAGTTTGGGAACTTTTTCTTCATGCTAAGCTGTTTTTTCATAAATTAGTGGAAGTACCTACTTAACAGTTATTGTCACATTTCAGCCATTGTGCTTTCTGACCTTCTGCTGGTACCTGTCAGATTTGGTTGTCTTTTGGGTTATCCTTACTCAGTTTTAACAAGAAGTTGCCAAGTGGTGCTGTCAATTATAATAATGGGGCACTTCCTCTCTTCTTTAGCATACTTTAATGACAGCACCTAACAGAACCTTCTCCCAGGCCAGAAGTTATATTTTTCTGTTTACTGACTAATTTTTTTTTTTTCTCACTCACACACACACACAGGGGTATATCATCCACACAATTCCTAACTTCTAATGTTTTCTTTCTCTTGCATGATTGATTCCTTTATTTATTTTTATGGCCTTTTCAGGTTATTTAAAGCCAAAAAATAATTTTAGATTGTAAATTTTTTTTTTTTTTTTTTTAATATAATAATGGTTTTGTGATATAAGTTTTACTAATTAATCCAAGGGGAAGAAGAGGTGAGTTCATATCTTTCCCAAGGGTATTTGTGAATAAGTAAATATAATGAACCCAATAAGAATTGAACTGTGTGCTTTGATAAATAATTGGAAGCTATTATCCATTACACCAACTGTGCCTCCAAGTTTACAGCACCTGATATTCCAAGTGGTCACTCATATAGGTACTGACCAAAATCAATGTTACTTAACTTTGGTGAGCATACAGAAACTAGTGTTTCAATAATATGGCTGTTAGCATACATATTAGTGTATTTTCTCACTTTTGTTAGTCATGTTAAATATCTTTTTCTTCTTTTTTTTTTTTTTTTTTTTTTCTTTTAAATGGTTTCCCATTTCTTTACACTCGTCATTTACATGTGTAAATATTGTTACCACTGCTTTTAGTCTAACTAGGAGCAATGTCTGAACAAACTTTTGGGATTAGAATAGATCAGACAAGAGATTTAAGGTGCTAAAATTTCACCTTAGTGGATATAAATGTTGGTATGTAATTAATTACCTGGTGATCATTAGTTCAAACCCTGGGCCAAGTAACAAAAGTTCTGTGTTGTGTCCCTTCAGGATGTAGGTGATCATGGCCTTCTACATCTCCCTGTCCCTTGTAGCTCTTAACACCCTTTCTCTTGTTACCTTTCTGAAACCCTGCACTGTCATCTCTTTGCTCAAGCCCATCAAGTATGTCCTGCATTGCTTTCCCCCGTTTCTCTTTCCTACTGTCTGTTTTGTGAGTATCAGATTCTCCAAGCTCTCTTTCCTCATTACATGAAGTTATTCTAATTAATTGGACATAATAAAAGTAGCATCACAAAGAAAAATTAAGGAGTATTGCTAAATGAGCTATGTTCACTGGTATAGACAGTGGAATGAGAAGTTTACCACATTGATTCTGAAATTTCTGGACGGTTACTGAATACAACACATTAAAAAATTAAGCTGCTTAGTGAAATAGTCAAAACCTTGACAGCAGCAAACAAAGTGGGGACATTGCTTCAAATAAATCTATGTACTTCTTCCATCTGCAGCCTGGTGGTTGGTATGCCATAAAATCTAAACAGCCAAATTAAATATATACATTTTTAGAAAATATTTTATTAATTTAAAATGTGTTAAATCTATGAATTTGTTAAATGTATGAATTTGTCTAAATGTTTTTATATATATATATATATATATATATATATATAAATTTGTTAAATATACAAACTTCTTGAAATTGTTCTTAACTTTGTGTTCAATTTTTAATAATTTGATTCAGTGTCAAATGACCCAAGATGGGTTGATACACCATAAATCAAACAAACAAACCATCTGCAGCCCCTTTTACACAGATGAAAAGTTTCAACCCTATTACTATTTCCATGGCAAATTTTCATATGTACTCCAGTTTTTAATTCACTAGTTCAGACCTTTATAGCATAGACATTCTCTGCCACTTCCACGGTGTCAAATCCTCTTCATCGCCTCAGTATAACGTAAAAAGTTCTACCAAGACTGCTTTTTTTTTCTTTTTTTTTTTTACTCAAGTACTTCTAGTTTACTGAACAAACTTCCACATCGTTGTTTCCCTGAATGCTACCATTTTGGCCTCTTCAAGTCAAGAGTCCAGCATTATCTCTCCTCTTTATCTTAACTTTATACAACTTCCTTTTTCATTCATCATTACCATTTTAACAGCAACACTCTAACTTACATTGGAATAATAATAATGGATAACTCATTCAAAGCATTTACACTACCTTGTGGGTAATGAATTGTTTTCCACTCTACAAGCCTTTCTCGACAAAATATTGTTTGCTCTTAATTACTATGTCACTATTTCCAAAGCAAATGTTCAAACAAGTTACATTCCTTAGTTCCACTAGTTCAGACCTTCACAGCTAAGACCTATTGAGTGAACAATAGCATGAAAAAAAATCAATTCATTATTAACAATTTTTTTTTCTTTTTCCAGTAAACAGTGGACTCGAGTGATTATTGAGAAACCTTTTGGGAGAGACTTGGAAACTTATTTGGCCCTTAGGGATCACATTAGTGCTCTGTTTACTGAAGAACAGATTTACAGAATTGATCACTACCTTGGCAAAGAGATGGTGCAGAACTTCATGGTGCTGAGGTAATTCTTTTACAATTTTCTTTTCCTTCAATCAAAGAAAAGTTTGTATGTGAAGGGAACAAATAAAAAAGTCTTGTAATGACCACCAAGAGTGTCACAGTACAGCCCTGTTTTATCTCTCTTGAGAATACATCAGATTTGCTGCAACTGACTATTCTCACCAGCAGGTTGTCCTGTGCTCCTCAATGTCTCCTTAAGACATCAGTAAATTGTTTCTATCAAAAGGGAGATAATTGCACCAATACTAAATGGTTAAGTCTTGCTATAATTTTGAAAGTGATTATAGCAGATTATACATGGTAACTGTTTAGTATGCTAATACAAAAAATTAAAAAAAAATTAAAAAAGGATTCAAGTTTTGGATTCAAATCCTAGCTTCTTTTGGGAATGAGATTTTGTTTTGATATAAAATGCAAAGTAATTTATTTTAAACCTGTTTACTTTTTAGTTTTTTCGTATTACAGTGTCTCAGTTCTTTGCAATGTTGTATTTTCTGTACTATACTCTTTATCCATAATTATCTACAACATAGTGCATCATTATTCACATAAATAAGTCATTAGTTTAATAATGGTAGTCATGCAAGAAATGTTCATTTGCCAACATTATCTCCTTTGTCAATGAACATGCATGAATATTAGATGAAAATTCACCAACTATCAGAATACACATTGATTTTCCCTCATACATAGTTACCAATTTTTACAGAGCCAATTTATCCACTTATTTTAAGACTACTTGAATCTTGATTAAATATTTTTTTTTTGTGTTCAGGCAAAATGAATATACTACCCAACTAAGAATATTTATTGTACAATGTAATTTATAGTCTTCTGCTTTTTAAAAGAAAATAAATTACCAGTTTCACCAGCCAATAAAATGTGAGTTTCCTTCTCTCTTAGCATATTTGTTTTTAATGCATCTTATTCTGTACTCTCTGTATAGCCTGTGGTTGCTCAGGGTTTTTTAGTGATTGTTTAAATGGTAAGGTCAAGTGCTTATTCAAAAAGCTCCTGTATGAGGTTACTGTGATGTGTAAGTTAAAAAAAATGGGAAGTAACTATTGGTTTTTGTTGTATTTGTAAAATGAGATTCATGCTTGGTCAATTTTGCCAATAAATGGAAATGAATGTATATACAATTGAAAGAATGGGAGCCGGTTTTATGGAAGCCTGTGATACAATGTTATGCAGAAGTGCATGCATTATCCCTGTAACATCAAAGAAGTTGGCACTTTATAGAAAATATGAAATTGTTATGGCATATAAGATAGTTACAAAAAAGACTCAATTTTTGTTGGAATACAACTAAGCATTTCAAAGAAATAAATGATCAGAAAAAGCAACATTTTCCATTAATTTTTGCCGCACCGTGTGTCAATTGTAATTTTTGTCCACATAGCAAGGTATCAGACCTTGTTCTACCAGTGACTTGATTTTGGTTGAGTTTGAGTGAAGCATCTTGGAGAAATGCATAAGTGTGCAAAAGACTGCCCAAAATTATGTTTGAATCATGTACATTGATTCAAAAAATTTTGTGTATATCAAAGGTTTGAGCCATGATCTACAAGCTACACAATTTTGGTTTAATTTGCATAATGTCAGAGAAGAAGAGTTGGTGAATTCTAAGCATTTCAGTGATTTCTGCCATACCCTGTGAATTATTCAAAACATTTGTGTACATCAAAGGATCATGTCAGGATTGGCAAGTGACCCAATTTTGGTTGAAATCGGACCAAGGGTTTCAGAGGGGTAGGATTTGTTAGAATGGAGACACAAATACACAGGCAGACACGGACACAGGCATATCCATTTTTATATATATATATATATATATATATATAGATGGACAGTTTATATTGTAGGACAATGGTTCTCAAATAGTGTAGTGTGCTTCATAGTTGTGGCAAAAGATAACAGGTGAGGCAGAATGATTGAAAGATTTAAAAGCCATTACAAAACTGTCAAAAATATGGACATCATGAAGACATTTGTAGAGGACGAGAGGTGTGTGGGGAAATATAGCCGAAAAGACCCTGACCATCACATGACTGAATGTGAATTTACCAAAAAAATGTGCTTGCTGTGGTGGTGACCATCCGGTCTACGCAAGATCTTATGACAGTTGGGGAAGAGAAAAGGAAATTCTTTCAATAGAGCACAAAAATAACATTCCTTACAAAGAAGCATGGAAGATGGTAGCAGGGTCTAACACTACCACCTATTCACAAGCAGTTCAACAGGAACAAAAACCAACAGAACAAATATGAAGAATTTGTCAAAATATTAATTTAGTTGGATCCAGGTGACTGGGGCAGTTTTATTAAGATAAGTCTTGTTTGAACTTGACAAAAATAATGCAACTACAGCTTCAGAAAAAACAACTACTCAAAGTAATTCTGCAGACAAAGGAAAATCCACGACAAAAACAACTACAAAAACCACCGTACAAACACAAACCATTTCTCCAAAGGAACAAGTCACAGATCATCAAGCCATTTTCCTCCTTCTAAAATTGACAACCTTGGATAAAATCAAACTTCAAACCCCGAACCAAACAATGTAAGGCAGAACGTTCCCCACAATCCAAAATAGACAATACTCTAACTTCATCCTCATAGGAACGTTTAAAGTTGTCAAACTTAAGCCAATATCCAGAATTATCAACAGATTGAGGTGAAGTTAGTCAGTACTTTCTATCCGATAACTAGCTAATCAAATTCATGACCTTATCACTCATTACAATATGCTCATTCACCACAAGAACTTGTTCATTAGTTTACAATCTTACTTATACCATAATACCACATATTTGCAGGGGGAGGGTAAAGAAAAGGAGAAAAACATCCACATTGGAACGATTGCAAAATATTTTCCCTGTCCCAATTTATAAGCACACAAATGCATGCTGGGATTTTTTCCAAGCCAATAAAATAGCTTGGTTCTCGGTGACATCTGACTCAGTACTGATCTGTCCTGCCTTAAAGTTGGAACGCTGTATTCATTTATCTGAACTTGCTTGTATATCAACCCCAATTTTGTTTGTGAACTTTTTGTCATAGTACTGTTGTTTTGTCATATGATTGATAATCTGCCTTGTATATATTGTTTGCTTGCTTTCTATTATTTTTCTTGTCCTATATTTATCTTTTTCTTGTAATTTTTGTCAAATTTGTTGAGCAGTTTTACCATTTATTTATTTATATTCAATGAAGACTACTCACTCTACAATGTAAAATGAGCATAAAGTGTAAAACTCTTACAAGAAAGATACTTTATTATTACAAGTTATTTTATTTTTACACATAGGGGCTTTGTGGCCTAATGATATGAAAATAAAAACATTCATCAGCATGAGTATATTGACAAAGGAGATAAATCCAATCCACATAGATTAAACATTTAGCAGTGAAAATCCACCTCATCCTACAGAATTACAGATCCCCTCTTGTACATTCTAGTAATTACTTTTACACCCTGTAAATGTTGTCATTGTCTATCAACATGTCTATTTATTTCTTTGTGTATCCTTTTCCCCTCATCGACTCTTCATATTGAGTATTAGTATTTCATTTCTTTCTTACTTTCCTAATTTAGTTGAGGATTGAATGTGATGTGGAGCCCATGTTATCAGATGCTACAGCAACAATTTAATTGTGGTTATAATTGTGAATAATCTTAAAAATATTTCTTCTATAAATACATTTTAATTACTTTCAGATTTGGAAATTCAATCTTTAATCCAATTTGGAACCGCAACAGCATTGCCAGTATAGTCATCAGCTTCAAAGAACCAATAGGAACTCAGGGTAGAGGGGGATATTTTGACCAATCAGGAATCATCAGGTTAGTATCAGCTGACTTAGAGCAGTTATGCATATTCTTTACTTTTGTTAAATTTTTTGTTTTAATAATATCAAATAGCAATGAATTAATATTTCTCTACAATAACATCAGATAAGTACTACTGGTACCATGTAACCAAATACTACCTACCACATAGTTGGGTCATTGACAACTAAACTGGTTCCTCCACCAGGCCTTTATGGTTAGATACCAAGTAGGATTAAAAACAGAACCTGCTAAAGAGTGGCTAAACTCTTTTTCTAGGGTCAACACCCATCTAGCACAATTGGGTAGACTAAGCATCATTGCTATGTATGCAGTCAGTGTGATGACCCAGACCTCAGCTAACTAGACTGAAGTCAATGACCAGGGTTGAGGATTCCTCCAATGGAATTAACAGCAATGTGTTTTTTGATCAAGGCAATCATTTAAGTTTGAGAATCTCTACTGTAGTTTGACCTGGTAAGAGATGAACTTTGCCAGATCTATTTGCCAAAAACGCTATTATGAAGGAATAATTATCTGGCTTTCAATCCAGATATGTGAAAGGAAAAGATCAGCAACCCATTTTTTTTTTTTTTTTTTTTTTTTTTTTTTTTTTTTTTAATCATTTCACCTGCAAGCCAGGTAATAATGCCACTAAGACCCAAGATGTTCTTGAGCATAAGAGAATATGAGAAAAAGAAAAGAATATTAACGATAAAAGAACGGGAATTATGAAGACGAGGCACTACAACCACACCCAGTGAAGGGACAGATGATAATGACATGACTTCTGGTCACCAATCCATCTCCGTATTTGGATTGTTTCTGTTTAATAAAATATTTAATAAAAATATTTTTAAAAATTTAGTAATTTAAATTAAATGTTAAATTAAATTTAATAGAAATTCTATATATTTCTGTTAGAAAAAGGATTCCAGTACTGTAAGCAACCTTGTATAATCTGAAATGTTTTAATTTTTAATAGCCCCACAATGCATTTAAAAGCTGTAAAGGCACAAATCAATCCAACATGCATGCATGAAATCTTAAAGATTGTGATAAAAGCAACAAAGATGGGGATACTCATTTAGGTGACTTGACAAATAAAATTGCTTCTGTTGCTTTGTAATTTAAATGACTTCATGGAAAAATTCCTAATTATTAAAGTTTCAATTTCATCTTTAATTTGTTTTCTCCTCAGAGATGTTATGCAAAATCATTTGCTCCAGTTACTGTCCATTGTGGCTATGGAAAAACCTCCAAGCACAAGTGCCGAAGATATCCGAAATGAAAAGGTTTCTATCTTATTACACTTCAATGTCATTGCTTACTTCTAAAATTGGGAAATCATTTTCAAAGTAATCCTTGTATCTATATTCATTTTTTACTAACTAGTGTACCCATGCAAGCAAGAATGATGGTACACGCACACAAATATATATATATATATACATATACTAGCAGTATAGCCTGGTGTTGCTCGGGTGTAATGAAAGCTTTAAAACTAATCCATGGTCCTGGAGCTCAGACTCGGTCTAAAGAATATGTGTAAAGTTTGGTGAGAATTGGATAAAAATTGTGGATTTGTATAAAGGACATACAGATAAACACACACACACACCTTTCCATTTTTATATATATATATATATAATCGATTTTCTGCACTATTGTAAGAACTGCAACATTGAAACTTCTGAATATCGTTTCTTATGTCTTTGTAGGGTTTGATACCTTCACCCCCCCCCACACACACACACACATGGTCATTCAGCGTTCATGTGATAACCTTAGTTCCCGCATAAACACATGTCGATAAAAGCGGGGGAATGTCACGTGTTACGCCAGTTAGGATTTTGTCCCGGGCAGGAGCAGACATGTTTCCCTAACTCACACAAACATACGCACATTAATTGTGGGTAGTAATTAGTGGCGCAAATTTTTATTTCTCACCAGCATGCGCACACAACACTAAAAAACTCCAATTGGAAACAGACATTAACACTATGCACATTAACTTTCATTCAAACTGAACTTTACATAAAATAAGTTTCTACCGAACATTTTACGTTCCTGTCCAGACAAAGGGAAAGAACTTTTCTTTCCTTACTTTTATGCATGCTCTCAACCCTATGTAACCTTTGTTAATATATTGTTTTTTCTGGTTACTTTCGTCTTTCTTATTTCCGGCATTATTCAATGATGCCAGTTATGCCAAGTCGACCCGTAAAACTAAATTAGTAATGGACGCTTTGTCTCCTACGTTTTTGTCAGAGTGTATCAAATTTGATTAATTTTTTTGATTATCGATTTTCAATATTTATCGGGGGTACCTCGACACAAAACCTAGCTAAGAACACTCACAAACGCTTATGTACAACTGTAAATTTTCAAGAAAATCAGTTCAGCCATTTCGGAGTCTATAGGTAACAGATGGAGAGATACACACACACACAGTTCTATTTATAAATAAGTTTAGATAACTTATATTTTAGAACATGTACAAATTTTTTATATCCACCACAAATTTTGTTTTGACATTGAAATTGTCTCATCAGGTGGTGTGGAAAGGAATCTTGAAAAGTTTGCCCCATTCCTAATAAATGTTCAGTCTTTATATTATATATCAAGCACTGTTTTAAATTAATGTTTTGGATGTTGTAAAAGTTTTCTTCATTGTCCCTTATTCACTCGGGGATAGATATATATATATATATATATATATATATATAAATAAAGGCACAACATTTTTTAATGGCAACAAATAAAGTCAATTTCATACTTACAGGCATTTATAGATGGTAGAATAACAATAGATGTTTCCCCCCACCCCATGTGTCATGATTCATTTTCATCTTTTAGTATTTTAATTGCTAAAAAATTGAATTAAAAAGATCCCAGTTGACCTTGATGATGACTAGGGATTAAACCGGTATTGTTTTTGTTATTCTTATTTTTTATAACGTCTATAAATGCCTGTAATTATGAAATTGACTTTTTGTTGCCAATATATATATATATATATATATATATATATATATATATATAGTAATTTTATTGGCAAGTTCATCTAATTTTTATTGCCTCTGTATGGAGACTACAAAAGGATATCGTGCCTGAAGGAGTTTCAGTATGTATAGCTTTTTAGAGAAAATACCTGTTTAGTCAAAAGGTGTTTGAGTCTTCACACATGCGATTGTCTAAGTCAGACTTATTAACTTCCACAAATTTATGTGAACTCACATGTGTGGGACAATGGAATTTTTCTTTTTTTATAGTATTGTTCACCCAAAACAAAATCCAAGAGCCACTCAAAATAGAGGGTTACTGACTGAGGTTGTTGTAAGAGTGTAAAAAAACAAGTAAAAAGTGCATATTTTGAGGATATATAGGATAGATAATGGTTGAAGAGATTAAGATCATAGTGATTGATAAGAAGCATCCTCTCGGGAGTCTGTTCTGCAATGTAACATTTCTGGAGAAGAAGTAACTTCTTCCTTAGCAATAGAATAGTGCCTGCCTTTGTGTGTGTGCATGTGCGCATCTACAGAACACTCATTATTTTCAATGTATAATGGTGTAGCAGCTCAGTTCTTAGAACCAAATGCCTAATCTATCCACACATAAGATTGGATTAGGCTGGTGAAAGCTTGTGCTTGAACCAATGAAACTTTGAAGAAGAAACAAGAATTATTGCATATAATGCACCACAAGGTCTCCAAAAGACACTCTTCAGGTCTTGAATTCTGAGTTGTCCTTCTAGACTGGATGCTAAGCCAGATTATAGGATCTAGTCTGTCTTATTTATTCATAGCTGGAGGGAGAAGAGATGGATTCCTACCTTTGCAAAGGTTATTTGAATGTAAGTGAATGAAACAAATCCAAACTGAATTTTAATTCTCCTCTCCGACTTCTCAGTTTGAGCCACTATCTGTTACACCACTGCTCATTGTTTTTATATATATATATATATATATATATACAAACCAAAACCTCCTATTTATTTCCATATAAAGTATCATGGATGGATAAATGGAGCAAGTTTCAGCAATGCAACTAAATTTTTCCACATAATTATCACAATTTGCTATGCCTTTTCACTAGCAATTAACAAAACTTAATAATTCAACAATTTTTCTTCTAGGCTCAATTCACAAAATCTTTCTCCTCATGTTTGCCTTTTACTTTTTCTTAGTATATTCTACCATACCTTCAAGTAATTTTTCTCCAAGATGGATACATATGAAAAAATATTTTCTTCCAAATATGAAACCTGGATGAAGTTTACGTTCAGACAAATAAAATGTGTTCATTATATTTAAGCTGCAGACACCATGTTCTGATAAGTTCTAACCTGTCCTGAAGAACCCTACCCAAAATGTTGAAACCTGAGCAGCTTAGGAATTGCACATTTTATATTTTACATTATATTCATGTGAAAATGGTAGTGAAAAATTCTCAGACTGACTTCCCAAAATTCGATCAAATAATGACACACTAAGGTATTGGGAATATCTTTACGGTAACAATGCTACTCCTATTAGTAGTACTCCAATACTACATATGAACAAAAATGTAATAGTCTGGAAAAGGAGCAAGACCAGGAGTTAGTATTTTGTCTTTGATTTATGGCATGGCTGGAAAATATCTTTATTAGGAAGAAATTGAGGCAGACATAAAACAAAGAGGTAAAGTGTGAATGTAAGTTTTAAAAGAAAAAACAAAACTAGAAATTCAAGAATTCATTTACTTTGATCATATAACATTGAAGCAAGACCTTGAAAATGATTTTTGGTTGTTTTGTTTTTATGGCATATCAACCTCGGCAAGTCATTTATTGCCAACTAAATTTTTTATTTATTGCTGGTAATATCTTTTTCTTTTCGAGTATCAAGATTTATTGGGATTTGTTTTTAATGGCAGGGTCCCCAAGTCCTACCCTGTTATTTAACACATAACTGGAGGGAAGGGATGGATTAATACCTTTCCCAAGGGTACCAATGCTTAACTGAATGCAGGGTATTCAGCTGGAATTTGAACTCGGCTCACTGATTTCTCTTTCTGAGCTGATATCTACTGCATCACAACGTACATCCATCACTGTATGCTTACAGCACCTCTTATTCCCAAGTGGTCACCCATCTAAGTACTGACCAGGCTCAACGTTGCTTAACTTCGGTGATCGAGCAAGAACTGGTGTATTCAACATGATATGGCCGTAAGCCCCTTGTAAATGAAACTAAAAAAAAGTATTAAATGAAAATAGACAAAGAAAAGCATTCTGGCTGGTAATGTGTGTTTTTGATGTATTTAATTTGAAAATGCTGAAACAAGTTTTGATAAAGACAATAAGAAAGTTCTGTCTTATTTTCTTGTTGGCTGATTAGCTTCTGTCACTTAGTATTGAAGGTTTAAAGGAATTGTCCAAATTTTGTTAAGATTCAGAGCTTTTGACTTGCTTTAAACTTTAATACTTATCAAGGAAGAAACTGGGTGAAATTCAAAATCTGTGGGGTCAAATGTATCTTTGATAGTGGAGTGGAGCAGAAAAAAAAATCTTGGCCTCACCCATTCCCCAAAATCTGACTGTGCATCAAAACAATTTTTTTTTTTTGTCGCTGAGAACTTTTCAGCACCTCCATCAACACCCACTCACACTGTATATTTGGCCATCAATCTATTCTTTATACAAGTTTTGTTAAGAATGACTGACGTTGTTTTAATGATTTCATCTCAGGCAAAGCAAGACTGCCACTGGTGTGCAGGGGATTACAGTGAGAGAAAAAACAAGGTACAGGGGATGTCAAAGAAGTTATGAGAAATGAATGGGAGTAAAGTTGATAGGTGGCAATTGATGTTGCATTTAATCTTTTGGATATTGCAGTTATCAGGGAAGCAAGCAAATGGTAGGGAATTCCACAAATGGGAAGTGGGAGAAAATAAACTGTTAGAGTAGAAGAGGAGGTTACATGTAACTATTTTGGTGCCAATCTGGTAGCAATACCTTGTTTACAGCATGAGACATGTAATAACTGTTATTTATCATAAAAAAATAGAGGGATTGCTGCTCAAATATAAAATTGTTAAATTACATGACCTTGCAATCAATAATCACAGTAACACAACGATCAGAAAAAAAACAACCTTGTTTTATGATAAATAACAGCTATAACATGTCTGTAAACAAGGTATATCAGTCATTTTTAATTAAATGTGTGTATGTATAATATATATATATATATATATATATATATATATATATATATATATATAATTAATATAAGATGGAAAGCAAAATAAAAATTAAATTCAGCTGAATTTAATTTTTTTATTGTATTTTTCCAATTTTCAAAATTGTTACACATCATGATCAAAACTGGATAAACTATACAAAGTTCACCTATTTTTTTTTGTGTGTGTATGCACCCGCTAGATCTTTCAATTGTCTCTGTCATTATCAAGAGTTAAATGGTGTCAGCATCATATCCAAAAGTTTTGTTTCATTACATCCTGGTATTTAACTTAAATTTATTGTGTAAGTGATTTTATGTGTAGGATAGTTTAATCAAATTTCACAGCATTAAAAATGAAATGTATTAAATAACTTATAAATATGAGCATTTGAAATCTTTTATACATATTTTAAAATGCAATCTCCTATGGTAAATGATATTTAATGCAGGTTATTTTTTTCCTTTAGATTTGGGTATTTTGTGTGCCATATAGTATTTCAGTATTATTAGTTTTCTTATATTGTATTTTGGTTTTTTTGTGGTATTCATGAATTGTGCTAAATTTCAGAAAGTGATATGTTAATCTACAAGAGTTTTGTGTTTGAGTAAACAATATCAGAACTTAATGTTTCTGTTTTAAATTATTGGTACTGAAAATACAATTTCTCAATCAATTTCAGAATTGATAAGATTGTCATGAGTTGTTGGTTAGGATTGGATGTTTTTTTTGTTTTTTTTATCGTTAGTAAAATTAATCACATGTATATGCACACATACACACATCATGGAATACATGCCTTGTAAAACTCTTTCAAGCCTGGCAAAGTGCAGCAAGTTGACATGCTATTGATTTTGCTAATGATTGGAAAACTTTTAGAGTGATGGTTTATGCAAATAAATCTCTAAATGTCCCATTAATATTTGGGTGGGTTGATGGGGAGAGCATGAATGTCGTAGTCATAGCACTCTTTGGAAATCTTCAGGATGCTCTTCAAACCAATTCTGAGCAACTTGGACCTCATGATGCAGTGCCTTTTCCTACTGGGTTAACCCATTATTGTTTGGGGTATATGGAATCCCTGAATTGGCAGGAAGCAGTGCAACATAGCAATCACTAATTAGTAACACATTTATGTGGACAATTTGGCCTAACCCATGAACTCACTATATTATGAAACCATAAGTGCCTTATCAGCTGGAGTTCACACTCTTACGGTGTCTGCACAACACCAGAAGCCTATCATCAGCTGGAAATATTTGAGACTGGGACTTGTGTTTGTATACATATAAAACAATTTTACATTCCATTTTGAAGCCACACAGCATAGACATTGTTGAAAAAGCAAAAAATCATTTTAGACTTTTACAGGGACAGCATTAGTTGGATCCAGTGACTTAACCCAAAGAACTGTGAGTTCAGTACCAACCTACAGCAGTGGTGAACAAAAAAACTTAGTTGAATTAAATGGAGATAACAGACATCCGGAAGTGGCATGATTCATGGAATGAGAACAATCTACCCCATTGATTGAAATAATGGGTTTAATTCAAAAATCTAATCACTAGAGGAAAGTTGGAGTGTACAATGGCCAAAACATTGTAAATATGGCAACAACTGTCTGAATAATGTAAATAATTATACCTTATCTCAGAAATATAGACAAGCGTTAACATAGGAGATAAAGAAACTGAATATAGGCTGCCCTAGAGGGAGTTTCATTGAACCTCACAAATTGCTATAAAACCAAAACAGTAACCTGAAACATGAGTCATATTCTTAAGCAAATCCAAATGAGACTTTCATGTGTAAGACACCAAACTCGTTCAAAAATTACTAAACTCTTCTATATACAACTGTTTTCCCAGATTGATGGTTAAAATAGTGAAGCATACTAGGCCTTGGCAAGGATCATTTTTCATTAAGCTTCATAGACTGGCCATACAGAATCACAAAAATCTGTACCAGATAACTGAAACCCTACCAATTGAAGTTTTTCAATACCTGCAACAACTAAAATGGATAGCACGTGTAACTCTGAGAGAATGATGACAAAATCATGATAATAAACAAAATTGCAAGAAAGAAGCTGCCCCCCTATCAATACTGGAAAGTGCATCGACAGTTAACGGGTTTAAGAAAGTTATTTTCCTGAAAACTTGTTTGAATTACATCAACACTAGTTTCTCGTACATTAATGCCAAATGTTTCTTATATAAGGAAACGGTTATTATTACCTTTATCAGTGTCTTGAAGCAAAGTTGATATATGAAAGGGAAGCAATTCTTACTTCGACCAAAAACAGTTTAAGAGTTACTTCCCTTACAAATATCAGCTTTGCTTCAAAATTAAGTGGAGGAAAAATGTGTGTATAAAAATACGCACAAAATTACCTGAGAATTTTCAGACGGTAAAATTTTCCTAAGCAGTTCATTATGTATTGATATAATCCAATATAATTGTTTTCAGTGATTAACAAAGGAAATATTCAATTGTTTACTCCCCTATTAATCCATAAGTCTGTAAAAGTGAATTCAGATTTCTCATGTCAAACATTTCAAATAGGGTTAGTACCACACAATATGTTAGAAATAAATATTATTCTGTCATAACCATCAGAGATATATAGTATTATCCAAAACCTAGATCATATATTTGCATGTTCATGACAATATTTTTTATTGATGTCATAGGAACATTTCAAAATTTCCAAGAATATTCCATTTCCATTGATGTCTATCAATATCTTGGGAAACTTAGCAAAAATTACAGAAGTTTGAACAGAACTTTATAAGAAATACTAAAAAATATTAAAATTTGGAAAAGTGATGTCATTAACAAAAATGATCATAATAAAAAAAAAAAACATTCTTGCAAAAAAAAAATTTTTTTAAACTTAAAATTTATTGACACCCTCAAGAAACAGGTTAACAAACTCATTACCCTGAATAATGCCTAAATCAATCCATTGAACTCTACAAAATAGTCTCTGATTATTAAGAGGGATATCAGTATGAGAATATAAAATGACATAATTTTCATGTTGAAGCAACATCTGGCCATCAGCCCATTAGCTACTGAAAGTTGTAGCTGTGCAACATTAAAAAGTATTGTTGCAATTCTATTATCTGCTCTGTGTGTGTGTGTGTATATATATATATATATATATATATATATAGGTTTCAAGAAGATAGAAATTTTAAGATTTTGAATTTAGGTTTTTGATTTATTCAAAATTTATTAATCATTTCAAATAGATTTGTTTTTGCATTGGCTTATTTTATAAATCTTTGTGACTGAGGGTTTGAGAATATTGGCCTTGTTAAGGCTGTTAATCACATTAGATAATGCATTCTCTTGCACAAATTGTATCTTTGCTCAGTATAGTTAGAATATAAACCACAAGTGGGCTTTGTTGGTGTTGAACAAACACAAATGTACCTGAGCATTTGCTTGTAACAGGGATTGGCCACCCTAATTGACAGGCATACTTGGATATGAGTGAGCAGTCATTAATTTCATAATGTCTGTCACTTGGTTTGCATTAATACCTGAATAATACCCAAATATTTTTTATTACTTTGCTGATACTGATTTTTGTGATTGGGGGTTATGAAGTAAAAATGTAAAGGTGTGAACAACAAAAAAAATTGTCTAAATTTTTGAGATAATGACTTATCATTACTTACATTTGGACTAATATCCTAATCTTTGTTGTTATCACCTGATCACTTCCTGTCTGAATTTATGGGATGAAGAATTCATTATTTACATTTGGACTAATATCCTCATCTTTGTTGTTGTTATCACCTGATCATCCTCTGTCTGAATTTTTCAAATGAATAATTATCATTATTTATATTTGCACTAATATCCTCATCATTATCACTTGCTGTCTGAATTTTTGTGATGAGTTAAAATTATTTATATCATTTACATTTGGACTAATATCCTTCTTTTTTATTATCACCTGATCACTTCCTGAATTTCTAGGATGAAGAGTTTATTTATCCTCATTTGCATTTAGTCCCATGAAACAGTAGCTTAGTGGATTTGGTGCAGGAGTAATAGATTTCAACCCATAGTCTAGAAAGCAGACTGGCCAGCACTAAAAATGTGACAAGATATCCGTTTAGAAAGGGTTGTTTGAAATTCTTTGACGGTTACCTGAACTGACAGATATCTGAAGAAAACCAGTGTGTATAAATGCTAAGACCCTTTGATAACAAAAATAATGAACATTAGTTTGTATGTAAATAAAAAAAACTAACACCTTATTAAATCTATGTCAATGCTATATAAATACATTTTGTGTGTGTGTGTGTGTCCTCTTTGTTAAAATCAAATCATCCTTTTTCATTTCTCAGTGTAATAATATTCACTGTAAGCAGACTTTATTTTTATGCTTTCAGTACTGACTGGAGATATTTTATCCTCAAACCAAATTGTAAATTATGGACTTGAATCAACTCATAACAAAGTTGTTTAAATATAAAAATATAAGATACTAGCAGTATAGCCCAGCATTGCTTGGGTGTAATGAAAGCTTTAAAACTAATCTATGGTTCTGGAGCTCAAACTCAGCCTAAAGAATATTTGTGTGAAGTTGGGTGAGAATCAGATAAAAATTGTGGACATACAGACAGATAAACATACACACACAAACATCTTGCCTTTTTTATATATATAGTCGACTTTCTGCACTATTGTAAGAACTGCAACCTTGAAACTTCTGAATATTGTTTCTTATTTCTTTGTCTATGAGTTAATCAAATTTGATTAAAATCGGACCACTCCTTCTATAACCCGATTTTTTATCGATTTTCGATATTTATCGGGGGTACCTCAACACAAAACCTAGCTAAGAACACTCACAGGCACTTATCGTACAACTGTGTAAATTTTCAAGAAAATCGGTTCAGCCGTTTCGGAGTCTATAGGTAACACACACTGTTTCATTATATATATATATTTATAAATATTTAGATTCTTATTTTACAGCTAATTTTTTCTTGTCAATGCTTGAGTATTAAAGTTCTTACAGTATTTATAGTTGTTCATTAAGTTTAAAAGAAATGTGAATTCCACAAATGGGAAGTGTGAAAAAAAACTGTTAAAGAATAGAAGAGGTGGTTACATTTAACTATTTCTACAGTAAAAGGGTGGGACCTTGATGCCAATCTAGTAGCACAAGTAAATACATGGGACAAAAGTGCCAGAATGGGGAAGCTTATTGGAGCAGTTGCCATAAAAATACTTATAGAAAAGACAGAGAGAAGCCACATCATGTTGGTGAGAAAGTAACTGAAGGTGGGCTGCCAAGTTGAGATCATTTTTATTGCAGATCATCTTTTGGATTTTGTCAAGAACCTCAAGATGAAAAGGAAGAGCACCTGACCAGATATGGCAACAGTATTCAATGCATGGATAAAGGGTAAATTTATAAATGTGCAAAATGGACTCTGACAAAAAAAAAAACGTTCTGGCCCGACATGGTGATCCAATCTTCCTAGCAGTAGATGTCAGCTATGTATTTGATGTAGTCATTCCATTTGAGATCATTTGAGAGAGTGAGGCCAAGGAGGTGCAGTGTGTTGCTCTCTAGGAGACTAGCATTATCCATTCTAATGGTAGGCAAGAATGTTTCTCTATGGTGGTTAAAGATCATCTTCATTTTTGTTATATCCTTCAGAAGGGTAAACAATTTGTTATTGTACCTAAGTGGTAAACTACCAAATATGGATGTCATAGAGCAACCTGGAATATTCAGTACGAGAGTGTCGCTGAAAGATTAGTCAACTGCAATATGTTACCATATGCACTCCTCACTAATCAGTAGCTATGGCTCTCATATAACGGATGAACTCGACCATCCTACTGTACCAGAAGAGTAACAGGATGCTCCACTACAACACCCACATCCCAGATAATTTTTTTTAAACATTATGGAAAAACATTCTCTTCAATATGTTTTCTGTTTAGGGTCAGAACTTAACCTTTGAAGTGGTTTCTTTTCCCTAATACTCTTTCTTTTCCTACATCTCTGAATTAGTGCTTCATATGTATTTTGAGGAACCAGTACCAGTGGTGATGTGGGAACTGGCACCTGGAAAGTATCAAAGTACCTCCATCAGTATTTCCTTGGTGTCTTTTACAATATCATTCATGTACCTCTGTCACAATTGGTTTACATGCCTTTTGCACTCAAACCCATTGTTTTTCATACTGTCTTCCCAAAATGATTTTCCAGCTCTATAGAACTTTAAAAATATTTTGTCTCCCTCTAAGTTCTCACTTCAGTTTTACACGAATAGGCAACAGCCTGGCAAACATTAGTTCAGATGATAGTTCAGGATCCACATTTGGATTAGGTGTGATTCTGTATACAGCTAGAAACTTCTGTATAGTATCATCGCTTATATCAATTCCTTGATTATTAAGTACCCCTCCATGAATCTCTCTGCTTGCCCATTAGATCTTGGGTGATAGACAAAGGTAGTTACATAACTTATTACCAAGTATGTAGAGAAAATCTTGAATTCACGTCTAATGAACTGTGCACCATTACTGATAACCAGACTTTCTGGAACCCCAAATCTAGAAAATAAGTCATTCAGCAGATTCACTGTGGTAGCTGCTGTTGGATGCTTACATTTTACCAATTCAGGCCACTTTGAAAAGTTGTCTATGACTATGAGGTAGTATTGTCCATTAATAGGTCCTGCATAGTTGACATGTAGCCTTGCCCACAGCACATCTGTTTTTAGCCACAATTGTATTTTAATAGCTAGTACCTTTACTGCCAGTTGACATCCTCTACACTGTTTAACTCTGTGTTCAATATCTCTGTCCATATTTGCCCAGTATGTAAATCTGTACATCAAGGATTTCATTCTTGAAATACTTAAATGGCCTACATGAAATTCCTTAAGAATTTTCTTTTGTAAACTGTGAGGTTTCACAATTCTGTCTCCATACAATTATTTGTCTACACAGTGAGAATGGAGATATTTTTGCTTCTCTTTTGTTGTTTGTTTTCCCATAACTGCTTCTTTGTCTTGTTAACAAAAACGTTCTCAGCGACCTTCCTTATGTCTTCCAGTGTTACCGGTAACTCATGTATTGTATTACACAATAACACTGAAATCTCGTTCTCTTCTCACAATGCCACAATAACAGTCTCTTCCAATGGCTCTGAACATTTAGGTATCAACCTTGAAAGACCATTGCGATGTGCCAATTGTTTTGAAGACAAGAATTCCATTTTGAAATCATAATTGGTCAAAATTATGGCACAACACTGTAATCTATTTGCTGCGTGCATTGGTATACTTTTTCTAGAAAGTCTGAAAATATTGGTATATTTTTTTCAAATATCTATGATCACACACAAGAATTCTGAAAAAGACTTTATCAGAAAAGGCATAGCATGGACTGCTTGTAACAAAATGGATAAGATCTGGAAATCCAATCTTGACTGTAAAATCAAAATCCAAGTTTTTCGCGCACTTATTGAACCAATCTTACTCTATGGATCTGAAACTTGGACTCTTTCAGCAAAACAACTTGGACTCTTTCAGCAAAACAACTTGGACTCTTTCAGCAAAACAACTTGGACTCTTTCAGCAAAACAACTTGGACTCTTTCAGCAAAACAACTTGGACTCTTTCAGCAAAACAACTTGGACTCTTTCAGCAAAACAACTTGGACTCTTTCACAAAACAACTTGGACTCTTTCACAAAACAACTTGGACTCTTTCAGCAAAACAACTTGGACTCTTTCAGCAAAACAACTTGGACTCTTTCAGCAAAACAACTTGGACTCTTTCAGCAAAACAACTTGGACTCTTTCAGCAAAACAACTTGGACTCTTTCAGCAAAACAACTTGGACTCTTTCAGCAAAACAACTTGGACTCTTTCAGCAAAACAACTTGGACTCTTTCAGCAAAACAACTTGGACTCTTTCAGCAAAACAACTTGGACTCTTTCAGCAAAACAACTTGGACTCTTTCAGCAAAACAACTTGGACTCTTTCAGCAAAACAGCGCCGTTTAGATGGATGTTATACTTGTCTTCTCAGAAGAGAACTTGATCTTTCATGGCGAAACCACCCGACTCTAGAAATGATATATGGAGACCTACCAAGAGTATCAACCTTAGTTCAAAAGAGACGTGTTGCACGTGCCACAGATGAACTTGTTTCATTTTTTTTTTTTTTTTTTTTTTTTTTTTTTTTTTTTTTAAGTGTTTCATCCCGAGCAAGGCATGTCACTGCCACTACTGCGCAGGGGGCTACATAGAGTGGAGAAAGGATGATTAAATATAGGAAATGTCAGAGGGTGGGTGATAGGCGGGTAAGGATACCGAGAATGAGGGTTGGGTAGATGAGTGTTCTGAGAATAATTGGGAGTTAGTGTGATAGGAGGTGTCTATTGACCCTACATTTAAACACCTGGAGATTGTAGCTGTCGGGAAAGCAGACTTGTGGAAGGGAGTTCCACAGGCGGGAAGCGCGAGAAAAGAAGCTGTTGGAGTAGAATTTATGGTTACATCTTATTTGTTTAACTGTAAAAGGGTAGGACCTAGTTGCTAATCTAGTATCTCGTGTAAATTCATGCTTAGGCAGCACCAGTGATCTAAGCTCATCAGAGCAGTAGCCATGAAAGTACTTGTAGAAGAGGCACAGGGAAGCCATATCACGCCGGTGAGAGAGTGGTTGCAGCCGGTCTGCCAAGTCAGTATCAACCACGTTACAGATCCTCCTTTGTATTTTGTCAAGAAGCCCAAGGAGAGCAGCAGGGGCATCCGACCAGATATGGCAGCAATATTCAATACATGGGCGGATGGTAGATTTGTATATGTGCAGAATAGATTCAGGTGGGAAAAACTTCCGGGCCCTGCACAGGGAGCTGACTTTCATAGCAGCAGATTTGGCAATGGATTCGATATAGTCATTCCATTTGAGGTCCGCCGAAAGTGTAAGGCCTAGGAGGCATAGTATTTTACTCTCTGGGAGGCTAGCCTGTCCTATGCTAATGGGAGGTAGATGTGATTGTCTACGGTGGTTAGTTGATAACAGCTTCGTTTTAGAGGCATTGAAATTTACCAGGCATTTCCTACCCGGCTTTTTGTTGTGTAGTGAATGGTTGTAAGATCAAAAAGAGGCATTTGTTCCGCAGTGATATTTGCTATCATTTTTGGTCTTGGGTAATTGCTTTCCAGCCCGAGTTTATAGCTCGGGCCAGCGCTAAGTAGTGTCTTCGGACGCGAAACACCGGAAAGTAATTATCCGGTGTTCGGCCACTTTGTGGCGATGGCCACGGATGGGCCGGTGGAAGTCGTTCCTCCCACCACGGCGTCGGTGGGAGGAAAGGAGGGGGATTGGGCTCTACCGCCTCGGGATAATCCCCCTTCGCAAGTACTAGCAGTGACACCAGCAGCAGCTCCAGCATCCCCCTTACCTTCGACCTCTGGGTGGAAGGGAGGCAAAAAAATGTCGCTAAAAGGGGAGGATTATTACGAGAAGATTGCTAAGGACTACGCAGAGTACATTAAAGGAACAGAGCTCGTTTCGGTGCCGGATCAGTTGGCTCAAATAGAAGCGAGAGTCATCACTCTGTACACTAAGGACCCGAAGACAAAGAAGTTGGTCGGCGTCCCTCGGGATACACTCGAGGAGGGGCTACAAGCCCTAAAAATTAGAGCGTTGGCCGTGGCGAGGAGAGGCAATGCCATGTGGGACGTCCTGCTTGGCTCCGTACAAGAAGCTAGAAACCTAATTGGTGTGGTCTTGGAGACCAAAACTCTCCTGATCAATACGGAGTACATGGGTACTAGAAAAGTTAAGGTCACCCTGCATGGCGTCCCCATGGACATTGCCGAGGATCATGTTGGCGCCTTCTTCGTGCAATATGGAAGAGTGGCCGAAGTCTCCTCGCTGCGGTCCAAGGCCGGTTTTCTCACGGGCGACATGACCCTGCAGGTGACCCTGAATAAGGAGAATATAGCCAAAATTCCCAACATCCTCACCTGCAGGGGTCGTTCGATTTTTATAATCGTAGAAGGCAGAAAGCCTTGCTGTTGGGTCTGTGGGGCGGCGGAGCATGTCGCAAAGATCTGTCCATCTAAGAATCCCCCCCCCAAAGGCCCAACCAGCCAAGCAGCAGCAGCCAGCTAAGGAAGCAGTGAAGACAGCCTCTCCTACACCAGTACCAGCAGCCAGCAAGGAGGGCGATTGGCAGGTGGTGGCGAGGAAAAAGGCGAAAACGCCTTCTCCGGCCAAGGGGCCGGCGAAGGTGCCACCGCCTGTCAAATCACCCCCAAAACAAAAGGAGACTACCTCAAAAAATACGCCCGCCAAACAGGAGAGGGAAAGGGTTTCCTCCCCCAAAAAGGACGAACCGATGGAGGTAGGGAGAGCGTCGTCTTTGAAGCGCGGGAGAGAGGAAGAAGAGGAGCAGCAGGACAAGCTAAAAAGCAGAAGAAGGGGCAGGAGCTCCGAAAGAAGCATACATGCGGACAAGTGTGCATCATTGCCGGTTTCCCCGGTCAGACACACATATGCTGACAAGGCAAGAAGCCTACCATCTTCCCCGCGCAAAGCTTCCCAGTCCCCAACCTTCAATTTGATCCCCTTGAAAAAACAGACTTCTGCAACACCCACTCCCTCCCCTTCTCCTATTCCCACTCCCTCACGGGCAAAAAAGAAGAAAGCCCTCCCCCAAGGCGACGCTTTGTGTAAAATAGATGAGGACATTGTGGAGGAGTGGTCTTCGCAGAGGCGAAAACTGCTGAAGCCACTCCTCAAACTGACTGCAGTAAAAGGATTGTCCACGGAAGACCCAACAAACTTTCCCCAGGCCCCAGGAGTCATTACCCTCGTAAGAAATACCGGGGGTAACCGGAGGGTCTGGGACCACATAGAAGATGCCAAGAAGCACTACCCTAAATTAAGGATGGCAACAATGAACACGCCTGAACTTAAAAAAATGGGCAAAAATTGTTCGGGGAGGTTCCCGGTTATCCTCCACCCCTGCTTATATAGGGTGGTAAAGCTAACCTACCCCACGGACGTCGGCGGTATTGTCCTAGACGGACGGATTACGTCCGATATAGGTACAGGGTCCCTAGGACAGTCCGTCGGGGTCCCATCCACCAGAGATTTTTTCCCCCGTATGTGACTAGTGCCTTTGTTGCATGTTCTTTGTTTTTCTTTTTCAGAACTAAAAGATGTCTATTAAGATAGCCAGCTTGAATGCGAAGGGCCTGAGGGATCGGGGTAAGGCGGCTCGCCTGCTTCGTGACCTCTTGTCCTTCGGCGTGGATGTGGCCGCGATCCAAGAGACTCACTTTGTTTGCGAAGTCGACTCTTGTGTGCTGTCTAACGACTTTGTCGTCTATTCAGCATATGGGAGCCGGCAAGCCAGAGGTGTTTCTTTGCTGGTCAAGCGTACCCTGGACGCGAAGGTTGACCTTGTCCATGTCGGTGCCGAGGGCCGGCTGATCGTGGCCGATATTGCAGTGAAAAGCAAATTGTTCCGGCTGATTGTGGTTTATGCGCCCAATAAGCAAGGTGAGCGTGTCTCTTTCTTTCGGCTGTTGGAGCCCTTTATGGTGCATTCAACACGGCTAATCTTAGTTGGGGACTGGAATGCCATCCTAACCCCCAAATGGGATAGAGGGAGGGGCGCTAGCGGGAGGAATGATGATCGTAGCCTGGTTGATCTGATCGACGAATTTGGTCTCGTCGATAGATACCGGGTCGATCATCCGGATGGGAGTATGTGGACGTGGGCGCTTAATTGGCCTTCTACCCGGGTATCTGCGTACCTGGATAGGATGTTAGTGAGAGTGGCCGACATAGACTTCTTAGAATGTCCAACGTTCCACTGGCTAGGCTACACGGACCACAAACTCGTTTGTGCCCGTGTGGTGTTAGACTTTAGGCCTAGGTTGGCTGGTTATTGGAAGTTCAATCAGTCCTTACTGGACAGGCGGGACTTTCGTGACCAGCTGACAAAACTAGTTCAGCGGGCGTTAATTGGGCGAGTCATTGGGAATAAGTGGTGGGTTAACCTTAAGGACTCCATTAGGTCTTTCGCCACCAAATATAGCCAGCGGCTCAAACTAGATAAGGCTGCGGAGGCAAAGACACTTAGCGCTAATTTCGCCCGGGCGGAGGCTGGTGGGGATCCCCTAGAGATAGCCTTAGCCAGGGAGGCCCTGAGGCGCACGACTAGCGAGCGCTATATGGGCCAGGTAATTAGAGCTAAGTTAAGCAAGATGTCTTCCGAAGCTGTGAACATGGGCGCAGAACTGCGCAAGGAAGAAATTCGTCGGGCAGGCGATCGGTACATTCGAGAGGTGCGCGACCCGGAGGGACATCTCCTTAGGTCCACTGACGACATGTGCGAGGCGTTCCGGCAGCATTTCGAACACCGGTTTACCAAGGAGCCTGGTCTCCGTGACGAGGAGTTTCGCAGCTATTTGGCTGACTTTCCCCGGCTTTTGCCGGCTGAAGCGGCTAGCTGCGAAGGGGAGATTACGGAGGACGAAGTCTACGCGGCTTTGAAGAAGACCGGCAGTGGCAAGTCGCCAGGTTTGGATGGTTTGCCCTATGAATTGTACTTGAGGATGTCGCACCTTTTTGTCCCGCTCTTGACTGTCGTGTTCAACCACTGGTTTCGGCAGGGGTCCATCCCCGGTCGGATCACCAGGGGCGTGATCACGCTGTTGGGAAAAGGCAAGAAGGTTGGGCGGGGATTAGATGATTACAGGCCCATAACTCTGCTAAACACAGAGTTAAAGATTTTGGCCAAGATCCTGACGAATCGCTTGCAGCTAGTTGCCGAGTCTCTGTTGGAACCGGATCAGACTTGTTCTGTGAAGGGACGAACAATTCAGAGCAACCTGCACTTGATCCGCACGATCGTAGAGGGTGTAGAAGACGACGAAGAGGCCGCGCTGATCAATTTGGATCAGTCCAAGGCATTTGATAGGATTGACCATGGCTACCTGGCTGCTGTCCTGCAGGCCGCCGGATTCAAACCCGACTTCAGCCGCTGGATTAGCCTTCTGTATCGCTCCCCCAAGGCTGTGGTACAGGTGAACGGGAAGCTGTCGAGCGCTTTCGCGCTGTCTAGGTCGGTCCGACAGGGTTGTCCACTGTCGCCTCTCCTTTACGTCCTGGCGTTGGAGCCTCTCCTTCGCCGGCTAAGGGACGAGACGTGCAGTCCGGTCCTGCGTGGAATTGCTGTCCCTGGTGGAGCTCGAGCCAGGGTTTCCGCGTACGCCGATGACGTAACGACCTTTGTGTCCTCCCGCAGGGACATAAGGGCGGTACAGAAGGCGCTTGAACGGTACGAACAGGTAACAGGGGCCAGAATTAACCGCGACAAGTCGTCCGGCTTGCGGTTAGGTGCCTGGAAGGGTGTTTCCCTCCCGGGGCCCTTCGACTGGACGGACGGGCCGGTCAAGCTCCTCGGAGTTTGGTTCGGTCCGGACTTACAGTTGGAGAAAAACTGGTCAGAAGTACAGGCAAAGGTCGGCGCGTCGGTCGAGATTTGGCGTCGACGGAGTCTCTCCGTGAAGGGTCTGGCGGAGGTGTGTAATACATACCTCTTTCCCAGAATCCTTTACCGGCTGTCTGTACTTCCCCTTTGTGACGATCATGAGAAGGCGCTCGAGCGTTTGCTATTCTCCTGTCTTTGGAGAGGACGCAAACACATGGTCGACAAAGGAGTCTGTTGCCTCCGTCCGTGTCAAGGGGGTCTGGGGATGCCACACTTGAGGAGCCACGTGCTCGCTTCGAGGTTGGCATTCCTCAGGCGCGCGTTGGAGGAAGATCGGTTGCTTGCGGGGGTAGTGAGGGACATGTTCCCTAGCCTCACTATCACTCCCCCGCTCCTAAGGACTAGCAATAGGCCTTGGGGGCGACCGAAATTCCTGCTCGAATGTCTGACGGCCCTTCGGGCCATTCCATGGTCCAGTGACCTTTCACAGCCTAGGAGAATCTTCTATCGGGGATTAGTGGAGGGCGCCGTGAAGGATGAACTGTGGAGCAAGCTCGGCATGTCGAGAGAGGAGTATCGCTCTCATTGGTCTTGGGCGCCAGGTGCGGATTGGCTCAACAACTCTGAGTTTTCTCTGACCTGGCGATTGGCTCGGAATGGTTTGTCTCTCAACGACAAGCGTTTCGCAATGGGCCTGGCGGATTTGCCAGATTGTGAACGTTGCGTCCTTGGAATTAAGGAGACGTCTGCGCACGCCTTCTTCCATTGTTCGCGCATTCGCCCGTTGTGGGCGTGTGTTGGCGAGTTGACTGCTCGTATCGCGCCGCGGGAGCTTGTGCTCATTGATCGCGCATACGCTGTGGACAATGTGTCGCCCCCGTACTCTGGAGTGAAGCGGATGGTGTTTCTGTCGCTACTGGCCACGGCTAGAATGGTGATTTGGATGACGCGTCTGGAGGAAGTCTTGCGGGGCGGTCGTCTTTCGGATCAGGATCTAATCCGATATTTTGAGCACCAGCTCAAAATTAAGATTAGAACTGAACGAAAACGGCTGCACCCGACAGAGTTCAGCGAAAGGTGGGTATATGCAGCGAGCCTGGTTCGCGTGACCGGGGCTAGCCTTGATTTTCTCTTTTAGATCTGCTAGTTGCATCGGGGTGGATTCCTTTGGAACCCCTCCCGTGGTTAAGGTAAGAAGTCTTTTTGTGCCTAGTTAATGTGAGTGAATGTGTTTGTCCCGGCCTGTTCCCGGCTCCATTGCTTTTGTTATGATCCAGTTCGAGATTCCCATTGTCCATTTTATTTTGTCCCGTTTTCATTCTCGGCTGGGTCAGCCTTATATATTCTCCAGTCCAATTTATTTTGTTCCCTGCTTCTCCATTCCCCTTAGAAAGAGAGCTGCTTGATTTTGTCTTTTTATGGCAGAATACAGTGGCCTCTTTAATTATGTGGGTGTGTTTGGGTCTTACTAACATTGTGTATATATATTCATTTGAAATTGTTTTTGTTTTGGGGATTTTTTGTTTCTTCATTCCCCCTTCCCATCATGTCATTTCATGAATAAAGTTTTAAATTTATTTTTGTACACTATTGTAAATATTGTAAATAAACAAATTTTTATGTACATTTGGGGCGTTTTTAGGTCCCTGGTATGTTACTGCGGTATTTTGGTGTATGATAAGTATGAGTGTTGATGGACAAATTTTTATGGTGAATGAGAAAATTGTAACGTATGTATGGGTCGTGAATCTGATTAGCTAGGTATAAGATAGTTACGGAAGACCAACCCAAGTTTTTGTTCCCCCTCCCATTTGTTGGCCTTGTGCCAGAATTTGTACTTGTTGCAAATAAATAAGTACCAGGCATTTCCTACCCCAGGCCACTACAGATTGGAGGTCCCTTTCAAGTACGGCAACGAGGTTCACTTTGTCATTCACACCTGGTTTTTGATCGATGCAAGAGTAGATTGTTGTTTCATCATCATACATGCCAACTTGGGATCTAATGGTGTCGGGGAGATCATTAATGTAGATCAGAAAGAGTGTGGGACCTAGAATAGAACCTTGAGGGACGCCCGCGTTCGTCTGGTAGTTTTGGGAGGCATGCCCATTTAATACCACCTTCAATGTGCGGTTAGAGAGGAAAGACTGGATGAGGTCAAACAGATGTCCAGTTATCCCGTAGCTCCGCAGTTTGCACAAGAGGCCAGCATGCCAGACCCTGTCGAATGCTTTGGAAATGTTTGTATTATGGAAGCACCCATCATCTCACAATCGATCTCATAAGTTAACCTTTCCAGACAGGATACACAGAGATACATCTATTGCCAAGGAACACCTTATAGGAGCTATGACAAAGAGGGAATACTGGAAGGGTGTAGTGAGTTCTATCTCGGCCGAGGCTGTAGAATGACAATGATGATGATGATGATACTTTTTCTCAAATGAAAAATTGCTAACAACCATTTGTGATCGACTTGAAGCACAAATTGTCTGCCATGAATGAATCAATGAAAGTTTTTCACAGCATAAATCACTGCTAGAGATTCTTTCTCGGTTTGGCTGTAATTTTTTTTTTACCAGTAGCAGTGTTCTAATGAGTCTGCTATCAGTTTCGTCGATCCATCTTTGAACTTTGGCATTGGGGGTCATAATCTTGCATTAGTCACTTGCATCAGATTTCGGTATCAAAACACCCACATTTGTATGAAAGGTTCTGGAAGCTTGCCTATCCGAAACAACCTTCATTTCACGATTTAATAGGAGTGAATGGATTAAATCAAATAATTGTCCAGAAATACTGCAGCTCTGGAATCAAGTGTGGAGTTGGATGAGAATTTGCGAGCAAAGCACTTGACCTTGCCTGCTGTGGATATTTCGAATTGATTGAATAGAGGAGGGATCAAGGGTTTTCTCTTGTTCAGCATACTCTTGCAGAGACATCAGTAATCATTGGAACCAAACTTGTGATATGATATACATTGCTTCATTCTGTCAGCAAACAGCTTAGCATCATTTAGGACATGCTTACATTTATTAAGAGTAAAGTTACTTTATTGAAATAGTCCTTAAGGGGGAACACAAAGCATTAATTTTTTAACTGTTGAAATGCACATTCTTCAAACTCAGTCAAATACAAAAAAAAAGTTTCTATCTTGGTGTTTATTTTCATTTTCACATAATTCTCACTTGAC
Source organism: Ascarosepion bandense (assembly GCA_037127315.1). Lineage (NCBI taxonomy): Eukaryota > Metazoa > Mollusca > Cephalopoda > Sepiida > Sepiidae > Ascarosepion > Ascarosepion bandense. The sequence goes on from JBBBDQ010001588.1 coordinate 3,275,716, forward strand.
AAATTTTTAAAGTAATGGTTATCATACACCCAGCATTTGGCCTGTGGAAAAGAATTTTAGCCACTGGCAGAATTTTGACTATTAAAAAAAAAAATAAATAAAAATAAAAAAAATTGATGTAACTGCAAAATAGGAGAGAAATATAATGCAGGATGCTAAGATTAAGTGATCTCAAATTACAGACAATGCTTATTTTTTCACACAGCTTTACGGTATCGTGATTCAACACCGTAATGAAGTAGATAAAGATATAACATTTTTAAAATACTCAACTTTTTTATAAAAGGTGCTTTCACATTTCAGGTACGAGTTTTGAAGTGTGTTCCCCCTGTGAATATAAAAAATGTTGTCCTGGGTCAATACACTGGGAAACCAGGAGGTGATGGTGAAGCTGCTCTAGGGTATCTAGATGATCCCACAGTGCCTAAAGGTAAGGAATGAATTGATATATCAATCAAGCATTTCATACACTAAACATTTTTTTTTTTTTTTTTTTAAATTCTATAGCCTACTTGACTCTATCAACACAAAATAAAATGATGGTTGGTTTACTAATCTGCAATAACATTCAGCAGTGATTAATAAGTTATATACACCCCCACCTTTACATTTTAATTAATTTTTTTTTTTCTTAAGAGAGTTTCACCTTCCCTTCTGCAAGTCATATTTATGTGTCTTGTCTATCATTTAAAATTCTGCCAATGTGCACCTTTGATAATGTTTTGGCCGAAAGGTTCCTAAGGTTTTATGTACATTCTGATGGCAATTCTATTTAAATCCATTTGCTGGTGCAAGTCTCATTTATATATATATATATATATATATATATATATATAAGAAACCTAAAGAGTCAACGAACCTACCAAGGTTTCACCTAACCGGATCTTCAGGGAAGGTTGGCCAACCTTCCCTGAAGATCCGGTTAGGTGAAACCTTGGTAGGTTCGTTGGCTCTTTAGGTTACTTTCTTTGCTATGCTTGTGTATTGAGCACTGTTTTAGGTTGCTTGTCTTGGGTTTTTTCTTTGGGCTACGTACTTTGACTGATGTTCAAGTGCTTAGCTCTTTCTTTTTTTATTACCATTTTTCCTTCTGCGTATATACTCAGAGGTCAGTGTACGCCAGAAAAATGATTAAATAAAGATTTTATTCTGTGCATGCTCGTGTATAAGTCAAATTCATGTAAAGGGTGCAATGAATAAATTGTCGTTTAAATTAAACAAATGAAGATAATGCTGACATCTCGTTTTGACAGATATAGTTACCAAAATTACTCAAAAAATATCTTGAAATACTAAAAAGTAAATTTATTCAATAAAATCGCCATTAATTTCAATCACGGTCTCCAGATGACTTCAGAATCTCCTGTAACACTTAATGATGGTCTCTTTGATTATGTTGATGAATGCTGCCATAATCCTTGCCTTCAGTTCATTTTTGGTGTTAGAATCTTTCTTTGTTGGTTTCTTGTTCAACTGTGATCCACACACAATAATCAAGGGGGTTGCAGTCTAGGGAGTCAGATGACCAGACAGATGTTAGGGGTAATATGGTTGCAGAAATGACTGGGTTCTTCTGCTTGAGTGACATGGTGTAGAGTCCTGTTGCCAGACATAGTCTTCCAGCAGCCACCTTCTTAACATAGGGCACCACTACCTTTTCAAAGCACTTGATGTCGGCCTCCATGTTGAGTCTGAGGCTTTGTGGGAAGATTAATGGAGACATAATGTTGCCATCACTAATGACTACTCCGGACGTCTTCATAGTCACCAAATTTTCCTGTCTGTAGTTCAACTAGTCACCAAAAAAAATATTTATAACCTCTTTATAATAATTACCTGCTTATAGTGTATACTAAGTTTTTGCATAAAAACCTACACTATATACGAGTATATACAATATGGTCATTTTATATATATATATATATATATATATATATATATATATATATATATTACTAGCAGAATAATAGCCTGGTGTTGCTCAGGTGTAATGAAAGCTTTAAAACTAATCCGTGGTCCTGGAGCTCGGGCTCTTTGGACGTTGGCACGAAAGACTAAAAAGCAAGAGTTGTTTCCAGTTAAAGCGAAACCGTAGACTGAAAGAAAAATGAATGGATGTAAGTCAAATTTTGATTTCCTGGTATCGATATCAAATGAGTTTTTTTCGTTGTAAAATGAATTTTGAAGGCTAAATAAGTCCTCTGAGTAAATGGTATCATGGCTAAGACTAAGAACTACAATTATACCTACTTAGAGCCAAACCTGAAGCAAACCCTAAAATAAAAGGGTTGAAAAACTGATTTTGATCTTGCCTATGTATGTATGTGTGTGTGTGTGTGTGTGTATATATATATATATATATAATAGATTTTCTGCACTATTGTAAGAACTGCAACCGTGAAACTTCTGAATATCATTTCTTATGTCTTTGTCAATGAGTTAATCAAATTTGATTAAAATCGGACCACTCCTTCTATAACCCAATTTTTGATATTTATTGGGGGTACCTTGACACAAAACCTAGCTAAGAACACTTGCAGATCCTTATAGTACAACTGTGTAAATTTTCACGAAAATTGGTTCAGCCGTTTCGGAGTCTATAGGTAACGGATATGCACACACACACACACACACACACACACACACACACACACACAGTTCCATTTATAAATAAGTTTAGATATATAATTTTTTGGCTACTTGCAAATTTCTCCCTTATTCTTTGATGGCTAATGCAAAATGAATGTCTGAAACTTTTTCAATATGAAATAAATGACAGTTGGGGGAGGATCACTTAAATGGATACAAGATGAGGAATTAATAAGGTGGTCTCAATAAACTCGTGGGATAGTTGAAAAATTTCTTTAAATAAAATGCCCCTCTCCCCACCTTCTATTAAGCACCTATGAGTAAATCTTTGATATAATTATATATTTCGACAGTTATACATAGCAGATTGTCTAGAAACTTCTGAACAAGTTGGACACCATGTATGATATCCATATTAATCTAGATTTGACAAGACTATTTAAAAACAGAACTCTTAGTTTAATATTTTGGTTTTGTAACATTTTGCAGTATTGGGAAAAACTACCCCTCACACAAACTGTCCTATCATAGGCTTATGGAATTTAAATATATGCAGTGATTTAATATTTAACTTAATTTTGTGACTTTAAGGAATTTTATAAATTTCTTTTTTTTTCTTTTTTTTTTTTTTTTTTTTTTAATGATAAAATCCCAAGCAAGGCAATGAAGCCACTAAGATACAAGGGATTACTGAGTGTGAAAGAATAATAAAAAGAAAGCATTAAAGATCAAGAACAATAAGAATAAAGAAAATAAGATAGCAATTGACATTACTTTTAAATTTTTGAATATCAAAGTTGGCTGGAAAGCAAGAAGCCCAAAAAGAATTCCACAGATGAGAAATATTAGCAAAAAAAACTTAGTTAAATCTAGTCAATTCAACTGTAAAACAGTAAGACCTCATTGCCAATATAGTACTGCACTTAAATTTATGAAGATTACGTACCACAGAGCAAAGCTCATCAAAACAATTGCTGTAAAAGTATTTTTAGAAAAGGCACAAGAAAGCTGCATTATGGTGGTGGGAAAGTGAATGCTAATTTAAATATTTTCTCATTCCAGGTTCTGTCACACCAACATTTGCTGCTGCTGTGATGTTTGTAAAGAATGAACGCTGGGATGGTGTACCTTTCATTCTCAGATGTGGAAAAGGTAACTTCATTCCGATCTATTCTCTTTCTTTCTCTCCTTCTGTCCTGTTTTTTTTTTTTTTTAATGCATATGTAAAATCTTTGAACATCAAAGTGCAAGCCAGGGAGTTGTTGTTGTTACAGCTGAGTGAGGGTCATGCAGAGGCGGAAGATTGTATTGCACCCATCAAATGTTCAGGTGTGCTCTCTTTAGTTCCACAACTTCAAACAGTTACTGAGAAGATATAGCAAGCCACTTCCATTGGTGGATCAACTCAGTTTCTTCAGCATTATAAATATAAGAAGGATGTTTTTCTTTTTCTCAAGAACTGCTTTTTGGTGAAGCAGACTCCCGTGTGGATACTTCCACGAACACACCAATCTTTCAAGCTAAGATTCAATCCTTACCTATTTTCATTATCTTCATATTCAATTCCTACCACATTCTCTTTTACTCACATTTTAACAGTAACTTTCTAGTTTGTGAGGCTTTCTAAGCTTGTATTGTGCGAATATTATTATAAAAAAAAAAAAATCTTTCTCAGGGGAGCTATTCTTGTTTTCTTTGAATAATCAAGCACTGGTAAGAAATATATATTGACTCTGACCTTCAAGCAACCTCCTCCTCACTGAGAAATTATTATTCATCATCAGTCCCGTGAGTCTACAGGCTGCTGCTACTATTATCATTATTATTTTAATAGCAGCAGTAAACGATGGATGATAAATTGAAAGATTACGAATAAATCGTGTAAAAAATGTGCCCATTTCAGGTTTTCTGATTTCTTAGGCATAAGTTTGGGAACTTTTTTTTTTATTTTTAATCATATCACCCCAAGCAAGGCGATAATGCCACTGATGCACAGGGGGCTACGTAAGAGTGAAAAGATTGGAAAAGAGAAAGCTGGAAACCACATCCTAACCAGGAAACAAGGGATGAGCCTCTTCACCTGTTCAATAGACGTGGGTGGAGTGTGAACTGGGTGATAGGTTTGCAAAATATGGTATTCAATATACAATATCATCACTTAGAAATATTGGTGACTTTAAAACAACAAAAGAAAAATGTCATGATGAACAGATATTGGTGTTGATAAATCATTGAAGGTGTCCAATTGTCTGACAACATTTTCCAGGCAGTTACAAGAAACAATATTTATTTCTATAAAAAAATACAAAAGATATGACCCAAATGAAAATTTTGGGGAAAGGAAAGTGGGGTTGGTCTTCACTGTCCTGACATTAATTTAGCCCGTCACATTTACTGACCCAACGACTATTGTCCATTGTTGCTTTCAATTATAACATTGCAATTATTCAATATCATTCATGCAACAATCACAAAATATTCATATTCTCTCTACAGAAACTGTGTCTACTCATATTTAAAATTTCATGTGACAAGGAGAATAAAAACAATTGACAGAGATTTTGTTTTAAAAACAGATATTTTAAAAGTATAGATTAATAGATACAAATATATTAAAACAAAAGAGGAAGAATAATAAAAACGAAAAATTATGCACTGTAAAAGGGTGAAATAAAAATTATAAAAAGAGGGTAACTGCTCCTGACTTATCAGAGCTTAATTGAGGACAAAACATAAATATGGGCACAATAACTAAAAGTGGGGATTACTACCAGAGAATCAGCAAAATATAAATCACAAACAGATGACATTTAGACCCAGTAACATTTCCTTCTGCTTTCATATGGAAGATTACTTGGACTTAATATTAATGGACTCTAGCACTCACAAATGGTCATCAGAATGTGCCCTGTTGATTGCGAAAAAATCTTTAGTAAAAGATGAGGCACAAGTTGATTTATTTATTAAGAGTTGTGCAATATCAGAAGCATAAACAAGTGTATCAAATTTTCATACTATCCTTGATGGATATTTGCTGGTATATGCTGATCAATCTTTGCTTCCAACCTCTGATGAGTTCTGAGCTAATATTCAGCATCATATTAGCATTCAAAATCATAAAATACTGAACTAACATGACAGGGAAGCAAAAAATCTTTATGAATGGATTTCATAAGTTGGGAAGGAAAAGCAAGCTGTAGATCAACAGAAAAATAATAAATCTACACACTTTGAAAGATTTGCCTTGTGCCAACCATGCAAATCCAAAATAATTGCATGGAGATAGGACACTTTTCCAGACCATACAATTTGGATGAATTGTACACATTTAGCATGAATGCTAAATTACACAATGTCTAGAATGTGTGTGTGTTGTTTTTTTTTTTTTGTTTTTTTACTGACTCGGAGCATTAGGATCACCAACCAGGTGAGGGAAGTATTATCATCATTAAAGAACTTCAGCTTGGATACCAAAGTCTTCAGCAAGCAGTACTCCCTCTCAAATTGTCTTGCATGATCTTTCCACTCATTAATATTCAGTTCCATACCTTTTTCAACAACAGCCAGGTTTCAGATTCTTGTCTTGATCCAAGAGGAGACTTGGAATATGTCGATCTTCATAATAGAGAACTCCTTTTTAGACCTTTTCTTGTCATTTTCTTCAAGAAACTGATATTATTTTGTATACACATGAAGCCTATAGTTGGCATCCCATTCCTCCCAGATTGTCCTCTAAAAGATGAAGGCTACAGATCTTGGGATATACCACTGGAACTTGTTACTCCAAAGGAGTTTAAACAAGACACTCTCTGGCTTGATGAGTTTGCTACACAGGAGTGGAAGAACATACAATTGATGAAGGTACTGATGTGTGAAATGAACACCTCCTTACTAGAAAGACTAATTGCAGCTTCAACTTTATCCAATATGTCTGGCCAAATTTTTGAGATGATATGGGATATCCTGGCCTAGGTAATGCTATCAGGTAATATGAATTTACATGGGACTAGGATTGCTCATAACTTTTTGCACTGTGAACACAAAAATAGTAGATATGTTTGCTATCATCCAGGTAGTAAGTACTACTTCCATATTTATTGAACATAGAAATAGAGGTTTATCCCTTGTTTCCTGTTTAGGATATGCTTTACAGGCTCTTTTTTTCCATGGACTTAAGGATTAAAATGTCTTAACTTTTTGACAATCTGATCAATGGCAGCAACTTTTCATTATGATGGTATCAATTTGGCAGTTTTCTGATTACTGCATCCAACTGGTAATAAGGAGCCTAAACTCTTTAATAGCACTTAGAAAGGATGCTCTGATCAATAGTCACATAATATCAAGGCTATTTGTAGTGCCATGTCAGGCATTGATTGATGTCCCTGAATGTATTTCCAGTTACATCTGAGAGGTAAACTTAGTGAAAATGTGATATGACTCTTGCTACCAAGAAATACTCAGTCCTACTGAAGATTTAACTTGATTAGCACTTCTTGATCTGGGATTTGTGGTGTAATGGATAACAGTTCGAAATAAGAAATCTGAGAGCCAAGTTTGAAGTCCAGTCGAATTCGTTGAATTTACTTATGCACAAATACCCTTGGGAAAGGTATTAATCCATTTTTACTCCCTCCAGCTATGGGTTGAATAGCAGAACAGATTGGATTCTATAGCCTTGGTTAGCAATCAGTCTACCACAGAAAGTAATGGAAACCTACTGTGGGGAAAATCTTCTGCCCAGTCAGTCATGTCTCAAAAAAGACCTAATCACCCAAGCATATGTCATGTATGGCACTTAACTGATTGTGTCGCAAATGCAGTTTATATTAAATTTTCTTACCCTCAATAGCATAAATCTACTTAAAACCTTAGCCAAAATCTTTAAATCTCTTATTGTTAAGGGCAGAAAATTGCTAATCGCATTCCTACCCTGTTCTTGTAAAGCAAGTTTACTAAAACTCCTGGTAGCAGATTGAGGAATACTCCTCTGCTTCATTTTATCATTCAATTAAATATGAAGAATCAATTTTAATTATTTTGAAGAGTGTTTCCACCTATCAGTTTGCTTTCTATTTCTTTAGTTTGGCTATTTCTTTCCCTCTCTCTGTGGTTTTTTTTTTTTTTTTTTTTTTTTTCCGTCTGCTTTTTTTTTTTCCTTTTCACTGTTAAACTGAAATAGATTCTGAGTCACACCCAAGAAATTGACTAAGGTAAAAACCAATCTCAGAAAGACTAAACTTATGTTGAACATTTCAATATTGACAAGTCATTCAAAGTTCCCAGTGTACGAAGTAGACTTGATTTAACCTGATCTTTTGCACTTGTTTTGTACTCACATTTATACAATGAATTGCAATCTATTTGCAGCTCTCAATGAGCGAAAAGCTGAAATACGCATCCAATTTCGTGATGTGCCTGGAGATATTTTTCAGCCTGGACTTGTCAAGCGAAATGAATTGGTGTTCCGTGTACAACCAAAAGAAGCAGTATACATGAAAGTAATGACCAAAGTTCCTGGTATGGCATTTAACTGTGAAGAAACAGAACTGGATCTAACCTTTGAAAAACGCTATGAGGTTAGTCTACTAAAACCGTTATTGTTCTTTCATTTGCTATAGTTTGGCCGGTTGACTCAGTGTGCATTTGAGTTATATTTCTTTAGTTTCTCTTTTGCCTACTTGGGGAATGAAAAGATCATTTTCTTGAACTCAAATGAGAAAATGTTGCTTTTTGTTTCTGCGTTATAAAATACAAATTCTATTTAACATTTCAAGATGTGTTCAAATTAAGGAACTCCTTTTTGTTGCTGTTTTTGTTTAGATCTTGAGCCTTCTTCAGTTGTACAATTTCCAAAGAGAGTGGGGAGGTAGCTCTCTTTATAATGTAAATTATTTGCATTTCAGTGAAAAATAATTCTCACATGCGTCTAAAGACGGCCATAGAATGAACTAGCTGAATTGATCGTGAGCTTTGTAATTCATTAGGGTTGTTGGGGCACAAGATTTACTGCAGTAGTATGTCTCTCTACATCAAGGTGACCTGGTGGAGCTTGTTCCTCTTCAGGCTGGTTTGGGTTCCACAATTCTCCTTATATACTGGTTGCTCTACTGAAGCTAAAGAGCTTAGTCTGCCTGATTATTTTACAGGGCATTTTGAATTTAGTTTTCCTTCACTTAAACTGGTTACCAACTAGTGTAGTTCACTCTGCTATTGAAGCAATGTCTTGGAGGAAATGTGATGGATTCATTCATGCAAGGGCATCAGTGTAAAAGTAAGCATCACAGATTTGGTCAGAATTTGAACTTTCAGCCATCACTCACTTGATTCATTTTTTCCAAATCTGATCAGACATCAAAATTTTTATTTCTAGATCAGTCTAACTTTTCAGCACCTGTTTGTATATTGCTACCAAAACAAATTTAGTAATGTGTAAAGATCTATGGGAAACAATGTTGGGGCTAATTTAGAAACAGAATACAATAAATATTGATAAGAGTACTAACTAAAATAAGAGATGGACATGGAGGTTGGCAGGACAGTTAGCAAAAAGGATAACAGATGGAGCAAGAGGTTGTCTGAATAGTACCTCATGAATAACACAATCAGCAAAAATCAGTGAAATATTGGAGAGATAAAATTGAGGACCTTGCTAGCAATTGTAACAGTCATGGGTGGAGTTTACAAAAAGCATTTGTCCTGCAATAGAGTGGAAATTATAATCATTATCATCATCATTTAACATCTGTTTCCATGCTTGGATGGCGTTTTCTTGATGGCTCCATAATTGAACTATCATGAAAATATTGGAGCAAGTTTTACAGCTGTATGACCTTAATAACAGCAACCAGTTTAGAAGACAAGAAATTGTGCTTTATCGAGACACTATCTCTAGGAAGATTACCTACCAAGGTTAAAGAGTTCAACCTATGCCATTCTGTAGAGTATGTGTAGAGGTTTTTATCTCAGGAAAATGTCTTGAAATTAAATGTGGCACTTAATAAAACTAAAACTAAGTGAAATTTGACAATTTGTTTCCTTAAATTTCTGTAAAATTCTAAATCCATCATTTAAACAATTTAAGCAATTTCAAATTTTCCTCTGTCTTGTAGTAGACAATGCATTGAAACTTTAAAGTGGTTTCACTGATTTGCAAAGTTCTTAATTAAAATTATAATTAGCTAAAACCTTATGTGAATTTCAGTGATCTTGTCAAACTTTTGTTGAATTGCTTTTATTCTGTAAAATTCAGAATGCCAAATTTCCTGATGCCTATGAACGTCTTATTCTGGATGTTTTCACTGGTTCTCAAATGAACTTTGTTCGTTCTGATGAACTGTATGAAGCGTGGAGAATCTTCACCCCCCTCCTGAAGTCAATTGAGAATGAATGCCCTACCATTGTGCCCTATGAATTTGGCAGGTAAGCAGCATCACATACTTATTTCTTATGAGATTTAAATATTTGCTTTAAACAAACTGGCTCTAAATCTGTTTGCCAATCTTTGCTTGGATTTAGGTTTGTCTCAGTATTTACATTATTCGGACTATTGTCCTCATCTTCGTTGCCATTTGTACGACGCTTCAAAAATTGCAATATGAGCTCTGATAATAAATACTAGAGAAAACCATTAACCTCAAAAATACTAGTTAAAACCGTTAACATAAAAAAAATTGCAATAGGGTTACTAGTTTATAAATCCTCAAAATTCAGTTGTTCATATGGACACATTCCTAACTTGACTCTTAGAGTTGTGAGTTCATTACCAGGCTACAGCAGTGGTGAACAAGTAACTTGCAGGGTTAGAGGGAAATAACTCATGACTTCCAATCGAGGCTTCCCGCAAGGAATGGAGTACATATACCCCATATACTGTACATACTACCTCATCTCAGAAATATAGACAAGTTTGTCTCAGCTGAGATTTCATGTTGCTCCTATTTTATTAAAATTTATGACTATAAAAAAATAACATTAAAATACTTTTTTTTAAAAAAGGCTTCACAAAGACTTAAATTAACAGTTCTAATATTCATGCCTTTTTTTCCTATCCTCACAATGTTATCTTTTATAATGATTGCTGTTTTTTGTTTTTGTTTTTGTTTTGTTAACCATTTCATTCTTTGATTAATCTTCAGATTGAATTGACACTAACAAAAATCATGAATTTCTTATCTTGATTTGCCTTATGTAGTATCTAATGTTGAACTATCAGTATCTTTTTACATTTTAATATCAACACCTCGGTCAATATAAAAGACAAGGCTCTTTTAGTGTAATTATTTCATTACAAAGAGAAAATATTATTTTAGGAATAAATTGAATGTTTCTTTGAAAAAGATGCAAAGTGGATGTGTGAAAAATTCCTTTTTTGATGTAGGGATTGAAATCTTTCCAAAATTTGCTTGAATTTTAATTTTATTATTTTTGACTCTGTAATTGAACCTCAATGGTTGTGTTCTCCCCCACTTTGTCTTGGAAGAAAATCTTCATGTAAATGATTGTTAATTTTCTCTCTCACTATCACTTCTCAGATTTGATCACCCCCTCCCTTCAACCCTTCTTGCTTTCATGTGGCCTATTTACTCCACCACTTGCTCATTACTCTTCCTTCACTCCATCCCATCAATCCCTATTGCACCCCCCACCCAACATACCAATCTATATTCTGTAATCTCCTCTTATTGTAATCTTGCCTTAGTGCCCCCTCCTCTTTACTGTCAGTCATTCTGCTGTCAATATCTCTTTGTTTGCCCTCCCATTCACCATTGGTCTCTTTGTTTAACCCTTTCTCTTAGCCATCAATCTCACTTTGTTGCCCACCCCGCTCTTTGCCATCAATCTTTGTTTCTCCCTCTCGATCTCTCATTGTTTCCTTCCCCATTTTTCGCCATCATCCTCTTCAACATTGATTTTGTTTTACTTTCTTTCCTCCTCTTCACCATTGATCCCTGTTTGTTTTCCTTCCTCCACCTTCACTGTCAACTCCTCTTTGCCTCCCTTCCTCCATCTTCAATGTGGTTAGCTCCTCTTTGCTCCCCATTCCTCCCCCCCCCCACCGTCGTTGGCTCCTCTTTACTTCCTCCCCTCTCACCATTGGCTTCTCTTTGCCCCTCTTCCTCCTTCTTTCCAGTTTATTTTTATATTACCCCTCCTCCTCCCTTGCCGCCAGCTCCACTTTATGCTACCCCTCCTCCTCTCAATTGGTCCTTCCTCCATAAAAATTCATATATTTTCTTCATTAAGAACATTTTAGTATTTGTACAGTTTTGAGATTTTAAATTATTTTTCCCTTCCTATGCTGTCCTTTCAGTGTGCAGCCATGTAATTGCCAATTACTTAGTCTTAATAACTCTCCATTCTCAAATAAGGTGTTTGCTAAGAAATTTCTGTCTGTTATAATTGACTTTCAGAATTACTTGACATTTTTCTGTTTTAATATTGATTCAGAGATCATTATGACCTATGTTTTTTTGTTTCTTTTTCAATCCAGTCTGCTTTAGAAAAATAGCAACTGCTATGTTGAATAGTAAAGCCACTTTAGAAAACTCAGTATTTATCATATACATAAGAGGATGTTAAAAACTTCCAAAAATATAACAAAATATCCATTTTATTCTTTCTTGGAAACTCTTCTTGATCAAGACCCATATATGATTTTTACTTTATTTTTAAGAAATACAATACTATACATTAAATTTTGTATGGCAGATACTCAAAAATGTATTTGTACAAGTTGTTTCAAAGGTCAGTTAAGAGCCATACATAATACATGCTTGGGTGATCATGTCTCAAGAGACATGATTGACTAGGCAGAAGTTTTTGCCATTGTAGGTTGCCATTACTTTCTATGGTAGACCAGTTGCCAACCAAGTCTAGAGAATCCAATCTGTCCTATTTAACCCATAGCTGGAGGGAGAAGCGATGGATTAATACCCTTTTACAAGGGTATTTGTGCATAAATAAATGCAACAAATTCAACTGGAACCGTTCTTTGATTTCTCATTTCAAGCTATATCCACTGCACCACTGGGTCTGTTTCAAAGCTAATGCTTTCAATTTATACTAGTTTACAACTATTGAGTATCTGTCTTACAAGATGCCATCTGGCATGAAAGTGTATGCAAAACGGGTGTGTCACTGAATTCTCAGAGGTTAGAAAACAATCGTTGATGTTTGCTGAAGACTCATAGTAGATATAAGCTGAGTTAACGTTTAAACAGTGATGGCGTGTGTGCCGAGCAGCCTTGCACATCTGTAAACCCACAAAAAGAACTGCTCGAGTTCATTGCTGGCTAAAAGGCATGGGCAATGGTGGTGACTATCTAGAAAAGTAACATTTTGTAGCTGAATATTTACTCTCTCCAGTAGTATTATACTCCCTCTGTTTGTTGTAGTTGGTTTGGAAATAATCTAATCTAAACTTATTTATAAATGGAACTTTGTGTGTGTCTCCGTTACCTATAGACTCCAAAAGAGCTGAACCGATTTTCTTGAAAATTTACACAGTTGTACTGTAAGCGTCTGAGAGTGTTCTTAGCTAGGTTTTGTGTCGAGGTATCCTCGATAAATACCAATAATTGAAAAAATCCGCTTATAGAAGGAGTGGTCTGATTTTAATCAAATTTGATGCACTCATAGACAAAGACATAAGAAACAATATTCAGAAGTTTCAAGGTTGCAGTTCTTACAATAGTGCAGAAAATCGATGTTTTATATATATATATATATATATATATATATATATATAAAAAAAGGCAAGATGTTTGTGTGTCTGTTTATCTGCCTGTATGTCTGTATTTTTTATTTTTATTTTAGTTTTTGCTTTGGGTTTAGCTATCAGTAGGTATAATTGTAGTTCTAAGTCTCAGCCATGATATCATTTACTCAGAGGACGTATTTAGTCTTCAAAATTCAGTTTACGATGAAAAAAAACTAATTTGATATCAATACCAGGGAATCAAAATTTGACTTACATCCATTCATTTTTCTTTCAGTCTACATTTTCGCTTTAACTGGAAACAACTATTGCTTTTTAGTCTTTCGTGCCAACGTTCCTGGAGCCTGAGCTCCAGGACCATGGATTAGTTTTAAAGCTTTCATTACACCCAAGCAACGCCACGCTATATTGCTAGTAATAAAAAAAGGTGGTATTACTTTCAGAGCGTCCTTCATGTTTATAAAATAAATATCTTGGCAATTAAGTATCTTTTGAAGAATTAGTAAAGTGGTAGAAATAGCCTGAAGCTAATTTTAGAGAGACAGAAAAAGGCATTTTCTGTCTGAGATTTGTATTTAGTTAATGGAAACAGTGAGTAACCGAGACAGCCTCTCAAGGAATAATCAACATGTACCAAAGAAATTAGCAAAAAAGGGAATACAAACTTCTTTTCTTATGGAATTACAAAACTTTAACAAAATATAATAATGATGTAATTTAACAACAGCAATTCAAATGAATAAAAATTAATTTCATGCCTAGGAGGTTGTCTGAGTTAACCCCTAGTGTTTAGTGGGGAGTTCCAAGGAGTTGTCAAATGGGGGTCAGTGTACAAACAAATTGCATAACAATACCAGGTCCACTCAATTTATCTCTGTTAAAATTTGGGTTTGGTATTTCTTCTTGAGATGGTTTAATATGTTAACTATTTGTGTGTGTGTGTGTGTGTGTGTGTGGTTTTTTTTTTCTTTTTTCTTTTCTTTTTTCTTTTTTAATTCAAGGTATTTTTATGCTGTATATTAACTGCCTGGTAGTGTACTGAACCACTCGTCTAATAATGTCTTTTAAAAAAGCGTCAAACTTATTTTAAAAAAGTTTACTATATTTTGTGTATGAAGCATGTGCTCTTTTCATAGATCACCAATCCCACCCATCTTTATTCAGGCACAGTGGACTAATGGATAGATTGAGGAATTGGAAAGCCGAGTTTGAATTCCAGTTGAGTTCATTATATTCACATATGTGTTAATACCCTTAGAAAAGGTATGAATCCATCTCTTCTCCCCCAAGTTATAGGAAAATATTAGGGCAGTCTGGATTTTATAGCCTTGGGTAGCAACCAGTCTAGGAGAAGGAAAGTCTGAATTCAAAACCAGCTCAGGGAGGGTTAATAGCAGGACAGACTGGGTTGTATAGCTTTGGTTGGCAACCAGTCTACTGCAGAAAGAAATAGCACTACTGAAGGAAAATCTCTAAGTGCTCTCTTCCAACATGCCTTGAGTCAGTATGAATGAATAGGCTCAAAAAAAAGTAACATGAGAATAATATCTCAGGTTGATGTGCAATCTGCAACAATGCAGAGTAAGTGACTGATGTTGACTTTCAGAGCTTCTTTGCATTTAAGACCGTTCACTCCCAGTTTTAACCATCTTCTTTGCAAACAATATCGTTTTAATTGGATATTAGTAGCGGTTATACATTTCTGAAGAGAAATTTATGAACCTGATGATACTGGAGGAAGAAAATTTTGAACTTGATCCAAATTTCTTAATTTTTCATACTTTTTAGTTAACATTTTAAATCTCAACATACATGCAAGTTTGAAGGTTCAAAGATATTTTAAATGGGGGGGGGGGCGGTGGTCACTGGGGAAGGAAGAAAAACAAAACCTGATTTAAACCATCTGGTATTTTCTGGCAGTGAGATCTTATATTTTTTTTTTTTTTTTTAATCATGTCATCATAAGCAAGGCAATAAAGCCACTAAGACATAAGGGGGTTACTGAGAGTGAAATAATATGATAAAAAGAAAAACATTAAGGAGTAAAAATCGATAACAAAACAGGAATCAAAAAGACAAGGTAACGATTGACATTGCATTTACATTTTTGAAGATCAAAGTTGACTGGAAAGTAAAAAGCTGGAAGTGAGTTCAACAGTGTGAGGAAAAAAACTGTTAGAATAAAACTTAGTTACATGTAGCTATTTCAATTGCAAAAAGATGATTTTATTGGCAGTCTGGTATTGCATAAAGTCTAGTTAATAATTAAAAAAAAAAAAAAATAAGTCATCAAAACAATTACCATGAAAGTGTTTATAGAAAAGGCACAGCGAAAGTTACTGAAGCCGTGATGCTATGTTAGGACTAATAACATAGCAGATTTCTTTGGATTTTATCAATTTTTAAATATATAACAGGAGCATCGAACAGATAGAGCAGCAAAATTCAAAGCATGAATGGTTGGTGCATAAATATGCAAGAGAGATTCGTGTGAGAAAAATTGTCACGCACAACACAATGAACCAACTTTCCTAGCAGCAGACCTAGCAATTGATTCAATATAATCTTTCATGTTAGCAGAAAACTTTAGTCCAAGAAGGTACAATAAATCACTCCCTTGAAGGTTAGCATCAGTCATGGTAATGGAAGGCAGAAAGGGATCTCTTATTCAATTAATAGTGCAGTTTTAATTTGGAGGCATTAAAATTAGCAAGCCATTTCTTGCCCCAGTTAACAGCAGATTGTAGGTCACTTTTTAGATCACTTGCCAATTTTAATTTATCAAACTGATCAAACTTATTATTTGGGATCAAAAAACAACAAAACTGACATTTAAAGCTAACCAGTTGAATATGTATTAAATATCCGAATCCAGGTATATTTATAAAGAAAATTAAAATTCTTTACACTTGTTTTTTGTAGCAAATACTTAATATACTAGATATTTACTTTTTTAAATATATACAGGTTAAAAGATAGATTAGATCAGTTTCAGATTTTATTAAAGATCAGTTAGGATATAAATAATATAAAAAATTAGAGCTTTTGGGTTCTGAAGTTCTAATATAAACAGTTATAGAATTCGCCAACTATGTTGGAGTAAAGATAAGAGAACAGTGAAAAACAAGTTCATGAATTCAAACAAGTGATACAAAACTAGTTGCTGATGCTTTTTCTTTCTCACTTTGGTTATTATAACTCCATTTTATCTGTTACTAATTAGAAATAACATAAAAACGACTGTTTATTTTGAATATGATATATTTTTTATTCAAAGACTGGGCACATCTACAAAATCTCTTTGTTAAATGATTTCTCCAAATCATTTGACGTCTCCAATCTCCTGCTAAATGTCAACGTTTCATGTCATATCCGTTTACTTGAATATAAATCGTACCTTAGCACCTGCTTCCTTCTTGTGCCTTTAAAATTGTTCCTCGACCTAAGCAACCAAATGTATTAATTTCCCTAAAGCAACACACATGTACTTTTCTTGTCTTAATCATATATCAACCGGATCACTGACCAATTGGCTTTCTTTTACTGTTTTTATGCAAATATGCTCTCCCAACCCCTAGTAAAATCATAGCAAAAATACCAATTCTAAATTTATCAAGTGTATCAAGTTTAAGCAAACATTGACAAAAATCAACAGATACAAATTCCGCCATCTTTCTTGATAAAATTTCACACATGTTATATAACTAAGTTCATTGCCTGATGATGTTGAGAAAGGGGAGCATTTACTTCAACATAATCTCCTACCTTGTCAAACTATTCAGTGATGAATATTAATTATACTGTACATTGAAAACTTTAGATCAAAATCCAGTTAATCATGTCAGGCTGTGGATTTTTTTATGCAATTTGTGTCTGATGGATTCTTTGACATATGAGGGTCCAGCTCTTAAAATTGAAGTCAGACTACCCATGCATGTTTTGATTACAGTAGGGGAGCCTTTGTACAGAACCGGCCACAGTTTTTGGAAGAAATGAATATGGTGAGCCAATGCATATAGTGAGCCACAAGGTCTCCCAAATAAGTTATCCTTCTAGATTAGTTGTCAAGGAAGCCTAAAGAGCCCAGTCTGTCATACTATTTAACTCATAGCTAGTGGTGAAGTGTTTAATTATATTTAAAATTCTCTATGTAAATAAATGTTATTTTATCATTAGGCTGTGGACTAACACACACGAACACAAGTTGAGGGAGAAGAGGTGAAAAAAGTATTGTCCCAACCAAAATGGGGTGCCAAAACAAATTCTGATGTTTTGTCAAAGTTCAGGTAGAATGTTCGGCTAAAATCTCCCTAGTCTATCTTTGTGTGTTTATGTGTATATCTCTAACATGAAGAAACTAGTCATTGTGACCGAAGGTTTTTGCATACTGATGTTGTTCAAACTATTGATCATGCCTGATGATGCGTTCTTTACAAGAAACTATAAATAAGATCTGCTCAACATAATTGTAGAATAAAACACTGATTCTGTGGGTGTTGAACAAATACAAATGTGCCCAAACAGGCGTCTGCAACAGGGATTCGCTAACTGCTCTATCAGATAGGTGTGTTCATAAAATAAATAGTCAGTCATTATATATTTTTAGGATTAATACAAATATAAACTGATTGATGTCATATTCAGCACATTAACTTTAGAGTTTAGTAACTGAACGGTTTTATAACTTTTGTCTGCTCATCAGGAGGCTTTTAGTAATTGAGGGCTGATTTTCTCATTTTTACTATTTTTATATCAAGTTAAAAAAAAAAATGTGCACTTTTGGTTGTTTATATATAAATTCAGAATTCAGCCAATTTTTATATATATTAAGAGTTTTATAATTTGCTTGAAGCATTGTGTATATGTGTAGGTATTTGAAGGCTATCACAATGCATTTAATAAAATAAAGGAAGGTAAAGAAGGCGTTTGGTCTTACCTATTTATTATTAATATTTCAAGATCAGAATCTCATCTTCAGGATGATAGGAGAGCTTGATTTTACGTCCGTTGGTGGACCATGCCTTTAAACAAAAGGTCCTCTTTCACTGCTACTGCTGTTAATTGTAGTGAATTTGTGTGTGTGTGTGTGTGTGTGTGTATATATATATATATATATACCTGTTAGTGTGTGTTTATGGTTTATATAAGTGTATGTGATAGTAGGATTAGGCTTATTAACCTTCCTTTATTTTACTAAACACATTGATAGCTTTCAAATACCTACCCATACACCATATATATATATATATATATATATATATATATACTCACAGAAATTAGGCAAGATTGTCATATGGTTTCAATTATTATAACTTGTATTTTCTAATCCATTATAGTAAAGGGACATTTAAAATTTGATTTAACGCCCTTTTATGCAGACCGTTATGTAAAATAGATTCATATTAAAAATGATTCATTTATCTCTTCTAATGCTTTTAGGCTCATGGTAAACAGCTGATTTTGTAATAATTCAAAAATATGCAAGTATATTTTGAATAGAAATAAGTTTAAATTCCTAAATTTATTTTATCACTTTCTAAGCTTTCAAAGAAGGTAAATTTTGTCATTAATCTTAGGAGATTCAATTTACAAAGTATCATTCTGCAGATACATAATGTTTCTAAAACGTTTACTATTCAAATTAATGGATTTTTCTAATGTTGCATGAAGTTAAAAATGGTTCTATATACTGTCTCTCTTTTCATCTTCTACCCCCCACACCTTTCTCTCTCCTTTTCAGTCCCTGTGGGGTTCTCTTTCTCCCTCCCTCTCTTTTCTTCTCAGTTCTTATATTTTTCTTTTTCTTCAGTTCCTTTGTCTTTCTGTCTTCCTCACTTTCTTTTCAGTCCCTCTGTTTTTCTTTTTCTTTTTTCTTGTTCATCCCTGAGCTTTTCTTTCTTTCTCTTTCCTGTCTAGTCCCCGTTTTTCTCTCACTCTCTTTTCAGTCCCTCTGCTTTTCTCTCTCTCTCTCTTTGTGTATCTACTAGGAAACACAAGACAGAAAATCTTAGTTTTCAAGATTTTTTTTTTTTTCGAAATGTCATTCCTTGTTGACACCTGTAATAACAGTATGTTTTTGATAGGACAGAAGACTGACACTAAATTTCCAGAAAAATTCCATTAACTTGACCTGGAATTTTTAGCAGAAAATAGCAAAGCATTTATGTCTTTCGTTCTTGTGGCATTCATTTTTCCTGGTTTCTTTTCAATGTTGTTTTCTCTGCCTTTAATCATTTCATTTTATTTTTTTTATTATTAATGAAGAGTTATATTGTTGTGGATTCCAGGTGAGAAACCACACAAAAAAATAACAAAAACAGGTATGGAGATAGAAAACGTAAGTTATATTGAACAAGATATACAAACTGGAATACGGGTTAGTCAATTCAGGAATACTATTAGTAGAAATAGTCTTCTACTAATACTATATAGTCTTGAAGTGAAATAGTATATCCAGGTAATGAGTCTATATCCAACAACTCCAACTAACTCTGCACCAACTTACTGACCAACTACTTTACTGCTCTACAACTACTTTGCAACTACACAACTACAATATTTAGTTGGTCTTCGGGCCATATAGCCCGGCCAAAAATATGTCTATCGTTACCCAGTTGTGACTCTACCCTTCGGCATAGCCACGACTGGGTTAGTGCTCTTTGCCTGAAGGCAGAGAGCACTCTCCGCCCGAAAGCAGAGAGCTGACAATGGCAATTGCAAATACACAACTACTGCCATTCTCTGTATAGGCAGGTTTATATGTACACATCAGGCGAGTCCATTCTTATGTGTAAAAAGGGGTGATCCACAACATATATGCTTATATTATTGTTTATATTATTAATGAAGATGATAGTGTTTGGCTATATGGTAGCTTAAGGAAGTTAATATTAGCAGAATTGCTCAAATCGACATATGAATGGTATGGTGGATATGCAATGTCAGTTTTAGTGATAGAAAATCATCAGCAGAGTTAACAAATAGGTTGGTATTGCCAATATAACAGATGCTGTACATCAAGCTTAGATGATTTGGGCATGTTAGGAAAATGAACATAGAAAACCCAGTCAGCAATTGTAGGTTTATTGAGGTCGATGGCCAAAGACGGATATGGAGATCATGTAAAACATGGACCCAGCTTATCAATAACGATTTAAAGAAGTTGAGATTGCAGCCAGGTCTTATACAAAAGTGGGCAACCTGGAAAAGAGCCATCAAGAAAACCCCATTCAACCAATGCTAGACAGACATTAAACGATGATATTAATAATGATACAACAATTTATTTTACGTTTTCTTTTTCACTTACTGTTGATTACTTTCTTCACCTGTGAGAACCTGAAAAGCTCTCTTGTCCATTACCAAAATCACTGGGAGAGCCTAGATTATATAAAAAATTGTCCAAATATTTTGTTTTTGGGACTGCTTTCTGCTATACTTTTAGCCATTATTGAGGATAGATTTTATTTTACATGTGACTGAATATGTGTAGTGTTTATGTGTCTGCATAGTTATGTGTTTGTTTTATATTCTGAACTTGGTAAGGGCATTGTTGCTAGGCTCATAGTTGATATTATTCAATATTGGATTTTTCTTTATTTATAATCCTTCCATTATTTAGTTTTTTGTTTTTTTGCATGTGGATGATGCTATGATATTTGTGCTATCAACAAGTATGTTATCGATAGTTTGGTAAGTATCTGTACATATTTAAATGAGATTAAATTGAACTTTGGTCTAGGAGGTGCAGAGTTAAACTTCATGTCAACCACATGGTGGTGTGTCCAATGTAATTATTTGCAAATCTGGATTGATCAAAAACACAGTTCTTCAAAGAAAAAAAAAAAATATATATATATATATATATGTTTTTAAAAAATTTCTAAATCATTCATCTTTAAAAAAATCTTTGAAGAAGCTTGTTAAAACTGAAACATGTTAGATTATACTTTTTTCCTACATGTTCTCCACTCATCCATGTCAGATTTCAATCCAGATATTCAACTCATATATATATATACATACACACACACACACACACACGACAAGCACTGTCCTCTCTGGATATAATGAAAAATTCTTTGGGATAAACAAACTAATTAACTTATGTAATTTGATTTATGTAAATATTTATCAGGAGGAATGATTTTGATAGATTATCTTGTAGGTTATGTCAAAAAGTACCTTTAACTGGATGTAATTCTTTCAAAAGAGCCTCCCAAAAAATTTTAAAATAATTTAATTCATTAGTTCATAAGTCCTGAAAATCTTATTAAAACGAGATTATCATTTCATTTTTGCGAGAATTCCCTAAACCCTGTTTTTGATTTTTCTTTTTTTAACCACGAGGAAAGATGCTAAATTTCTCATGGTAATCTTTGACTAAAAAAAAAAAATATATTTTTAATCCAAATTTTGAATGGATTAAAACATTAATAAAATAATTTAAAAAATACTTCAATCTTTCCTCTTAATGATAACAAATATTGTTTTCATCATGCTATGATGTTTTTTAGTGAAAAAATTTGGTATAGCTATTTTAAACCAAACCTTTTTCCATCAGATTCCAAACTGGTTAACTAATCTATATATATTTTTTTCTGCTTAATTTTTTTTTCCTTTTGCTGACAGCCATAGATTTTGTCCAGCAAAAGGGGCAGTCCACCATGTGAAGTACAAATTGGAGATATAAAAAATGAGCAAGTGCAAATTTTGAATATTCAGAAAGTGTTTTAACAGAGGATGGAAAATGACAGAAATCCAAAAGTACATTGGGATAAAAAAAAAAGCTGCCTTCAGAATCTAAGCAAAATGTTAAGAAACAAGAAAATTTCATTAAAATCAAAGAAAAGAATACTGAAATGTTACATAATCAGTCCTCCTATATGACAGTGAATGCTTGACAATCTAATCCCAGATGAAGACTTGAGGCAACAAATGTGGCTCTACAGAAGGATGTTGAGAATACTATGAACTGAAGATGTGAGTAACAATGAAGTTTTATGGAAAATGGAAACAAAAATGACAATTGTAATTAACATCTGAAAGAGTTGAAATTATAGGGCATATAATAAAAGTTTAGAAAATCTAACACACACAGGGGACATACTGAAGGTAGAAGGGAAAGCAGTGTATAACCTACCTTATGAGCTTGAGTAAATGGATGGCAGAACATAGTTTAGGAAATATGAAAGACAATTTTTATTAAAAGCTATAAAGCCAGGAAATTGTGGAGAGCCATAATAGCCTACAACCTTAATGGACATGATACACAGAAGAAACTTTATTCTGATTCTTATCTCTCTCGGTGCTTTAAGTTTGTAAACATTTTATCCATTATTATGGCTCAATCATGGTCACTACCCTTTTACATACTAATTAAATCCAGAAGATGGCCCTGACCATTTGGCTTGTATAGTGTGTGTGTGTATATATATATATATATATATATATATATATACATATATACATACACTCAATACAAAGCTAAACACCATTTAAGGTAGGGGGGTTACTTAGTGAGATTGTAAGGAAAGAGGAGGTAAGAGTATTTTGAAAATGAGTAGGATAGATATTGGTTGATCAATATGGTTGTTAGGGAAATATATATTCAAGCATGTCTGGTTGAATAATTTAAGCATATTATGTCTATTTTCATTTTAATCCTCAAATTAATTTCTTGATGTTGTAATTAAAACTATCAAGGGAGGCAGTATAGTTTTTCTCATTCTTTTTATTTTTCCAAGTATTTTCAGCGTCATCCAAGATCATCTTCAGGTGTGAATTGCTCAGACAAAAAAATTGTTGCAATTGACAGTTATGAATTTTTGTATGTGCATGGCATGCACTATGTAGGAGAGGGAAATTAATTTATATTTGTTAAAAAAAATTTTTTTTTAAATTACAATTTAGATAATTTAAAACCTTGTTATAGAAATTTTAAAACATTATTGCTAAACTAATAATTTTATTCAGTGTTGCAATCTTTTTGTATAGAGGGCTTCAAGAATTTGAATTTTTTTATTTTCATGGTGGGGTATACTTGTATTGTCAATTAATATTTCTATAAATCATGAATGCAATACAGAAATATTCCTTTAAATGTTGAAAATTCAAGCTTGAATTTGTAAGTCTCTTCGATAACGTTGTTGTCATATAACCAAAATATATATTTACTTTTTTGTCAGAGATGCAGTCTCCCAAAAGGCATTTAAATTAATATATGATTGATCTTTATATCAGGAAATCAGTTAAGTGCCATATGTGATACACACTTGGGCGATCATGTCTCTATAGTGACATGACTGGCTCAGTAGAAGATTACTTTCTGCAGTGGACTGGTTATCAACCAAGGCTATAAAACCCAATCTGTCCTCTTATTTGACCCGTAGCTGGATGGAAATACCCTTTCCCAAGGGTATTTGAATGCAATGAATTCAACTGGAATTCGAGGTCCTTGGTATGACTGTAAACTGCATCCGGCAGCAAGCTCTCTGTTTGAGAGGTTATGAGGAGCATGGAACCATCTCTTAGTTGCTGTTGTTCCCAGGTCCACCCTGACCCGTGGTGGTAGCACCTGTTAGGGTCCCAGCTATTGGCAAATAGTTACCCCCCACAAACTGGGGTCAAAACACTAAAACTATAAAAATAGACTTTTATAGAAAAATATACATTCTTAAATGTAAAATATTACCAACAATAGTTTTGAAGAAAAAAAATTACCACCAATACATTTTTAAATACAAAACTAGAAGACATTTTCAGTTTCTAAAATAAAAAAATTTCATCCAAATCTGACTAAATCAACCTTCTTACTATAACCGAACATTAAAAAATAATATCTTAAAACTCTACCTTTTTGGCATTAAATAGCCCACAGAGATTGATATGCCGTTAAACAAAACTCAACTGGAATTTGAACTCTGCTCCCCGATTTGTCATATTGAGTCAATATCCACTGCATCACAACATGTTGTTGTTTTGCAAAACTTTAGATGACAGAGAAGAGTTAGTGAAGATTAAGTTGGTTGCATTAAACTTAGTATGGAATTAGTTTTATTTTTTTACTGGAATCAGTGGGGATATATTAGTACTTACGATTTGACTTGTTTGTAGTTAGTGTATTTGATTGCAGTATAGTAGTGTTGGTATGTTTAGGATTATTTGAAGTATCATGTCCTTTTTAGTTTATGTTAATATCTCTAGTGGCTCGTTTAATTTGTTAATTGACAATGTAGTAAGGAAAGTCATTATTAATAAGATTTTGTTTGTTTTTTTTTTTTTGTTTTTTTTTTTAATTCGGTGTAAAAAAATTATTTTCATGAAAGTTTTAAAATATCTAAATTTAATTTTTTTAACATTAGAATTATGTTTTAAAAAATGTAAATTGTAATCTAAAATAAATGTAATTTTACAAATATAAATTACCTCCCTTTCATAGTGGCAAATTTTGAATTCAGTGTTCGATGCTCATACATGAAAATTCATTACTGTCAATTTAACCCGTAAATATAGCATAGTTGACACTGTATTTTTATCATATAACAGCCTTGATAAGTCAGAACATCCTAATAGTGTTCTCTCAAAACTTTGAAGTTTGCATGAACCTGCTCAGTTAAAGTGACACATTTTTTGCTTAATGCTTTCTCAACCCCGATATCAAGCACTTTGATTTAAAAAAAAACAAAAAAAAAAAAACTTGCTTGCCAAAATAAATTTTATTACTAAAACAACTGAAAAATAGCAACCTTGGTACTAAACATTATCACAACTCAATACACACACACACAAGTTTCATTAGAACACGAGAAAAATTGAATAAAATGTTTAATTGCAGTTGTTTTAAATAAAACTGGCATTAAAGAGGGATTGCTGCTCAAATACACACACATTTATCTCTCTCTCTCTATCTATATATATATATATATATATATATATATAAATGCACATATTGTTTCTCTCTTTCTATTTTCATTTGTCCATCTGCTAACTCTTATTTTTATTTAAAATATCACACCCTTACAAAATCAATATAGAAATGGCATAAATATCCCTTTGAAATAGTGAAAGTGTGTTCCTGCACCCACATATACATACATTAATTTACTAAGTTTTTTGTTTTTTTTATTTGTTGAAAATTTGTGTTATGGGGTACATTCAAAGTCAGGATAGCAGGAAGGGTTTTGTAATTTGATAGTGCCAAATCTTCTTACCTTTCAACTAAACTCCCTCTGTAACTTAGCAATAGAAACGCCACAGCAATTCCTCCCACAAAACCAGCCTCATCTCCTCCTCTTCATTTCCTGAGGCAAAATGCCAGAGCTGTTGTTGACCAGGTTTGAGAACACCGAGGTATCCAACAGAGATGACAATTTGCATATTTCTGAGGAGAATGCAAATAGGTGGGGCAAAGTGTTTTTTTTTTTTTTTTTTTGCATTACTATGTAAAGTCATTTAAATTTTCTTTAACTATTCTCTGCACATGTACCAACCTGTTTCTTGGATTTATTGGCTCCTTATAAAGTCATTTCACTTTAACGTTGATGCTTTCAACTTTGTGTGTGAGAAACATTTTGCTTTTAAACGATCTGCATTTTGTCTTAAGTTTTTGCTGTCTTTCAAATACACACAAATGGAAATCTAGTCATTGAATGTTCTTCAATTTCACTGTTTTTATTGAACATTTAAATTACCTGCAATTTATTCAAAGTTTTGATCATGACTATTCTTACTCGGATAAGAAAACATTCAATTTTGTGTATGTCCAATAGAATTTTGTCTAAACCCAAACTAACATAAAATATCCTAATTACTCTCTTTACTAAATCGTTTTCCCAGGTGATTTTAAAAGAAAACATTTTGGACACTATCTACAATTTGATATAGACAGGGGTTTTTTTTTTTTTTTTATATCAACAAAAGTCAAGCTTTGTCTTTTGACACTTAAGCCAAGAAAATTATAGAGTAGGTGATTTCTTTTCTGAATAAATGGACTTGGTTTCATTGTTCTCTTAATGGAATTCCTGTCAAAAATCTGAATAATTTATTCATTCATGTAAAAATGTCTATTTTATGTTTGTTCTTGAGGGTGGATTTAAGATATTCACTCACATGGGTAAATTTTACAAATTTTTGTAAAATTTATCTAATTATTAATATATACAAAATGTCAAACTATATATATCAATTTATAACTTTTGATGTATATATTTTTAGACAAAAAATAGGGATAATGGCTCTCCACAGCTTTCTTTTAGTTTGTGTAAATAATGCAATAATGTGTTTTAATCATTTCACCCTAAGCAATGCAGGAATGCCATTCGTACACGGGGGGTGGGGGTTACAAGAAGTGAAAGAGAAGACTGAAAATATGAACAGGATTTAAGAAAACAAGATTGCAATTGATGTTGCATTTATATTTTGAAGATTATAGTTTTTAGGGAAGCAAACAAATGGAATGTATTTCCATAGGTGGGAAGTGTGAATAAAGAAACTGTTGAAGTAGAAGTGGTGGATGCATTTAGCTTATTTTGACAGTAAAAGAGTGGGACCTAGATGCCAATCTAGTAGCACGCTTAAATTCATGTAGTTGGTGTATCAGGAAAAAATGCTTATCAGAGCAGTTATCATAAAAATGCTTGTAGAAAAGACAGAGGGAAGCTACGTCACACTGGTGAGAAAGTGACTGAAATCAAGATGCCTAGTTAAAGTTGATTACATTACAAATTCTTTTTTCGATTTTGTCAAGAACCTCGAGATGAACAGCAAATGCATCAAACCCTACATGGCAGCAGTATTCAATGCACAGACAAATAGTAGATTTGTAAATGGGCAAGATGGATTCAGACAAGAAAAATGTTCTAGCACAATATAATGACTCAATTTTCGTTGCATTAGATTGCTATTAATTTGGGCTATTAATTTGGTTTACAGTATTGACATTATTTGGACTATTGTCCTCATTTTTGCTGCCATTTATATGATGTTTTGGCCATTGTACACTCCAGCCTTCTTCAGGTACTAGGAATTTCAAACTGAACCCTTTATTACAATCACTGGGGTAGATCTTCCTCACTCCTTGCGTAAGGTTTCGATTGAAAGTCATGAGTTATCTCCATCTAACCCCACAAGTTACTTGTTCACTACTGCAGTAGCCTGGTATTGAACACACAACTCTTTGGGTTTGCAGGGTTAGAGGGAGATAACTCATGACTTCCAATTGAGGCTTTATGCAAGGAGTGAGGATGATATACCCTAATGATTGTAATAAAGGGTTCGGCTCAAAATTCCTAGCACCTGAAGAAGGATGGAATGTACAGTGGCCGAAATGTTATACAAATGGCAACAAAGATGAGGACAATAGTCTGCATAATGTAAATACTACCTCATCTCAGAAATATAGATAAATACTGATATGGTTTAGTTGCTTCACTTTAAGTCAGTGGCGGACATAAGTTTAAGAAGTTGTAGTTTGTTTTTAGGCATTAGAATTTACAAGCCCTTTCTTGCCCCCACTTAACCATTGATTAGAGGTTCTTTTCAAGAGCAGCTGTCAGGGAATTAGTTTCTTGTCACCTTCTCAATGGTTTTTCTAGACTGGATGGTAAACAAGGCTAGAGAGTCCAATCAGTTCTGCTATTTATCCTGTAGCTGACAGAATACATTAATTCAAACCTTTCCCAAAGGTATAAGTGCAAAATGAAGAGTCACAGATTAAACTTGAACTCTGCATGAGAATTACACTTCTTGCTCTATTAACCATCATTTCACTTTTGCTTTCATACATTGGTTGAATTAAGACAAGTAATTGCTTGAGAACACACAAATAATGATAGGCAAATCTATGGAATTTTTCAAAATAATTGTTTACATAATTTGAATTTGGAGTAATGTCCTCATCTTCATTACTATCACAATGTTTCAGCTGTTGTGCTCCATGGCTTTATTCATGTGTCACTCAGCCTGGATAATGTTTAATGCTCTTTTTTTTTTTTCTTTTTTTTTTTTTTAAATAGTACTTGCAGTAGTGTAGAGTAAATAATACACCTCAGGTTACTAAATGAACTAAACCTGAAAGAATGGAAGAACCTAACAAATTATTGTATGATGTTTTTGATGTGCTTACACCCCAAGAATTTGTTGAACATAGTAGTACAATTTTTAGAAAAAAGAAAATGTATAGAAAAACTAAAGGTTGATCTTAAACGTAAAAGATCCAAAGTTAAGTACATTGGTGAACACACCAGAAAGAGGAGGGGATGATAACTAATAAATAAAATTAAATATTTATTAATAGAAAGAAATCTCAAAAGGAGGGGATTTTGTGGAGTAAATGCTCTATTCTCTCCAAACCAAATCCTAGTGACAAAAGAACTTGTCTATAGACTTAAAGAACTTCTGTGAATCTGAAAAATCTCAATCAGTTTTCAGAGTATTCCTTGCAGATGTCACTGCAGGTGCCTAAGCAAGATTTTTTATAACCTGCTAGAAAACGAGTTCTGTTTACTTATCTAGGCTATTGTTGAGATAAATTTTATCTTTAGACATGGGCAGCAGGACCAGATGAAATGAGTCGATGACAGGATGTGGTAAAATAAAGGGTTCAATTCAAAATTCCCTGAAGGTTGTTCAGAGTGACAGACACCTGAAGAAAACTGAAAAGTACAATAGTCAAAACTTTGTGATAGTAACAACAAAAATAGGAATATTAGTTTGATTGTACATTATTTAAGCAAGTGGTTCTCACCCCCCCCCTTCTTTTTAACCATGAACCACTTTTACACTTTTAAAAAACATTTTTTATTTTCTATTTGTGGACCTCCATACCCTCATAACCATTCAATGAAAAAAAAAAAAAAAATAAAGCTTTTGTTTTTATTTTTTACTAATAGATAAGTTTAGGAATTGTATGTTTTATTTTGAAATAAAACAAATTTAATGAAAATAAATTTGTATTTGATAACTAAATTGTATGGGACACTTGTGTACACTCATAAAATAACTCATAATAAACCATTTTAAATCATCTGAGTAATTAATAAATTTTTAAAAAGTGCAGATTTATTTCATGAGATTCTTATGACTGATGCTGTTTTGTGGGTTGTTTGTTTTTATATTCAACTCCATTGATGTCAAAGATCACCCATTTTGTTTTTTTGAGAAAAATTTGGAATGATTATTTGTTAATCTGCACAGTTTTTGTGACAGAATATTCAGTCTTATATTTTGAACTCTCAAAAATACAGGTCCAGTACTATACACACTAATATATTCAACTTGGTAATAATCTATTATAGTTACTAATATAGTTTTGTTTTTAAAGAGTGATACTT
Organism: Ascarosepion bandense; assembly: GCA_037127315.1. NCBI lineage: Eukaryota > Metazoa > Mollusca > Cephalopoda > Sepiida > Sepiidae > Ascarosepion > Ascarosepion bandense. Next base: position 3,305,356 of record JBBBDQ010001588.1, read on the forward strand.
ATATAATATTTTCAGAATGCAACTTGAAAATGTTTTACATGGAAAACTGAAATCTTTTCTGATTACTGAAATCAATTCTAGAGAAATTTTAAAACTTTCAATTAAATCCAAAACTAAGCTGTTCTCTATTAATCCTCTGAGAGACTACATTTTAGTTTCCATCAGCATGGATAATGCTAATCTCCATGAGAGTTACTCATTGTGCCTTCTCAGACTAATATTTTTGACTGAAATGAAGTGGAAAAACTATATTGTATTCATTGCTAAGTGAAATCCTAAGAAAGTTGGTTCAGTCATACAAGACAATTTTTTCTCTTCACAATCTATTCTACAGATCTGTAAGTCTACCATTTATCTATACTTAAAAATATTGTTGCCACATATCATCCAATACTCCTGCTATATCTCTAGAGCTCCTTGATAAAATTCAAAGGAGTATCCACAATATCACTGGTCTTGACCTGGCATCTCGTCTTCAGTCACTATCCTACCACCATAAAATTGCCTCCCTGTGCTTTTTCTATAAATACTTTCATGGTAATTATTTAGATGAGTTCTTTGCTATGGTACCTAGACTTTATAAATTTAAGTGCAGTACTAGATTGGCAATGAGGCTTCATCAATTTTCATCTGAGTTGGCTAGAGACATAACTTTAAGTTCTGTGCTAACAATTTTTCTCTTGCTTGTGAAACTCTCTTCTGGATCCATGCTTTCTAGTTCCATCTTCAAAAATTTAAATGCAATGTCAATTGCTATCTACTGTCTTCCTGATTACTATTTTATTGTTTTCACTCTTTAATAATGTTTCTGTTTTCTAATTCTTCCACACCCTGTCACCCCTTGTGTCTTAATGGCTTTACTGCCTTGCTTGGAGTGAACTTGATTTAAAAAAAAAAAAAAATTAAAAATATATATTTTATTTTAATGCTATGTCCTTTCAAGGCATAGGCAATCATGGCTTTCCCCAGAACCCTTTTCTTTGTTTTCTGTGAATTACCATGACTTTTATCATGGTAATTCTACTGGCTTCTATCCAAGGCTAGAGAGCTGCTCAGTGACCTTGATATATTTGGGAAGGCTATTAGAATCAATAACGTATACTAGCAGCAAACTGCCTGCTATTCATCCTGGGGTTCTTGACAAAATCCAAAGGAGGATCTGCAATATAATTGATTCCAATATAGCAGTCACTTTCTCACAAATAGGATCTGGCTTCCCTCTACCTTTGCTACAAATATTTTCATGGCTTCTGATGACTGCATTGCTGCACTTCACTTTGTACTATGATATCAACCAGATACAATATAAATGACTATGAAAATGTTTGAACTTGTTGAACTGCTTTAATTATAATTTTCTTCATATACTTTCTGCCACACCTCTTGTGTCAAGCTTATGTAGCTCTATACCCTCCTTGGTTGTCCAAGATGACTAGTACTGCGGCTAATTGATGGAGTGATCTCTTCAACCATGATTTGCTTTACCCTACTTTGTGATTAGGTTGATTGTAAAATGATTGATTCGTCACCAATTTTCTCATATTGGGCTAGTTCAAGACGTATTTTAAAAAATAAAACTTGAAGTAATATAAAAAAATATTACTATTTTTATATCGAGTACTGTGTACAATGGTTTGTTAGTAGATGTTAGCATGCAGGTGTTTGTCAACCCAATTCATTCCCAAATAGGAATGGTTAAGCTGGTAAGGTTTGACTTGCAGATTTAGTGAAGTTTGTTTAGCTGATTTGGTAAATTGGGCTCAAGGCTGATGTTGGAGTTTCACTTTAGCAGTTAGTCACATGCATTGTCTTCTATTTATTGATGTCTGCCAAAAACTGCTGTAGAAGTATGATGCCATTGATAGAATTGTTATTTCCCCTCATCTGTTATCTTCATTGTCTTTGCTCCTGAGAATTTTCCCCAATTTGAAAGTTCCCTCCCTTTCTCAAGTGACGGTTGTAGGCATTACTACTTCTACAGCTTCTTTCTCCTCCTTGATGGGTCATCAGTGCCTGCTGCTCTTCAGTAGATGCAGTCAGCTCCTCCTCTTTGCTTAATCTATCTTCTAATTAAAAAACATCTATTGTTCCAAATGTACTTTTTTCTTCTTTCAGGTTTGATAGTTGAATAAACAATGGACCTTCTCCTCTTCCCTGATCCATGTTCACTTTCTCAGGGAAAATCTTGTAGCTTATATTATGTTGGGAATCATTCAGCAGAAATATCAAAATGTCACAATGTGTTTTTATCAAAACAAATTAGTATTCATTGTTTTCAATTTCAATACTTCTGCAAGGAGATTCACCAAATCAGTTTTATATTTCCTTCCAGTTTGGAATTAGACACGAGAAACCTCACTTTTCATTCTTTGATCAAAACATTCTTTAAGTAACCTTTTTGCCTCTTTACTGGGATTTAGAATTTTTACTGGTTTAATCAATCAACTGTCAACCCCTCGCCTGTTGTACAAATTAAGTAGTGTTCTTAGCTAGCTATCTGATTTGTTTTAGAATCTTCAATTCTCTGAGAACAAAGTCTCATTCTTTATATCTTTAATCCCTTTTCATGTTTATCAGTATGTTTTTTTTTTTTTTTTTTTTTTTTTTTTTTTTTTTTTTTTTTTTTTTTTTAATGCAAAAGCTGTTACTATTTTGGCTGCTGGTAATTAATAATATTCCATCTCCAGGTAAATCCATCACTTTTAATTAAGGGGACTTTGCTGATATAGTCATGCATATTACTGTTATTAGTTGTACTTCGTTATACTGTTCTTACTGTAAGTATATACACCCAGGCACAATATTTTTGTAAAAATAGTGCAGTGCAATAAATACTTTTAAATTAGGAGAAAAATTGCTATATTTATGTGGAGAGAGTATTAAATATTGCAGATAGTGTTTATAGATACAGGCTGTGTGGAGATAGGTTCGTATATAGTGACTGGTCAAACAGTAGCGACACATAATTTGAAGATCACTTGAGGTATAAAACTGATAGTTACCATGTAGTGTTGATTTCTAGGTCTTCAGATGTGTGTGTGTGTATATATATATATATATATATATATATAGTAGATTCTGTTATTATAAGCAATAAATGAGGGTCAGCAGTAGATGGTGCTCTTTGTTTTACATAACATTAATGCATGCTTGTTCTGTGCAATTGTGAAGAAAATCTTGTAAGGGGAAGATATTTCATTTGTGCTTTCTTGAGTGTGATACTAGACCAGCCTTACTGTAGGCGACAAAGCCACATTGACAGATGAAATTTGTTCAAGCAGGATTTTGATGACATCTCTGCTTCAGAGCTTGATGAAACTGATCATGGTGCTTTAGTTTACTATTTTTCTTTAACTTAATGAGACATGTTCTATGCCACTCCTGTTGGCTTAATTCTTTAATATCCCAAGTTTTCAGATCAAAGTTGAGACATTTTAAGTTGTCTTTCAATTTGTCTTTGTAGCATAAAAGTAGACATCCAACTGAATGCTTGGAGTTTGGTTGTTGTTCATACAGGACCTTTTTGGAAGCCTATCCTCATCCATTTTCACATGCCCAGCCTACCTAAGTTGTATCTTTGCTAGAATTGTTTCAATGTTTGTGATTTCTTTCTCTCTCGCTCTCATATATATATAAAAATCACTCGTTTCTGATGAAGGACCGAGGGCGGTCTGAAATATAAAATACAATAATAAAAATAAACAAATACTGTCCCAAAAAAAGTACATTTTTAAATTCAAAACTTATTTTTTATTATTAATATTCTTTCCTATACATACATATTTTACAAAGGAATCCTTTGTAAAATAAAGACGGAAGCTGATGATGGTTCGCCTGAAATAGGCCTATATTTCTGATTCACCATGAATAACGTGTCTGCCTTAATTTTTCTTATATTTGCTTTATATGTATTTATATGCTTAGAGCTCTCCTAGAGTTATCCTACCACTGTATGTACAGGATACTCCTTTGGATTCTTCTATACCCACACTGCATGCTGAGATATATAGCATAGTGTACTGCACTGCACTTGCTCCTCAACTTAAGTGCTAGTCCTAACATCTCATAATTTCTTATGGATTTTCTACTACTTTGTCTATACAATCTAGTATTATTCTAATGGAATATTATGCCTGTTCTCTTAACTATTTCTGAATGCTTTCAATCATTTGCTACTCTGAAAGGACTCAATAGTAGAGAACTGTCAATACCATCTTATACACAACGGCATCATCTTTAGATGGAAGAGTTACTTTTGGTATGGTTAGTGTTGGTTCATTTTGCTTACCCTACAATCATTTGTCTCACATTATTGTAAACTATCTACTTTTAACCCTCTAGGGCCATTCGTATCATATTTGATACAGTATTTCCCTATAAGGAAACATTTGGTATTTCCCTATAAGGAAACATTTGGTATTCATTGACTGAGCAGTCAGTACTGCTTTCATTTGAAATTTATAAAATATTTCTCTTAAAAAATTTTTCAGGAAAATATTTCTTTCAAGGCTTGTTTTCATACTGTATCAAATATGATACGAATGGCCCTAGGGGGTTAATAATCCATCAGAATTTGTTTAAAAGCATTTTCATTATAACTAAGCAACAAATGGTATATAGTCCAGTATGTTTTTTTCATTAAAATTGTACAGAAGCCACAATGAAGTAACAAATATATTGGCTATTATATGATGTGGGCACATGGCCGAGTGGTTAGAACATTTGCTTTCTGACCATGAGGCCCAAGTTTGAATCTCACCATGGTTGATTGTCAGGAAGTTGAATTCTTGATGTGATCAGTCTGGAGGAGGTGATCCCAGTGGGCAGCACCTATAAAAAAATACCTGAAAACCATACCACTGGTTGACCCAAGCCTTGTGAGTGAAAATTGGTAGACTAGACCTTTAGGGAGCTGTCAATGGTTGTGCTCACAGTCATCATGACTGAGGGCTTGAAAATCCTGGTCTTGTTCAGGCTGTTCTTCATGCTAGATAACCTGCTCTCTCCCAGAAACTGTAACTAAGGTTCGTTGAGCATAGTTGCAGTATAAATCACAATTGGGCTCTGGGAGTATACCTGAGCAGGCGTCTGCAATAGGGATTAACAGCTGCCCTAATAGACAAGCATCCTTGGATATGGTTGTTGATTAGTCTCAAGTAATTCCTTGATTTGATTTTTGTAAACCTCTTAGAAACCTGCATGAATCTTTGTCAACCACTTTCAACATGCAACCATTCACAGCATCCTCTATGTAAATTCTGTATTTTGCTTCATTTTTTTTTTCATTTGAACCAGCCTTTAAAAGGTTAATCATAATGAAAACATACCATTTTTTTTCTTTTTTTCAATGTTATAATCAAGCAAATGTATAATTTTTATTTTTGAACATGTTGAAATGACAGTTGTGACAATCCAATAAAAATCTTTTTAAAAGAATTTAGTTAATCTTATGCATGCTTAATGTCATCTCAGTAAATGCAAATATTTTTTAGGAAATGTGCTTACAATGTCATTTAAAATTGAGTGATGATTGGTATTTATAGTTTTTAAAGAATTTTTTACCAGTTGATCCATCAGTAACTAGCAAAATATTTTGAATATTTGATTTTGTGTTTAAATTATTTCACTGTCACATTTTTTAAATTCTTGGTAGGAATTTAGTTTCTCTCTAAAATAACTGGAGTAAATGACTAAAAATCTCATATTACAAAAAAAATTGAAAGAATGGCTATTTATAGATGTCAACTTTGTGACTCCCACATTAAATGGATAACAGTAGCTTGATCTGTAGATTTGACAATTTAAAAATTTTTTTTTCTTTTAAAGTAAGGGAAGTTAATTTGATTTTAATTGTAGAATCAAAACTATGAAGCCTCCCACTCAACTATTTACTTGTCACCATCCCAAGCCCATTAAGCAGTTTAGTGAAGTATATTGTTATCAGTAGGGGATTATGGGAAAGTTGGTGAAGTTGATTAAACTAACTTAGGTTGTCTATATAAATAGTAATGAACAAAAAAGTGCTATGGATTTTACAATGTCTAGTTAACTCTGGCTATCAGTTCTTAGTATCATCTTACCCTCTCAGCCAACCTCTCCCTTCAACAATGTTCTTCTCCCAAACTCTGTTTCTGGCACACCATTAGGAACATGCCCTTTAGTCATGTGCAGACTCAATTATTGTTTATTTGGTTGGTATATTCCAACTTTATAAGCACACATGTTTTTGTAATGCATTGATTGCTAGAATGAAGTGTGGAAGTAGGTGGGTAAGACCATTCCCCTTTCAGATGGTGCAATGAGAATCTGCTACCCCCACATTTTTAAGCATTACCAGTTTTGCTATAACAGATGGCATGTTTATATTTCTGGCTGTTATCTTGTGGTTGTGTTGGGTGATTCTACTTGTCTTTTTTAAGTTCCATCAATAACAGATTTTTGGCAAGTTAACTATTTTAGCCATACATTCATTTTTAAGTTGGGCTTTACAATGTTTCTGTCTGTTTTTTTTTTTTTTTATCTTCTTCAGCTAACATAACATCAATATTTTTAAACTTAACTCTTTGGTAATGTGATAGGCAGAATTTAAGGTTCTTTCAGTCTCTCTCACATATATATCTTCCACACAAATGAAATAGATGACTACTACTCTCATTTGTCTGTCAACTGCTCATTACAGCCAACACAATTGTCATCTTTGATAATGGTTGATGTAAACTAAAAGCTCAGAAAGGAATAAATAAAAAGCATATATCAATATTGTGATTTTCTTTCCTCTTTCAATGAAATTGCTCTTAAGCTTATCAGAAGATATGAAAAAAATTACATAAAACTAAACAAAACTTGTCTATATTATTTAATGAAACCTGCATCTATATATATATATATATATATATATATATACACTTATTTAAATGGAACTTTGTCTGTGTGTGTCCGTTACCTATAGACTCCGAAATGGCTGAACCGATTTTCTTGAAAATTTACACAGTTGTACTATAAGCGTCTGCGAGTGTTCTTAGCTAGGTTTTGTGCCGAGGTACCCCCGAAAAATATAAAAAATCGATAATCGAAAAAATCGGGTTATAGGAGTGATCCGATTTTAATCAAATTTGGTACACTCATAGACAAAGACATAAGAAACACTATTCAGAAGTTTCAAGGTTGCAGTTCTTACAATAGTGCAGAAAATTTGATATCGATACCAGGAAATCAAAATTTGACTTACATCCATTCATTTTTCTTTCAGTCTATGGTTTTGCTTTAACTGGAAACAACTATTGCTCTTTAGTCTTTCGTGCCAACATCCAAAGTGTCTGAGCTCCAGGACCATGGATTAGTTTTAAAGCTTTCATTACACCCGAGCAATGCTGGGTTATACTGCTCATATATTATACATGTATACATATGCATAATGTAGTGGACGTTGAGAAGCGACAGTTTGTTTCATCTTCAGGCCTTGAATGTTGGGTGATGTCGTGATATGCTGGTTTATGGGGCATTATTGTAGCATTATTGTAGAAATTTCTTAAAATTCCCATAATTTTTTTGCTTATTATTGCCTTATCAAGCCAAATAAGCACTTTTTTAATCATATACTTTATAAGTCCTGCTATAAATTTAAGTTAAAAAGTATTATTTGGCTCACCAACATCAATATGGGCTATATGTAAAAAATATATTTAGTATTTATTTTTGTATTGACATTTTTTGTTTTTAATATGAACAAGTTTGTTCTTTTCATGACTCATTAAGTATACCATAGTATGACAAACAAGTCTATTTCCTTGTATTTTTGATATTTTTAGTTTACAATATTTTTGCATTTTAATTTTTAAAAGTTCTTATTTCCTATTCTTTCTGCTTAATATTTTCTTCTTCACTCACACACACACACACACACACACACACATTAAACCCTTATGTCTTAGTGGCTTTATTGTCTTACCTGGGGTGAAAAAGATTTAATAATACTTAGTTTACATTTAAGAACATTAAAATTTTGGTCAAATTTTCATCTGTCTGGCAATGGTCTTAATCTATTTTTTTTCAGTAATCTTCAGTGTAATTGGTTGTCTTGTTTATAAACAAATTCTATTGATAACTTATTCAGCCTATTTGTCTATTCTTCTGAGATGAGGTAGTATTTACATTATTTATATCGTTTGGACTGTTCTCATCTTTATTGCCATATTCATATTCACGGTATTTTGACCATTGTATGCTTCGGTCTTCTTCAGGTGATTATAATTTTTAACTGAATTCTTGTGGATAAAGCGTTGGTAAGATCCAGGGACTTGACCCAAAGAGTTGTGAGTTCAGTACCTGGCCACAGCAGTGGTGAACAAATAACTTAGTTATCTCCCTTTTAACTCAACTCTCTAAGACACCCAGAAGTACATTAGCTCATGGAAACAACCCCAGTGAGTGAAATAAAGGGTTCAGTTCAAAATTCCAATCACCTGAAGACGACGACCAGTGCATACAACAGTCAAAACATCATGAATATGAGTATGTCAATGAAGATGAGGACAACAGTCTGAACAATGTAAATAATGTTATTCAGACTAGCATCCTCATTTTTGTTGTTTTGATCAACCTATAATTTTTGTCTCAATTCTGGAATATATTGTTTTCAATTTTCAAGTAAGATGTTATAGATTAGGGTCAAAATTGTGGATAAACTGTCTGAAGTTCCTGTTTTATTGCTTTCATTTTCACTATGCTCAGTCAGTATCTGATAAGTGACAAGTCAACTTTTATGTTTTCTTTCTCTAAGAGAACATCAAAATTTTGTGACTGCTAGGGAATACCAAGTGCTGTAAGTTTGGATGTGCAGGTGGTGTAATGGATAATGCCTCAGAATTATTTATTGGACAGTAAAATTCCAATTCTGGTTGTGTTCATTATATTCACTTGCATGCAAATATGCTTGGGAAAGGTAAAAATCAACCTCTTCTCCAGCTATGGACTAATAAGACTGGTATCACTAAATTATTATCACCCCACACACAAAAAGAATTTTAAAAAATTTTCTGTATATAAATAACCTTCAAAAGGGTTGATAAGCTACAAAAAAAAAAAAATCATTCAATCAATGAAATTTTACATTCTCTGGAGTATAAATGTATAAAAACTACCATGTCCAGAAAGTGAGGGCTCAATTTATATATTTATTGTAATATAAAATTGCTACCCCACTTTATATCCACATAATTTCTTGCTTGTTTATAAATTTCTGATTGGGTATGAATCAATCTCTTCTCTCCCAGCTATAAGATTTGTATCACTAAACATTATCTCTCCCTGACCCAAGAAAATTCTAACAATCTAAAAATATTTTCTGGTTTGATATTTTTTACAGATTATCAACCTGTAAAGGGTTGATAATCTGTAAAAAAACAAATCAATTCACATAATTTTGTGATGTTATTATCCATGAGCCTTGCAGGATCATGATACTTAAGTGAATTTAGGTAAAAAAAAATACTACAGCAAAACATGTACTTAATACCATTTGTCCAAAATTTCAAACCTGATGAACATCTTGATTAAAAATTGGAAAAATACAATAACAAAAAAAAAAAAACAAAAACAATCAAGCAAATAAATCTTGTCAGTTGAATTTTAATGAAACTTGTTTGAACTCTCGCTATGTACTGTGTCCCTTCAGGTCTTATGCGATCATGGCCTTCCAGATCTCCCTATTCCTTGTGGCTCTTAACAACCTTTCTCTTGTTACCCCTCCCAAACCCTGCTCTGCCATCCATTTGCTCAAGCCTATCAATTATGTTATGCAGTGTTTTCCCCTGTCTCTCTTTCCTGTGAGTATCAGATTCTCAAAGCCCTCCTTCCTCATTACATGTCCCAAGAACTTAACCTTTTCATTTCCATCCTCTTCAAAACCTCATTGTTGCTCACATGTTCAGTCTATGGTATTCTCAGCCTCCTTCTATAGAACCACATTTTGTTTGCTTCAAGTCATTCATTCATCTTTGATGAGATTGTCCAGCATTTGCTGACATATTGAAGGACAGATGTCACATAACAATCCAGTGCTCTTTTCTTTGTTTCCAACAAAATTTTCCTGTCTGTCAATACTCTGCTTAACTTTTGGAGTGTATCCTTTGGATCTCAGTGTCGCACTTTCCGTCCTCTGTTAGAACACTTTCCTGGTATTTAAATTTCTGCACCTGTTGGATTTTGGTATTTTGGGCTCTTTTTTTTTTACTGATGACCATGCATTCAGTTTATATATAATATTAGTCCTTGCTGCATCAATCAACCTAAACTCCCTCCTAAAGGAGTGACATGACACACACAAAGTCCTCTCTGCCTAATGACAAAGCAAAAATATTGTCAACAACATGGTATTGTCACAATAGACACCTGCAACTAAAATTTCATATCTATTTGACATTTGATTAATAAATTATCAGAATTGTCCAAAGCTTTTGTACTTTTGAGCAATTTTGGCTATACTTTTAGCCATTACCAAGAATTAATTTTGTTTTACTTGTAAATAAACGTATGTAAAAATTATGCATATAGTGTCTTGTGTATGTTAAGTTCTGAAAACAGTCAGCACATTGTAACTGGGTTCATAATTGATATTAAGTGTAGGATTTATCTTTTTTTATTAGTAAAGCCTCTATTATTTTTTATCTTTTGCATGTGGATGATACTATTATGAACATGGTAACAATGTGCTTACCGTGTTCGGAACTTGACATACACAAGACTCTATATGCATAAACTTTCCACATGTTTATTTACAAGTAAAACAAAATTAATTCTTGGTAATGGCTAAAAGTATAGCCAAAATTACTCAAAAGTACAAAAGCTTTGGACAATTCTTATATAATTTGAGTTCTGAAAAGAAAAAAAATTATACAAACACATGAAAAATTGTATAAAAACCTTAATGATAATACCTTGTATGTCACTTTTAATGAAACCTGTATAAAAGAGATTGTTGCCCAAATAGACTATATATATATATATATATACCTGAGGATTGCCAGATAACTCCATTAGTTATCAAAACTATGTAATGGAGCTTCATTGCATAATGAGAGTATATTTCATTTCAGAACATTTCTTTGTGCTGCGATAATCCATCATGTCAATTAATAGGGTAGATGTTTGATCAGATCCACCCAATCTAACAACTCCTCTGAAATTCAGTATTGAATATTGAGTTGATTGTCTATCAATCATTTAATTCATTGAGTGCTGGCAAGAATTATTTCCAATTGAGATTTTAACTTGTCAATTCTCTTTAGCAATTTCTAAAGACGTGAGTAAGGGAAGGTGTAAACTTGTGCCTTATGAGACTGGGTTGTACAGAGACAAGTAGGTAAGGAAAGTGAGATGGGAAGAGTATAAATGAAGCAGTCCATGAAAAGGTTTTTAGCAAAAACTGAATCTAATGATTTTTGCATGTACAAAATTAGGTGGATGTTCTTTGGCATGCTGCAATTGAAGACACTTAATGATAGGACCAAAAAACCCCCAAATTCCTCAATGTTTGCATATAATAAACAGAAGTAAGTAAAAGAGGAGGTCTGTAATCGAGTGGGAGGTGATCAAAAGGGCAGATGCATTATTGTTAAGCAGTTCTTTTTCATAACTTTTGCTAATTTCATAATTGATTAAAACTAATTAAAATAGTCATTTTCAGCCAACAGCAAAGTATGAAATATTTTTATTACCATCTTGTAATAGTAATTACATTTAGTTTATGAAATTTATATGTAAATGTAATGACTATATTTCATGATTTGTCATTAGGCTTTTTTTTTTTTTTTTTTTTTTTTTTTTTTTTTTTTTTTTGCTTCAACTCCTAGAGGAAGATGATTTTGAGAAGGTAAATGATATGAAGAAAGTGGAAAGATAAGCAGGGAAGAAATAGTTGGGAAATAATTTTGATATATCTCGTGGGTATTAGAGATTTTTTTAGTTTACTTGTGTTGGTAGTGTAATGATTATTTGGAGAAAAAATGGAAGTGGTGAGTTAAATTAAATTTTCTCTTAATCTGTTGTATTCACTTTGCCTTAATGTCTATGGAAAAGGCATGAATCAATGGGTTTAATAACAGGGTAGACTTTGCTTTGTAGCCTTGATTAGAAGCTAGTCTAAGAGAAACAAAACTCTAACCTTAAAACTCTAAGGAAGGCAAAGTGAAACCAACTCCACTCTCTTTCCTAAGTTATAACATTTTATAAATAAGAATTGAGATTTGTGGAGAGCCATGATCACCAACATTATGAAGAGAAATGGCATCAAAAAACAATTATAGATTTCAAAGATAATTATAAATAGCTAATGTTTTACATGAAGTTATAAAGCAATTATTTATGACTATATTATTTTTTTTAACTGAAATATTGCTTACTAAATTGGGGCATTTTTTTAGTGGAAATTAATGTAGAGAGAAAGAAAAATAATCTTATGAAATGTTGCAAAAAAAACTTCATCACTTTGAAGTTATTGAAATCTCATTATCTGGGGATGTGAGTAAGGAAAAATAGGTACGCTTTGTTTTTGATTAATTTTTAAGCAATCTGTTGTTTGGGTGGGGTACAACATTTATTAAGATTTAAAAAAAAAAAAGCATACATTTTGAAATGTATATAAATATATACAAAGGAGAGAAAGACCAAAAGTAAAGAAATGTTATTCACTATAAAAGTAGTTTGATCTACCATTTTTAGGGTGAGTGATTTTTTTTTTATCATTATCTCTATTCTTCTAGGATGTGCGTTGTGGTGCAGTGGATATCGACTCGGAACGAGAAATCGGGGAGCCGAGTTAGAATTCCAGCTGAATTCATTGCATTCACTTACGTGCAAATACCCTTGGGAAAGGTATTAATCCGTCACTTCCTTCCAGTTATGGGTTAAATAATAGGATATATTGGGTTCTGTAGCCTTGGTCAGCAACCAGTCTACCGCAGAAAGCAATGGCAACCTACTGCGGGATAATCTTCTGCCCAGTCAGTCATGTCTCTTTCGAGACATGATCGCCCAAGCGTGTATCACGTATGGCACTTAACTAACTGACTGACTATTTTTCCACCCTTTTGTTTAATATTTTGTATATATTAGGTTGGGAAGCAGAAAGAAAAAATTTTATGGTGCAACAGCAACATTAGGTTAGCCAGCTTGTTCTTACTCATTTGACTACCTGCCTTTGTACACTGCGGTTGTTTGTTTCTTTTGGGCAGTTTATTCCTCTTTGTGTCAGCTCCAACTGACAGAAATGAGTTTGGAAGAAAGTGGAATTAGCATTTTGATTTGCTACCATTACAAAAGAAAAATTTCTACAAGAGACTTTCTACACAATTTGCAATACTGAAGAAAGCATAGTCAAAGGTTTTGAAGTGGTACAGATATTTAAACTCTAGGGATCTTACTGTTGCTGATCAACTGTTGACGGCAAGGTTTTAATGGCAGCATTGGAAGTTGAATCTTTTGTATGCAGTTGTGATCTTGTAAAAGTTGTTGGCGTGCCATTCCATCAGACTGTGCTGAACCGATTGAATGAGTCGGGACTTTCTGGCTAACGTATTTATATCAGTTTAGTGCCATAAGTGATACATGCTTGGGTGATCATGTCTCTTTTGATCCATGACTAACTAGACACTGTTTTTTCCACAGTAGGTTGCCATTTCTTTCTGTGGTAGACTGGTTGCCAAACAAGGCTATAGAATTCAATCTGTTTTGCTACTTAAGCTATAGCTGGAAGGATTAATACCTTTCCAAGGGTATTTATGCATAAGTGAATACAACAAATTCAACTAGGATAAAAAATGTTTCTAAATGTTTTCACTAATTTTATTACTATTTTTGCATGACCTTTGTCAGTGCATTTGCTCTTAAAAAACCTAAAAGGAACGTGTTAACGAAGCAAATTCTAATCAGACTTGAAATGGTAAATCTGAAAATCTCTAGAATCTGTCCTTCCTGGTGGTCCTGGGTATGATAATAAACTGCATCTGGCAGCAAGGATTAGAAGGTTGTGAGGAGCATGGAACCACCTCTTAATTGCTGTTGTTCCCAGGTCAACCCTGACCATGGGTGGTAGCACCTGTTAGGGTCTCAACTATGGGCAAATAGTTTATATCCAAACTGTTGTCAAAATACTATGAAAGTATAAAAATAGACTTTCATAGAAAAATATACATTTTTGAATAAAAAATATTATCAACAATACATTTTTGAAGGAAAAAAATTGTTAGCATAACACATTTTTGAAGAAAAAAAATTATTGCAATAATACATTTTTAAATACAAAACCAGAAGACATCTTCATTTTTCTAAAATAAAATAGCTTTTCATTAAAATCTGACTAAATCAACTTTCTTACTATAACTGAATATTAAAAAAATACCTTGAAACCCTACCTTTTTGGCATTAAATAACTCATAGAGGTTGATATGCCATTAAACAAAACTCAAACTGTCTTTCCTGGACTTTATCTTTTTGGTTAGATTAGCAGTTATTCTGCTATCTACTCTTTAGCATAAAAGGTAAATTCTTAAAGTGTGACCTGCAACTTAAAGCACATTTTATTTTTTCTTCAGTTTTTATTTACTTTAAATAAAGTGTATATCGAACTATCAGTCAGTTAAGTGTCATACATGATACAAGCTTGAGCAATCGTGTCTCAAGAGACATGTCTGGCTGGGCAGAAGACTATCCCGCAGTAGGTCACCATTACTTACTCTGGTAGACTGGTTGCCAGCCAAGGCTATAAAACCCAACCTATCCTGTTATTTAACCCATAACTGAAGGGAAGAAACAGATTAATGCCTTTCCCAAGGGTATTTGCACATAAGTGAATGCAAGAAATTAAACTGGAATTTGAACTCATTTTCCCTGATTTGTGGTTCTGAGCTGATATTCATTGCACCACAACTTGTAATAAGATAGAGCAAAAATTGTAATAAAAAATAATGGTGTTGTTAGGGAGGGAGGTCAGCCTGCCAGTCTGTGACTGTGTATGGGGAGATGCCTGCCTGCTTGTCTGTCTGCGCATGTTTTGAGGATTATAGTGGCTAGCTTAAACTCTCTCAAGAAAGGTTAGTGCTGATGAGCATAGTTAAAATACTTTGGCTTAGTTCCTCATTCTTGCTCACAGCTTCTGCACAGAGAAGGCTGAAAACCCAATAAAAAAAATAAAAAAAAATTAAGGAAAATTAAGGAACTGCTTTGAATGTTACTAATCTCTTAGATAATCTTCTTATGAGAACTGAGCCTGAGTGGATCAGCAACAAAATATCCTTGACATTACCAGATTTTCAGAAATAAATAGAAAGCTGGAAGTTTTCTGTTGGAAACTTGGGGTTGGGGACTGATATTTCTGTTGGAACTTCTTTTTATAACTGTAGCTGTTCAATTTTGTGAATAATGTCCTATAAAAGTAGCCAGTGTTCAGATAAATGTTTGATTTGTTTGTTTGGTTAGTCCCGTCATCTAATGTGGGTGTTGGGATGCTATTTTGGATTTGAGCTCATGTTGGATGATTCATTATCATTACATATCAGTGGTAAAAAAGTCACTTGTCCCTCATGCATTATGACATAGCAAGGTAGAGAGATGTGTGGGTAGTGTGATGGTTATTGGCATAGAAAGTAGAATTTGCAAGTTCAAATTCTGGCCTAGTTTGTAACATTCACTTTTCACTAATGCGCTTGGGAAAGGCAGGAAAACTATTTATACCTGAGTTTGGAATTAAATAATATGGTCGAAAGAGCTCTTTAGCATTGTTTGATAAGCAATCTAAGAGAAAAGGAACTTTGGATTCCAAATCATTAAGAAGAGAACAGAAAATAGAGAAATCTGATTGCCTACATCTTAATTTAAAACCTTTAGCACCCTGCATTATTAATATTACTTCCTTTCTACAACGTTCTTTTTCAAATCCTCTCAATTGCATTATCCTTATAGTTAATTCACTCAGTTGTTTTCTGTCGCCATAGCAGGATATAATAACACAACTATGAAATCCAAACACAATGTTTGGGCATCAGTCACCCTTAATGGCAGGATAAATGAAGTCACATACAGAGTGATAAAGGTTATGGATATTAGAGAATTTTTCAGTTACAAGCCATTAGAGTATGAAACATTTATTTTAGATGACTGAGATAAAGCAAGCATTAATATAATTGGTTGTAGAACCATAAATGATCTTCATTCTTTTTTTCTTAAATTATATGAGAATTCTGGAAAATCCTCAATCCAATTATGAACAGAAGCAAAACAAATGTGCCCACCATTATAAATGGCCTCAAGGTCTTATTTTCCTCGTCAGATAAGACAAAATTCTTCACCTCAATCTTTACCTCGGACTCAACATAAGACACTGGGCATCCCTTTCCTGACTTCCCTCAAATCACTGAGCACAACCACAGATGTATTTTTGTCACAGTCTGGGGAGTTTCAAGACTTGTCAAGTTTTGACCCTAAGAAAGCCAGACAAAATTTCAGTGGTGGTTGTTAAGAAAATCAACCTGGAACCATCTTCAATCTTAGCAAAATTATTTAACCTCTGCTTGAAGGATAAATCTTTTCCAAGTCTGGAAGGTATCAAGCATATGCTTGCTTTTCAAGAACACAGGTTAGCATCCCTCTGTCTGTCAGTATAGATCTATCAAACTCCTTGGTGTCATTAGCAAGCTTTTTGAGCCTATAAACAACAAAGTTGTTGAGCATCTAAATGAGAACACTCTCTTGAGGGACAAGTAGTACAAGTTTTGATCATCTTGATCCACTGCTGATATAAAACATAATACAAAATATCTGTAGTTGAAAGCATAAAAATATGTAGCAAAATGTTTACATTTTGACATTAAACAATCGATAGTTGATATGCTACCAAACAAAATCAATCAACCAAACAACCAACATGAAAGAACTTTCCTAACATTTGTTCAAATATTCATTGTGTATATGATCACCCAAGTGGGTATCATGTATAGCACTTAACTGACTGATCTACCCACACTGTGATCAAAGACAATAGCTTGTACTCAAATTTGCATAGATGCTGTTACTATTTATGCAGTTTTACCAGAAATGTACTATTCAGTATGTGATTTGAACTATGAAATGTTATATTAAAACAACCCATTAATGGTCACCACCAGCCTTTGAGATTTGAGAAAAGAAATCACTTGACTGGCGGTTGAGAGTGAGAGAAAATTTACTCACCCCAAAATCATTTTACTCGACCGACTCCATTTTATTAATAGTATGTAAACATCACATGAATCGCTGATGGGAAACAAAATTTTAAATAAAAGTTTAAACATGTTAGAAAGGATTTAAAAATTTTTTTAAAATAACAAAATTTGATTTTTCCTCTTAATAATGGGATAAACATTTTGATGATAAAACTTTGTTTTTATTAAGTTTGACTCCTTTTAACATGATATGCTGCGTTTTTTTGCAATTGAGTGGAGGTACCTAAATTCATAGTTTCTTTCTTCTCTTTGACTACAACTTCCATCTCATAGATGGTAAAAAATAACAAATTTGATTTTCACAATGATTTTTTTATAAAAAAAATTACTTACTTGAATAATTTGTTCTTTGGCATGTGGTTGAAAGAAGTATGGGTATTTTTTCTTTCTCTCAAATGTTCGTTTTTTTACTTTTTGTAAGTGGGGAAGAAATACAGATGTTGAGGCAAGGATATTTCCAAATGAGTTTCTTAAATCTGTGAGCATCTTTAATATGGGTGACCAAGACATTTTGGCTCCACTCTGGAAGCGTTAATTAAATTAATTAATTCAGGAAAAAATTACATGGCCAAAATAAACAATAACACAAAACCAAAAGAAGTATGGCAGATGATCCATAAAATAGCAGGCAAAAATAACAATACTTCCACAAAACACCTCATTCACAATAATCTGAAAATAACTGACAAGAAGGATATAGCAAATCATCTTGCCAAAATTTTCTCGCAAAACTCATCCACTAAATAAAACTTCTAAACCATCAAAATCAAAGCAGAAAAAGTAAAAATAAAATTTTGAAACAAAAGTACAGAAACCTATAACCAGCTTTTTTCTATAATAGAACTAAAAGAATCTCTTAACAAGGCTTACAATACTGTAGTTAGACCAGATAAAATTCATTATCAATTCCTAAAAGAATTGCCAGAAACCTCACAAAAATATCTCCTACAGATACAATAACATATGGAACAGTAGAAACATCCCTAAAATATGGAAACAAAGCAGTTATACCGATACAAAAACCGTTCAGACATAACAAATGCATAAAAATTACAGGCCCATTGCTCTTAGCAGTTGTATGTGCAAAACACTAAAGTAGATGATCAATGCCAGACTGACTTGGTACCTAGAAAAGAACAAATTAATAACTGAATATCAATAGTTTTAGAAGCCAAAGAAGCCCAATAGATCATCTGATCAAATTAGAAACATTTATCAGAGGCTTTTATTAAAAAATGAATATCTAGTGGCTGTCTTCTTCGATCTAGAAAAGGCATACGATACAACCTGGAAATACGGCATAGTAAGAAACCTCAAAAACCTTGGGCTTGAGGGTAGAATACTGATACTTATTAAAAACTTCCTAGAAGATAGAAAATTTAAAGTCTGAATAGGAAATATCTTCTCTGAAGAAAAGGAACAAGAAATGGGTGTACCTCAAGGTAGTATATTGTCTGTTACATTATTTAATATAAAAATAAACAATATTGTAAAAAAAACCTAAACACAGGAACAAACTATGCTTTGTAGATGATTTCCTGATATGTAATAAAGCATGTGGTTCATGTTTTTACATGAGCTACATTGAAAGACAACTTCAGATCTGCTTCAATAAGCTAAACAAATGGACCACAGAATTTACTAACATTTTCAAAAGAAGAAACAAAATGTGTCCACTTCTGCAACCTACATAAACTCCACCTTGACCCAGTACTGAAAATTGATAATATCGAAATCTCAGTAGTAGATCATTACAAATACCTGGGAGTCATTTTTGATCGCAAACTCTCCTTCATTCCCCATATTAAATATTAGAAAATGAAATGCAATAAAACTATGCAATTACTCAGAACTATAGCACATACTGATTGGGGAGGAAGCAAAGAAACATTAATAAAATTATATCGTACTCTATTCAGATCAAAATTTGATTATGGTTGCTTTATTTATAAAGCAGCCAGAAAAACATACTTGAAAAAACTAAATACGATACATCATCAGGGAATTAGATTAGCTCTTGAAGCATATAGCACCCCTCCTGTTGAGAGCTTGTGCACAGAAGAAAATGAACCACCTCTTAACTTGAGATGGGAAAAACTCGCTCTGCAATATTACCTTAAACTTTTATCATGACCTAAATCTAGCTATCAGTACTATTTTCCAACCGCAATGCACAGAGCTTTTTCAGCAAAAAGAAACGGCTATCAAACCTTTCAGTTTACAGATTAAAGAAATCATACAAGAGAATCAAATAAATACAAAGCAAGTTCAGGAATCAACTATATCTTCTACACCACCCTGGATAATAAATCAATCAAAATTTATTCTTGATCTGACAAAATACCCAAAATACAAAACTAACCCAATTACATACCAATCAGAAATACTTGACATAAAGGTAGTGTGGATGGTTATTTTTTATGGATATACAGATGGAGCAAAAAACAAAAATTAAGTAGATAAACTTAAAGATCAGAAGAAACGTAAAAGATTACTAAATACAGCTTCCATTTATAGTGCTGAAATAATTGCTATTAATTTGGAGCTTGATATAACTACAACTCATCGCAACAAATTCATCATCTTCAGACTCATTATCTGTGCTTACTGCTTTAAAAAACAAAAACCTTTCTGATCCTTTAATCACACAAGTATTAAACAGTGTATAATTTAACCAAAAGCAAAGAAATAAACTTTTGTTGGATCCCAAGCCATCTAGGCATTCGGGGAAATGACAGGGCAGACTCAGAAGCAATGAAAGATAAAATAGCAAAAATTAAAATTCCTTATACTGACTTTAAAGCTGTAGTGAAGAGAATAATTTTTAAAACGTGGCAAAATTATTGGAATAGATACACTAACAAAAAACTCCAAAATATAAAACCCACTATTAGAGAATGGAACATTTAATACAGAACTAGAAGAGAAAGGGTTTTGCTGACCCGCCTTCACATAGGCCATACCTACATCACACAACATTTACTGGAGGGTACAGAATCCCCAATATGTACCAGCTGTCAAAAAAGATTAAGTGTCAAACATATACTTTTAGAGTATAAAATCTTAGAGTGTGAAAGAAGTATTACCAAACTTTGGAAAAACTATGGAAACGAGACCAAGCAGAATACTCAAATTCTTAAAAGAAATGGGAATGTACTAAAAAATATGACTGGTTGAATACCTCTCTCTCACACTCACACTCTCTCTCACACTCTCTCACACTCTCTCTCACACTCTCTCACACTCTCACACTCTCTCTCACACTCTCTCTCACACTCTCTCACACTCTCTCTCACACTCTCACACTCTCACACTCTCTCTCACACTCTCTCACACTCTCTCTCACACTCTCTCACACTCTCTCACACTCTCACACTCTCTCTCACACTCTCTCTCACACTCTCACACTCTCTCTCACACTCTCCTCACACTCTCTCTCACACTCTCTCACACTCTCTCTCACACTCTCTCTCACACTCACACTCACTTTCACACTCTCACACTCTCTCTCACACTCACACTCTCACACTCTCTCTCACACTCTCTCTCACACTCACACTCTCACACTCACACTCTCACACTCACACTCTCACACTCTCTCACACTCTCTCTCTCACTCTCACACTCTCTCTCACACTCACACTCTCTCTCACACTCACTCTCTCTCACACTCTCTCTCACACTCTCTCTCACACTCTCTCTCACTCTCTCTCACACTCTCTCTCACACTCACACTCTCTCTCACACTCACACTCTCTCTCACACTCACACTCTCTCTCACACTCACACTCTCTCACACTCACACTCTCTCACACTCACACTCTCTCACACTCACACTCTCTCACACTCACACTCTCTCACACTCTCTCTCTCACACTCTCTCTCACACTCTCTCTCTCACACTCTCTCACACTCTCTCTCTCACACTCTCTCTCTCACACTCTCTCTCTCACACTCTCTCTCTCACACTCTCTCTCTCACACTCTCTCTCACACTCTCTCTCTCACACTCTCTCTCACACTCTCTCTCTCTCTCTCTCTCACACTCTCTCTCTCTCTCACACTCTCTCACTCTCTCACACCCCCTCACTCTCTCACACTCTCTCACTCTCTCACACTCTCTCACTCTCTCACACTCACTCACTCTCTCACATGTATTTCTACCAACTTGCTATATATTCCAAAACTTGGTTCTACCAAATGTGTGTTTGCAAATCTTGTATATGTAATACATATAATATATGTAGGCTGGATTTGGCTTCAGATAACCCGTAGTGGTTGGTATGCCATAAAATTTAAATAGCCAAATTAAATATATACATTTTTATAAAACTATTTTATTAATTGAAAATGTTGAATATATAAATTTGTTAAATGTATTATATATGTTAATTTGTTAAATATACAAACTTCTTGAAATTGTTAACTTTCTGTTCGATTTTTTTTTTTTTTTTTAATAATTCAATTTCATGTTAAATGATCCAAGATGGGTTGATACACCATAAAACAAACCAACAAACAAAAACTGTACATTTTCCCCAAACACTTTAGGCCACTACTTTAGTCATTTTCAAGGGGCTTTGGTGGTGTTAGTTTCTTTTCATGTTTTGACTGTTTGAGATGTATTTTTTGTGTTTGAATATTAGTAGCAGTGGAACTTGATCAAGCACAGGGCCTTTTTTCTAAATGTTTATGATGATTTGATTTCTGTAAAAATTTTAGTGTTTTGGCAGGAATGTTTGTAGATTGTGGGTAGTTTTTTTTTTTGCACTTTGTTCTGATAAGTAACATGTGAGGTGTCTACTCAAAAAGGTGCTATTATGTCCAATATAGGAAATTGATTTATGGCATGAAGCTCTGTGTGTGTGTGTGTATATATATATATATATATATATATATATATAATCTAGAGAGAGACACATATATAATATAAAAGGTTTAAGATTTTACTAGAGACAGTGCCCAATTTTATAGTATAGCTAATATAGCAATAAAATATTGCTTTAAAATATGTGATGCGCTTTAATTCACCATGATTCTTCAGGTTGAGAAATTACACCAAAACCAATATGGCATAGTGAAATTTAAAAATTTAAGGATGATCACTTAAGGCTGACTGTTACCATGTAGTGTTGATTTTTATTTCTATAAATATATCAAATACTCTATCCTCAATATTGAGTACTCTCCCTAATAAACTGAGCAAAAAGAAAAACTGTATATATATATATTCCCCTTTTTAAATGACTTTAATCCAAATGAAAAAGTAAAAAGGTAAATCCTAAAAACCTGATCCTAATTAATATTAAAAAATGATACAGGTGGAGAGCTCTCTGTAATTAAAATTACAGAGCTAATATAAAATAAAATAAATTTTCAATGTTCAAAACTGTTGAAATGATCATTCAACAGTTTTGAACATCAAAAATTTATTATATATATATATATGTGTGTGTGTGAGTACTTGGTTATGTCTTGAAGGCTGTCACAATGCGTTTAGTAAAATAAAGGAAGGTAAAGAAGTTTTTGGGTATTACCTATTATACATTAATATTTTGAGATCAAAATCTAATTTTCAGAATGGCAGAGGAGCATGTGTCTGTCCGAGTGAGTCTGTGCCTTTCAAGGAATGGTCATTCCTGGCTGCTGCTGTCATTAATTTTACTTTTATTTTAGTGCGTTTATGGTATATGTGCAATTTACAGTTGGGACCTTTTTCTGGTCTGATGATATATATATATATATATATATATATATATATATAAAATGAGCTTTCCTGTTGTCATTAATATATGAAGGACAAAAAGTCCAGCTTCCAGAATTGAGCACCAGATTAGCCTGTGCATATATTTTGTATGGCGGTGTCAGATTGTGCAAACACATCAACAATTTGAAGTTGTATGTAGCATAACACAAAATCTCTAATCAGCCTTCATATTTTGAATTAGGAGTTTTCCTTTTCCTAAACTGGTTACCAGCCAATGCTAAAGAGTCAAATCTGCCAAAACTATTTAACCAATTCGTGTGAGAAGATGACTCATGCCTTTGTAAGGGTAATTGTGAAAAAGTGGATGTATCCAGAATCTAACTGGAATTTGAATTCAACTTGATTTCTCATTGAGCTGTTATTACACCACCTCTACACATACACAAACGTGTGTGTGTGTGTATATATATATATATATATATATATATATATACATGATTAATGTAGAGAACTCGATTAAGTGACAAACTTCTCTTCATTAATCCTATTAATGCTTGATCTCAATATCAAGCACTTTGACAAAAGAAACCTGCTTGCCAAAATGCCTGTCTACTAGTGAACCATTAAGAGCTGCAGTCTTGTCACTAAGCATCATTACAGCACGGTGCTTAGTTTCAAGAATGCTACAGGATTTTTAATGTTAAGTGCTTTATCAGGGTGGAGATAGAGCGTGGATAGTTTTAGTGTAAATTTGTCACTTTAACTGTTAAAGTGACAAATTCTTTGCACTGAAACTTATATAGTGATTTTTAAGAGAAGGTTGACATTTAATATTGCTATTAAAGCATATCTAGAGATAAAATTGATTTTTTTTTTTTTTTTTTAATCAATTCACTTGAAGTAATATGATAATCCCACTAAGATGCAAGGGGCTACTGGGAGTGAATGAGAAGACTTTAGAAGGAACCAGAAACCCAATCCTAAAAAGGACACTAGGGATAAACCTCTGCTCCTGAACCTAAAATCAGGGAGGGATGTGAACCAAATGATAAACAAACCCTATCTATTCCTTGATAAGAATAAAAATTAAATAGTAAACGATATTTCAGAGTTTAAGCAGAGCTGTTTTCTATTTATGATTTTGATGCTTGCTCCAAAAGTAATGCTTATTTTCTGTTGGCTCATGACACTGAGAAATAGATTTTGTCATTTGGCAGTACCAAGAAGACATGTGTACATATTTTTCTGGCAACAGTGATAGGTTGAAAAAAGAGTTTATTCCTCTAGAGTGTGAAATGTAAGTTCTTTTTCTGTTACTGGTAAAAAAAAAAAATGCAGAGCTAATTGCAGTGGGACTGCTGCAAACATGCTCTATTCAACAGTGTTATTGTAATCTTCATATATGTCATTGCTTCTTCCGAAATAAGTAAGCATTACTTTTGGATTGTCACTTGTATATTATTTTATAGTTTAAAAATGGAAATTGCCAGTAAATTGTGGTATCTTTCTTTCCCCGCCCAGTCTTTATTCAGTGCTGCATTAAAATTTAATGAAAACAAAAATTTGAATTTGATTTATCTGTTATTCCAAAATGACAGCTCTAAAATATAATCTACTCAAAAACTGTTGAATCTTAAGAAATATGGTTATTATTGTCAGTGGTGGACTGGCCGGGGGTGTCAGCTTGCCAGATGGCAAGTGGGTTCCTTATAGCAAATAAAAATTGAATAAAGAAACAAACTGTGACGAAATAGGGCCAAGGATTTCTAATCTATCTGTAGCTAAGAAGCCAAGATGTCTCCTCTGCCATTTGCAATTTAGGTAAAATGCATGCATGGTTCTAATGCTTGTAAACTGTTGCTAATTTGCATGCATGATCGAGAACTTTAATAAAAAGTGATCCACACAGGCGAGCAAATAAAATGATCTAGAGAACTGAACCAGTGATAGTTATGAACATCAACTATGCAAACGCAGACAACTGTTTTAATAATAAAATGCAATAAGAACTTTATAAAGTCATCTTTATAATAATCAGTTACTCAAGCCCAATGTAAGAAGACATTTTCAAAACTAAAAAGTATGAAAACAACATTAAGAAATTCACTATTTAAAAAGAATTTGGAATCTTATGGGTTGCTATAAAATGAAAGAGTTGTTAGATGCAAAAACAATTATTGGCAAATTTTATACAATGCTCTATTCTACTTTCCAATTAGCTATTAATATGTAAATTTTACAGGAAACTATTTAAATATAGCAATTAATTAAAAAATAAATAGAAAGTTTAATTATAACATTTCATATTTATATTTATTACCTGCTGATAGTAATAAGTACAGATATGTACATTGTAATTATGAAAAAATACATTTTTCAACAAAAATTTTAATTGCACCAATTTTACCATATGTATTTTTTATATTTGATCTAATTATTAAAAAAATTATATGATAGCATTTTAGTTGTGGGTGGGTTCGCTTTTGTCCTCTGGCAGCAAATATTTTAGATCCAGTCCATCATTGAATGCTGTAGCATCTAACCTTTGTCTTAAAGTTGTTCTTTTCAAGACTGTTATTGCTTCAGACAATGATTGATAAACAAAGGCATTAACTGCTGTAATCAAACAATGGCTTCATAAAGTAAATTTGAATACTTCTGTTGTAGTTGATATTTTATAACGTTTGAGACACTAGACAGAATCTTTTTCATGTATCAAAAAAGGTCTGTGTGTCTTATTGTGAGTATAAAATAAAACTTTTTTTTTTTTTTTTTTTTTTTTAAGATGAATTTGTGAAACGTTCCAATTTTTTTGTATTTTCTTTGCATGTTTTAGCCGTGGCCCTGAGCAAAGTGATCACCTCTTGGCACAAAACTCCTTCAAATATTCAGGAACTTACCAATGGCAGAAGAAATTTTGAGGTCTTTAGACACTTTAGATTCCTGGTACTTATATGTGAGCGTCCGTTGATGGTGCCACTTTTAGTCAACATTTTTGTCTTTTCTATTTTCTTTTTTCCTTTCCTGCCTGGTCAACCTGGAGCATTATCTTTTCTTTCAGTTCATTTGTTTTTTCTTTCTTTCTTTCTGGCTATTAACCAGCATTAACCTCTATTTAATAACATTTTGCTTTGCAAATCTGCTTGCTAATATTTTAAGAGCATAATTAACTCTTAAAGCTTCTGAAGTTTTTTAATCACTCAAAAATGCTTAAGATTTAACAATTTTCTTCAATCTTAATTGATTTTATTTCATTTTTTTTTAAACTACCTCACCCCACCAAAGTTTCTAGATTATTTGTAACTTTTGAATAGTGTTTAAAATTTGAAAATGTTTCCTAAAATTCAGCAATACTTTTAATTAAGACAAATTAAGTTTTTTTTTTGTTTTTTTTTTTTGTTTTTTTTTTTGTTTTTTTTTTTTTAATGAAGTTTATTTATTGCATATCAGTGGTTCCCAAATGGTGCAGCAGAAGAGGATAGCAGGTGAGGCAGAATGATTGAAAGACAAAAATTTTAAAAGTAGTTTAAAAAAATTCATGTACCAAAAATTTTCAAAATTTAAAATATTATGGTTTGCTTGTACACTGCGTGCCAGAATTATATGCAAATTGATTTTTTTTGTTCTAGCTCTGATAGTTTTTAATAAAATTTAGTGAAACTTGGCATATTATATAACACTAACACATGCACAGATCTAAAATTCTAAGCTAATCTGCACAATAGTAAGCAAATGGCAGCCATTTTGGTGACTTGCTGCCTGTTTTAGCGTGCCAAATTTATATGCAAATCATTGCTAAAGTGTCAAATATGGTGAAGAAGTGGTGACAGAAAATTAGAACATTGATTATTTTAGGAATATGTAATTTGAGAACAACAATAATACAGAACAAACATCTTCAATATGGTTTCATAGTACAATCAATATTGTATATAATTGCCATTTTTATTAACAAGAGAAAAAAAACCTTTGGTCCATTGAAGATGTCAAACTTTCAATTTCATCTGATGAAATTTCTTTGGCAGCAGTCAGAATGGCATTCCAGAGGTCATCCTTGGAGGTGTACTGCCTTCCTCGGGAGTAAATCTTTCTTTTCAAGATGCTCCACAGATTTTCGATAGGATTTAAATCTGGAGAACAGACTAGCCATTGCTTTATTTTCCCATGTCTGGCAAAAACACTCTCAAATATTCAGTGGTTATCCTTGCAGCATGAGACGGTGCATTATCATGCATGAATACCATCTTTTTCCGGAATGACAAATTCTTCTTGTGCCAGGATTCGAGGTGTTCCTTAATGAAGTCAATGTAGAGTTTGGTGGTCATTTTCACTCTATTTGCAATTCTGAATGGTTCTACCAGCTCATTACCAATGATTGCAGCCCAAAACATCACACCACTACCTCCTTGTTGATGCCTGATCTGGTGAGGAATTGGACCCTCATGACAGTACCATTCTTTTCTCCACCCATCCGTTCCATCGACACTCATCGGTGAACAAAACAGTTTGAAAATTTACCTTCATGTGATTTCTTGCCTACTCCGTCCTCTTTCTCTTGTGGATATCCCTAAATAGAGGGCAAACCTCTGGCTTTCTGCATTTTGAAACCATCCTCAGGATACGGCATCGAGTTGATTTGGGCACATCAGGAACACCAGCAATTTCAAAAACTTTTTTGCTAGTTTCAAGAGGGTTTTGGTGGACTTCTCTCGTGATCCTACTAAGGCTCGATGTGACACAGGTGCTTTCTTATGAACATTCCCTTTGTCAGAACATCTGTTGCAAAGTTCAGGGTAAGTAATAAACTTTTTAATTGTACGATGATCACGGGCCAATTCTTTGGCTATTTCTAAGGTAGATATCTTATTACAAACCCTTTAGACTTTTCAGCTTGACTCAAAGCACTCTTACGTCCCATCTTGCATATAAAGTTGGCACGCTGAAACAGGCTGCAAGTCACCAAAATGGCTGCCATTTGTTTACTATTGCACAGATTAGCTTAGAATTTTAGATCTGCACATGTTAGTGTTGCCATATAACGTGCCAAGTTTCACTAAGTTTTATTAAAAACTATCGGAGTTAGAACCAAAAAAATCAATTTGCATATAATTCTGGCACGCAGTGTAATTACATGCATGAGTCCCAGTATAAATAGTTTCAAATAATTGACTTATTATATGATTTTTATATTTTTGCATTATATCTAGTGTTAAGAATATAGTAACAAGAGTCTGTAAATTGAAGGAGAGAGTTATCAATGATAATGTTCTGTACTTTTTATCACATAAAATTTGAAGTGTGAACAAATCTTCGTTCTGTAAATGAGGCCGAGAGAGAAAAAAGAATTTGGGAACCACTGCTGTATATATTCAAATATAGTGTGAGTTATAATCAGTTTTGTCAGCAAAAAATAGGGAGTTGCACTATGCACAGGTATTTTATTTTATCATTTTAGACATTAAAAATCATACGTTTTTAATAACCGGTTGCACTATTATTGTGGAGTAAATATGACGCTCTTGATAACACAAATGAACTAGGCAAGACGCCTTAAGTAAAGAACTCTGAGTTCATTGTCCAAATTTTCAAGAGAGTTCTGATAGTGTTCTTAGAATACCATTGACAACAGAAATTATTGAAAAATAATTACACTATTTACATTATTCTGACTATTGTCCTCATCTTTATTGCCATGTTTATGATGTTTCAGCTGATTTATGCTCAGGCTTTCTTCAGGTGCTAAGAATTTCGAAACAAACCCTTTCGATCACTGGGGTATATCCTTCTCATTCCATGTGTGACAATACTTCTGGTAGACATGATATACACCAGTGATCAAAAAGGTTCAGTTCAATTCCTAGCACATGAAGAAGGTCAGAGTGTACAACAGCCGAAAACTTCATAAACATGGCAATAAAGATGAGAATAGTTTAAATAATTTAAATAGTGTAAATACTACTTCATTTCAGAAGTATATACAAATACTGAAAAATAATTGTTTTTAAAAATTTTTTTTATTAAAATGTTGTAAAATTTAGGTAAATCAGAAAGACACTTAAAGTGTAATTTTCATCTTCTAATTAATTAGAATGAATTAATATTTCATAATTTTATAGAAGATATCCAAAAAAAATAATAGATCGACTGAAAAAATAAGAGACAAAGTGTCCATGAAAAGCCAGCGCTTCCCATTCGCTAAACCCTCCGACCCTACCATGTAGTAGCAGCATACATCTCTTTAGATCCAACATAGAATTCATATCACGCAGAAAGAAATGTTAATGAGCACTCCAATACTTGGCAACAAGTTCTGCTAATGATGATGACTATATATAATCTAAACATATACTGTTAAATATAATAGGCAATGAATGTCTATTATGTTTAATTTTGAGCCATTTTAAACATCGTATTTTGGCTTTAATTTTAGATGAAAATAAAGACAAAAATTGTCCAACATATATATCTAAGCTGTTATCTTTGCTTAGCAATGTTTTGTCAACACAAGATAAAATCATCTTTGATAGTGGATGTCTTTATGTTAACATCCCTGTAACCTCTCTGAAGATGGCTTATGCGAGCTGAAAGCTTAGAATCAACATGATAAAAAATATTCAAATGTTGGACAATTTTTGTCTTTATTTTCACCTGAAATTAAGGCCAGTTTAGATAATTATCTGCTGCCTCGATACACTAAATATATATATATATATATATATATATATATAAAATAGCTAGTGTTTCTACTACATACTAATTTTCACAATTCATATTAGTTTCATGCAGCTAATAACCTCATTTTAACTTCTACAACTTATTAACATTTCGGTAAAATTTTTGAAAATGGAATATTTAAAATTTAACTATTTGACTAAAAGTATTTCACCTTGTGAAAGAATTACAAATTAATGTTACAGCAAAAGATTGATAGTCTTATCACCAAAATAAGATGTAAGCTAAATGAAGCTCAGTTGTGGAATTGGTATGTACAAACGCTAGCTATTCAATTATTTTCTTGTATATTTATGTTCTCTCTTTTGATATTGGCTCCTTTAATCATTTACTATTGTAAGTACTCATATACTTATTAATTTACAGTGTGTGTGTATGTGTGTATATATATATATATATATATATATATACATACACACACAGTACTGTGCAAAAGTATTAGGACAAGAACTATTTTATCTTTTATAAGGTATCAAAATAAAGTTTAAAATCACCCTTGTCCTAACATTTTTGCACACTATTGGTAGTGTGTAAAAGAAATGTATTAAAAAGAAGTTATATTTAATTTTTCCTATTTTCTATGAAACAAGTTATTTTGAAACTACTCTTTTGAACATCTATGGGATACTTCAGATAAAAAAATTGATAAATCTAATGTTACTTTGCAAGACACACTTTGGGAACAAATACAAGCTGCTTGGCAGGAGATACCATTAGATACATTGAAGAAGCTTGTGACGTCAATGCCTGACAGAATGAAGGCTGTGATCAAAGCAAAATGCTATTATACTAAATATCAAATTTATTTTGTAACAAGTATTTTTTCTTAAAGCATTAGTTGAGTAAATCAAATAAAATTACTTTAAATTGTTTTTTCTGTCAATATGCCTCATAAAAGATAAGTTATTGTCTTAATACTTTTGCACAGTACTCTGTGTGTGTATATATAATTTATTGTATCGAGGCAGCAGATAATTTTCTAAACATATACTGTTAAATATAAGAGACAATGAATGTCTATTATGTTTAATCATGAGCCATTCTAAACATTGTATTTTCACTTTAATTTCAGGTGAAAATAAAGACAAAAATTCTCTAACATTTGGATAATTTTTTAAGATTTTAGTCAACAATATAATAATCCTCTCATACACACAGTAAAAAGAACCTTCAGATATTAGAGGCCATTTATATTAAATCCAAACAACCCACACTTAATAAAATCACATTTAAATCTGGTCATAACACATTACATTGCATTTAAATATATGGTTCTGTTAACATTTCGAGATCTCATGCGGTGTGACGTCATAGAACCGCATTACAAATTTACGAACTGCGTTTGCTATTTGGTAACTGTTATCGTTGCTTAGCAAAGTTTTGTCAACACTAGATAAAATCGTCTTTGGATGTTTTATGTTAACGTCCTTGCAAACTCTCTGAAGATGGCTCATGTGAGCCAAAAGCTTAGAACCAACTTATCCAAATATTAGAAAATTTTTTATTTTCACTTGAAATTAAAGCAAAAGTACGATGTTTAGAACATCTCATGATTAAACATAATACATTCATTGTCCTTTTATATTTAATAAATTGAAATCCTAGATGAATAGAATAAGTAAAGAATAGGTAGGAAAAAGTATCTTTAACATGTTTCACTTGAACAAGCTTCTTCAGAGAATTTTTTTTTTAAAGATGTCTTTAAAATCTCTGAAGAAGCTTGTTAAAGTAAAACATGTCAGTTTAAAGACACTTTTTTCTTACCTGTTCTTTACTTATATAAATTTATGAAAGAAAAAGCAAGATCATTGGCGATATCAATGGACAACTTGCCAAAACAAAACTCTTATCCAGATAAAATCTGACATTTTTGTGACTTCAAAAAGTTATTTTTAGTGAATATGTATATTTGAAATAGATGACCCATTTTTATTTTAAACAGTGTGTATTACATCTAATAGCCTGTGCAGTTTAGAAAAATTAATAAATTAGATATGCTCTCTGGCTGGGTTCAACCTAAATCCCCTTTTGTAAAGAAAGTACCTCTTGATCCAACATGCTTTAAACCACTAAGCCGTAGAGAACAGCCAGCAAGGTTCTATTTCTCTTTTACAGAAAACACATTAAAAAAAAAATTTTCCTTATCAAATAACACTTTTCTTTGTAAGCTCATTCTCAGTTTCAAATGTAATTTAAATCTGGTATCGAAATATTTTCTTACAGTGATAAGTTTTTGTTGACAATTTATTTTTATAAAAGATTACCTTGGGAAATTATTCACTGCATGTGCCTGATATATGCACGAGTGGAAAATAAAATTTCAATGCTCTAAATGTTTCTGTGTACCAAAAATAAAAGTAATATAGATGGAATATAGTAAATGTTCATACATACAAATCACTCAAGACAGGACTGAGACCCTTGATGATATTGTTTTTGGGCATCAACAAAGACCTATACTCTGCACACATAATAGTGCATGTGAGGAATATCAATTTTCTATATATTATTCAATGCTTCGTGCAAATGTTGACTAAATACAGTAGAGCTGCAGATGAGCTAGCTGAAAATCATACTAACAATACATTTTATTTACAAACTAAATATCTAAAAAAGAAATATATATATCTATATATACACACACACACACACACACACACACACACACACACACATCTACTCAGAGAATATATTATTATGTAAAAAATGTAGATTTCAGCATTAAATAACCTGTAGAGGTTGATAGGTTACTAAACTAAATCAACCAAATCTATTTGTACAGCTTCTACTCAATAACTACTGCTTTGTGGAACAGACACTTAGCAGGATATTTTCTCAATCACTAAAATTTTAACTTTTCAAGTCTAGGGTTAACCATTATCTTTCATGCATAGCCCCATGAATGCCACTTCTTGTCTTAAGCTCATACAACACTACACAGTAACCCCTTTGAGTGGGTCTTGTATTGAGTGAATATTGGTTTAAAAATATAACCCTATAAACTTCATTTCCTTTTTCTTATGCTCATACAACTACTACACAGTAACCCTCTACTTTGAGTGGCTCTTGGTCTTGTATTGAGTGAATATTGGTTTAAAAATATAACCACATGAACATCACTTCTTGGGTGACCATTGGCATATAAAAAAAGAACTTGAATGAAGGCAGAATCTGCTCTCATCACTGAAATTGGCTTAGCTTCAATCAATGCTGCAGGTGACCTTCTTGCACCACCACCTGTGATGTGCATGTTAGTGTTATAGTGTGAGTGAAAGCATGGCTAGAGGCACCATATGCTTGTAGCCTGCGGATTTCTAATGGCCCATGTTGACACTTTGAATTGCATTTAAACTTGATGAGTATCTGTGGGCATCCAGAAGCTGGTCTACTGGTGTATTAATGCTCATTTGACCACTGTTGCCAGCAAGAAAACCCCCTCCAAAATAACCACCTAAATGAACAAGGTGCATGTGTGCATCTCCCAGCCATTACAGCTGCATACACTTGACACTTTCACCATACAGAATATTGTTGCAGAATGCATCACCATCTAATATTCAGGGACAAACAGTGTACCAATATGAGTGTTACTATGTTTTAAGATGATCTTCAACACACTGACATGTAGACAGGTCAAAATTTAAATTGGCTTTTTAGGGTGTTGTGATTTTATTTTCTGTTATGTCTGTAATAGTAAAAGTTTGAATTTTACTTTTGCATAGTGCATTTTCTTACTAACTAGACATGTTTATTCTTACTCACCCTCTCTCTTTAGACAGACTGGCTGAATCCCATTGAATTTTTACAGAATTTCAACAGCTTTCATTTTATGGTGTTTTTTTTTTCCTTCCTTTATTTATCTTTAGAAAATGTAGTTTGCATGTGCAATCTTCGTTTTTGCATATTACCTACCAATGATGTTTCAGTTTATAGACACTAATGACTTCATCTGTTTTTCAGCCACCAAACATTTTGCATCTGTAATTTTTGCTTGATTCAGTTTCTCTTATTTTCATGCTTTGCTTAAGTTTCCGAAGATTTTATAAATGCAGAATTTATTTTTCTTGTTGATGCAAATATTGTACCACCTGAATGAACAGTGTTGTGGATGTCACGTATGCATTATTTCAAATAAATATAATTTATATTTGTCCATCACAGTTTTTTTATAGATTAAGTGTCTTGATAGTTTAACAGAACCATGATGCATACTGTGTTGAAATATTTGACTTATAAAATTTTGATTTGACCACCACATTATCAAAATGTCTTACACTTCATTTATTGGATGCGAATTCTATTGCCTGTCTAAAAACACGTCCCTGCCTACCTTCACAGTACAGGAAAATACTTGTTGACAACACCAATAAATTACACCATGAAAATAATAAACCAAAATTTCAAATTCTTGAGACCCTGTATATCAAAAGCAACCAATGAATACTCAACAAATTCATTACGACTTGCATTTTTATCAACTTCTCTTACATTCCATGGTTACAACAGATAAACCTAAAATTCTCAAATAAGTTTTTATTTTTTAAAAATCATTACCATGATCAGTTACAATATGTTAGCCTTTAAAACTCATCCCTGAAGATGATCTTGGATTAGATTGAATCTAGGAAAAAATTAATAGCATGTTCTTTGATGAATTTCATCTTAATATCAAGAAACTGGCTAGAGAATTAGAAAGGATTAAGAAAATGTAGACATATTACAGACATGATGTTTATATTATTCAGTGAAATATGTTTGTGTATAGTGTACATCCCCACTTACATTTTAATGAATTTATTGATTAAAGTTTATTTTTGAATGAACTCCATCTTTCCCTCCATTTTTGTAGGTAATCCTGTTTTCCTTTGTCCTGTATTAAGCATTTATAATAAAGTCAATGTAAGCTCTTGAAGAGTGTTGGCCGAAAGGTTCCTCAGGTTGGGTCAAGTATAATGACGTCTATTCTATTTAAAGTAATTAGTTCTTTCTGTGGGTACAAATCTTTGGTTGTGGATGTATGTAATATATATATATATATATATATATATATATAAAATTGCTCTTCTAATTAAGAGAAAGCAATTCACTAAGACAAATGTTTATAAAGTTTTTTAATTTCTAGCTTGTGCGGTAAATTTGTGTCCATGTTCGAACGTTTCATCATTCATGGCAGACCTATTATCACAGTGTGAGATATTTAATAAAAAACAATTTAAAATTCCCTGCATCTCTTGTTTGTATACATGTATATTTGCAGCAACATAAACAAACCTCATCTGATGAAGTCCTAAAGGATGAAACCCGTCACACAAAAACTTTTTCCCACTTTGTAATACATCTCTCAATATATACAATGACTTAACTTATCAACACGATGTGCATTGTGGTACAGTGGATGTCGTCTCAGAATGAGAAATCAGGGAGCAAAGTTCAAATTCCAGTTGAATTCCCCACATTCACTTACATGCAAATATCCTTGGGAAAGATATTAATCTGTCTCTTCCCTCCAGTTATGGGTTAAATAACAGGACAGATTGGGTTCTATAGCCTTGGTTGGCAATCAGTCTACAGCAGAAAGTAATAGCAACCTACTGTGAGAAAATCTTCTGCCCAGTCAGTCATGTCTCTTTCGAGACATGATCGCCCAAGCGTGTATCACGTATGGCACTTAACTGACTAAATACATCTCTTCATATATACAATGAATGACTTAACAACACAGATTTATTTAATCGTATGATGAGGATAGATGTGATGATGTATTATTTGTTAGCTGCACTGGGTTACAATCTGAATTCATCAAGTTTGGGTAGTAAATGGCAAGACATTTAAAAACTTCAGAACAAATACTTATTTTCAGCTGATACATTAGTACAAAATAATCTGTCTCCAGAAATCAGGGTTCAGTAGTGGTGAGATTTCCAAGGAGGGGGTATATCAAATAAAACAGGTCTTTTTGTTTTAATATATATCAGAGAAACTTGAGACCTGCTTCCAATGTTTGGGTTTACAGAAATTCTGCAGGCTTGTCTAAAGTATAGTTATACATGGAATTGCAGGAAGTGATGAAATAATTTAAGGATTGATGCTAGGAACATAAACTTTTATTTTCTTTAAATTGCTTCCAAAAGTGAGTAATAAATGTTGTATGAAACTTTTCAAATCTCATGAGGCCCTCAAAATTCTTTGAAATAAATCCACAAGGGCCATCACTAAACAATCCTTCACTTTTCTCATTTGATTGGAATTAATTATGGAGTCTATCAAGAGATTCTTTTGCAAAATCGAACTGTGTACAGGATTGCACTCAATTAAAAGTAGTGATGTCCTGATGTCTGCATTAAGCTTCATCTTTTTCTAAAATGAGATTGACCCAAACAGGAACTATGCTCAGAATACAGATTAAGTCATTGGTTATATTGGATGGTCATCAGGAATCAAACTTTCAAAGTACTTTGAGGGCATTAGCATCACGGTATATATGCGCTAAAAGCCTGCCTTCTTCTACTGGCTGCTCGTGGCCTAGGGGTAGAATCGCTGACTGACGCCAATTCGTTCAGGTTTCAATCCTGGGTTAGGAAGCGACCGGAGTCTAAGCCATACTGATACAGATCTGTCTGCAGATGACTATATATATATATATATATATATATATATAAAAAAACTAAGTTTTTCTGAAAATGATAAACATTTTTATTGGAATATAAGCATCATGATACTTTAGCAGCTAAAGGGGTAAGTTTGATTCTTACAAGTGCTCTCCTCTTGTTGCCTTTTGTCAGACTAAGCCAGATTTAGTCAGTATCTATAATATTAAGGACATTAATATTTAATTCTCTCTCTGTTCCTTCAGTTCATGGATGAACAAGGCTCACCATAGTTTTTTGTTTGTTTGTATTTTTTTTTTTTTTTTTTTTTTTTTTTTTTTTTTACAATACTTATTTCATTTTGGTACTTATTCCTCAGAGCTATTTAGCAATTTCCAGCAAATGTACACTCTCAGGTTTCCCTTTCTCTCATTTTCCAGACATCCTGTGAATTCTCAAAGCCTTCTTTCCTGATACATTTTACAAAATATTGTCTCTTTCTGATTTATGAGCAATTTCTTTGTTTCTATTCTTTTTACAACTTCCTCATTTGTTGTATGCTGCATCCATAATCAGTAGAATCACATGTCAGTTGCCTCAAGACTTTTTTATTTATGACCTTGTTCTGCTTTTACTACTAATCAGAGAGTAGACATTGTTAGTCTAAGACTTTTCTTTTTTATCCTTTAGTGCTGTAATAGCTTCTAAAATCTTTCCTTCCTACAATGTCGGCAAAACACTTTCATCATTCTTTACTATACTGTTCTGTTTATTGCATTTCTGCATGTCTTTAATTTTGACATTTCCAATATGTAACTCACTTTCTGCCCACTTTTGTTTCTTGCAATTATTACTGAACATTAATTTTTTTTAAATAATGGGCTATTTGATTTTTATGTCAGCAAAAATAAAACTTGAGAGAGATGTCCTTTGATTTTTTTTTTTTTTTTTATAGTCTCTTAGATGTGTCTGTAGTGTTGCAGTTACTGACATACAAAGTGTGATTGGTTACTCATTTCTATTCCAGCTGAGGCAGCTACACACACTTTTGTACAAATATCTTAGCTATGGGTTAAATAGCAGGGCAAACTGGGCTCACTAGCCTGGTTAAGTGTGGAGCTAGCAACTTATGTAGTAAGGCTGTTGTTTTTTACTCCAGAGTTGACTGATCAAACAATGGTATCTTAAATCCACTAATTGTCCATGACCCCCCACCAATCTTATCTTCAGATGGTTAACAGTGAATCTTTGACCTTCAGATCATCAGAAGAAAACATTCTTTCTTTTTCTTTCTTTAAATATTACTAATATTGCTAGTGAAGCTTGTCTATTGCTCATATTTTCTGGAAATAAATTTTAAACTTTTTTTTCAGAATGACACCTACTTAAAATAAAAATAAAATAAAAATTTTATCTTTTTAGTGAAAAGGTTTTTAGTTTTATATTTCAATTTTTTTTTTTTTTTTTTTGTTTACTTCAGGCCTGTTTGTCTGATTGAGAAAAGAACCAGTCTTTCTTTCCTTAGACACACTCCACTCATCATAGCCATTGTCATAATGGCTTCTGTTTATAAGCATTCACGGCTGTTTATGGAAATCCCTTAAGACTTGTATAATTGCCATGTTCTAATTGGTGCTGAATACGGTTTCTTGTCTTGTATGTTTACACAGACCCTAAGTCTTTTGTAGTGCCAATTGTGTACAACATGTTGAATCATTAGGGAGAAGACTCTGTCCAGAGTGTCTCCGCCCCTTTCTCTTGAAAGTTTGGCATCTTGTTTTCAAAGAAAGCATTCTTTACTGTTCTAATTGTTGTGCTTTCCTTTCTTGGAAATCTCTTCAGACCAGGAAAGGGGGGTGAGTGTGTCTTTGATATCAGTTAATGGGGAAAAGAAAGGCACTGAAGACTCGATATGTTGTTTCTATTAAAGCGGCTAGGAAGTTATGGCTTAAAGAATTTTTTGCTGAATTGTTTCTGGACGTAACATTTCTAATCTTAATTGACTGTAATTTATTCAGTTTTTCAAGCTTTTCTGATATTTGCATGGAAACTGTCAGATCATTAAAACTCTTTTCCAGTAATCAATAACTCAATATTCAAAATACAAGGATTAAATAAATGGCTGTGTGTTTGCTTGTTGGTAATCTAATATTCAAAATTCTAGCTAAGACATTAAGAACATTTAAAAAAAGACTGAGATTCCCATAGGGTTGGGAAACTTTTTAAGGTATTAATCAATTTATACTAAATTATAGTACCCTCCTTCCCAGATCAGTGTTTTTTTTTAGTTTTTTTTTTTGGTTTTTTTTTTGTTTGTTTTTTTTTTAACTAATTGATCTTAGAATTAGAATGAAGAATAAACTTCTTTGAAGGTCAAAAAATACATTTTTTTCTTTTTTCTTTTTTTTTTTTTTTTTGAAGCCACACAGATTGTAAAAAAAAATAGCATAAATACAAAATTAATTTTAAAGTTGTAAAAAAAAAGATGTAAAAGTAAATTTATTAAAAACAAAGCCACAGTAAGAATTAAAACATTTTAAGTGAAAACACAGCATGCTAAATTGAAAAAAGATTTTATTTCCTCTCCTTGCTAATAATATTGCTTTAGCAGGCACAAATGTAACAATCCTGATAGAAGTAAAAAAAAAATTAAAAATGGGAAAAAATTAAACACAAAAATTCTATACCTTTGAGTTTTGAATAGAAAAAATATTTTCTAAAATTTTCCCAATTTTCTTGATGTTAAAATTTATATATTTTTTATTTGGACAAAATGGAAAATGTAAGTGCCAATAAAACTATATAAACAAAATGAAACTTTCAATTTAAAATAAGCTATTTGCCCTTTCCTTTAAAATCAAATTTTTAAATTTTTTATTTTTTTAAAATCTGGCCGATTTAATTTGAGATTCTTTTTCTTTTTGTTTCCATCATTTTTGTTATTAGACATCCCACACTGTGCTAAAAGAAGTTCTGCCAGGAATGGTAAAATGTCATAATAGCCAAGGCGCAAATTTATTGAGTGCCTTGGTCACAAGGTCATCCACAATAAATTTTTGCCCTGGTGTCACACACAAACTTTTCACACTATATTTTTTCTTCTATAATTGTATCACCCCAAGCAAGGTATTATAGTAACTGTTGTGCAGGAGGTTATGTAGGAGGAAAGTTATGAGAAAGTGACAGAATAAAGGGGGTGTCAGGAAACGGGTAGGAGGGGGATGAGAATACTGCAGAAATGAGATGAGAGTAAAAGAGGACACAAGTTAGTGAGATAGGAGATGACTATTCACTTTACATTTAAATTCTTGGAGATTGTAGCTGTTTGGAAAGCAAGTAAATGGAAGGGAATGTGTGTGTGTACATATATACACACATACAAGTGTAGGATGCAATAAAATTACGTGTGTGTGTGTGTATATATATATATATATATATATATATATATAAATAATAACTATAGTAATTATGACAATAGTAACAAATAATTCTGCTAATACTAGTAATAGTTATACTATAATTTAGATCATCTTGAATAACCCACTGAGAGCGAACTTGGAGAGAAAAGAAGGGGAAG
This sequence comes from Ascarosepion bandense, assembly GCA_037127315.1. Classification (NCBI taxonomy): domain Eukaryota; kingdom Metazoa; phylum Mollusca; class Cephalopoda; order Sepiida; family Sepiidae; genus Ascarosepion; species Ascarosepion bandense. Next base: position 3,345,210 of record JBBBDQ010001588.1, read on the forward strand.
TAAAAAAACAAAAAACAAATGAAGTACATGAACAAAAAGGAAAGAAAAAACCCCCAAGACGAAAAGCCTAACACTAAAGCGCTCAATACGAGAGTAGAGCAACAGACAGAAAATTTATGCAAGAGCCAACAAACCTACCTAGGTTTCGCCCTTTGGCTCACCAGGGTAAATTAGCCAATTTACCCTGACGAGCTGAAGGGTGAAACCTAGGTAGGTTTGTTGGCTCTTGCATAAATTTTGTTTGTGTATGTAATGTAATGTACACACACACACACACACACACACAGACACACACTTATTTTCTGTAATATATGATACATATTACAATTTGACAAAATGGAAAAAGTTTTTGTGCGACTGGTTTCACATGCAACTTTATATGCGCATGAACCGAGGGATGCTGGGAATTTTCCTTTTTTTTTAATCTAGCTGATTTAATTTAGATTATTTTTCTTTTTGTTTATGTTGCCATCACTTTTGTTATTAAATATTCCACAGTGTGATAATAGAGGTTCTGCCAGGAATGGTGAAATGCAAGAGCTAGGGTTCAAATTTACTGTAGATGACCTAACAATCGAGGCACTCTCTAGACATTTCCTTCATTGTTTTCTCTTTTCAACAGAGTGGCATGTTTTTGTCAATTTAAAAAAAAATTAATTTCCAGCACCTGTTATTTGTGTGCAAGTTTAATTGTACCAACATAAATTTATTCCAAATGAAGTCCTCAGGGATAAAATGCATTGCATCAAACTTTTCTCATATATATATATATATATATATATATATATATATATATTAAGTATGCAGTATCTTTGGTCATAGGTAGGAATAATTCCATGGAGGATATTAATCTGATGAGAACTCAATGTTAAAATTTAACAGTATTGTAATTTTATATATATATATATATATATACGCTAAAAAGCCTGCCTTCTACTGGACGCTCGTGGCCTAGGGGTAGAATCGCCGACTGGCGCCAATTCAGTCGGGTTTCGATCCTGAGTTAGGAAGCGACTGGAGTCTAAGCTGTACTGATTCGCTGTAATACAGTGAAACAGATCTGTCTGCGGATGAGTATAGCATATATGTACACACACACACACACACACACACTCACCACCGGATTAAAAACTTGCTCAAAGCAGAAGGCATAAAAACTTGGAATAACCATATAAAAGGAAGCTAATGTTTTGTTGTAGAGTGGCTGACATCCCTACAGCACTCTTAATGATGGAATGGCTCATAGTCTGAAATACTCTTTCAGCAAAAAATAGTAGCAGTGGAGGTGTAATATTTGTGTCATTTGAGTAATATTCGTATTGATTACTTCAGCAACTATTGCAATCTAAACCCCCCCCTCTCTGTTGTAAATTCTGTCTTGTCTGTCATTGTGACTATGATACTGTTCTGTGTATACTGCACTGGATATTGTGCTGAATAACACTGCAGCACACTTTCTCTATGTATTGTATCCACCTCAGCAATACAACGCGTTTAAACAAAGAATTTTTAAAAAATCATAAAGAAAACAAGAATGTTTAAATTAGGAAGAGTGACAAGTCTATTATCTTTTCTTTTTTTTCTCAATCAGACTATAACAAACTATAACAAAAACTCAATTCCATTGTCAATAATACAAAGTTAAGAAATTAAATAAAAATACTACTAACCTTCTTAAGACACAAATAAACAGACTAATTACAATTAATAATGTGGAAATAGGATCAATGAAACTCAACAAAATTATGGGTGAGTATCATCCTATTTATGTGGAAATGTTAAGATCAATAAACCAAACTTGTTACTATGTCTCATAACTTATCAAATTCCTATTCCCATATAAAACTTATCTAAAACTCTAAATAAACTCTGTCCTGGGTATAACAGTAAGCTGAATCTGACAGCAAGGCCTCTAATTGGGAAGTTTTAGGTGCATGGAACCACCTCTTAATTGCTGCTTTTCTCAGGTCCACCCTGACCTGGAGTGGTAACACCCGTTAGGGTCCCAGCTATGGGCAAATAGTTAACCCCCAGACTGAGGTCAAAACACTATGACAGTATAAAAAAAAAATATATATACTTTTATAGAAAAATATACATTTTTGAAAGAAAAAAAATTATTGCCATAATACATTTTTGAAGGAAAAAAAAAAATTATTACTAGCAATACATTTTTGAATACAAAACTATAAGACATCTTCACTTTTCCAAAATAAAATAAAAAATTCATCAAAATCTGACTAAATCAACCTTCTTACTATAACCAAACATTAAAAAAATACCTTGAAATCCTACCTTTTCAGCATTAAATAACCCACAGAGGTTGATATGCCATTAAACAAAACTCACTCTAAACTGATCTTCCCATACTTATCTAATAAACATAATGTAGGTTCAGCCAACAATTCCCCTGACATATTACATTCTAATAAACCTAACAATGGCATCCTTGCCTCATTAGATGTTGAAAGCATGTTTACTAATGTCCTGTTATAGAAACCATGGAAATGATTACACAAAACTTATATAATCGCCCTTATTTCACACCTCCTAATATTAGATCAAATATTTTACATAAACTCCTGCTGTCTTGCATCACACAAGTACCAGGTCAGGATCACTATAGTAACATTTACAAGTTGATAGCATAGCAATGGGCTCACTTCTGGGTCCTAATTTCAGCATGAACTATGTAGAAAACAAGGTCTTCAATAATTTCAATAAACCCTCAGTATATGCCATATTGATGACATTTTCACATTAATGGAAAATCAAGACAGGACTACAAATAAACTACAAGAAAATCGAATGTATGGTCATCAGCAAAGGATCCAAAAATTCCAATTACAGGTTGGGGGATACTAAAATCAAGCAAGTACAAAAATATAAGTACTTGGAAATGTTCTAACGGAAGACAGGAAAGTGTGACACCGAGATCCGAAGGCAAATTGAAAAGGCCAAAGATGCATTTCAGAAGCTGAACTGTATTAAAGAATGGGAAAATTTCACTAAAAACAAAGAGTTCTGGATTGCTATGTGATGTCTGTCCTTCAATATGGCAGTGAATTCTAGACAATATCATCAAAGATGAAGGAAAAGCTTGAAGCAAGTGAAATGTGGTTCTACAGAAGGATGCTATGGATATCATGGATCGAGCATGTGAGCAATGATGAGGTTTTAGAAAGGATAGAAATGAAAAGGAAATTAATACTGAGCATCAGGAAAAGAGCTGAAGTTCTTGGGGCATGTGATGAGGAAGGAAGGCTTAGAGAATATGATACAGTTCAAATAGAGAGAAAGAGAGACAGCAAAGCATGGCCTGAGCAGGTGGATAGCAGTGCGGGGTTTGGGTGGAGTAACAAGAGAAAGCGTGCTAAGAGCTACCGGGGTTTAGGGAGATGTAGAAAGCCATGATCGCTTACATTCTGAAGGGACATGGCACATAGAAGATAAATTAAAATCCCTTCAAGAAACATTTGAGAGTAACTCATTTCTACAATTCATTTACGAACTCAACATCAAAAATAGAATCTCCCTCCTGGATATTCTTGTATCTGCTAATAATGATGATTTTATCACTTTGATATATAAAAACCCACCAATAAAAACCCATGTCTAAGCAAATGTTAAGTAAAATAAAAAACATTTATCAACAATAATTTCCCAAATCCTGTTATTGATAAAGAAATAGGATTATCTTTAAAGTAACTTAGAAAAAATAATATAAGCAACTGACTTGATATAAACAAAAATAAAAACTTTATTAAATTGTTTTATTGTAACCTGATGCATCATAATGATAAACATATACATTAAGTTATAACATTCTTGCTCAATTCTGTTGTTTATAGTAGCATTTAGGAGGAAAGTGTGTAGAGTGTGGTCATCTCGTCACACTACAAAGGTTCCATAGATTGTGCAGCAGTTTTTTGCTAAGGAGTCCCCAGGTTTAACAACCATCCTATTCTCTAGATTCCATGCCTTGCAACTTTTTCTTCAAAATTTTTACTTGAAACATACAAAATTTCAAGAAGTCAAGGCAATTCGAGAGAATGTCAAAAGATTACTGCTCACTATTCCGCCCTGCCCCACAAAAAAGAGTTCCAGTAATGGTTACATCAATGGAAATGATACTGGATAAAGTGTGTGGCTTCAGAATAGGACTACTTTGAAGGAGATTAAATGCTGAATTGATTAATGTTGTAGTTTTCTTTTTATACCACCTGTCCCAATATTTTTTGATCAGACTTATATATATATATATATATATATATATATATATAAAAGGTATTTTTAAAAACAGATACAATAATCACAGATCTACATTTAAACTGGAAAACTTTTTAATACAGCTGTATACTGTTCTAATTTAATTATGACCAAAAACTAACTAATATATATAGCTTCCCTGACAGCTACAATCTCCAAGAATTTAAATGCAATGTCAATTGCCATTTCTCATTTTGACTTGCATCTTTTCCCTGACAACCTTTGTATCATGTTCTTCTCCTTTTCCACTCTATTCTCATACAGCTCCCTGAGTGTTAAACTTTCCAAGTCTTCTTTCTTAATTATGTAACTTAGAAATTTCAACATTCCCTTTCTAATTGTAAGTCTTTTAGTTTCTATTTTCCTTCAAACAGTTTTGTTGCTCATATGTTCAATCCATGGTATTCTCAACATCCTTCTGCAGAACTACATCCCTATTGCTTTCAGTCAATTCATCTGTGAGGAAATTTCCCAGTATTTACTGCCCTATAAGAGATTAGAGAAAACAGGAATGTTAAGCATGCTTTTCTTTGTTTCTAATAATATTTTCTATCTCTTAATACTTTTAGTTTCGGGAAGGCATCTTTCACTATTTCAACGTATCTTCAGATTTCTGTGTTACACTTTCCATTGTTTCTTACTATACTACTCAGCTAGTTAAATTACTAGATATCAATGCAGTTACAAATTATTTTAAGTTTTTTTTTGTTTTTTTTTTCTCTCTAGATTTGGAAATGCTTGGATACTTCCTGGTGATTTTAGTTCCAAAATAATCTTTATTTTTATATTTTTTTTCCTTTATGCCAATGATTTGTTTCTTTAAAATACCATAAAAACATATTTTGTTTATCACCTTTTTGCACATCGTCAAATTTCTTTACACCTCCATTTGGGAGTACTTGCACCTTCAGGTGCAGAACTACTGTTTTAATCCGAATCATAGTGTCACAGATTGATATTTGTTTTGGCAATGTTTAACCTTTGTGCCATTAAAAAAAACAGTGTCAAAAGAAAGGTTATTTCCTTGACACTGTTATTATTGTATACTCTTTTGATTCCCTCAGCAAAATGTCTATTGACAAGATTATAAAAATATGTGAACCAAGTATAATATGGTATTATTTACTTTTTAAATCTTTTTATTCAAAAATTTATTAAAAGAAAATTACAAAATTATCAAAATATGTAAACCATTTACAATGCAATATTCATTATTTACCATTTTAAAAATAACTATGTAAACAAGTCTTTTGTTCAGTCTATTAAATAAATAGTATTTAACATCTTTGTTGTCAGTTCTCAACAGTAAAGAAAATATATAAATCCATTTTAATATGTTTGGATTCTATTAAAATTCTAATCGCTGCTTTTTAAAACAATAAACATTGCCAAGGAAGTCAGTAATTGCAGAGACATTGCCAAAAACTCTTACTCAACATAATTGTTCTCATTCTTTTCATTGAAGTGATTGTATTTTTTTAACAATGTTTGGCACCTTACCTTTTTTTTCAAAAAAAAAAAAAAAAAAAATAAATCACTAATTTTCTTTTTTTTTTCTTATACCATAGCCGTGGTCCTTCTCAGTACGATCAACTGACCGCCTCTTTCAACTTCATCTATTCTGGAACATACCGATGGTTACAACAGTCTTCCAAGATGTGAATCTAATAAGACATAAATGTTCTTTTATTTTTTTTTCTTGTTGTGAAAACTTTTTTCACTTTGATAAACTGTGACAAGTGAAATGCTGTGTGTAAATCAACCAAAAAATGTCTTCATATATGCAGCTAAGTAAATATTGTTGCAATTACAACCCTGGAGGTCTACAGTAGCATGCAAGTAAAGTTAGCTTAATACTTGTTTTCCTTTAATTAAAATTTGATAATTGTTTATTAGTTGCTTTTTTTTATTCTTTTTATATATACACTTTGTTTGCTCTACTTGTGTATTGAGTGCTTTTTGTTTTAGGTTACTCATCTTAGGTTTTTTTTTCTTTGAGCTACGTACTTTGACTGATGTTCAAGTGCTTAGCTCGTACTTTTGTTATTGCCATTTTTTCCTTCCGTGTATGTACTCAGCTCGTTTTTCAAAACGAGCATAACGACACATTTACATTTATCTCTCTCTCTCTATATATATATATATATATATATATATATATATATATAATGTCCTTTGTTTTAATAGAATTTGTTGTTTTTCTTCTTTCCAACCATTTTAACTTTATTTTAGTCTTCTCCATCTCTCAAAATTTTTTAACAGAAAGTCTTTGCTTAAAATCTGTTTAACTGATCTTTTTTAACTATTATTTTGTATGTATAATAATATCAAATTTTCATTGCAACATGATCTTTTTGTATAGTTTATTTTCTGATCTTAGTTTTATATCGACAGGAAAAGTTTTTAAAAAATAATGATTAAAGAATAACTTCAGATAAAATATTTTTCATTGAATTGAAAAAAAAAATTGTGTGATCTAAAACTTTGCATAAAATGCATGCCAAAGTTATGAAATATAGAACAAAAGAAAAAGTAGTTTTTTGGTAGCAATCCCTCTTTTATCCAAGTTTCATTAAAAATCACAGACAAGGTGCTATGGTTTTTTTATATAATTTTTTTATGTGATTTTATAATCTTTTTTCTTTTCAGAACATAAATTAGGTAAAAATTGTCCAAATGTTTTATTTCTCAATCACTTTCGGCTATACTTTTAGCCATTATCAGGAATGAATTTTATTTTACTTTTAACTGATTATATAGATTGCTTTATGCATATATGTAGAGTTATAGGAATTTTTCATTTTCCAGACATGGTCAGCACATTGTTGTTGTGTTCATAGTTGATATTGTTCAGTGTTGGCTTTTCTTTTTTTATTAATAATGCTTCTATTATTTTTAGTTTTTTACATATGGATGGTGCTATTATATAATCAACAAGTATGTTGTGGATAGTTTTGTAGGCATCCATGTTTATTTGAATGAAACCTAATAGAGCTATGGTCAGAGAGATGTAATGCAAGCCTTCTTGTTAAACATATAGTAGTATATCCAATATTATGAATTTGGATTGATCAAGAACACAGTTCTTTAAAGGACATATAAATTCATAAATAATATTGATTCTCGGTAATTTAGATCTTGCAGGTGGATTATTATTTTTGACAATGAAATTAGCAGTTTTAAATTATTAAGACCCTTGCTGGAGACTAAGTGACCACAAGTCTCAGCACTTTGCTCAGTATCTTTTAGATAACAGCGATGGTTTGTACAGTTCAACTTTTCCTCTCATTTCTACTGTATTCTCATTCCAGTATTTCTGGAATGGTTTGAAGTGCACCTTACTATTATAGGCACAGTTCTAATCTTCATATTCCATACTTGTCTCATCTTCCAGTTAAGATCCTTGTGTAATCCAGTTTCTCTCTCATTCTTTGATCTGACAGTTTTTCTTGTTTATTCACAAATTTACATCCAATATTCAGGTAGTGTTAAAAACTTTTATGTAAAGAATATAGACAGGGTGTAATAGTAAATTGTCATTTTATATTTATAATTTTGTCCATGCACATTGTTTTGTTGACTGCACGGTATAGTAGGGTCAGTTGGGCATCATCCATGAGAAAAAAGTGCCATGACATAATTTATTCTGCCAGAAATATGAAAATGGCATGCAGCAATGCTTGGCATTCATATAGGAAGCTCCAATACAAACATTTTTGAGTGTTTAGGTGTCAATCTAAGGACAGTGCAGAGGATTTGGGAAGAGTCTGATGAGTTTAATGGTGATTATCAAGGTATGTCTGTTCAGAAAACTCACTCTGATCATTCTGATAAGAACTCCCGAATTTGTTGACGAGAGCCTTATATTAAAAATAATGTCATAGTTTTATTGCATTTTTTTCTTTTTTTTTTTTTTTTTATAACTATCTAGAGCAGATTTTTAGGAAAGGAGCAACTGTTTAAAAAAAAAAAAAAAAAAAAGAAGCTTTTCCAGAGTGTGCTGGAAAGCACTTAGGACAATAAAAATTATGGGCAATTTTTATATTCCTTATCTCTAACAAAATGGAAAAATGTTAGAATGCTGGAAAATTTTTTTTAAATTCATTAAATCTTGTGGCTATATTTAATGAAATGTATTACTTAATCATTATTTTTAGTGTATTTGAGTAGATGTTCTCTTTATTTATCAAACAGTATATTTTTGTCTACCATCCTGGATATTTGAGGAATCTTATTAGTGAAAAATATGCACTATTGACGCACTCTGTAGCCAAGAGGTCAAAGCATGTCAGATCTTACGACTATTTCCTCTAGGAACACATTTTTGTATCCTTCTGGAGAGTGTTTATTTTTCTCTAATAAGATTTCTCAAATATTCAGGACAGTATATGAAAATAAATCTACTCTTTCATAAATAGAGCATCTACTCAAATACAAGTATCCACTAAAAATAACATTTAAGTAATAAAAATATGTTGGATTAATAAATACATAAAATCCATCATTTTCTTATATATATATATATATATATATTATATATAATATACACACACACACACACACACACATATATCTATATCCGAGTGAATACAGAACGAAGAATTCTTACAACGTCCAAAACATTAATTTAAAACAGTGCTCGATATATAATATATAGAGCTGTGAATATTTATTATAAATTATATTTTAGAACATGTACATAATTATTCTATATATATATATATATATATATATATTCGCTATGTTTCATCAGGCAGTGTTTAAAGTACTGGAAATCCTTTTTCTTTACATTTATTTAGTTTTGTCCAAGGTGTTGGTGGGTGGAGTTACTGACAGTGGAATAAGTCTTTGACCATTGGAATTTTTGGAGAAAGTGTTTTGTTAGAGGTGTTGGTGGGGGTTAGTTGTAGTGGACTAAGTCTGTGACTTGGAATTTGTGGATAGGGTGTTTCTTAAGTGGTTGATTAATGAGAGTTCTTCATTTCTAGACACTTGTAAGTTTTGTTTATCTAGTGACTAGACTATACCTTTATGGGTTTCTTAGGAAGGCATAATAGTTGTCGCAGATAGTTTTATTTAAGCAGTGTCTTTATAATTAATGTAAGTTTGTATATTTAATCTTAACATTGGATTTAGGGGATATAATTTTTCTATTAAATTTTTAATTAGATCATAGTTTGGAAACCGTTTTTTCCATTAGATTTTTAATTTTAAATTTCTATTCTTATATCTAGTCAATATGTGAGTCATCTAATTATAGTTATTAACCTTACTCTACTTACGGTTATTCTAATTATGGTTTTGGTTATAAGCCTTACTCTAGTTTTGGTAGATCGATTACTTCTATAAAATTCTAAATTTTATTTGGAGAAAAATTTCTAATCTAATTATATTAAACCTTAGTTTAGATTTTAGTAAATTGATATTATTATAGTTTTAATACATGGCTCTTGTAGTATTTTTTTTTTAGCATGATTGTAATGTTAGATCTCTAATGTGCTTGCAGTTTCATGCCTCTGGTTTAAAACTGTTCATATATTTAAGGATCTCAATTTTTTTTTGAAGACAGAGGAAACCTGGTTCCTTTATAGATTTAGCTGTTCTTGCTTGTTTAAGGATTTTCCTTTTCATATATATATATATATATATATATATATATGTTTCATTAAAACAACCAACAAGGAAGATTTTATTAATTTTTGATTTAATTTTTTCCTGTATTCTTACCTGTTTCCTTTTTGCTGGAGATAGTGTAAAAATGTTTCATCAGTTTTTACTTTCCAAGCACTTTCAGCCACTTCACTGGCCATTTTCAAGGATGTTATTTTTCCAATGTCATTTTATCCTCAAATTTTGACTGTAACATAATTGTGTGTGTATGTATATATATCTATATATATATATATATACATACACATTTACATTGCATTATTTAACAGTGGAAATGGAGTTTTAAAAGTTTTTTTAAAAACAGACGTTCATGTAATGGCTTTAAAGAACACTCATTTTGAAAAACACAAAATTTATGTTTCAGTCAAAACATGAGAACAAAATATCAGAAAAATAACATCCTTGAAAATGGCCAGAGAAGTGGTAGAAAGCGCTTGGAAAGTCAGTAAATTATGGAATATTTTTACACTCCTCATCTCCAACAAAAAGGAAATATGTAAGAATACTGGAAAAATTAAATTAATAAAATCTTTCTCTTTGGTCATTTTTAACAAAACTTGTTTAAAAGAAAGATTGCTACCAAAATATGCATAAACATCTATAAAAATTGGGATTCAGGATTTGAGGATGTTCTTCAGTGTGCCGTGTCATTTCAGGATGTTGGCAATCATGGCTCTCTACAATTTCTTTTCCATTGTAGCTCTTAGTAAATTTTTACTTTTTTGGTATCTCTCCTAAACCCAGTTCTGCCATTCATACATAAGGTATGTTATGTGCTGTTTACCTCTGTCCCACTTGCTTTCATTATGTGCTAGGAGTGTCAAATTTTCTTATCCCACTTTCCTCATTATGTACCCTAGTAATTTCAACTCTTTTCACTATAAAATATAACTGTCCTTCATTGTTGTTTATATGTTCAGTCCATAAATAAAACTAAAATGGAAAATTAAATTTGTTAAATATCCATTGGTATACTTTTTGGAATTTTTTATGTGAAATGTATTTGCACTAAGCAAAAAGCTGTAGTCCTCGGAGAGTTTTATTATGACTACCGAGGTTAGAAGGGGTTGACACCCAACATATTACACAGTGCATATGAAGGTTGCAGGTATCAGTGGAGACAGCTTTGTAAGTGAGGTCAGCTGATACAGAGACCAGTTCGAGCTTTGCAAATTGACTTGATCGGTCGTGAACTGTAGTCGAGTTGTCAACTCTGCATGTGCCACCTGCTAACAAAGCACCAGTTCTGTCACATGTCACCAAAGAGAAAAGAATAAAAAAAAAAAAAATCATGTTTTTCTTTATCAGCCAAGCTGAGAAGATTCTCAATTTTGGGTCGAGCTTATTCTTCATCAGAGATAAATATACTCCTTCTGAGTATATTCATGAAAGTGATAGATATATAGATATATATATATATATATATATACACGCAGGAGTATATTTTTACTCTTAATGCTAAGGGGTCTAATTCTGGTCTAATTTCTTCATTTGAGGCTTTTATTTTGTCCCTTTTTCAATGATACAATGTCCGTTGACTGAAAAGTGAAAGTTGCTGACTAAATTTGCATTTTGAATACATGTTGTGAGTCTAACAAAAGTAATCTAAAGAAACATTTTTTACTTAAACCTTTTTATATATTGAGATGAATTTTTTTTTTTTTTTTTTTTTAAAGTTGCATTCATCTGAAAAACATGTTTTCTTGACCATTTCTGTATTTGTTGAAATCAAATAAAAATTTACTTTAAAAATGTCAAACGTGTGCGGCCTGTATGATTATCTGAAGGTAGGGTGTAGTGAGTGTGGTAGGTATAGAAAGTATAATTTTATGTGAGTCTGGATAAAAAAGAAGAGGGACAAAAAGCATGGAATTTGAACAAATAATAAATGTATTAATAAGGCATCTTTACAGAAGGATAAAAAAGAAATAAAGTTGAAGTCATGAACAGTTCAATACAATCTTCAGTTTGTGTCTCTGAAGTACTTACATGCCTCTTGTCTATTGGAGTGAAAGAAAACTCATGCTGTCACTCCAGAAGTGTTTTATATATATATATATATATATATATATATATAAATTTATTTTTATTTATATTTTTTAAATCCTTTCATCCTGTGCAAGTGCAACTAATGCACACAAGATTATAATGGCAAGTGACATTGCATTTAAATTTTTGGAGAGTAGATACTAGGAAAGCAAATAAATGGAAGGGAGTTCCATAGATTGGAAGTTTGAGAAAAAGTGTCAAGTTAAGACATGTCAAATCAATTGTCAGTTTCCCCCTAGGGGGACACAGGTTTGAAGACCTATTTTCCTAGCAAGATTTTTCTATTATTCAGGCCAGTGGGTATAGATAAATAGACTGTTCAATTATAAAAAGAAAACAAAGTATCTACTCAAATATAAATATCCATTAAAAATAATGTTTAAACAAATGAATTAATGCTGACATTTTTTTAAAATTTATTTTCTAAAGGATTTCATAAAAATTTTTAGTGATAATGATTTTTGCAAGTTAAACTACATCAGGATATAATTGAACAGTTTTAGCTAAAATGAACATTATATACAAATATAAAAATATTTTTAAAAACCCAAAATATGGCATAGATTAAAAACTAATATTTATGGGGAAAAGTGAAGTTTAGCATTGCCTTTTAATTTCTCTTGGTAATTTTTAGTCGAGTTTATGAAAATTAAATAAACTTTAATTTCAATTTTATAAGAATGGCTTTTAGGCAATTTAGTTCTAAATTGAATTTTACTTTTCAGTAAAAAATAAATTTTGTTCTTTAAAGTCTTATCCTTTTTTATAAGATTTGTCTTTTTCACTTCTTTTCTATTCTTTCTCTATTCACAACCACTCTCTTTAATTGTGTATCCCTTTCTATCTCATCTAAACTCTTTTCCTCTTTTTCAGTCTGAATCCCCTTATCTTAACATTTGTTTTACACCAAAAACATTATTCTCCCCCCCCCCCACCTGCCATCATTTTCTCTCTCTCACTCTCACACACAGATTTTGTTTTAATTTTTTATATCAAGATTTTCCTTTCATTATTTTCTGTTTCTGGTTCATGTTGGATCAACTCTGACCTTTCTGACTTTGTTTATTTGAAGAAAGAAAAAAACTAACCAAATATTCAGACTTTAATGTTTTCTTCCTTTTCCTCTGTCATAATATTTCCTCAGTTTGTTTGTTTAAAAAGCTTCATATAAAGTATCACATCTTGCAAGTAATTAAAGCATTTTTGGTGGTGGTGGGGGAGGGACATTTCTGTTGATACAATTTCTTTTTCTCTTGACCTTTTGAATGTTTTGGGTTTGTATTTATATAAATCTACATGTGTTTTCAATATAAAATCTCCAATGGGAAAAGGTAATGTCATTTAAGCTGCTGTTATTTAAATGGAATTTTTATGTATATTAAAAAAAAAAAAATAATAATTGCATAAAAATCCAGTTTGACCATTTTAAATAACTTTATACAATTTTTAAACATGCTTGAAGGAAAAGGGAGAAATTACCTTATTTAAAATGATTAGTGTTGATTTGTAATGATGCTTATTAAAGGAAAATTCATGAGGAGTGAGGATATCATAGTGGTACCTTCATGATAATTCAACATCAGCATGACTCTGCTCAGCTAAGTGACAATCTTCTCCACATTAATCTTTATATATATATATATATATATATATATATATTTTTTTTTTTTTTTTTTTTAATCAAATCACCCCAAGCAAGGCGATAACGCCACTGATGCAAAAGGGTAAAAAAGAATGGAAAAGAGAAAGCCGGAAACCACATCCTAAACAGGGAACAAGGGATGAGCCTCTTCACCTGTTCAATAGATGTGGGTGGAGTGTGAACTGGGTGATAGTTTAGTCTATCTACTCCAATTATATATAAGATATATATATATTAGTAGGAAAAGTGTCTTTAATCTAACATGTTTCACTTTGATTCTTCAGAGATTTGTTTTTTTTTTTTTTTGTTTTTGTTTTTTTTTTTTTTTGTTTTTTTTTTTTACAAGAAACATTTTAAATCTCTGAAAAATCTTCTTACCGGTTCTTTACTTAATCTATCATCTTGTCGGATTTCAATGCAATCTATATATTCAACTCTGTTATTATACCTACATGTAGAAAACACTCAACATTTTGTTCAATAGCTACTGGATAAATTTTATATATAAGAAATAATGATAAATCCATAAAAACAAAGGATAGTCCCAAAAATTTATGAGTTTTTATTTTATTTTTTAATCATTTCACTCCAAGCAAAGCAATACTGTCACTGATTCACAGAGGGCTACATCCAGAATTTATTTTGGTAGTTGTGTAAATTACAAACTGTCTCATAAGACCCCAAAAATTAAATAGTTTAATTCAGAATATTCAAAAAACATATATAGGTTAGCACAGAGAAGAAATATTGAGGTTAGGTGACGAGTAAAGGAATAGACAGCTTAGCATAGAAGCATTGGATATGCCACAGAAATTAAAGAAAACATATTCCAGCCCACGAATATATAGAAAATCTTGAAAGGAAAACACTATACAAGAACAAGAGGCCATATATACATGCAGTAATTTACATTCAATATACACAAAACTCACACACACTTTCTCTCTCGGTAAAGACAAATTAGACACAAAACAAAAATAAAAGCCCAACTGTCAGTTTCATGCAGATGTGATCTTCAGGCAGGTTGTATTCCTTCTATGCTGGTTCAAACATTAAAGTATGGAAGAGTTTCAAAATTAGAGTAACTGGTAACATGACAGGGTAACTATTCTCATGCCTACCTTCAGCAAACACTTTTGACATTTTGTTCAATAGCTACTGGAGACATTCTAAATTGCATAACATTTCTTCTAGACACGGTCCGCAATTTTTAAAAAATTCTCCATTTCATTTCTGGCATTAGCCCATCTTTATCTTTCAAGATACATAAATGCATAGAAAGCATTTTTCTATTGACTTACTGCTATTGACGTACGTTTGTTTAAAAAAATAAATAAAAAAAAAAATTTGTTCCCATGTCCATTCAGTAGTACCGATATAGGTTTGTCTCTGCTTTTCACAGTTACCTGGTAAACTGTTAATAATTAAATATTTGACTCCCAGAGTTCTTCATCAAATGACGAAATTGGATTTGTATTCTATTCCTTTTTTTTTTTTTTTTTCATATTGCCCCAAGCAAGGCATTTTACTGCCACTGTTTTGCATGGGGTTACATAGGAGGAAAGTTATGAGAAAGAGTGACAGATTATAAGGGGGTGTCAGGAAGTGGGTAAGAGAAGGATGAGAATACTAATGAGAGTGGAGTGGACAGAGAAAAGAGCATGAGAGAGAGGATGCAAGTTAGTGAGACAGGAGATGACTATTGACTTTACATTTAAATTCTTGGGGATTGTAACTGTCAGGGAAGCAAGTAAATGTAAAGGAATTCCACAGGCGCAAAATGCGAGAAAAGAAGGTGCTGGAGTAGAATTTGCATCTTATTGGTTTCACAGTAAAAGGGTGGGACCTAGTTGCTAATCTTGTGGCTCGAGTACATTCGTGTGTGTGTGTGTGTGTGTGTGGGTCACCAGTGACCTAAGTTCATTGTGAAAGTACTTGTTTGACAATTTCCGTGTAATGTGCACTGTTCAATTTCATTAAGTTTCATTTATATATTTGGTGGACGTTACTGGTAAGTGGATTTTCTATTCAATTCAAGTTTTTTTTTTTTTTTTTTTTTTTTTTTTTTTTTTTTTTTTTTTTTTAAGCATTATTATGGGTTAAATGAAACATTACTTCTTTTTATGGGTATTTTTCTGATTATTTTTAAAAATTTCTTTTTCACTTTTGTAAGTCTGTTTTGTCTGCTCTTTAATGACATTTCATACTCCAACTTAGCATGGCTAAAAATACCGCCATTATTTAGAATTTTCAGATTACCTGTTACATACATTCATAATGTACTTAAAAATGGTTACTTTTCTTAATGCTATGAGACCTGTTTTAAAAAAAATGGCTGAGACATTGCACATATTCCTTTATTGGGGAGGACAGTGGTTCCTAAAAGTTTTTTCAAAAAATTAAAATTTGCTCACACCTCATCAAATTAGTAAACAGAGAGTTAGTGAGATAATTGCTGATTTAAGTTGGAACATTATCATTGATAACTTTATCCAACAATTTACAGACCCTAGTTACTATATTAATACTTAATATAATGCAAAAATATCACAATGATAAATCAGTCAATAATTATTTACAACTATTTACACTGGGACTCAGGTATACAATTACAAGTAATCCAAAATAATATACTAAATATTGAAATTAATTTTTTACATAAATTTTTTTAAACTGTTTCTAAATCTTTTTCTTTCAATCATTCTGCCTCATCTGCTATCCACTTCCACTGCACTGTTGGGAACCACTTGGGTAGAGGAAGGGTTAATGTGTTAAAAAAAACAAAGAAAAAAAAAAAAGGAAACTTTAAAGCAATAATGATGTCTGCCAATTGTGCCAAGAAGAAAAATTGGCTACAGCATTGTTTACAGAACAAGAAAGGTTACTAAATAAAAGATCTGAAATAATGCCTGGATGTATACATAGTAACAAGTACATTTGGGTTCATGCAAACTTGGATTAAAATTATGTACAATATTATTTCAGTAGTCTTGATTCACTTCTCCCCTTTATTTTAAACTTCATGTTTTGCATTCAAAATAAGATGTTAGGAAATCAGTTAGTCTTTTATGCCTGATAATACCAAAAGGTTGAAACCATGGAAGCATAATCAGCTGATCTTCCTAATTTTAAAATTATATATATATATATATATATATATATATAATGATGTGAAGGTAATAGTAATATTAGGTGTTTCCTTATAAGGAAACATCTGGTATTCATTGGCTGAGCAGTTGATAGCATTGTCTGTTAAAATATATATAAAATCTTTTTCTTAAGTCATATTTACAGGAAAATGAGTTTCTCAACTCCAATAGCTGTTATCACTCTTTCCAATTTTTGTTATGTTTTTCGTTTAATTGGCATGTGGGAGCAAAAATATTCTGGTGAATCCCAAAATTTTTGGCTGATTTTGCTGTTTTCTTCAGTGTCTGATATTTTCAAGTGTTTTTTTAACTGGGCTGAATTTGAAATCTAGCAGATGTTAATCACCACATTTATGAGAATCATTAATCTTTTGGTCATGGTAGTTGATAAAAAATTTTATTACTGTCTTCATTCTTTCTTCCTCTGATATGGAGTTGTCTTTATATCAGGTCTTTATAAAAGTAATGATTCTTGCACTGAGATTATCAATGTCTGCTGGATTTTCAACAGAAAAAATTATGATATTGAGCACTTAGGAAGTTTACATGAGTACCCAGTGATTTTTCTCGAAAACTTTATTATGCTCCCACATGTCAACTAAATAAAAAAACTATTTTGCTGGTCCCAGTAAAATAGACAAACATGCTTTTAAGCTTATTTTACTGGTCTTAGAAAAATAGAACCCCGGGCATTTTGCAGTTAAATAGTTTTTATTATTATTAAAGCAGATAATGTTAAAAATAACACACAGATTTAACACAAAAGTTAATTATCATCATCGATTGTTAAGACAATTTAGAATCTTTTCTGCAACCAATTGTTAAAAATCATTCATCATCAACTATCGAAAGAAATATATAAGTCTTTGAATATTTTAAGCACTTCAGGAATAATAGTCTCTACAAATCACAAGCTTTCCTTTGGGTATGGTTTTATTGCCATTAATACACTTCAGGTGTACCCGCTAAAGACAAAAATCACAGACTCCATATTGTTCAAGTGCTGTCCCATAGTTCACATAACCACTGGACTGATAATTCTTAGTTCTAAAACATTTATATTTACTGATAAAATAGCCTTGGTGTTTACTTTACCAGAACCAGTAAAACAGCCTATTCAAATAAAAAAGAAAAACTAAAAATATGTAAGGAATACGTTTATTGCTTCTTGTATAACATGAGAAGCATATGTTGAACCAAAGAGATTGTGAGGTCTATCGAGCAGTTTGCATCTCAACCTTGATGCACACCCAGAAATTTGCACCACTATAACACATGAATATCAAACATTTCACAAGTTTTCAGTGCTGCCATTTGTGCTAGATATTGCATTGAAAGACAATAGCCCTAACAGCAAAGTACTTTATAGAGCAAATATGTTAAGTAGACTAGACATGTCTTTCATTTATACAATTCTTGATTGCCAAAAATCACTCTGTATAGTGATCTAAAATGCAAGAAGCGACAGCGAGGTAGTCAAACTTTGTTTTAAAACTGCATCAAGAAGGACCTGATGGTGATGCAGATCAATGTAAAGAGCTGGTGGTAGACTGCCCCGTCTTTCCCTGTACAAGGCTAAAGGCTTCCTCTCCTCTCTCTCATGCGCCAGGACGATCACACTGTGATCACTTGTTTGCATCCCTTTATACATAGAGAGAGAACCACATTACAAATTTAGACCTGCGTTTGCTATTCAGTGACTTATCATTGCAATGTTTTATGTCAACACAAGATCAAAACATCTTTGAAGGTGGATATCTTTAACAATCCTGTAACCTCTCTGAAGATTGCTCATGTGAGTCAAAAGCTTAGAACCAGCATAATAAAAAATATCCAAATGTTAGACAATTTTCATCTTTATTTTCACTTAAAATTAAAGCCAAAATATGATATTTAGAACAGCTCATGATTAAACATAAGACATTTATTGTCTGTTATGTTTAACAATATATGTTTTGAAAATTATCTGCTGCCTTGATACACTATATATATATATATATATATATATATATATATATAATTTTTTTTTTTTTTTTTTTTTTCATTTTAATAAATCTCTTGCTAATCACAGATTTGATGTCAGTATTGCATTTGTAGAGGTTTATGGTTTTTTTACTGATTTTTTTTTTTTTTTTTTTTTTTTTGTCTTGTGTTTTTATTTTTGTGTGTGTGTATGAGAGAGAGCTTTTATTTTTCTGTTTTGGTTTTATAATCGCTTTCCTCCGCTCCTTGGTTGAACATTTTCCCAACTGTACATTAAGTTTATTAACAATGAAGCTTGGGGCATTTGGGATTGAATTCTAATGTACTGAAAATGGAATCTAGAACTTTGGTTTTCAGAATATGCTTTGTTAAATGAAACACTTATTTATATTATTAATTCTTTTTTTTTTTTTTTTTAATGTTGTGGTGTGAGACTCTGAGAAATTGGAGACTTTGTTTCCAGCTATAAGTCTTCTTTAAGATTTTTGGTTGCTAAAAGATTTTCTTTCATTTTGATGGGAATAGACTTTGCTTTTTTTCTCAGATTTGTTCCTTTCTTCTCAATGAGAAATAATGAATCTATTTAAACAAAAACTCTGAAATAAAGCCAAAACTCTTTATGAATGATTTGTTTCACATCCCAACTAAACCAACATGTTGCTTTTTTAAACGCATATTATTATTTTTTTTTATTTTTATTTTTTTTTTTTTGGCAAATATATTCACACTGTAAAAAGATCAGAGGGTTACATAAGAAAAAGGCTTTAAAATGAACAGGAAACGTGATCTTAAACTAGAAACAATGGATAGACCTCTACTCCTGTTCAATATCTGTTTACTCTTATCTACTTCTATTGAAGTCAAATAAATAAATAGTAAATGAAATTTCAGTTTTAGGCAGACATATAGAGTTGAAGTAGACTTTAAAAGGAATTGGAATCCCAATCCTAAACAGGAAACCTCTACTCCTGCCCAAAAGACCAGGGAGGAGTGTGAACCGGATGATAGGAGGCCCTATCTACTTCTATTGAGGAAAGGATAGCAGGAGGGCCACTTACTTGCAGGAACATGAGACTCGGTAATAAGCCTGTTATCGTAATTACTCTTTGGAACATTAGTGATTGGTTCCTGTTTCTCTAGGATAATTCTTCTTAGGAAGTTTTCTTAGAAAAAAAGAAAAAAACGCACTTGGAAACTTATAGTCATATAATTATATTCATATTCATGTATAGTCATTGTCAGATTTATCCAGTAAAGTATTTCAGGGGGGGTAACAAGGCTTGAAATACTCTCAGTAAGAATATGAAATTGCCTGTATTACATTCATTGCAAACTGGGAGGTAACCAAATTTTGTGTGGATTTTACCCAATGATCATTATGAATCTCATCTGGTTGTAATAATTATATTTTTGCTGAAAGTCAATTATTAAGAACAGGACTAATAAACTCTATATAACTGCTAACAGATTTAATAAAAACAAATTGAAGAATTTAAACTTACATCAGGAGTAAGTAATTATTAATCTTTCTATGTAGGACGTTTGATGATTTTTCTACAATAAATTTCTTTTGTAGTAGTCATAGTAAAATAAGGAATATTTATCTTGGTACTGTACTCGTGTCTATTTGAATTTGTGCCTATGTGTTTGTTAGTAATGGAAGCAATAGCAACAGATGAGAATGAGCTGTAAATGGTCTTCTTTCAGCTTCTCTCGGTGATCCTGTCTGCATTTATATCATGTTTTTCTTAGTGAGTTTGCACTTTGACATCGATTTTTTTTTTTTTTTTTTTTTTTTTTTTTTTTGCTTAGCTATTCATTGACCCTTCTTTCTGCTCAGTAAAATATGGTTCTTTTTGGAATGTGGTCAGCCTGAGCCTCCAACACTTCTAATTATTTTTAATCTGTTTTTCTTTATTTATTCTTGATGCTTAAATATCTCCCTTCTATTTTTTGTTAGGCATTCTCTTGCAATAAAATGTTGAACCAGCATTTTTCACCCTGTTATATCAAATATTGCAGTAAGATGTTGAATCAGGATCACCACTCTGTTATGCAATCAAGAATTGGATTAATGTTTTAGACATTTTTTATTTAAAGTACTATCTGAAATTTTTTTTTTTTTTTAAATCATCTCACCCCAAGCAAGGCATTCCACTGCCACTATTGCGCATGGGGCTACATACGGGAAGGTAAAGAGAAGGAGTGGTTAGACATAGGGAATGTCAGGAGGAATGGGAGCAGGTTAGTGTGTTAGGAGGTGTCTATTGACCTGACATTTAAACTCCTGGAGATTGTATCCGTCAGGGAAGCAATCGTGTGGAAGGGAATTCCACAGTCGGGAAGTGCGAGGAAAGAAACTGTTGGAGTAGAAGTTGTGGTTGCATTTTATCGGTTTCACTGTAAAAGAGTGGGATCTAGTTGCTAATCTAGTATCTCGTGCAAATTCATATTTAGGGGGCACCAGTGATCTAAGTTCATCGGAGCAGAAGCCGTGAAAGTATTAAAAGTATAAAAGTATTGGCTCCAAAAAGGAAATTGGAGAGCCAAAATTGAAATCAAGTTAAATTTGTTGCACTCACATATACGCAAATACCCTTGGGAAAAGTATGAATCCGTTGCTACTCCTTCCAGCTATTGGTTAAATAGTAGACAGATTGGGTTCTATAGCTTTGGTTAGCAACCAGTCTACTGCAGAAAGTAATAGCAACCTACTGCGGGAAAATCTTCTGCTTAGTCATGTCTGTTTTGAGACATAATTGTCCAAGCGTGTATCACATAGGTCATTTAACTGACTGATTTTTATTTTTATTTTTAGTTCAATATTCACGATGATATGGTCTTGGGTCTTCTTAAGCTCCTGTTACGTGTTTGTTCTTTAAAAATAACATTTTATTTTTTTGCAATAATTATGTCATCGAGTAGTGAAGAAAAAAAAATATATATATATCCTTCCTGTCATGCTCAGGGGTTTGGATTTTTTTTTTCTTATGTCTTAATGTAAGATACTCACTAGTAGGTACAGCAATATATATATATATATATATATATATATATATATGTTTTAAGTGGCATATCAATATAAATATTTTACTGTCATTTTATACAGTCTGGTCCCACTCATACTGAATATTGCAGTAAAACATTGAATCAGGGTCACCACCCTGTTATACAATCAAGAATTGGATTAATCTTCCAGATATTTTTTTTTTTTTTTTTTTTTTTTTTTTAAGTACTATCTTCATTTTGATTTTTAGTTCAATATTCAGGCTGATACATTCTTGGGTTTTCGCCAGTGTATTCTTTAAAAACCATTTAGTATTTGTTTAATTTTTAACTGCTCACCCCAAATGTTGAATACAGTTTAATAATGTTAGGGAGTTTAGTGCTTCACTGAAATTTGAGCTTTTACATTAATTCACATAGCATATTTGATAGCAAACATTTTTGTTTCCCAAAAGGTAGCTTCCAAAATATCCCCTGGGTTTTATATGCAAAATTTTTTGGTCGATTAATGATTTACCCAGACACCATAAAGTACCAGTACATCTATTTAATCTAACTTCATTATAATGTAAAATTTATCTTTGGAGGCTTAAATGTAATCAAATAAAGTAGTAAAAATGAAATTAGCATCTTTTATTTTTCTTGCTTTATTCACAATGTATATGGTGTATGGGTAGGTATTTGAAGGCTATCACAATGCGTTTAGTAAAATAAAGGAAGGTAAAGAAGGTGTTGGGTATTACCTATTTATTTTTCATTAATATTTTGAGATCAAAGTCTCCTCTTCAGAATTATACAAGAGCTTGATTTCACGTCTGCTCGTGCCTTGTGCCTTTCAACTAGCGGGCATGAAATCAAGGTCCCCTATAATTCTGAAGATGAGAATTTGATCTCGAAATAATACCCAACACCTTCTTTACCTTCCTTTATTTTACTAAACGCATTGTGATAGTCTTCAAGACCTACCCATAAACCTAATATACACTATGCTTCAAGCAAATTACAAAATTTTCCACAATATATGTTCTTCAAACATTGTAAGGGATATGTTGCACTAGCAGTATAGCCCGGTGTTGCTCGGGTGTCATGAAAGCTTTAAAACTAATCCATGGTCCTGGAGCTCAGACTCTTTGGATGTTGGCACGAAAGACTAAAAAGCAATAGTTGTTTCCAGTTAAAGCGAAACCATAGATTGAAAGAAAAATGAATGGATGTAAGTCAAATTTTGATTTCCTGGTATCGATATCAAATAGGTTTTTTTCATTGTAAACTGAATTTTGAAGGTTAAATAAGTCCTCTGAGTAAATGATATCATGGCTGAGACTAAGAACTACAATTATACCTACTTAAAGCCAAACCCATAGCAAAAACTAAAATAAAAGAGCTGAAAAAATACAGACAGATAAACAGACACACACGCACAAACATATTGCCTTTTATTTATTTTTATATATATATATATATATATATATATATATATATATATATAATCGATTTTCTGCACTATTGTCAGAACTACAACCTTGAAACTTCTGAATATCATTTCTTATTTCTTTGTCTATGAGTTAATCAAATTTGATTAAAATCGGACCACTCCTTTTATAACCCGATTTTTTGATTATTGATTTTCGATATTTATCAGGAGTACCTCAACTCAAAACCTATCTAAGAACACTCGCAGACACTTATAGTACAACTGTGTAAATTTTCAAGAAAATCAGTCCAGCCGTTTTGGAGCCTATAGGTAATGGGCACACACACACACACAGTTCTATTTATAAATAAGTTTAAATCTGGTGGTCTTTAGAAGCACAATTTTTTTTTTTTTTTCTCAGAAAGAACACAATTTAAAAAGTTCACAAATATCAAAAACATTTGAGTTTTCCAAAACATGGTTACATGGTTTCTTAAACGTGGGTAATCCTGTAATTATCTCTCTTCACAACTGAACCAGTTTCCTGATGAGAACGAATGTTTCACTTTCTTGCTTAGTCATTCTTCGACCAACAAGAAAGTTAGTCCTTTGATTAACTCATTTATACAAGATTCTTGAGTAGCTGGGCATCATGCATATGGGTCAATTTGTTGAACTTTTGATTTTATCGACCTACAAAAGACAGCTTCCAGGTGCAATATAAACTTAAGGCTGAAGATCAATTCTTTTGAAATGTTAAGAACAACAAATATATACATCAGTCAGTTGAGTGCCATACATGATACATGCATGGGCAATCATGTCTCAAAAGATACATGACTAAGCAGAAGATTTTCACACAGTAGGTTTTCATTTCTTTTTGTGGTAGACAGGTTGCCAACCAAGACTATAGAATCTCTTATATCTTGCTATTTAACCCAAGGCTGGAGGGAGAAAGACGGGTTTATACATTTCCAAAAGGTATCTGCACATAAGTGAATGCAATAAATTTAAATGGAATTTGAGCTTGGCTCTTTGATTTCTTATTCCAAGCTGATATCCATTGCACCAGAATGTGCATTCCGAGTTTTAAAAAATGTGTGAAAATCGTCTTTTCAGAATCTTGTCATCATTCATTTGAACATTAAATGGTAAGTAATTGTTCCTTTATTTGATGTGAAGAATTTTTACTTTTGCTGTAATTAACAAGACATTAATTAGTTAATATCTTTCTTTTTACTAATCTCTAATGCATTTACTATGTTGAGAATAACACATTTTAACAAATTCTATGAAATTGGCAGTACCTTCATACTATGAAGATTGTGTTATCAGATTGACATTCCCAGTAATGCTTAAAGTGCAAAATAATGCCAGGTCAAAGGTGGAAATCCTGTTAGGATTCAGTTAAATTCTAATGCCTAATCAGATTCATTCGTATGTTCCACAGCTCCTGCTATTTATATAGAGCTTCAAAGAATCAGCAATACTATTGGCCCAGATCTGTCATCTCAGTTTCAGTCACTTTCCTATCAATGTCAAGTTACCTCCCTTTGCCTTTTCTATAAATACTTTTGTGGCAATTGTTTGGATAGTGTTTCACTATTGTGCCTACACTCTTTAAATTTAGTCTTTACTAGACTAGTGACAGGGTTTCACCAGTTTACAATGAAGTTGGCTAGATGTAACTATAAACTCTATTTCTTTCTTCACAGTTCTTAATAGTGGAAGTCCATTTCGGCTCCAGCCAACTTAATCTTAAAAAATTTGAATACAATTTCAATGACTTTCTACTGCCTTTCATATTACTCTTCTTTTGTTCTTCTTTTGTTCTTGCTCCTTAGTAATGTTTCTCATTTCTAATTCTTCCACACCCATTGACCCCTTGGGTCTTTATTGACTTTACTGTCTTGCTTGGGGTAAAATTGATAAAAAGAAAATATTCATTTTTCAAAGTTTAAATTTATCTATTGTAGCTATGAATTTTTTTTCAAAACATGCATCCCAATTTAAGGGAACTAACCAGAAATATACATATATTTATTGAAATTATTTGTTTGAACATTATTTTTGATCGATACTCATATTTAAGTAGATATTTATAATCAAATAGTGTATATATATATATATATATATATATATATATATATATATATATATATATTTCTACCAGTCTGATTATGATAAATTTTGTTATGAAAATGTGTGTCATTTGACAGGATCCGAACCTGCAACCCCTATCTACATCAGTATTTTTCGTAACATTGTCTGTTTACATTTGTTGACATTACATTTCAGAGCAGATATGGTCATTTGAGTAGATTCAAAAATTGTGTTATATAGGCTTGATTTGACTTTGTTTAGATTGTTGGTCATTCATGGTCAAGCGGTCTAAGATGCACCAGATCAATTGGTGGCTTCTCCTATGCAGATAGGTGTTGCAGGTTTGAATCCTGCCGAATGACACATTTTCATAACAAAATTTATTGTAAATAATCAGGCTGGTAGAAATAAATATATGTATACAGTTTGATTATAAACAGAATATCTACTTAAATGTGAGTATTGATCAAAAATAATGTTCAAACAAATAATTTCAATATGTCAGTTATAACATTTTGTTAATCTTCAGGATTTTTCGTAACAATATATATATATATATATATATAGCCTTTGAGATTTGAAAAAGATATCACTTGACCAGCAGTTGAGAGCAAGTTACTCACCCCAAAATCATTTTACTCAACCAACTCCATTTTCTTAACAGTTGCCATACTTGAATAGCATAGCTTGAATTGCTGACGGAAAACAAAAAATCAAATTTAATTAAAATTTTGAATGTGTTAGAAAGGATTTGAAAAATTAAAAAAATAATAACAGAGAAATTTTATCTTTTCTCTTAATAATAGCATAAACATTTTGATAATAAAACTTTGTATTAAGTTTGAACCCTTTTAACATCATAATATGCTGTTTTTTTGTGTGTGTTTTTTATTTATTTATTTATTTTATTTTATTTTATTTTATTTTTATTTCTTTTGGCAGATGAGTGGAGGTATAATAATTATAATCATAATTTCTTTCTTCTGTTTAACACAACCTCCATCGTATAGACGATAAAAAAAATAACAAATTGATTTTCTCAATGATTTTCTATAAAAAATTAGTTGTATAATTTGTTTTTTGGTGCATGGTTGAAAGAAGTATGTGTATTTTTTTCTTTCTTTCTTTCAAATCTCCATTTTTACTTTTCGTAAGCAATCTGGGCAACAGAGACATTTTGGCTCCACTCTAGAAGCTTTAATTAAATGAGTGTTTACACTGATGGAGATGATAAAAGCAAGGCCAAAGAGTTCATTAATGTCACTGTAGGTCATTCTAAGTAACTTGTGAATCTTAAATGGCATACTTTGGGTTGGAAAGTTAGGTTGGGTCTTTATATTTGAACAGACACATTTCATTTCGAGATTTTTAATCATTCATGGGTGAGTAAAGCAATAAACTTTAATCGCCCAATTAAGTTTATAATCTTCTGAGTCAAGCGGGCAAGTGAAATCTCAAACACTGTATACAGAATGCAATGGATGAATTGTTTAAATTACGCAAAATGAAAATAACACATATTATTTCAACAGATATATTTATCAAAATTACACAAAAAACCTTCAGTAGTAAAGAGTACATTTATTCAATAAAATTGCCATTAGCTTCAACCATGGCCGCCATATGACTTCAGAATCTCCTGCAACTCTTCTGGACGGTCTTCTTGTTTTAGTTGGTGAATGCTGCCATAATTCTTGCCTTCAGTTCATCTTTGGTGTTTTATTGGTCTCTTGCTCAATTGTGCCCCACCCATAATAATCAAGTGGTCACAGTCTGGGGTAACTTACGTGGCCAGATGTAAAGGATGATATAGTCATCAAAATTGTCTGACAGTCATGACTGGGTTCTCTTGCTTGTGCTGCAACGTCCTAGTCTTTTAGCAGCCGCTCTCTTGACCCAGGGTAGCACTTAATGTTGTCCTTCATGTTGAGTCTTTGATCAGCACCAATAAATTCTGAAGATCTTATCAGAATAGAGTTGAGTTTTCCGAGCAGGTATACCTTTGTAACCACCATTATACTCATCCAGATTGACACTCAGACACTATGAAATATTTATATCAGAATTTCTTGTGCAATTGTCAAGTAGTATAACATGCCATTTCTACATTTCTGGCAGAGTAAATTGCATTATGGTGTTCTCTTTCTCACAGGCAGTGCCCAACAAAACAGTCAATAGAAATAAACAACATGCATATGTGAAATTAAAAATATAAAATCGGGACAATCTATCCCTCTGTGTCTGTGTGTGTGTGCACATATATATATATATATATATATATATATATATATAGTATTTAGTTCCAAAGTTATTTTTTTTTTTTTTTAGTGGTTATCTCTCGCTCTCTCTCTCTCTCTCTCTCTATATATATATATATATATAGTCATCCGCAGACAGATCTGTTTTGCTGTATCACAGCTCATCAGTACGGTTAGACATCCAATTGCTTTTTACCCAGGATCGAAGCCTGACTGAATTGGCGTCAGTCGGTGATTCTACCTCTGAGCTATGGGCGCTCAGTAGAAGGAGGCAAACTTATATATATATATATGAAGTGCAAGATGTTTGTGTGTGTGTTTCTCTGTATGTCCTTCATACAAATCCACAATTTTTATTCAATTCTCACCAAACTTTACCCAAATATTTTTTAGGCTTCTGGTCAGGTCATGGGCTACTTATTTTTTCCGACTTTCTCCCAATATCGAAAATCAATACCTCGATATCCAATCAGGTCTGATCAAGATCAGGACTTCAGCCCTTTTATCATAGTTCTTGCTGCAGAATTTGCTCTAGTTTGGTAAAATTATAGTTTTTAGTCTCAAACATTAGAAGATCTTCTCAGACAACTCATTTTCCCTGATATCGGAAATCGATACTTTCGATATTCTATTGAAACTGATCAAAAACCGATATTCAGCCATCAATATGGCTCATTTTTTCCAATTTTACTCTCGATGGGTACAATAAGTTTTCATGGACTTGCTTATGTTAGTTTATCCTTGGATGACTTATTTGTCTCCCATATTGGGAATCAATACCTCGATATTCTATCAGGTCTGATCAAAATCAGGTTTTCAGCCCTTTTATTTTGGTTTTTGCTTCGGTTTGGCTCTAAGTAGGTATAATTGTAGTTCTTAGTCTTAACAACCTACATTTTTTGTGCCAACGTCCAAAAAGTCTCAGTTCCAGGACCATGGATTAGTTTTAAAGCTTTCATTACACCCAAGCAACGCCAGGCTTTACTGCTAGTTACTGATAAAAATGTATATTGGCAAGCAGGTTTTTTTTTATCATAAAGTGCTCGGTATCAGGGTGGAGATATAGTGTTGATAGGTACAAAGAGTTTATCTCTTTAATGGAGCAGATTCATGCCAACTTTGAAGTTTCATGAGAACACTGTTATGATTTTCTCACTTGTCAGAATTGGTAGAAATGCAAATGGTATTAAATGCACTTCAATAAGTGGCTGTTATAATAAATTCTGTTCACACGTGTTTTAAAAAACACCATCACAATTATAAGTACACTGCAGCACAATTTTTTAAAAAAATATTTTCTTTGCATACAATTGTGGGAGTCTCTCTTCTAGGACTTTCTATCACATTTTCTCACCACCAGTTACTCTCAGACTTTTCTGGTAGTAACATGATTTTTAGGGGAAAGGGAGGTGGTTGATATCTGACTCTGGGACATTTGATAGCTTTTTTGGTAAAGTCTTTCTTTCTGGGTAAGCTTAGGAAAGGTCACCAGTCTCTCTATCATACCAACAGACAAGTCTTCTGCCAGAGACAATAATTGGCAGCCTCTGAAACTTCAAGAAAATGTAAAGTGGGAAATTATATATATATGGGGCAAGGGACAAACATTACTTATATATTTTGACACTTTCCTTTTGGGTTCACTCATTGTCCAGTTCACACTCCTCCCCAGTCTTTTGAACTGAAGTAGATTATTTCTTGTTTCTTGTCCAGGATATGGCTCCAGTTTCTTTGAAAGTTTTCTTTTTCCTTTCAGTAGGCCTTTGTGTCTTAGGGGCATTATCGCTTTGCTTCAGATGAATTGATAAAAAACAAAAACTCCTCAGGTACCAGGGGTTTCCCTTTGAAATGTATTGCATTGTGGGATGGCTCCCTTGAGCTGAGCATATTCTAGAATTCCTCAGGCAAGGCCGAAAGAGTTTTTACCTACTCAAATAAAATATGTTTCAAGTAAGATTAAAGTAGGAATCTACATGTCAATGGAACTAGAGACAAAAATTGTTTGGCTTCCTTACTATTTTCCATTTTGGAGACACTTCAGGTGTCAGGGATTAAGCCTAGCTCTCCCACCTTCATTAGAGGTACCGTCTGGGGTTTGGCTCTCTGGTGCCAAGCATAATGACTGAAACAAACTTAGCTTTTTCATATAGTCTCCAGAAGAAGAATCTATTCACAGTTTAGGGGGAGTTATAAGTTGGAATAAATAATTATATAAATGTAAAAATTAAGACACACGTTATTCCATGGTTAAGCAGAAGTATAAGCCTATTTCAGGTGAACCATCGTCAGCTTCTGTCTTTATTGTACAGAAGATTTGACATGAATTCGTTAACCATGGAATAACGTGCCTGTCTTAATTTTTACATATATTTGCTCTATATGTATTTATATATATATATATATATATATATATATATATATATTGAGCTCTTCTAGAGAGTTATCCTTCCACTTTATGTACAGGATACTCCTTTGGATTCTTCTATATCTACACCGCATATTTATATAAATATATATATATATATATATATATATATATACACACACATAAAAAATACTTGAAAAAATTGGTAACTGCAAGCTGAGGAAACAACAAAATGAGTATCATTTATTATATGCTGCTGGTGACACAAGGTAGTAATATATAGAAAAATTGTGAGTTTGGGGTCAAACGTAGATCAAAGATGGATTGGAATCTGACAGTAGGATAAGAAAAGAATGAGTAAATTGTATACAACTCATGTGTTTCTATTTTTTATTAAGTGTGTATAATGAATGTTCAGATAATTTAATTGAAAAATAGAAAAAGTGTCTGTGGTTTTATAACCTTAAATTTTTGTTGAGTGCTAAAAGAT
Organism: Ascarosepion bandense; assembly: GCA_037127315.1. Taxonomy (NCBI): domain Eukaryota; kingdom Metazoa; phylum Mollusca; class Cephalopoda; order Sepiida; family Sepiidae; genus Ascarosepion; species Ascarosepion bandense. Next base: position 3,375,608 of record JBBBDQ010001588.1, read on the forward strand.
AAATGTTACTATTATGGCCTGAAAAAAGAAAAGGATCCGAAATTTTTGTTAGCACACATTGACGACCTGTCTGTGTGAACTGCTTGTCTGGTAGAATGTCATGTGTGTTTGTAGAGGAGAAAAGTAGTCAATTTACATTGGTTAAGAATGAGTGAATTAATTATAATTCTTAAAATTATTTTATTATAATTAATTTTGACACTATAATTAATTTTATTTATTTTTAAGGACATAACACTGGGATAATATAATTAATTTTTTTATTTCTGAATTTCTTTGTAGACATGAGAAGAGAGATGGGAAAGCTCTGTAATGCAATTTTCTTTAGTAGAAAGTAGTTTTTATTTAATGAGATAAGTTTGCTAACCACTGTTCATTGGAGAGGCAACCATTATGATTAATTTTAGTGATTTATGTTCACTCTGTAAAAGGCCCAAGAGGCACTAATGGTAGAGGATTACAGAGTATGCAATAAGAGGCACAGTTTATGGGGATTTTGTTGGGAAGATAAGTTAACCTTAAATGGGAACACGTTAAGATTGTATTTATCAGGGAAGTTTCCTCCACAAATGAGCAGTTTGTGGTAAGAAGCTGTTTGAGTGATCTTATCAATAGAATATAAAGGTAATGAGGATGGTTTGCTACAATGTCCATGGAAATAGTGATCGAGTAGTGAAAAGCTTGCAATATTTGACTTTTAGAACAGTGAGTGCAGAGTGGAAAATATTTCATCACCCACAAGGCCATGGAGATGCTGTTAAACTATTGAGAGTGGAATGTGAAGACTGAGCAGCTCCTGCTCATATATCGCAACAATATTCCATTTTCAACTTGATCCTGTTTTTGCAGAGGCTAGCAGAAAAAGTCAGGTACTTACTGGAAACATACAGGTACGACACTATTAGGAAATTTTTTTTTTTTAATAATCATATCGCCCCAAGCATTGCATTTTACTGCCACTGTTTTGCAGGGGTTACATAGGAAGAAAATTATGTGAAAGAGTAACAGGTTACAGGGGATGTTAGGAAGTGGGTAAGAGAAGGATGAGAATACCAATGAGAGTGGAGTAGATGGAGAAAGGAGCATGAGAGAGAGGATGTAAGTTAGTGAGACAGGAGATGACTATTGATGTTACATTTAAATTCTTGGAGATTATAGCTGTCAGGAAAGCAAATAAATAGAAGGGAATTTCACAGGCGGGAAGTGCGAGAGAAGCTGCTCGAGTAGAATTTGCATCTTATTGGTTTCGCAGTAAAAGGGTGGGACCTAGTTGCTAATCTTGTGGCTTGAGTAAATTCATATATCGGGGGCATCAGTGAGCTAAGTTCATCGGAGCAGAAGCCATGAAAGTATTTGTAGAAGAGACACAGGGAATCCATATTGTGCCGGTGAGAAAGTGACTAGATCTGAGCTGCCAAGTCGGGATCTATCACCTTACAGATTCCCCGTTGGATTTTGTCAAGGACATCTAGATGGATAGCAGGAGCACCCAACCAGATATGGCAGCAGTATTCAATTCACGGGCAGATGATAGATTTATATATGTGCAGAATTGTTTCAGCCGGAAAAGATTTCATGGCCCTACACAGAGAATCGACTTTCTTAGCAGTGGATTTAGCGATGGATTCTATATAGCTATGGATTCTATATAGCTATGGATTCTATATGAGGTTTGTTGTGAGAATTAAGCCGAGGAGACTTAATTTAGTTGCTAGTAAAGTAAATAAAATCAAACTAGAAGACCAAAAAACACTCATTTTTGATAGACTTAAAGATATACTGATGACCAGATGAAGGAAAATAAAAAGAGAATGATAATTAAATTTTTTCATCTGTTGAAGAGGTAAAACAAAGAGACCATCTGATTTTGGTCAGGACTAAGTGATGGCATATTCTTGGAGGGCCAAAATATCTCCTGGAAAGAAATAGTATTTTCATGACCATTGAATGACGGATAGGAAAACCGACCTCTGGCTGCAAATTCACTCGATTGATAAAGATTAACTTCAAAAAGCAGACAGGTTTCTAAAAGAAAAGTCCTGGGTGAGACAAGACTTGGGCTGAAGTAATCCATTCTATGATGAGTTGAGTGAACCAAACATTGAATATGGAGTGGCCTGGGTAGGCATCATACAGGGAACTGATCATTTTTCTCACATCTTTAGTGATAGATCATACATAAAAATTGCACTTAATGTCTGGGTTGAGTTTGTTCCAGTAGATGATCGAGGCACGAGGCCTCTGTGAGAAACACTCATTTATAGTGATAGGCAAAAATTTTAGGATCCGCTCAGTGATGACCCAAAGTTTTGATTGGTCTGGCATACATAACAAATTGATAATAAATACATCAAAAGAAACTCCTAATGAACTGTGGAAAAGAAGAAACATTGATGAAGTCTCAGTAATGGTTGAAGCAACATTTTTCCTTTATATTCCTACTTGAAATAGGGTATTAGGAGGTTATGTCATTTCAAAAACAGTAATGTATTTTCTATGACGAAAATACAAGTATATATATATATCCAAGTAAAAAAAAAAATGAAGAAAAAAATTAACATTTAAAACATTAATTTAAAACAGTGCTCAATGTAAAATAAAGCTATGAATATATGGCAAGTTGTTTGTTAATATAACCAATGATTTTGCTTTTTCTTTAATAAATTTATATAAGTAAAGAACAGGTAGGAAAGAAGTGTCTTTAAACTAATATGTTTCACTTTAACAAGCTTCTTCAGAGATTTTTTTTTTTTTTAAAGATATCTTTAAAAAAAAATCTCTGAAGAAGCTTGTTCAAGTAAAACATATTAGATTAAAGATACTTTTTCCTATCTATTATTTACTTATTCTATTCATCTTCTTGGATTTCAATATATATATATATATATATATATATATTATAAATTATAGTTCAGAACATGTACAAATTATTAACTACTAAAAAGTGTACATTTTGTTTCGACCTTAGTCCTTTCAATGTTGAAACAAAATGTACACTTTTTAGTAGATAATTGTATATGTTCTAAACTATAATTTTTAAATATATATATATATTAGTTAGTTTTTGGACATAGTGAAATTAGATCAATAGACAATTGTATTAAAAAGTGTTCAATACAATTGTAGAACTTCCAAATATTTTTCATTTAGAAATGAATTATTTCTGCAACCTAGGTTTCAACCTTTCAGTATCTTTAGGTGATTTACAATTAAAAAAAAAATTAATACAAATCCCTGTTTGAGCATTTGAAAAATGGTAAAATCAGTTGTTGTAAATGGCCTTGTGTGTGTGTCTTCTTTATCATAATATCAGATGTTTGAATTTTCTTTTCTTATGTTTTAATATAAGATACTCAATAGTAGCTACATCAATATATATATGTTGCCGTTATTTTAGACGGCATATCAATATAAGTATTTTACCATTATTTTTGACAGCACCGACCCACTTCTGAGATCATCTTCAGAGGTGTGGGTTGTAGTAACAAAAATAACTGCAAAACTGTGTTGCTAAAAATTACTGTAATCTCAGAAGGAAATTGAAAGTACTTGGGAACATCAAGAAATGAATAATAAAATCATCTCTCATAGTCATCTATCTCACTAACCTGCATCCTCTTTCTCATGTTCCCTTCTCCATCCACTCCAGTCTCATCAGTTTTCTTATCCTTCTCTTACCCACTTCCTGACACCTCCTATAACCTGTCATTCTTTCTCATAACTTTCCTTCTATGTAACCCCTACAAAATAGTGGCAGTAAAATGCCTTGCTTGGGGCGATATTATTAAAAAAAAAAAAAAAATTTCCTAATAGTGTCACACCTGTATGTTTCCAGTAAGTACCTGACTTTTTTTGCTATCCTCTGCAAGAACAGGATCAAGTTGAAAATGGAATATTATTGCTATATATGGGCAGGAGCTGCTCAGTCTTCACATTCCACTCTCAATAGTCTAACAGCATCTCCATGGCCTTGTGGGTGATGAAATATTTTCCACTCTGCACTCACTGTTCTAAAAGTCAAATATTGCAAGCTTTTCACTACTCGATCACTATTTCCATGGACATTGTAGCAAACCATCCTCATTACCTTTATATTCTATTGATAAGATCACTCAAACAGCTTCTTACCACAAACTGCCCATTTGTGGAGGAAACTTCCCTGATAAATACAATCTTAACGTGTTCCCATTTAAGGTTAACTTATCTTCCCAACAAAATCCCCATAAACTGTGCCTCTTATTGCATACTCTGTAACCCTCTACCATTAGTGCCTCTTGGGCCTTTTACAGAGTGAACATAAATCACTAAAATTAATCATAATGGTTGCCTCTCCAATGAACAGTGGTTAGCAAACTTATCTCATTAAATAAAAACTACTTTCTACTAAAGAAAATTGCATTACAGAGCTTTCCCATCTCTCTTCTCATGTCTACAAAGAAATTCAGAAATAAAAAAATTAATTATATTATCCCAGTGTTATGTCCTTAAAAATAAATAAAATTAATTATAGTGTCAAAATTAATTATAATAAAATAATTTTAAGAATTATAATTAATTCACTCATTCTTAACCAATGTAAATTGACTACTTTTCTCCTCTACAAACACACATGACATTCTACCAGACAAGCAGTTCACACAGACAGGTCGTCAATGTGTATTAACAAAAATTTTGGATCCTTTTCTTTTTTCAGGCCATAATAGTAACATTTATCTTTTAGCACTCAACAAAAATTTAAGGTTATAAAATGACAGACACTTTTTCTATTTTTCAATTAAATTATCTGAACATTCATTATAAAGTTAAAGTTACAGCTCGTTTCTTACATCTTTCAATTATAATATGCTGAAAATTCTGTGAGTATGAACGGATTTTATTAAAAATAAGCAGATACAATATTTGCAATTTGTTTAATCTGACATGTCTAAAAGAAAATTTGCTGCCTAAATGCACACACACACACATATATATATATATGGCTACTGGTGTATGATATATCATACGCTAAAAGTCTACCTCCTTCTACCGAGCATGCATAGCTCAGAGGTAGAATCGCCAACTGACACTAATTCAGCTGGGTTCCAATCCTGGGTTAAAAGCAATTGGATGTTTAACTGCAATGATGAGCAAAACAGATCTGTCTGTGGATGACTATATATATATATATATATATATATATATATATATATACACACACACACTACCGGCCATATTTATTAGGCCACCCCAGTATTTTAAAATGATTATGTATTTTGTATTATTTTTTAGTATTTATTGCCAAGTGAATAATTGTAAATAAAAATAGAATGGTTCTTTTGTTAATACTGCACAATAACATGGGCATCAACTGAATTTATAAATATTTAATATTTATATTGCAGTTTCATCAATGAAAGAATGAAGAAAATTTAGGATGATTCGGACAAGTTCATCTTTGCTTCCTTGCCTTGTAAAATTTTGCAAAGTAATAATAACAAAAGAACCATTCTATTTTCATTTGGCAATAAATACTAAAAATAGTATAAAATACATCATTTCTTTAAAAAAAAAAACTGGGGTGGCCTAATAATTATATATGTATATATATATATATATATATATATATATATATAGGCAAAAAGATTATGAATAAAGGTAAAAAGAAAGTGGAACAACTTTTTTTAACCATCACATTTTGTACAATGACGGACTTCCTTAGCATTCTCTAGCAGTTAGCCTGAAGAATGTTTATGAGCATTCCTAAATTTTAAAATCCTAACAACAGTTTTACTTCTGTTTCTAAATCAATCAATCAGTCAGTCAGTTAGTTATTTAAGTGCCGTATGTCATACACACTTGGGCAATTATGACTGACTGGGCCAAAGATTTTCTCACAGTAGGTTGCTATTTCTTTCTGCAGTAGACTGGTTTACAACCAGGGCTGTAGAATCCAATCTGTCCTGCTATTTAACCTATAGTTGGAGGGATGAAGAGATGGATTAATACTTTTCCCAGGGGTATTTGCATGTCAGTGAATGCAACAAATTCAACTGGAATTTGAACTTGGCTCTTCAGTTTCTCATTCTGAGCTGATAACCATTGCGCTATGACTAAATTTTATGTTTCTAAATACTTGTTACAAAAGAACATCTTTACATTTACCTTGATAAGTTCATCAAATGTGCTAGTAAAGAACATTTTTCTTTGTCTCTCTCTCTCTCACTTTATCTATCTATCTATATTATTAATTATTACTTTAGAACATGTGCAAACTACAAACTACTACAAAATTGTACATTTGTTTTGATATTGAAAGAACTATGTCTGATCAGGTAGTTAATAATGATGGTAATAAATGTTTATTACCATCATTATTAACTACCTGATCGGACATTATTCTTTAAATGTCAAAACAAAATGTACAATTTTGTAGTAGTTTATAGTTTGCACATGTTCTAAAGTAATAATAAATATTCATTGCTCTACTTTTTTTTTATTGAGAACTGTTTCAAATTAATATTTTGAACATTGTAATTATTTTTTTATTCTTATTCATTTGGAGATATATATATATATTGAATTTATTTGTTTAAACATTATTTGTAATGGATACTTGCATTTGAGTACATACTTAGTTTTTTCAATTAAATAGTATATTTATTCATATTTACCTAATGTGAATAATCAAGAAATCGTGTTAAAAAATATATGTTCTCTGGCCAGATTCGAACCTGTGTCACCTAGGTCAAGGGGAAACTGTTAATTGATCTGATGTGTCTTAGACTGCTCAACTACAAAAAAGTTGGTTAGACAAAGCTTGAATTAAGCCTTATAAACACATAATTTTCTTATGTTTTCGTAATATATTCATATCTGCTCTGTTTTCATATCTGAATGTAAACAAATGTTAAAGACAATTTTATTTTATGAAATGTTACAAAATGGATTAACTCTTACATATTTTTAATTTATTTGTTTAAACATTATTTTTCATGGATACTTTTATTTGATTAGATACTGTATTTTATAATTAAACAGCATATTTATGTCTAACGGCCTGAATAGTTGAAAAATCTTAAGAAAATTTTGATGAACATTAAATTCTCAGCATCCCACACCTTCATGCACATGTGTAGCTGCATCAACATAGACGTCACTTTTGTCTGATGAAGTCTGAAAGGATGAAAATTATTATTTTCTACTTTGTCATAACCTTTCCTTTTTTAACTAATATATATATATATATATATACACACACACACACACATACACACACACAATCTATTTCTCTTTCTCAGCTGGGAGTGGCTAATGAAATGAGCCCCATGTGAAATTTCTTTGTTTTCGATCATCGTCATCTGGCAAAACATCAAAACAATCTGATGATGAAAGCAGTGATTGTTTGTTGATAGAATGTTATCCCAAAATAACCTTGTCCCATTTTCCCACCTTGCACAATTTTTTTTTATTTTTTTTCACATACCAACAACCCTATCCCAACCCATAAAGTCTAGTTTCTGACTTTTCATATTTCCCAGACTGGATGAGATTAAAGGGAATGTTGTCGGATAACTGATGCCAGTCCCAAAAAGAAGACTTTTCAAACTGTGTTGGAGAATGGAACTGATGCTGGTATAAGTATGTGAAGTCAGAAGGGAAAGGCTTTGAAGTGGCCAAAGTCTTCATTGCCCCAGGTCAGTGATTTCAAAACTTTTCTTCTCTGGGCTGCATTTTCCAAATTAAAATTTGCTCACCCCTCACCAAATTTTATGTGATAAAAAGTACATTAAAAAACAACTGGGGGCTAAAATGAGATAACCATGGATTTGAAGTCAGAATATTATCATTGATAACTCTCTCCTACAATTTACAGACCCTAGTTACTCTATTCTTAATAATTGATATAATGAAAAAATGTCTCCAGCATAAAATCGGTCAGTAATTATTTATACTGGAACTCATACAGGCAATTAAAACTAATTCATTAATATTTTTGATTTTGAAATCACATTTATTTCTGGCATATGAATTTTTTAAAAACTGTTTGTAAAACTTTGTCTCTCATTCTGCCTCACTTGCTATCCTCTTCCACCACACTGCCCATTTGGGAATCACTGCCTTAGGTGGATGTTTTCTTGATGTGCCTCATAGGTTAACAATTTTCAATTAATTTTTTGTGTAAAACTTTTAGTTCATTGCCTTTCTGTTCTTTTTTCTCCTATTAGAAAGTTAATTAAAAAGCAATGTAAAAAAATTGAGTATTTGTTAAAATCAATAATTTGTTGGTTTGTTGCATAGCATATAAAACACAGATTTTATTTGCATTTGAAAATACAATTTTATGGTGGTAGGGTGGGTCCAAGAAATGGTTGTTTGGTTAAAAATTGATTTACCTCATTTTCACAGATCAGATTTTTTGAGAGCTAGATATTTCTGGTTTTGTTTGTTTTACTTTTTTTTTCTGTGTACTATGTTTCTTCGGGATGTTGGCTGTCATGGCTCTCCACAATTTCTCTAACTCTTCTCCTCTATCCATTTGCTCAAGTTTTCCTAATAGATTATGCATTACTTTCCTCTAGTCTTGTTCAATTTGTCTGGTGGGTATTAAATTTTCCAAGCTCTCTTTCCTCATTATGAGTCTTAGAAATTTCAACCATCTCTAGTGATTTTCAAGTGTTAGTATGGCCGCCAGTGAATTTTTGCAAGTGTGTCTACTAATTTCTTTCGAGTAAGCAATTCATAGTTTTATGTTGGGGATTTCTAGTTAACTGTGGTTGAATTAGTATCATCTGCACATAACTGGCTGTGTTGGCACTGCTTGTTAATGATAGTTATATTGGTAGTTTGTTTCTAGTATTGTTATACTTTGAGGGATACAGTTGCTTGTAGTCAAATTACATTTGCACTTTTGGATAATTTTTTTTTCATCTTTTATGTGCTGTATCCCTTCAGGACCTGGATGATCATGGACTTCCACTTACCCTCTATCCTTTGTCACTTATAACACTTTTCCTCTTGATATCTCTCCCAAACCCTGCTCTGTCATCCACTTGCTCAAGCCCATCAAGTATGTCTCACATTGCTTTTCCCTGTCTCTTCTTCTCTCTATCTGTCCTGTGGGTTTTAGATTCTCCAAACCCTTCTTCCTCATTACTTGTCTCAGAAACTTCCGCTGTCTCTTCCTGAGTATAAATTTCCTTTTTTTTTTATTTATTTAATACTAAAACGTATTAGTGTTACTGGGTATCATTAAATTTTGAGTTATTTTTAATTTGTGCTTTTATGCAATATCCCTTCAAGTTTCTAAGTGCCCGTGGCTCTCCATCAATTCCTTTCCTTTACTATTTGTGAATTTCTTTGACTTCTTGAGAAAGATGTTGCAGTGGTTTCCCATTGCCTTCTTCAGTGCTGAATTCAGAATAGTCATTCTCTTAGATTGGTGTAATGGACAGCAGCTTGAATTGAAAAATCTGAGAACCAAGTTTAAATTCTAGTCTGGTTTGTTACATGCAATTTCATGCAGATACTCTTGAGAAAGTTACGAATCAACCTCTTTCTCCCAACTATGGCCTAAATTGAAGGACTTGTATCTGGAAAAATCAATGTTATTCTCAAAACCTGCTCATGCCATATTCATTCGCAGAATACAAAACAAAGAATCCAGAATATGTTTCAACTTTAACCTACAAAGGGTTGATAAACTTAAAAAAAAAAAAAACCACTCCATCAAAAACTTCTAGATTGGCTGCCATCTATGGCTAAAGAGTCCATTCTGCTCTGCTATTTAACCCATAGCTAGAGGGAGAAGAAAAGGATGCATGCCTTTCTTGTAAAGTTAACATAACAGACTAGAACAGAACTTGAACCTGACTAGCTGGTTTTTATTTTTATCGCTGGTAACTGTTATGCTACTCTGTCCCTGATAAAATTATTTATGGTTCACCTGACTTCATGTGTGCTCTCAATCAATTTAGGCAGTAACCCATTTTGATGGGCAAAATTTATCTATTCCCTAAGTGTGATTAGATGCTGCTTTGAGATCAACATGGCAGGTGCACAATTTTCTATTTGATAATATGCGATTTCCTTCAGAGTTGTTTGATGGCATAAGCACCATTATTGCATTATTGAATGGATGTCAGACTGGGCTGTTAAAAGTTTGCTCTTATGCTCTGGTGGTAGGCTATTTAGTATAGATATTCATTACTATGGTCACCATATGAGACTCAATTTAAAATATCTTTGTATATAGGATGATCTTTGAAACTACCTTTTTTTTTTTGTTTCCAAAGTGCATTTATGTGTTAATGACCCCACTAATTTGGTGTGTGCTTTTGATTCTAGAATTATTTTATTATTTTTAATTTCATCCTAAGTAAGGCAATAAAGCCACTAAGACACAAAGAATTACATAGTGTTAGCAAATATAACAAAATGACACTGTTAAGAAAGAGCATTATGAAAAGAACAAGAATTAAGAAAATAGAAGATTTAACACTTGAATTTGGGGACAGTAAAGTAAAGGATGTACTTGGAATGACAAAATTGGGGAGCCAAGTTCGAATTCCAGTTGAATTCCTTGCATTCACTTGCGCACAAATACCCTTGGGAAAGGTATTCATCCATCTCTTCCCTCCAGTTATGGGTTAAATAATAGGACAGATTGGGTTCTATAGCCTTGGTCAGCAGCCAGTCTACCGCAGAAAGTAATGGTAACCTACTGCGGGATAATCTTCTGCCTAGTCAGTCATGCCTCTTTAGAGATATGATCACCCAAGCGTGTTCCACTTATGGCACTTATCTGACTGAAAGTACTTTTGAGTCTTCAGCCTCAGTGCCAAGTGAAGCATTATGATTATTGCTTTCTTGACTTCCTTATCACTAAGTTTTTTATTTAAGTTTGGAGACAGGATTAATGTTTTAATATATTCCAGTAGATTTTCTATTTCCTCTGTTATGTTCAGATTGGGTATTGTCAGGGTTGAAGTGGGGTTAGGGTTCAGGTTGGGTATTGTCAGGGTTGAAGTGGGGTTAGGGTTCAGGTTGGGTATTGTCAGGGTTGAAGTGGGGTTAGGGTTCAGGTTGGGTATTGTCAGGGTTGAAGTGGAATTGAAAGTGATTTTTGTGACCAGGATGTTTCAAACATTATTATTCAAACTGTTGTTCATGCTAGATAATGCAGTATAAAAAGGTAGACCCTGTGGTGTTGAACAAATACAAATGTGCCTGAGCAGACATCTGCAACAAGGATTAGCTAACGACCCTAGTAGACAGGCATCCTTGGATATATATGAGTGGCCAGCCATATATACTGCTGGAAGAATTTTCTGGATATATATTATTGTATATATAAATAATATACCAATTGGATTTTAATGTTTTTATTAGAAACTAGCAGTATAGCCTGGCATTGCTCAGGTGTAATGAAAGCTTTAAAACTAATCCATGGTCCTGGAGCTCAGACTCAGCCTAAAGAATATTTGTGTGAAGTTTGGTGAGAATCGGATAAAAATTGTGGATTTGTATAAAGGACATACAGACAGATAAACAGACACGCACACAAACATCTTGCCTTTTATATATATATATATAAATATATATTATCGATTTTCTGCACTATTGTAAGAACTGCATCCTTGAAACTTCTGAATATTGTTTCTTATGTCTTTGTCTATGAGTGTATCAAATTTGATTAAAATCGGACCACTCCTTCTATAACCCGATTTTTTTGATTATCAATTTTCAATATTTATTGGGGGCACCTTGGCACAAAACCTAGCTAAGAACACTCGCAACGCTTATAGTACAACTGTGTAAATTTTCAAGAAAATCGGTTCAGCCGTTTCGGAGTCTATAGGTAACGGACACACACACAAAGTTCCATTTATAAATAAGTTTAGATTAGATTAGATTTAGATATTTGCAATAACATAATTGAAATAGTATTGTGTCTCTCCAGTTATATTGGAAATAAACAACTGTAATAGTATGGTTACTGATATTTGTTTTAATTTCCAACAGATAAAAATTTTGCCAACAAGTATGAGAAAGATGGAACTCGTAAGAAGATATTGTATTAAACAGCATAAGCAATTTAAAAGAAGTTAAGGATTTAGGTTCATATCATGTTGAAATACTGGTTCCAGTACAATGGCCAAAGTTAAACAATATTGAGCCTGATTAGTACCTACATAGGTGACTGCTTAGGTATAACAGGTGCTTTAATACTTGAATGTGGTTTAATGCATAATGACTTGGGATTGTTCATTGAAGAGCCAAGTTTGAATTCTCATCAGATTCGTTTTATCCAGTTACCTGCAAATACTGTTGGGAAAGACACGAATTTACCTGTTCTTTTTTTCCAGCCAAGGGTTAATTAGTAAAACTTGCATCACTAAACCATTATTAGCTAAAAATGAAATTTTTACAATCAAAAAATATTCTATGGCTTTAAATAACCTGTAAAGTGTTGATAAGTCATAAAAAATGACTGAATCAATCAAAAAAAATGTTAGAAAAATTGGGTTATTGTTCCTGATCTGGCATATCGGCTTTGGCCACTTTGAAGCTAATGTAACATAGCTTCATTATACCTTTTTTTATAAATACTTTCATGTATGATAATCGTTCCGATAAATTTTCTTCTATGATACCTAAACTATGAATTTAAGCAAAGTGCTAGATTGGTTGGACGTGTATTGTGGTGCAGTGGATATTGGCTCAGAATGAGAAATTGGAAAGTCGATTTTGAATTCTCGTTGAATTTGTTTATTCACTTATGTGCAAATAACCTTGGAGAAAAATATTAATCCATATCTTATCTCACCTATGGGTTACATAGCAGGATACATTGTGTTCTGTATTCTTGGTTGTCAACCAGCCTACTGCAGATAAAAATGGCAACCGACTGCATGAAAATCTTCTGCCTAGTCAGTCATAGATCGAAAGAGACATAAACGCCCAAGCATGTATCACATATAACACTTAACTGACTGTTACTTCACCCTGAAAATAAAGTGGTTTGCATAGTGTCAACAGCCCTACCTGTAAAAAAGCCAAGTTACAGAAGCATCAACGACCTCCTCGTCAATGACCTATGCTCTGATGGAAGCAATGGGGGTTTAGGTTAGAAAAGTTTCCCTAATCACAGTCATTTAACTGACTATCACATTGCCTGGAGAATTATGTGGTTATGTAGGGGTCAACAGCCTTCTCTGTAAAAAAGACAAGTTACAGAAACATTGATGATCCCCTCATTGGTGACCTATGCTTCACTGGAAGCAATGGGCAAAAAACAAAAAAAAACAAAACTCGAATGGTGGCAAGGTCAGGTCATTTTACAGTCGAAATGGCTATATGTATATTCTATGTTAGCAGTTTCTTCTATTCCATTTCTCACTTGTGGAACTCGCTTCCAGATTCTCGCTTCCCAGTCAACAATTCAAATGTAATGTAAATCATTACCTATTACCTACTTAAGTCCTGTTTTTTTTTTTTATTGTTCTCTCTCTCTCATCTAAGTGTTTTTCTTTCTCTCCTATTACTTCACACTTAGTAATCCCTTGCCTCTTAGTCATTTTATTGCCTTGCTTGGGGTGAAATGATTAAAATAGAAATTGTAAACATTGACAAGAGCAATCGTCTCAAAAAGGATTAAAGAAGAAATAGTCATTAAGAAAGAAAAGTGAACTGACCAATTGTAAAATATTTGAAAAATCTGGTGTTGGGAATGTGAAGAGAGTGAAAAGGTGTGGAATACTAAGAACATTCTTTAGCCAAGCTATCACCTGGAACTAAACAAAGAGAAATGTGTAGGTGAAAATCTACAATTTTTAGAGATTAGTGCAGAGCTAGATTGAATTCTTTATGGAAATAGTTAACTAGCTTGAATTAGAATGTAACAGGAATCAAGTGGACTAATGTTTTCAGTTAATCTTGCAAATATTTTAATTAGAGGTATTTTTGAAGCTGATAAGAGCATTAAGATAAATTCAGAAAATAAAATGTCTTTGTCATTAGTATTTGTCCAAAGCAAGAAGCTCAAAGCCAGCATTTCTCAACAAGTGAACCCAAATATACAGCTACACACTGAAGGTTAACCAGGTGTGCTTCAAGTTAACAGAAGTGTTATTTATGAATTATTTTTTTATATTTAAGAATCTTTATTTATATAAAAAAAAAAAGCTAGAGATACGTAGCAAATGGCTTCCATGTTTAAGTCAAATCTTTGTCATTGTCTTATTAAATTGGTTGCTAAATTCCTTAATTTTTACAGAGGAGGGGATAAACCTTTCCTCTTTGCTTTCCTCAAAGCATAATCTTTACCAAGGAGGGGATAAACCTTTCCTCTTTGCTTTCCTCAAAGCATAATCTTTACCAAGGAGGGGATAAACCTTTCCTTTTTGCTTTCCTCAAAGCATAACATATAAGGTCTATCATTCAAAAAGTTACCAAGACACATCAAGCACAGTTTTTTCACTTTTTAATTTCTATTTAATCATTTCACCCCAAGCAAGGCAGGAATACAAGTGCGCAGGGGGTTATAGTAAAAGAAAAGACTGGGTACAGTGGGTATTGAAGAAATGATAAAAGATGAATGAGATTCAAGATGATAGAATATGGCAATTGTTGTTGCATTCAAATTTTTGGAAATTATAGATATCAGGGAAGCAAGTAAAAGGGAGGTGGGAAGTGGTGGCTGCATTTAACTGTTTCAATGGTACTATTTCAATTCATGTGGACAGGGCTCCGGGTGTGGGGGAACTTATCACAGCTGTTGCCATAAAAATATTTGTAGAAAAGACAGAGGGAAACCATGTCACATTGGTGAGAAAGTGACAGTAGTCAGAACCTGATTACATTGTAGACATACAAGAAAAACTTGAGAAACATTTCTCTGAGCTCGAGATTGTGTCACTGCCTTCAACCTTACCTCCACCACAAAAAAATTAAACTTTCAAAGACACTAAATTAATGAAATGGGTCATAGTCTCTCCAGGTATTAATCCAATAGAAAACTTGTGGTTCATCATTGAAACAGATGTACATGATTTTTCATATTGAAGTAAAGAAAATGTTTAAGAAGCAAAAAAAAAAAAAAAAAAATTATATATTATCATTCTCTCTCTTTTTGAGGATTTTGTCCAGCCAGTCAGTTAAGTGCCATACATGATACATGTTTGGGCAATCATGTCTCTTTTGAGACATGGCTGACTGGGCAGAAGATTTTCCTGCAGTAGGTTGCCATTACTTTCTGCAGTAGACTGGTTACCAACCAAGGCTGTAGAACCCAATCTATTCTGCTATTTAACCCATAGGTGCAGGGAGAAGACGGATTTGTATTTGTGCATAAATGAATGCAACAAGTTCAACTGGAATTTGAACCTGACTCTCCAATTTCTTGTTCCACTGCACCACAAGGCATGTCTGCACTTTACCCCAATCAAAGCAATAAATCTCTACTTCTGTTCAAAAGATGAGCAACCCTATCTACTTCTATTTAAAAAAAAATCATCAGTTTTTCTGCATTTTCAAAACATTTAAATTTTTCTTTTATTGTATCAAGAAGAAAAAGTGAAACCTTAATGATCAGCTTTGTTCTGTAATATTGTATTTAAAATCACAATTTGTTTTCATGAGTATATAGGATATTGTGTCACTCAAATATGTTTCTGTGGCCAATAATGTTGAGATTTATTTGTTTAAAAAAAAAAAAAGGAAGAAAATTATATTGCATTTTTTTTAACAAAATTTGACACACT
This sequence comes from Ascarosepion bandense, assembly GCA_037127315.1. Classification (NCBI taxonomy): domain Eukaryota; kingdom Metazoa; phylum Mollusca; class Cephalopoda; order Sepiida; family Sepiidae; genus Ascarosepion; species Ascarosepion bandense. Next base: position 3,391,348 of record JBBBDQ010001588.1, read on the forward strand.
CTCAAAACAAATTGTTAGTATTTTGAGTAAAGATGATATTCAAAGCTAAAATTTACAGAACTTCAATCAGCTAAGTGACAAATTTTATGCATATTAATTCTATAATAATTTATATATAAAATATATCTTGTAGATTTCATTAGCATTGTTTTTTGATCAAATTAATTGGGAAATAATTGGTTAGTTTGGTTAGTATAATAAAATCTGATAGAGTATTTACTCATTGTTCATTATATGTCATATTAGAATGTTACCTTGACAACAAATCAGTCAGTTTAAGTGCCATACGTGATACACGCTTGGGCGATCATGTCTCAAAAGAGACATGACTGACTGGGCAGAAAATTATCCCGCAGTAGGTTGCCATTGCTTTCTGCGGTAGACTGGTTGCCGACCAATGCTATAGAACCCAATCTGTCCTGCTATTTAACCCATAACTGGAAGGAAGAGACGGATTAATATCTTTCCCAAGGGTATTTGCGCATAAGTGAATACAATGGATTCAACTGGAATTCGAACGCGCCTCCCCGGTTTCTCGTTCCGAGCCGATATCCACTGTACCACAACACACATTCGATAACAAATACTCAAAAAAAAAAGAAAAAAAAAAGTATGACCATATTTGATGATATGTAAGTCTAGTCATCTGTGGCTGGATAATCATTAGTGTTCCTCATACCTCAAATTTACATATAATGTTTACCAAGATGCTGAAGATGACTGGTATATGTGCTGAACTTCATCCCATAATCCTTTCCATTATAATAAAGACCATTGTGTGTGTGTGTGTATATATGTATATGTATATCTCCAAGGGAATAAGGAACAAAGAAAATATTGACAACTTTCAAAACATTGATTTAAAACAGTGCTCAATATAGAAATAGAGCTATAAATATTTATTATAAATTATAATTCAGAATGTTCAAATTACAATCTACTACAAAGTGTACATTTTGTTTCAACACTGATGAGACATTGTCCCTTCAGTGTCAAAACAAAATGTACACTTTGTACTAGATTGTCAGTCAGTCAGTTAAGTGCCATACGTGATACATGCTTGGGCGATCATGTCTCGAAAGAGACATGACTGACTGGGCAGGAGATTATCCCGCAGTAGGTTGCCATTGCTTTCTGCTGTAGACTGGTTGCCGACCAAGGCTATAGAACCCAATCTGTCCTGCTATTTAACCCATAACTTGAAGGAAGAGATGGATTAATACCTTTCCCAAGGGTATTTGTGCGTAAGTGAATACATAGATTGTACATGTTCTAAATTATAATTTATGATATATATATATATATATATATATATTATTAATTTTTATGTTAGAACATGGGCAAACTACAAACTACTACCAAATTGTGCATTTTGTTTTGAATAATATATATTTCCTCTTGCCATGCTGTCTGACTTTTAGCTGTTTCCTTACAGGAAACAGCTAATAATCTGCTCAAATATTTTGCCATCATAGTTTTGGAATTCATTTACAGTTAACACATTTCACAATACTGGATAAATAAATATTAATATTTTTTTTAAACAGCAGAATTTTATCTTTGAAATTCTCCAATAACTTTTAAACAGAATTTTTGTTATTTCAAAACTGAATTTATTTTTGAAATAATTTTAGAAATGCATGGCTGAATTTACACAAAAATCCTCCAGGTTAGTTTAAATGGTAACAGTCAATTAATAGTAACACAGAACCTGTGAGGAAACAGCTAATAATCCTCTCAAATATTTTGCTGTTATTTTTGACAGGTGCACACAGGTGTATAGTAATATTAGATGAAAAAGGGTTGGAGGTCATGCATGCTGTCAAATACAGTAACATTTGACATTTTTCACTTGATGCACCCAACATGGTCCTCTTTTTGCCTCTTGTTTCCTGTCTCAGTGTGTGGTCAGAGAATTAGCTGTCTAAATGCCCGTACGACCATTACTAATTCTCAGGATATTAATTGTAATTAAACATTGACTTATTTGAACTGTAGTTCTTATCTTGGTTGATTTTTTTCTGTAGATCACTCACCTACTGTTTATCAATTATAACATGTTTGGGCCAAACAGTTAAGTTTAGAAAAGAACCACTGTGTGGATCCCAGATCATTTGATTAGTAGAAGGCCTGTGTAAATCTTTTCAAATTAGAGAAAATAATATGCAGTATGTTACAAAGTTTCCTAAGAACCCACTTCATGTTCTGGCTCATACCTTACGACAGTACATGCAGTTACATGTGACCCTTCATTAAAAGATATACTGCAAATTCTTTCTCTTGGAATGGTTGCCATCCAAGGCAAAAGAGTGTTTATGCTGCTATCTCAGTAGAGGAAGATGGATTTGTATGTCTTTTCAAGGGTAGTAGCATTATGTTAACAAAGTCAAGTCAGTAAATGTAGGCAGTAAATGAGGTGCGTCTTGGCAGAATTCATTTGTCTGAGAGAAGAACTTTTCATTTTGTCCCCATGATGTTGTTTCACCTGAATGGCCATCATTTCGGACATTTTTCTTTAACTGACTTGGGGATTGAACTCAGACTAACCAAATAAGTCAAACCTCTTTTTAACCAATGCTTATACCCACTTGGTAGGGTAGATGTGATGTGATGTAATGTAATGCTTAGCAAGGTTGTCTTGCTGGATCAGTTATGACTGATCAGGGAATTCAGTCCTTACTGGGTGCTTCCTACATTCAGTTTTGAACCCCATCGAAGTAATATTTATTAAAACCAAAATCCACTTGGTGTCTGCTCTGAAAGCTGTTGGTTGAATTTTGAAACTTTTTCAAAACCATTATGCCAGTTTATGATCAAGAAAATCAAGCCAGAAAGATTTCCCTTGTTTGTCAACTTAACTTTATTTAGTCCATGTTACTCTTAGTGATGTCTGTATATCTCTTGTTTCATATTGATTAAATATAAAATAAGTTTTGTTAAATAAAACCAGCAAGGTCTATCTGTATCTAATCATTTTTTCATTGTATTTTCATACTTTTCGAATAAGTTGTTATTGATTCAAATCAAAATCTCTAAAATTCTTGTTTTTGTTAATGTTCTTCTGACAGTCAGTCAAGTGCCATACGTGGTACATGCTTAGGTGATCATGTCTCGAAAGAGACATGAGTGATTGGGCAGAAAATTATCCCGCAGTAGGTTGCCATTACTTTCTGCAATAGACTGGTTGCCAGGTAAGGCTATAGAAACCAATCTATTTTATTATTTAACCCATAACTGGAGGGAGGAGATCGATTAAGGGTATTTGCATGTAAGTGAATGCAAAGAATCCAACTGGAATTCGAACTCAGCTCCCCAATTTCTCGTTCCAAGCTGATGTCCACTGCACCACAATGTACATCCCTTTCTGACAGTAGTCAACAAAGTCTTTTCTACCAGTGACAACATCCAGTTCTTGATAATGACGAATGTACAATGACTCATTGGGGTGTGGTGGGAGAAACCAGACTTTGTTGAATTTAACAAAACTTGTTTAAATGAATGCTTGCTGCATAAATACATGTATGTATGTATGTATGTATGTGTGTGTGTGTGTAAAAAAAAAAAAAAAAAAAAAAAAATCTGTTAATTTTTGCTACATGAAACTCTGAGTAGCGGATTTTGGTATTGATAATATATACACATACTTTTCATCTGCATTCTACACTCCTGAAATATTTTCTAGGCTGAATGTCAAGTGATCCACTTTTAACTGGTCATGTTAAACTCAGTTGACTCATATGGTCACATAAAAATAAGAAGTGGGTCTAAATATAGTGATCTAAGCAACCCATTCACAGAAACATGCCAAACACAGATGATTTCATATTTTAAGTGCAAGTTTGTTCCTTGGTTTCATTTTAGTATTACTCTTGATTTAGATGTAAAACTTGCAATCATTTTCTTTCATAATAATCTCAGTTTGCTAACTGCGGTTATTGTTAGCCAAATTGTACAATAGCAAGTGGATTGTGTCCCATAAGTTCTTGCTAATCACAAGTACCTTGTTTGAAAATAAAGCAAATTTGTATTTACATACTCCAGATAAAATTACAAACTCAAACTCTGGAATTATTTATTTGAATTCTGTCCAATTATATCTTGGGTGAAATGCTTCCTTGATACACATCTGCTGAAGTATATCTTAAATCATTTTACCCCAGGCAAGTCAATAGAGCTACTAAAATGCAAGAAGTTTTGTGAGTATGATAGAAGATAAGGCAAAACAATAGAAAATACTATTAAGGAGAGGGAACAATAAAACAACAAGAATTGAGAAGATAACAATTGACATAGCATTTAAATTTTTGAAGATCAGTTGACTGGAAAGCAATAAGCTGAAAAAGAGTTCCATATGTGAGAGAACTCATTATTTTACAGTTGAAATGGCAAGATGTAACCCTATCTGCCAATCTTAAATTTGTAAAGTCTAATAACAGTTGAAAACCCAATTTCTGAATTTTAGCAGGTTTTTCTTTCCTCCGCATTTGTAATCTTTGCTAACGAAGCTTATTTTAAATTAAAAACAGCTCAATTTCAAATTTCACTAAACAGAACTTACAAATTTACATTATTTAGACTCAAGCATGTATCGTGTGTGGCACTTAACTGACTATGAATTTTTGGAACTTATAAACCTAATGTTTCAGTAACTATATTTTTTTTTTACATACTCCAGACGAAAACCTTTATTTTGTTCACTGGGGTAGATTGTGTCAAGATGTCTTACTTATCTCCTTGTTTGTAATTGTTTTTTTTCTAGCACTCCACATTACTGATTACCATATTGTATTCATTTTTATGCTTGGCTAGTTTAGGAAATTTTTGTGGTTCCTTAACATTTTGTATATTTCAACTTTATTCCAAAGGGGATAGTGATCTTCATTTATTTTTTATAGTCGTATCACCCCAAGCAAGGCATTTTACTGCCATTGTTGTGCAGGGGGTTACATAGAAGGAAAGTTATGAGAAAGAGTGACAGGTTACAGGGGGTGTCAGGAAGAGAGAGAGAGAGAGAAAAAAAGAGAGAGAAAAGAGAGGGAAAAGAGAGGGAGAGAGAAAAGAGAGGGAGAGAGAAAAGAGAGGGATGGATGTAAGTTACTGAGATACTAGATGACTATTGATTTTACATTTAAATCCTTGGAGATTGTAGCTGTCGGGGAAGTAAGTAAATGGAAGGGAATTCCACAGGCAAGAAGTGTGAGAAAAGTAGCTGATGAAATAGAATTTGTTTACATTTTATTGGTTTCAGAGTAAAAGGGTGGGACCTAGTTGCTAATCTTGTGTCTCGAGTAAATTCATATATAGGGGGTACCAGTGAGCCAAGTTCATCTGAGCAGAAGCTGTGAAAGTATTTGTAGAAGAGACACAGAGAAGCCACATTGCGCCGGTGAAAAAAGTGACTGAATCCGAGCTGCCAAGTTGGGATCGATCCCATTACAGATTCTCCATTGGATTTTGTCAAGGACCCCTAGGTGGATAGCAGGATCACCTGACTAGATATGGCAGCAGTATTCAATGCATGGGTGGATGGTAGATTTGTATACATGTAGGATTGTTTCAGATGGGAGCAACCTCCTGGCCCTGCACAGAGAACTGACTTTCTTAGCAGTGGATTTAGTATGGATTCTATATAGTCATTCCACTTGAGGTCTATTGTGAGAGTTAACCTAAGGTGCAGTGTTTTACTCTCAGAGAGACTAGCCTGATCCATGCTAATGGTGGGTAGGAGTGATAGTCTGTGGTGGTTAATAGATAGCAGCTTCGTTTTGGAAGCATTAAAATTCCCTCCAGCTGTGGACAGCTATGCCTGATTTTTCTATTTCCTCCCATGTCTTGCAACCTTATCTAAAGAGGGCAGCCCATTTCTTTCTTATATTTCTGACTGCAGCTGCAGGGGATGGTGTACACACAGTTCTTAGTCATGTTCTCTTCTATTAGAGGTCTTACTTGGAAGAGGTATCTGTGAAGTGTTGAACCACTTGGCAAAGCATTCTGGTGTTATATGGACCACAGACCCCCCCCCCCATAATCCCTTCACACAGGCTAGGCAGACTGAGGCTGTTTTCTGGGTGTTGTTACCCTCTTGCACCCTTCCATCTCCATTTGTTGGAGCTGATGTCATGTACCCACTGGTGGTTAAGCTAACAATTGGCTTGGGCAGAATACTCTGTGAATTTTGGGGAGACCATATATAGCAAAGTAAAGATTCAACATTAAAAACGGAACAACTGTTGCAGATCCTAATCAAGAACAAGGATCATGTCCAGCCCAAGACATACAGGCAGTTGTTGGTGATGTTATAGCAAGCTCAGGGGAGACAATATATGCGAAGTAGATTGCTGTCACATTGAGACAGAGAAAAGAAATAGTCATGAATTTCTTAGGTGTTTGAAAACTGTGATTCAGTTTTTGTTTGAATGCTTGCTAATTCTAATTTTCAAGATAATGGCAGAGTCCTTATGTGCCTCTAAGGGTTGTTGATAAAGCCTTTGTCTATCACAAGGCCATATTAGGAGTTAGAAAATTACAAATAAGGAGAAAAAGGTTTCTCAAATTTACTATTATCACTTTTTTTCAGTATTGATGGAGGCTTCTTTCCTAACCTTTTGGTTGAAGTAGTGTGGAACATCAACATCTTGATTATGTCATTATTTTCTCTTAAGTTATCACTTCTTTTTCCAACTTTTAGTCTGAAATGTGTGGTATAGTAACATTTTGGTTATATCATTTTCTTTAAATGACATGTGCTGTCCGTTTTAATTGTTGCTACTGTTGAATGTCTTCAAGTAATGCAGCTTCTTTACCGTTCTTTGTAATTCTGTAGCCCATGTCCTTAAGGTTTTTGAACGATTGCCCAAACCTACAGAATTTATTTGCTTAGGCTTTGATTTTCATTCCTATGATAGATTTCAAAAATGCTGACTTAGACTTTCTTTTACTATGACCCACAGAAACAACCACATTTAATCAACCCATTATAACTGTAATAAATCAGATAAAACTTTTCACTAGGTTCAGTTATTTAGAAAATTCATATGTATATTTCCTATGATCTGCACATATTAGAATGTACAATTACTTTTATAAAAATTTAAAAGAAAATTCTGTCTCTCAGTCCATAAAGAGTTTGACAAACAAGATACATAAACTCAATGAAAACAGGATTACATACATACACACACATTTTTTTTTATAAATGGAACTTTGTCTGTCTGTGTGTGTGTCCGTTACCTATAGACTCCGAAACGGCTGAACTGATTTTCTCAAAAATTTAGTTGTACTATAAGCGCCTGTGAATGTTCTTAGCTAGGTTTTGTGTCAAGGTACCCCCGATAAATATCAATAATCAAAAAAATCGGGTTATAGAAGGAGTGGTTTGTTTTTAATCAAATTTGATGCATTCATAGACAAAGACATAAGAAACAATATTCAGAAGTTTCAAGGTTGCAATTCTTACAATAGTGCAGAAAAATCGATTATATATATATATATATAAAAGGCAAGATGTTTGTTTGTTTGTGTGTGTGTCTGTTTATCTGCATTTTTTTTCAGCCTTTTTATTTTAGTTTTTGCTTCGGGTTTGGCTCTAATAGGCATACTTGTAATTCTTAGTCTCAGCCATGATATCATTTACTCAAAGGACTTAGCCTTCAAAATTCAGTTTACAACGAAAAAAACTTATTTGATATTATAGGAAAATCAAAATTTGACTTACATCCATTCATTTTTCTTTCAGTCTACGGTTTTGCTTTAACTGGAAACAACTATTGCTTTTTAGTCTTTCATGCCAACATCCAAAGAGTCTGAGCTCCAGGACCATGGATTAGTTTTTAAGCTTCCATTACACCCGAGCAACTCTGGGCTATACTGCTAGTGCGTGTGCGTGTGTGTGTGTGTGTATATATAATGTAATGCAAGCTTAACTTTTGAAAAACCAGCAATCATGAGTGCTGTGAAACATTTTAATTAGTATATATTCTACGCTTTATTCTTGTTAGCTCATTTCTTTCCTCTTGTCACAATTAATTTATCTTGTGACCGTAACGTTACATTTGTTTTATACTACTTGTTTTAGGTATTTAATTTAGATTACTAACACTGGTTAATGTAAGCAACCTCCTACAATCAGATATTTTGCGGCTTTAAATAACTCACAAAGAGTTAATCTGTAAAACAAATAAGTCAAATCCTTAGGTAATATAAATTGGCTTGTTAAATCGCCAGTAAAATTTAAAATCATTAACACTGATTTTATTCTGTCATTGAAAGATATTTATTTTCTTATAGCTATCAACATTGGTACCCTTCATTTAAGAACATGTTGTGACAAGATTATGACAATGGTCTATTTAGCAAAGCCAAACTTGAGTCCACAATGTGAACATATTTTTGACAGGTATGAACTTGCAGGATCAATTTTGTTTCACTTTGCAAAAAATAAAAATGTCGAGGGGAGTATAAACTTGAATAGGCAGGGGAGGGCGGCTGGAAAAGCTCCCAAGTAAACTCACTCCCCAGAATAAGAGCAAAAGACAGTCATGCTCAGTTGCAAAAAAGACACTGGAATTGGGAATTGTGTGTCTATTGGCAAGAATGAATAAATAAAAAAACTAAATAATTTTGAAATCAGTTACAGCTGGTTTAGTGGAGTAATGGCTAGCAGCACAGACTGAGGAATCTGAGAGACATGTTTGAATTCTGGTAGAGGTCATTACTTCCCCTTATGTACTAATACCCTTGGAAAAAGTATGAATCCATTCCCCCATCCCAAAGCTATGAATAGGATACACTGGTTTTCAGCCAAGGCTATAGGGACCAGTCTAGAAGGTAAATTCAAAGAGAGTTGAGCATCATCAGGCTGTCCTGGTGCTGTAGACCCCAGAAATTTTCAACATTCCCTCAGATGAAGATTTAAAACATATTTAAATGTTAATTGTGGATTCTACATGTGTTTTTAATATATAATTCTATGACTAGTCCGTTCATCTTACCCCGCTAAAATAGCCATACATTGGCCAACTGAAACCTATTTTTGGGATGAAATGCGGATAATTAAGAGGGTTGAAAGTTCAGTTGGTTTTACTAAGGTGTTTGGCTTCCTGCAATAAATTTGTTAAAAAAAACAAAAACAAAACACACACACACAAACAACATTAGGTGTTGTCTAAAATACAAAATATTGCCACATTTTAAAATACAAAATATTTTTATATGTACAAGAATCCAGTTTCCAGTTCACCTGCCTTTTTGAGGACTATGAACAAACAAGGCCAAGTGGTCTAGAAAGAAATATTCATGCATGGCCAGTAATATTTTGCATCCTCAAGAGTATTTAAAAAAAAAAAAAAAGTTATTAAACTAAAAAGTAGGATTTTTTTCATAACAAATCAAATCAGCAAATGCAAATTTTAATACAATCTTGACAAAATACATTATTTGGATGGTATTTTGGCTGTTGTACTCTCCAGCCATCTTCAGGTTCTAGGAATTCCAAACCAAACCCTTTATTGGGTTCACTGAGGTTACTTGCATAAAGCCTCTAGTGGAAGTCATGAGTTATCTCCCTCTAACCCTGCAAGTTACTTGTTCACCACTGCTGTAGTGGCCTGGTATTGAACTCACAACTCAAGTCAGGAATTAACCAATGTCTATATGTCCTTAAGGACAAGAATAACTGAATTTTTGGGACTTATAAGTCTAATGTACAGTACCCCACATCCCTACGTGTTTTTTTATTTTGATACAGACAGATCTGTGTTCTTAAGGACACATGGGCCAGTTGATATAGATGTTGGTTAATTCCTGACTTGACTCTACGAGTTGTGAGTTCAATACCAGGCTACAGCAGTGGTAAACAAGTAACTTGCAAAGTTAGAGGGAGATAACTCATAACTTCCAATTGAGGCTTTATGCAAAGAATGATATACCTTTTTGTAATAAAGTGTTTGGTTTGAAATGAAGAAGGCCAGCGTGTACAATGGTGACAAAGATGAGGACAATAGCCTGAATAATGTAGAAAGAAATACAGTATAGTAAAGATAACAGCTGTGCTCGTGTGTAAAGTTATTTTGACTTCTGTTGTAATGTTTCCTCCACTCCTCTCCGCTACATGTTGCTCCTCATTGAAATTGATTAATGTTGTGTTAACTCACTGACAGCTAATTTTTAATTCTGCTCTCGTCTGTATACTTTCACACTAATGATCTTGGGCGGGAGAAGACATTCATTTCCCATTAGATTAGGTTGGCAACTAGTCTAAGAGAAGGAAAAAGTGAATTCCAAACCATGGAGAAGGCAACAGGAACCAATTTCCAAGAAATCATTCCAATTCACAGATCACAATCAAATTTACCATCTCTTAAATTCCTGCAATCCAGAGAACTACTTCCAATTTTGAAAAGTACTAAAGAATTGAACAGAATTAATTTTCTTGTGTAATGGTGGTAACAATGGATATTGGCTCCCCAATTTCTAATTCCAGTTGAATGCAGTACATTCACTTGTGTACAGTTACCCTTGGCAAAGGTGTCAATCTATCTTCTCCCTCCAGCTATGGGTTGAATAGCAGGACTGATTAATTTCTGTAGCTTTGGTTGGCAACCAGTCTATCACAGAAAGAAATGGTAACCTACTGCGGGTGGGGGTGGGGGTCTGTGTAGTCAGTCATGTCTCTTTTGAGACATGATTGCCCAAGTGTGTATTAACTGATTGACTGCATAATTCTGTAAATAGGTCTGGCTTATATGCAAAAAGCTTAAATTTTTGCTCTGATCATATAAATTTCTAGTTTCAACAAAATATTTTATGTTTTTGTAAAAAAAAAAAAAAAGTGGGCAGTGGGGAAAAATGCAAAAGACCAACAAGGGTCAGGAGCATAGCATGACAAGACAAAGTCAAGTATGTACTTACATCTTTGTTTTATTTTAGAAATTAGCTTTATTGAATAAAATTTAGTAGCAGTACAGAAAATATAAATAGAAATGAATTAATTTTGCAGGACCCAAAAATGGAAAGAAAGAAAGGGAAAAAAAAAAAAAAAAAAGTAAATGGCTGAAAAGAGAAGAGCTCAATGTTTTCTTAATTGAGGTTGGGGTGGGGGTGGTGATTGCATGAGACAAAAGCAGCAACGGGGAAAATGCCGCCTGCACAAACGATCAATATGGCTGTGTCATCTCTTCATTATTTGATAAAATTTCTCCACCCTTAAATTTCCCCTGTCCCTGACAATTCATTATTGGATAATCCATGAAGAGAAGCAATTGCAAATATCTACAAAGATTGAAGTTCTTTGGGGAAGTGTGTGTGGGATGGGGGGGGGGGGGACTGAGTGATTAAGAAAAATGTATAAATTAAATTTGTTTTTTTTGACAAGGATATTATGAGAGGTTGAGAACTGGAGCCATATTTGTCAGTCAAGACAGAGAGAAAAAAAAAAATTACCTTTCTTACAAATATGGCTGGGTATAATCATTTTCCAATGACAACTTTAAATGCAATATAAAGGTTGAAAAAAGAAAAACAAAAATCTTGTCAGTTTTCCCCCTAATGCAATATTGAATCATCACAAAAATTCTGAGGGGGGGAAAAAAAAAAAGAAAAAAAAAGTTTCTTTTTTTTTTTTTTAAAAATTCTTGTACTCTTGAATATGGATCAAGATTTTTTTAAAATTCATTTTTTTTTAAATACAGTAGAGATGGCCTAACTTTCTTATGAAAGTAATTAAAAATATCAGGTGGGTAATTACAACTCTTTTTGCTAGACACTATTCAAAAAAACATGTCAAGCAAAAAAACAAGGTGCTCTCAAGCCAAATACAGTAAGTCCCCAGATTATGACACAGTCCCAACCTATGATGATTCCTGGCTGGTTTTGAGGCGACCTTCATTAACCTTGTTTCAACTTTTGCTTTGTACATACAGCACAGTAGAAGAATAGGCATAATTTTTATTTCCTTTGTGTTGTTTTTTTTTCTTTTTAGTCTTAATTTGTTAACAACATAGAAAAGTCTTATATCCTAGATTACTTGACTATTGCATTAGTGTAGGTCAGTGATGTACTTCCCTGCACTGTGGGATGTAAAAATGAATTTTTTTTTTTTTTTAATTTCTTAAAAGCAGAAGAAGAATTTAAAAAAGCCATGAGAATTAAAGTGATCACAAAAGATTTAATGATTGACATCTATTTATTCATGGCGCCAGAACGTGGACAGTTTTATTCTTGAGTGGGGTGGGAATGGGGTGCCATTCAGTACTTCCTTCAACCAGGCTAAAATCTAACCATACAAAAAGGGATGTGAACAGTCCACAATACCAACATTCACTACAGAACAGGAAAACATACAATTATTAGAGAGGGATGATTTTTTATGAGAGAACAAAGTTTAAAAAAAAAAAAAATGTGAAAAGAAATCGAAAAACCTTATATTGTTATTATATAATACAATTTACCTATTATACTTAAGAAATCTATTTTTCCCCAAGCCTTTACAATATATATTAAAAAAAATTTAAGTTCACCTTAACCTGAAATGAAGTTAGGAGAATCCCTGCTTTCTCATGCATACATGTATGGGGAAGGGTTTGTTAAAATAAAAGGAATTTGATAATGAGTCTGTTGCATTTTATGTTTAATGCCTTGAAAATAAGCCTAGCGAAAGAAAAATAAGAAAAATCAAGGGACCAAGTGTTTGTATTCAAATATAAAATTGTGTTTGTGTGTGTATGTGGTGGAGAAGAGTGATTAAAGATAAACAGGAGGAAAAAACAATTTTTTTCATGATAATTGATAGTCCACAAAATTAACTTGTTTATAAGCAAGTCTTTTTTTTTTCGTTTTTTTTTTTTTTTTTTAAAATAAGGAAGAGAGCCCTCCCCACATAACAGGGGAGAAGAAGAAAAAAAAAAACTAGTTGAACATGGCAAACAACTGAAAATGTTTGAAAATAATTTTTGTGGATGTGTGTATATTTTATACACAACAAATGACTAGGTTGATCAGTCAGTAATTTGTAAAGAAACGTAGGGGATTGATGGAAAAATAGTGTGAAAGTGGGGGGGGGGGGGGGTCAAAGTAATCCCCTGCCACTTTATTTTATTTTATTTTTTTTTTTCTGCCAAAAATTGTTCATGACCAAAGTAACAAGATAGAAAAAGGGGTTAAAAGTGAATGAAGTTGGGGGCTACAAGGACAGTTGCAGTAGCAGTGAATCAGCAGGAAAATAACCAGAGGTAACTGTTAGCAGTATGGCAATAGACATGGTCATGTCTGGCTTGTACATTGGGTGGGGGGTGGGGGGGTTTAGACATTCATCAAAATGGTCAGTTGTTGGTTGCAGGCAGTCATAGCCAGCTGGTGTTCACTCGTAGCTGAGCTCTTAGCCCTGAAATAAAAAGTGAAACAATTTAATTAAAGTGAAAAGAAACAAAGAAAAACTTTTACAAAGCAATAAAAATTACCGGGTGGTGGTGGTGGTGGGGGGTGATACAAAATCGTTCAGACTACTGCTCCTTCCACAATGTCCTTTTTTTACCACAATTATTCTCAGCTTTCTTCAAGAATATATTTAGTACCAAAAGAATCAAGGGAGGTTATCCTTTTAGATTAAGACTCACCAATGTCAAGTAAATAAATCATAGTATCAAAAGTAGTTTAAGGACAAATAGAGGAATGTCTGTCTCACCATTCTTAACAAGTATCAGACAAGGAGAATCAAATTTGTGTGTGTGTATGTATATATATCTTTGAAAAATCTCTCAGAGTTGACCTGTAGAAAAGACAATATTTATAAATGTTAGAGACAATGGGAAAACTATTAGTTGCTAATGTGTTTCATTGAATATTACCCAAACATTAATTTACGCCCAGGCCTTTTCCCTATTTCACCCTTTTTAACAGAATTATGACTTTCCCAAACAAATGTACACAACAGTATCAAGAAATCAAAAGAAAATGGTTGAATCTGTCAACACAGCTATAAAAATAATATCTCCACACATGATAGTATTTGATGTAATTTTCATTTAACAGTATAAAAATAGCATTCTTTAAATTCTTTCGGTTGCTAAGAACATTGTTTTATCAGTTATTTGGTTTTTAATAAATTCACTTCGTTTTTTGGCCTTGAAAAAGTTCACATTGGATAAAACACGTTGGCAACTAATACAGTCCTTTCATTTATTTATATATATATATATATATATATATATATATAGCATAATGATAATCCATGTATACTGTCTTAATATGTATAGGAAAAACTACTAAAAAGTTCTAAGTTAATGTATTTTTTTTTTATAGTATTTATTTATTTCTACTATATATATATAATTTTAATGCAGAAAGCAACAGTCTGAATATTTTTAAACGTAAATCTAACTAATAACACTTAAATGCTGTTTTAAAGAAAAAGTTTTTTAAGTGTATAAAAAAAAAGAAGATACACTTAAAAAAATTTTTTTTTTAAAACAACATTTAAAAGTGTTATTACAGTTAGATTTACGTTTAAAAATATTCAGACTGTTGCTTTCTGCATTACATGACGGACGCTTCTAGTTTAAATTTTAAAATCATTTGTTTCTGATGAAAGGCCGGTCTGGAATATCAAATATATATATATATATATATATATGTGTGTGTGTGTGTTGTAATAGTTGTTACAATGGTTTATAAATTCATAGTATCACTACACAAAAATTTCCGAATTTGGAAGCTGGCCATGTGTCTCGGCTGCTTCATTCTTCAGGTGATCTAGTTGATATGAAAATTATCTAGTTGAAAAGACCATTTATTTGTGTTGGATTTGTTTTTTTTTTTAGGTGATAGTGGGGTTGGGCAGTAATTTGAATTCTGTTGACCTTTTTAAGTCAAGTGTTTGGGGTGGGGGGGTGGCTAAGTTCAGGATAGGTTTTCCTATTTATCTTGTCTGGTGGTGTGGTAGGTGTTGTTATTTGGTTTAGGGGTTAGGAGGTGTTGTTTTGTTTTTGGGCTGGTTGCTTCCTCTTTAATTTTGGTTGTTTTGTATTGGGGTATGTGTTTTTGTTTTTTTACTGTAGCTTGACTTTTTGCTGGAATGGGATGGGTTTTATTAATAGGGTTGGATTTGTGTATTTTTTTCATTGGGAGGGGGATTTCGTGGGTGTTTATTTGTTTATTTAAATTTTGAGAAATATTTTCGATGTTTGAATAGTACTGCTAATTCATAGGGCAGATGTCGTTAAGTGAGTTGCAAGTTCTAGTTTTTTCTAGGATTTTCCATTTTACTTTAGGTTTCTGTTTTGAATCGTTTAGCTTCCAAAAGTATGTGGAAAGGGATGTTTGGTTTCGGTATAAGCTGTTTTTAAATGAGGTTAGGTGCATGTACCAGCGCTGCTTAAAAGTATTCTTAGTTGATCTGATATACACTTTATTTATAGTTAGATTTTCAATAGATGTTATGTTGCATTGATAGATTATTGAGTTTGTTTTACATTTATTTTGTAGTGGGTAGTTACTAGAGTTTCTACAATTGCACATGTTTTTGTTGTTGTGTTTGATTGTATTTTGGTTGTCGGTTTTATTTTGATCTACATGTTGATTTAGGATAAATTTGTTATGATTTTTTCTAGGTTGTTTGTGCAACTGTAGCTTAGTTTAAGTGTATTTTTGAAGATTTTACTGAGAGGGTTACTTGTAGGGAAATGTTTTTTTAATCAAGTTCAGGACCTTTTGTCCTAGCTTGGTGCTGATCATTTGGTTGAAAAGGGGTGTGCACCAAATGATTTTTCTGTTTCTATTTTTCTTGTTGTGCTTATTGTTTGTTATGTATTGGATGTCTTGGTTTCTGTAGCTGCTTTTTTTTTTAATGACTTTTTGTAGAGACTTTTGTGTTTGTTGAATATTTCTTTGTTGGACAAGTTTTGGCTGATTCTATAGTCTATGGATGAGGTTATATGTTTGATTATACTGGGTGAGTGGTTTGACTTTGGGTGGATGTATAGTGGGTATTCGTTGGGTTTTTATGTATGGTTGGTAATTGTGTTAACTAAATCTAGTGTGACATTGAGGAAGTTTGCTACTTTTAAATTTGTGTTAACTATAACTTTTAGGTTTAAGCCTTTGAATTCTCTATGGATCAATTTTCTTATTTTGTCAGTGTTAAAGTGTGTGGAGGTTTTTACTATCATTAGACTGTCGTCTCTATATCCGGTGAGATTGTACAGTGTAAATAAGCCAATGAGATCGGAGGACTCTGGGGAGTCCAGCGCACCCATTGTGATGTCAAATTGGTTTACAGAGCTATTTTTTATTCATTGTTCTTGGTTATGGATGAGAACAGATGTCTTGGCGGCCATTATGATATTATATTCATCCTTTGTCAGGTCCGAGTAGTGTGTGGCAAATTCCAGTGCTAAGATAAAAAGGTCCTTGGAGATTGACGGGTAGTAATCCACTATGTCAAATTGGATCAAAGAACAGTTATTTTTTTCTTTGATGTTGTTGGACCAATTTATTACGTCAGTTGTGTTTGACCACTGGAGTAATCCATGTTTCTGTTTTATCTGTTCGTGTATTCGTTCGAGGATCTTTTTGCAGATTTTACCAATTTCTGTTCTTGTTGGGTTTATTATTCTCGTAGGCAGGTTTATTTTGAAATCTGTTTTATGTTCTTTTAATGTAATGTATGCTTCTTTAGTGCAGAGTCTTACTTTTTCACTAATTTTTAGTTTATCCATATTTTTGCTGGTTGTATCTATCTTATCGACTATATCTAATTTGTTGTTGTTCGCCTTTTTATAATTCTTTGTTAAATTTTTTTTGATTAAGGTTGTGTATTCAGCTGGTGATGTTGTGTATAAGTTTTTGGTTTTGTCTGGCTTTACTAAGAGTTTGTCCAAAGATTTTATTTTTGAGATGACTTGGTCCAGGTGGATTTGGAATTTGTACATTTTTAACTTACAACTTTGTAGTAGTTTTTCCTATATATATATATATATATATATACATACACACACTAAGCAAAAAAGGTGAATTGCTGACCACATGCTCTAACAGATTCTCCTAAATGTTTGTTCCTTTCTTACTCCCTTTCTTTTTCTCATAAATGTTGATTAATAATAATTACGAATGATTACATCTACCAGAATTCAATATTTTTTAATATTTATTTTCATGTAATTTTTGGCTATTTAAATTATGCTATTTATAAATTTAAAAAATAGTAAGCTACTCTTGTGAGATTTTAACTCTCATGAAAATCAAATAAACTTAAATTAAAATCTCTTAAACAGTCATAATATGCACCTGATGATTGTGCAGCACAAAAAACTCAGTCATGCCATTGACATAGCACACACTCTCACTCGTGTGTGTGTGTGTCTGTGAAGGCAGATAATTATTATTGTGATAGAACAGCCAACTCCTAGCAACGTCAGAGACAAGCAATTTCATATTGGCAGGATGTGCATCAAGTTCAACATTTTCATATGAATTAGACTAACACTCTCGTAAGGCCAGAGAATGGAAATCCTGAAACAGTGTGGTAAAAAGCAAAAAAGACTGAAATCCATTGTCTCAATGGCGATTAAAATAATGATATCTCAGAAAATTTACTGCCCGTAATCATAGTTACATTTATTGTATAAGATGTATATACAAATGTAACAACTTTTATGGGACAGGGATAGTAGAATGTGTGGCATAACTAAATTGAGTAAGAGAGAAATATGAACCTTTAAAACAAGCCGCAATCTTTGAGATTATTCTTTATGATGACATCTGTCACAACATCAAACACAAACTGAACGTTGTTGGTGTCTGTGGCACAAGTGAAATGAGTGTAAATCTCTTTGGAGTCTTTCCGCTTGTTCAAGTTTTCAAATTGAATCTGGATGTAGGCAGCTGCCTCTTCATACGTATTAGCACCTATAACAAGAGAGAGAAAAAAAGATTTACCAACAGCAATCTTGATAGGACATTAAAAGAACAAAAATCTTGCATGTGATCTGAAACATGGTATTCCTTTCAAAAGGTTACAAATACTCCAGCTTCTGTAGAATAATTCCTGATATAGAATCAGATAGTTGGGTTTGGGTTCAGGTACAACAAGAAAAATTATTTTTCAAGGGAGCGCTATTCCTGATTTACTTATTTGCATACAAATTAAAAAGGGGTGGTAAAATACTTTTCTGCATGCAATACATGAATGTAATGTCATTTGAACAATTCAGAGACACTTTTTCCATACAAATTTTTAATTGCAAAATTGACTAGAGATGTAATGAATCCCCCCCACCCGACAAGAAAAAAAAGTTAATGCTTTTCTATTTTTAGAAGTTAAAAAAAAAGTGTTTGTTGTGTTGAATCCAATACAATGGGATTTTATTGCTTTTCTTAAATTAGGCCTTAATGCAAATTTATCTAATGTTGTAAACAGATGTCCATCAAGGCCACTTTCTATCTGGTTTAAAAAAAAAAAAAAAAAAAAAAATTTGATTTCATTTTTGACTGACTCTCTCCCTGCAAATCACTTCTAAACATTATATTCACTAACTTTGCTGTCAAATGCCACACATCAGCAGCAGTTTTTAATTTATACTATAAAGTCAGTTTTTGAGTCAATGCAATGAATTAACTCATTACTATTGATAGTATACTCATCTCTGGAATATAGGATAGCAAATAATGTGTAGGTTTTATGTTGAAAATAATCATAAAAATGGTTCAATGGGGAAAATATTGATTTGTAATCCTCATCTTGGGAGGTTATGAAAAAGCTTCTGGGTGGGAGGAATTAAATTTGAATTAAACTCACCTTCGTATTCTGGGAAGCAAGACGTAAGTGGAGATTTCCTGATTTTTTCCTCAAATAAATCCTTTTTGTTCAAGAAGAGGATGATGGAAGTGTCAGAAAACCACTTATTGTTGCAGATGGAGTCAAATAACTTCATACTTTCCATCATTCGGTTCTGAAAAATACCCAATTGGGGTTGGAATGATATTCAAACTCAAGAAAATCTTATAGAAAAATCAAAGTGACAAAAAAGAAAAATGTTGAAAATAAAATTAATGAACAGATTTTCTTGACACATCTTGAGAGTTGTCTGGAAATTTAATCAACTTTTGCTTAATTTTTATTGTTGCTGTGTTTTGACCGATTCATTTCAAAAACCTTCTGCAAGTGTACAAATCAGAAAAGGAGTGGGGGACAAGGAAGCTTTTCCTACCTCTCTAAAATAGCACACTGTTTCAGCTGACCTAATTAAAAGCAAGTAAAAGAATGAAATGTTGGGACGATGATGATGATGACTAATCTCCAAATAATAGGTACGAATCATTTTTTGGCCCAAGAGTCATTGGCATATAGTTAAGGTCAATATTAAACTACATTGTTCGGCAATCAAGGTATTTTGTCCAAAAGGAATACATTAATATGACACATGGCCAAATGAAAGCAAAGCTCAAAATCAGTTTACATGATTTATGCATATGCATGATTAGGTCTTTAATCATAAAAAAATGGCTATCATTATGGCTAGTGTAAACAGAAAAAATTAAATTTTTTTTGTTATATATAATTTAAAAAGCTCCCATACATCATTTCATAATAAAACATGCCCTTATTAAATGATCAATGAAAAAGCATTAAAATAAAACATCCTGTTCAAGATGGGCATTAAGTTTTTTACTCTCCGCTTTTTTCTCCTTTGAGTTGAGCTTGACTAAGCCTAGCAAAATCCATTAAAATAATTAACTTACCATTTCTTGGTCCTCGGCTAACATCAAGTCATATTCACTCATAGCCACAATGAAAATAATTGCAGTAACTCCTTCAAAGCAGTGAATCCATTTCTTTCTTTCTGATCGCTGACCTCCGACATCAAACATTCTGGATGGGAGAAAGAAAAAAAAAATTCAAAATTCATCAAGTACTATACCAACTTGCTGAGGCAGTTATGAAAGCCTATAAAAACTGAATTGGTCGATCAGCCTCCTTATTCTCTTGATTTGGCCTCACCTCACTCATCTGTTCTCCAACAAGAAAAAACAACTTGACTGAGAAGCATTATTGCAGTGTTGACTCATGACCAACAGGATGAAAGCTTCTTCACTAATGGGATCCAACCACTGCAACACCGATTTAAAAAAAAAGTGTGTGGCTCACGAGGCAAGGGAAGGAGGTCAATGTTGAAAAATAAACCTCATTTGGTCATATACTATGAAGGTATCTTGGTCAGCCTATGAGCTTTTCTGTTGACCTATATATATATATATATATATATATAGGAAAAACTACTAAAAAGCTCTAAGTTTAAAAATGTATTTTTTGACAGTATTTATTTATTTATTTCTATTATTATTATATTTGATATTTCAGACCGGCCTTGGCCTTTCATCAGAAACAAATGATTTTAAAATTTAAATTAGAAACGTTTTCGCGAGGAGCGTTCGTCTGAGAGATTGTTTACATCACGTGACGCAGAAAGCGACAGATGTTTTTAATATTTGTAAACATAAACCCATCTTTAATAATATTTATAAATGTTGTTTTAAAGGAAATTTTTTTAAGTGTATCTAAAAAATGTTTAACTATTGAAATATTTATAAAGATTCAAAACACCTAAGTCTCTATTTAACCCTAGCCTGTGTGTATTTAATTTTAAAATCCAGTATTTTTCTTTCTTTCTGCCTGAGTAGGACGAACGCTCCTCGTGAAAACGTTTCTAGTTTAAATTTTAAAATCATTTGTTTCTGATGAAAGGCCGAGGACGGTCTGAAATATCAAATATAATAATAGGAATAAATAAATACTGTCAAAAAAATACATTTTTAAACTTACAACTCTTTAGTAGTTTTTCCTATACATATTATTAAGACAGTATACGTGGATCATCACTATGTTATATATTTTCATTCAAGCAGCAACTTTTCTGAAAAAAGAAACCAAATATGACTTACTTGAAATGCAAATCCTTAAATGTGAAGTGGGTCTCAACAATTCCAGTGGTCTTTACTCTGGTCCGTAGTACATCCTGTTCTGATGGTATGTAGTTGGGCATTGATATTCTGTCCAAAGAATTCAGGTAGCTGTAAAGATTTTAAAAAATACTTCAAATATGAGGTGAAGTGAGAGAGAAGAAAGAAAAAGAAAACCCTTTTAACTTCTTCAGAAAAATGACCTTATATCAAACTTACATATATGTAAGTTCCTGACAGAGTGATAAACCTAGTCTCATTGTTAATGGGTATAATCCTGAATGTTCTATAAGTGTAATATTATGCCAGACACAGCAAAAACTACTCTGATATTATGAGAGGTTTTCAAGAAATTCTGAATGATTACTTTTTATTTTGAATAACCAAGCCTTTAACCTTATAACTTTTAAACAGGTGAAGCTAATATTTAATTTGATGCCTACTGTAAAGTAATGATCAGCACACTTATCTTGCAAGCCACTGGCAGCTTAATCTTCAAGTGCTCCATGACGTAGTTCTTGACCTAACTTGTGAAAAGATTAGGATTGAATTGGTAGCTGAGGTAGTTACCAAAATCTTACCACTGCTGATGGTCAAGCAACATTTGAAGTAAATATTTGGAGTGCACATTGTCATTCATATCTTGAGAGATTGTTGTAACTTTATGAATCTTGGAGCAAAAAGACGTGTAACACTTACTATTGAGCAGAATCATTGAGTTGGTATTCCCTGGATCTTGCAACACACGAGACGACACCCGAGTCTGACCAAAGTCTCTTATATAGGGCAGCCAAATCTGGAGTCATGTCACTTTCATCAGTATTAGAGGATATGTCAAAGAGAGTCTTAGCATCGTTCTACAAGAGAGAAGAAAAAACTTTTTTACTTAGGATTTGAACTTTCAAATAGGAGGAAACAAACAAGAAAAAAAAAACAAAAAAAACAAACGTATTTTATTTCTTTAAAACTCAGTCTTTTAATGCAGATGTGCACATGTACTGCAATGAATATCGGCTCAGAATGAGCAGAGTTTGAATTCCAGTCAAATTTGGTTCATTCACTTATTCACAAATACCCTTGAGAAAAGTATTAATCCATCTCTCCTCCCTCCAGCTATGGGTTGAATAACAAGACAGATCTGGTTCTCTAGCCTTGGTTGGCAACCAGTCTACTACAGAAAGTAATGACAACCTACTGTGGGAAAATCTACCTAATCAGTCCTGTCTTGAAAGAGATAAGCACATATCATATACGGCAATTAAAGGACTGACTGACTTGCAAGCACACACTTACACACATCCAATGAAAAAACAGAAAAATGTGAAACATCAACTTGTAGATTAATTGCAATTGCATTTTAGAAAAACATTGTAAATGTATCAAGCTTATAAAAGATAGTTCACAATTTGAAAAATAATTAAAAAATAAAATGAAACGCTGGTATCCTATCGAGGTCGACAATAGGTTTAGCAACTGTGTTATTTCCTGTACAGCCATTATAAGAAACTGATTGGTGTCCATATGTTTCCCCATCAACCCTTGCAACATGTTAAAACTTTACAGACTGAAATCAATAGGAAGAGAAAAAAAAATTTTTTTTTTAAAGCTTGCTGACTATGTATCACCTTTTCAAGCCATTAGCGATCATGGCTCTCCACAACTTCCTGTCATCTGTAGTCAGTAAAATCTTTCCTAAATCCTGTTCTGCCATCCATTTACACAAGATCACTTGAACTGTTTCCCCACTCTCCCTCTTGCCCTGTTAAATTTTCTAAGCCCTCCATCCTCATTATGTACCCTAAAAATTTCAACTGTTTATTTCTGATAAGTATAAGGGTTCTTTTTGTTTCCATTTTCTCTAACACTGTGGTTATTCTCAGTTTATTAAGCTTACAAAAAAAAAAAACAAAAAAAAAACACATCAGTGTTGTCAACACTGATTATAGGAGTGACATCTTTACTTAGGCAGTTTAAGTAATTATAGGGGAGTGGTTTAACCAGCAGCTTCCTTACTCTCTGCAAACTATCATGGTATACCAATAACAAGAGATCTGGAGATGAGTGTGCTGGAAG
This sequence comes from Ascarosepion bandense, assembly GCA_037127315.1. Lineage (NCBI taxonomy): Eukaryota > Metazoa > Mollusca > Cephalopoda > Sepiida > Sepiidae > Ascarosepion > Ascarosepion bandense. The sequence continues at coordinate 3,414,370 of JBBBDQ010001588.1, forward strand.
AAATAAATTCTGTATTTGTTTTTTTTTTTTTTTCAAGAATATTATTTATTAAATGCTGATCGAAAACAAGCATTTGACCTTTTTTGCTTATGTTGCTAACCAGTGATGCCACCCACCCCAATAAAATAATGCATAGAGGTTAATATTCCAAAATGTATTATATTGTCTTTAAAACAGCGACTTGATTTTTTTGTTTGCATTTGGTTTATTTATTTATTTTTATATATATATATATATATATATATATATATATATAGAGAGAGAGAGAGAAAAGAAAACTCAACACAATTTAACCATTTAATTATGTATTGAGTTCTTTTCAATATATTTGCTCAGGACAATAATATCCATTGAGCTCTCTATTTCTATCTAATTGATATTCTACATTAAGATAAAATCTTTTGGATTATCCTTTCAATCTTCTCTCATAAAGGCATCTCGCTTTAAGAGGCACTATATATCAAACAATTTTTTTCCTATCATCAACCTTACATTGTTAAATAATGTAAATATAGTTTTTAAAGTTTTTTTTTAAATAGACACTCACTCATGCAATGACCAGTAACGCATGTCACATGATAGCTTTAAAGAATACACCTTAAAAAAATAAAAAAATTACATTATGGTCAAAACATGATAGAATAACATTCTTGAAAATGGCCAGTGAAGTGGCTGAAAGTGCTTGGAAAATCATGAAACATTTTTACATTCCTTATCTCCAGAAAAAAAAAAAAAAGAAAAAAGAAAGAATACTGAAAAAAATCTTCCTTGTCAGTCATTTTTAACAAAACATGTTTAAAAAAAAAGATTGTCTGTCACACACACACACACACACACACACACACACACACACAGTGTGTGTGAAAATTTCTCTGTTCAATCCATATCTCAAAATTTGATCAAATAACAAACATAACTTAGGAGCTGAGTATTTTCTTGGTTGGGCTGTGAACGTTTCTGCATCTCCACATTATATAGTGGGCTAAAGACCCAACCTACTTGAAGACAGCAAAGCAGAAAGAGGGTAAATCTGTCCAGTAAAATAACATTTGATGTTTCATATCCTTTTCTTCCCACTGTAATGTCCAGATGTGTAAAGATACCCTTATATATATATATATATATATATATATAACACACACACTATAGGGTGAAGAAACAGGGTAGGGGATGAGTTAAGGTGGGAAGTGCAGTGTGTGTGTGAGTCACAAGGAGAAATATTTCATGGTACAAGGGATGGGAGGCAAGAGAAGAAGAAAGACATTTGCCAAATGATTTCAGAAAATGCAATTAACTAAGTTAGGTTCAGTTTTGATTTTATGAAAAATCTTCCAAGTTGAACATTATCAAAATGAACATGGGAGATGAGGCAAATTATTTTCAGCTTCATCTCATTTCAAATAATTTCTTCAAGCTGAACCAATCAATATCAACCAAGATTTGAACTCCTTTGCTGACAATTTGGGAAGAAAAAAAAACCCTGAAATTACATGTCTATATGTCCACTCTTACTTCTACAGGAGTAAACATCATTGTAAAACCTGCCAGGAGAAGAGTGCACATATATATATATATATATATATATAAAAAAGTGGAATAACTAGATTTTTATTTTGACTATTACAATAAATGCTATATTTGGTGGCTACACATGAATAGATTGATTCTTAAGTGAAATTAATTTCTAATGGTATAGAGTATATCTTACTAAAGATTTGTCTCTCCACATTAGTAGATATTAATTTGACGAGAGAAAGGAGAGATCAGAAAAACGAGAGGAGAAAGGAAAGGAAGAAAAAAGATGAGAAAAAGAAAAGCTGGCAAAGGAGGAGTAAAAAGAATAGTGAGAAAGAGGGAAAAAAAAGAAAAGAGAGAAAAGCATAAGATAAAAAGAGAAGAAAAAGAAAATAAATAAGAGAAAAGAGAGGAAAGAAAGAAAGATCCCTAAGAATTCTAACTTTATAGTTATAAATGATACTATTTACTGAATCCCATAAATAGAAATACTATTATTCAATAAAACAATACATTGTTTTTCTCTTAGATTATATCTTGAGTAGCAGAAATTAAATCTATAACATACATTGGCCAAATCACCACAACATTTCCACTTAGACTAATATGCTATTCATAAACAGCATATACAAGGGCATCATATACTCTAACCTATATTTGTGCCATTCATGAATAATATATCATACACATCAGAGCCAAACATACATTCACGGATAACAAGAGAAAAAAAATTCACTAAATTAAAACAAATCTTGTGTACTTTATTTTTAATGTTTTACATACACTGGAAAGGGTGGGGGGTCACTGCAGAGCTCCTAGTTTGATTTCCTTCCCAACTATGACCAAACATCACAATTAGGGAGGAATTCCTCAAGCCTTTTCAGCACCACATCATATATCAATTCTATTTAAGTGTTAAAAAAAAAAAAAAATTGTGATGCTAAACTGAACATTTTTTTAAAATAAGTCACTTAGCCAATGAAATAATGTCCCCTCCTCACCTCTAATTTTTTTCCAATTCTACTTAGATGGCATTGGGAGGGGGGTTAAAGAGGCAACAGTTTCAACAAGAATCCATCTCTTGAAAAATGAACTGACTAATCAAATTCTTAAAAATCTGAGAATTTCACTGATCGACACTTTTTTAAAACTATGTTCTTATTTACAAAAACTTTTGGATTAAAAAAGGCTAGACAAAAAGTAAAACAAAAAGAGAAAAAAAGCAAAAACAAACTACCCACACCCCCATTCTTGAACAATTTATAAAGAGCAAGAAAAAAGGTGGACTTCTTTGAAAAAGCAAGATTTGTGTACTGGAAATATTGAACATTCACACTTAGAGACCAAACATAAAAACACCCCCCCCCCACTTCCCTACTCGTGCACACGTACCAACATGTAGGCATAAACACACAATCATCAACACTTATACAGAGCAGTGATACTATTTGGTACTACCATATTTAAGCCTTATAGTCTACAGTCTGAATGGAGTTAAGTTTCTGCTAAGGACTGATAATCTACAGTGTCTGAGGGAATATTCATTCAGTTAAGTGCCATATGGGACACACCCTTGAGTGATCAGGTCTCCAAAGAGACATGATTGACTGGGCATAATTTTTACCTCACAGTAGGTTGCCATTACTTTCAGCAGTAGACTGGTTAACAACCAAGGCTATAGAACCCAATCTGTCCTGTTGTTTAACCCATAGCTGGAGAGAAGAGAGATTAATACCTTTCCCAAGGGTATTTGTGCGTAAGTGAATCCATTGAAATTGACTGGAATTCAAACTCGGCTCTCTGATTTCTGAAAGATTTCTTGTTGGAGTTGGGGGTGAAAATTTGGTACTTTTATATACCAACAAATAGAAAATTGTTCTGCACATTTCAAACTTTCCTCCACATGAGTGGGGTGGTGCAAAAATACATAGAGATCTCTGAGTGCTAAGTCCTCTCATGACATGGGCGAGCATAGCTCTCCACAGCTTCCTTTCTTTTGTTGCGTCAAGAGTCTCTTGCATGTATAATTTAGAAAGAAAAATTAAATTGGGAAAAAAAATTTGTTCATAAAATGAGGCCCAGAAGAAAAATGGTTGGAATGTTGCATTTATTAAATTATGTTGATTATTAAAAGAAATCATTTAGGATAATATGCAAGAAGATTCAGCTTGATAGAAAAACACTAGGACTTAATTGATATTTTCCATTTTTTTTACTTGGAGCCTTCAAATTGGATAATTAAAGATGCCAGAGCAAAAAAGAGGGACAACAGATTAAAAAAATTCCTCAAGCCAATTGATATTTGCCTTAAAATGATTTTATTATTAAGACTTTTATAATGAAGAATTTGCCAAAAAAGCAATAAAAGTGAAGAAAATCAAAGAAAATAGTTTAAAAAGCAAAAGAAATAGAGAGGGGAGAGAGGGGAAGAGAAAGAGAGAGAAAAGAAGAAAAAGTCTATGTTAAATTAGAATAGTAAAGGTGGCAGGGGAAGAGCTGTGAAATAATTCAAATAAAAAGGGATGGGAAGTGAAGGGAAGTCTGAAAAGTGACCCCATGTTTACCAAAGCTTAAAAAAAAATGTTGGGAATAGGAGTGAAATATTCTGGAATGTCTTGCCAGCAATGCAAAAGGAACACTTTAGCCGTCATCTGTAAACAGAGGAAATTGATAGCAAGAAGTGCACAAAAGACAAACAAGCAAACAAAAAAAAAAAAATTGTATAGGTTAGTAGGCAGGAATGAGTGGGTGGGGCACCTTATAGCCTAGCCCTGTGTCCCAAACTTTGAACATGATAGGGATGAATACTCAATGTAGTAAGAAAAATGGCTGTTATGATTCAGAGAGAATTCTCACCCAAACCAGTAGTGCCCCACCCCCTGCTGAAATTCCTTTACCCTAACCAAAAGACTGGTTGCTCCACAAAGATATCCTCACTCTTTGAGTGAAAGAGATTTGGATCTGGAAAATCCAATACTAATTTGATAAAAGTACACATAAAACAACCTTGAAATGAGAAGCCGAACAGATCTCCATTATCAAAGAACACAATTCAGCAAGGCATTATTCAAAGGACATTATAGTGGCATTTTGGCAGATGGGTAAGGGTTTAAAGCTGAAGCAGACACCAGACACAGCATGGATTAAAATAAAACAGTCCCCCTCCCCGCCTTAAACTGCACTTCTGTGTTGGTCCTCAGAGTGATTAATTCAGCAACAACTGACATAGCAAAGATAAAATTTTATTTTTATGACAAAGTAGAGAAAATATGCAATAAATAATGCAACTGATTTGAAAGGGGAGATAATCGCTCCAAGAACAAGGACAGGAGGGAAGAGGCCACTGAAAGAATGCGGAGTGATAAGTTCTTTTTCAATAGAGGAAGAACAGTGTGCAATGCCACATACCCATGCACACCCCTAACAACCTGATGAGTAACAAAAAAAAAAAAAAAAAAAATGTATGATTAAATGAAGTGGGGGGGGGGGGAAGAGGAGATGTGCATTTCTACAAAACAAAGCAATAGAATGGCTTTGTTATCTTTTACAAATTATCCAGGAAAAAAAGAAATGTTTTGCAAACTCCTTTAAAATATACTGCATCATTTGACATACAATTGGAGAAGGTAAAAGTAAATATATTCCTTAAAAAAAAAAAAGCTAAATTATTGGGTATAAGAACAGATTTTGTAATAAAATAGCAAATATGCCATGTGATTATTCAATAATTCTGTGACTTTAGAGAAAAAAAATAGTTTCACAATATTTGTTATCCAATGAAGATAAGGGCAAAAAATAAAATTATCTTACTCGATTTAATGATTAGAGACCAGAAATTATTTGCTCATTTTTATTTATATAGTTCAAATGCCAGTTGAATTTGTTGCATTCACTTACACACAAATCCACTTCGGAAAGATAGTAATCTGTCTTCCCCCTCCTGTTATGGGTTAAATAGCAGGACAGATTGAGTTCTGTAGCCTTGGTTGGCAACTAGTCTACCACAGAAAGTAATAGCAATCTACTATGGGAAAGATCTTCTGCCCAGTCAGTCATGTCTTCAAAGAGACATGATTGTCTAAGCATGTATCACATGTGTCATTTACTGGAGATGACACACACATTATATATATATATATATATATATATATATATATATATATAATAAAAAATGGTGACAATTTACCCATCTTACTCTCTGTGTGTGTGTGTGTGTGTGTGTGTATAAGATGGGTAAATTGTCACCGTTTTATATCTTTCATTTCACACGTTTGTTTTCACCAACAGCAGTGTATAGTAGGGTCAGTTGGGCACCATCTGTGAGAAAAAGAGCCCCATGATACAACTAACTCCAGTAGAAATTTGAAAATGCTATGCTTTACTGCCCGGACTTGATACAAACATCTTAGAGTTTTTGGGTGTCAATGTGAGGATTTGGAAAGAGTTGGAGGAGTGATTATAAAGGTACAGCAGCTTGAAAAACTCAATGAGTGATCTTTTCTTATCAGAACTCCTGAATTTGTTGATGAGGGTCTCAGACTCCACACTGAGGCCTACATCAAGTGCTTTGAGGAGGTAGTGCTACTCTGGGTCAAGAGAAGATCTCATGTCTAGCAATAAAACACTGTACCATGCCACATGGCAAGAGAACATGGTCATGGCTGTCAGACAATTTCTGTAACCACATCATCCCTTATTCTGCCTACCTAACTCCTCAGACTGCAAACCCTTTGATTGTGTGGGACACAGTTGAGCAAGGGACCAACAAAACTCCTTGTAACACCAAAATAAACTGAAGGCAAGAATTATAGCAGCAAGGGACCATCCAGAAGAGATTCAGGAGATTCCAAAGCCGTCAGAAAATAGTGATTTTATAGAATAAATTTGCTTTAGTACTTCAAGATATTTTTGTGTAATTTTGGTAAATATTTCTTAAAATGAGCTGACGGCATTATTTTTATTTTTTGCATAATTTAGATGACAATTCATTTTATAATCATCCTTGTTCCTTTATTATGTTATATTCTTCATTTTGATACGATTGTTTTTGTGAGTATATTATGTATAATTCTGGTATTGTGAAATTAAGTGTAATATGTATATACACACACACACACACACATACACATATCTCAGTACTTCCACTTATTTTTGATAACTAATATTTAAATTGGATTTTTAAAAATAAAGTTTTCTTGAAACTTCTATTTTAGTTTTAATTTACCATTTCCAGTAAGCAAAATAGTCTAGTGTATTTCAAACAGAAATTATATTCATTGGAATATAAAATTTTGAGATTTTTGTTTTCATCTTTCAATTTTTCAGTCATTTCTGATTTACACAAGTATTACTTATCTATTGCATCAAATTTAGAATAAAACTATTTTTTAAACAGAGTTGAACTTTCTAACCTTTTCACAGAATTTGAAATGTGTTGACAGATGCAAGATAAGTGTATGGCAATCACAAGACATAATTGTACAAATTGTTTCCTTATAAGGGGAAGAAACCCTGAAACACATGACCTTTTAATATATACATAGAAATTATCATACAAAAAAGGAAAATTTTGAAATACGGTATAACTTGTATTAAATTTTTCAATTTTCTATTTGTAAATATAATCTTCATTTAAGTTAAAAAAAAACAAAAACTAAGGACAACAAATCTGAATTATTTTTAAAAAAATTTTGAAACTTTATAAATTATTACAATTTAAAAAAAAAAAAAAAATAAAATGAAAAAGATTCTTTTAAAATTTCATTATTAATCAAAAACTTTTTTCTTCACACTATAATGTCCTTAATATATATTATTTATTAAAGCAATTACATAATATCATATTCATATTATCCAATTACATAATATATTTATTTTTTTTTGTTTTGCTATTGGGAGCAGATTTTTGAAAATAAAGGCAAAATGTTTAAAAATAATAAATAGATGATTTACATTCACTAATGAGTCCTGCATTTAACTAATAAAACCAATTTTTCCAACAAAATGTAATTTCTTAAAATTTCATGAAATTACGTGTGTCTGGGGAGTAACACGTAAAAAAAAAAAAAAATTTTTTTTTTTTTTTACCAAGACTTTTTAAAAATAATTTCATTCATTTGTGAATAAGTCCTGAAAGTTTTATTAAAATACGACAATTAGATTTTTGCAAGAATTCCCACACTAATGTGCTTTTCACCAGAAAAAACCGAGTTATGTAATATGGCATTTTTCATTGTAAACTCTAACAATTTGGTTACCTGCTAACAAAGATCAAAACAAAGAAAGGATTAAAATTAAAAAAAAAAAATAATTAAAAATACTTTGATCGTTTCTCTTAATAACAAACATTTTAATGGAAAACTTTTTTTCTTTTATTAAGTTTGGGGCCTTTTTTTATTCATATTATGCTATTTTTTCAGTGATTTAGTGACAATACCTAGCGTGTGTTGTGCGTGTGTGTGTGTGTATATATATATATATATATATATATATATATATATATATATATATACATACACACACACATACACCCTTGCTCAAATTAATTGAAACAAATGCTTTAGTTTTTTCTTTCTTTCACTATATGGTCAGTTTTAGACCCACTAGAGTGACAGGGTGTATTTTTTCCACAGATTAGGTCATCAGCAGTGTGCAGGCATCAGATTTTTTATCATGCCAAGACACTATTGTCTCAACTATTGATTAGTTCTCCTACGGCCATTGTCTGTGATGGACATCATTCCAAGAAAGCATATAAAAATTCTAACCCTGCACGAACACACTGGCAAGCTTTACAGAGAAATCATGGATACTGTTGGTGTCAGCCTTTCAACTGTCAGTTGGGCTATCAAGGCAAAGAAAAACTGGATTCTTCAGTTGAAAACAAAGAAAAATGTGGTCAAAAAGAGAAAAACGATGTCAAGAGATAGTGTATACAGGATCTGGGAAAGTGTTAAAGATCCTAAGAAGACATTATTTGTTTTGTTTCAATTAATTTGTACAAGGGTTTAGATAACATGTTAATCAATAATATACATTTTTTTTATTACCCTCACTGGTTGCTAAATGGTCTATAATTCCAGACCCCAATCTGACGTAGCAGAATTTCTTTTTACATACATGCTGAATTAATGAAGATTTTTTACACCTAGCAAACCCATTAACTAGTAAATTAATGAAGTATAACGTAGTTCAATATTTGGAAACAGACAATGATCAGTAAATAATAGTATTATTTACTGATCATTAATTCTCTGTTTCTTTACTTCCAATTTGAAATTTCACAGGGGAAATCAAGCGAATAATAAGTATGATCTTGCCCTTGACTTTATCTCTGTGAAAGTCAAAAGTCTTTAAACTTTCTATTTATTTATATTTTGAATTCTATTTTTGACTGCCTAAGAAATCTAAGTAATGTGTCTGAATTCATTGTTAAAATGCATCGTCTATGTAAAAGTTTCGGAGAGCTGTCTTACGAGGGGAAAGCGGGAAGAAAAAAAACTCATGGTAAACTTTAAACTGATTTTGTTGTTTAAAAAAAAAAAGAAAAAAATTATACTTTTGGTTGGGAGACCAGCACATTAACTAAGGTGGTTCCTCCTCATCTGGTAGGAGATCTGGTTGACAGTTGTCTATTTCTATCTAAAGTATTAGACAAATTTTTTCAACTCAATCCTTATGCATTTTAATAAATGCACACGTGTCAATGAATAAAAAGACATGTTTAAATCAGTACTTTTGAAGCATGCATATGACCATGTCATATTGGTCATTTCGGCTTCTAATCTAATAAAGTAGTTCTTAGAGTGATTACTCGTATCTTTTTAGAATTGGGAAGAGAGTGGCGAGGCCGATATATTTATGGCAAAAAATTTCAGTAACAAAGAAAATTGAATGTCGATTGTGAAATTAAAAAAAAAAAAAGTTAGTTTGTTACTTGGATTCACTTTGAAAGGACACTCTCGTGAAAGGCATGAATCCAATACTTTTTGCACTGCCTTATTACCAAACTTAAAAATACCATACCAATATAGAAGCTGTTAAAGTCATTATCACTTCTAATAGAAACCAGAAGGGAGTATGTACATGTGTGAAAATACTAAAATTCTGAGAAGGCAATACTGATCAGGAACGGATAATTACAAAATTAACATTTCAATTTTAGATAGGAGCCAATTCATTTTACAATCGCATAAAGCGTGTACTCTCCAGCACACACACACACGCACACAAATTTGCAGGTCTTCTTGTATTTAATTAACAAAAGTAAACACGTGTTATTTCTCAACCTGCTAAAAGTCCTGTAGCCCATTAAGGTCATGACATGTCCTGCAGAAGGTGGGTGTCTCAGGCAAGAGAATGTGATCCCTGTTCAATATGTTTTTTTTTTTCAAATTCAAGGTTTTCCTTCCTTTCCAAAAAAAACCCCAGTTAACCCTGTGATTTAACCAATTGCTGAGGGAGAAAAAAAATGGAACCATATTACTTGCCAAAGAGTTTTTGCACTAAAGTGGACGTAATAAACTTTGTGGGGAGGGTTCTCTTTTTGAGTTATTAACCATGCAACTGTTACTTTGAGAAGCATTAAAAAAGGGGGGGACTGTGATCAGATTTTGAATCATTGATTAACTGCAAATTTTTTATTTTTTTAAGAGTTATTTCCTCTTTAAAGAGGAAATTTCTCAGGATTATATGAAAGATTTTTCACAGCAGCCTGTGCATGTAGACACAAAACGAAAAACACTATACTGATGGGAGAGGGGTGAATTCACAGGATTTAATAATCTAAAACTCAGATAGTGTCCAACTTTACTAATGTCACAAGCAAGACCCCCCCCCCAAACCTCCCCTCCATCTGCTGCCATTATCCTTCAGTTGTAACAAAAGAAGCTGACCTTTTCCAAGCTTTCAACCTCATTACAATGTGGTCCCCTGGTTTTTCCTAAAATTGGTTCACCTCTTCCCTCTCCCAACATTTATTAGCCACTCATCACCCCCCCATGTCCCACTGCCTGAAGGCAGCTGCGCAAGTAACAGCTGCTGCTGCTTTGGCGGTACCCAGAGTTAGTCAGCATGGCAACATAACATACCATGTTCAGTGTCCAGATGGGAAAAAAAAAGAACATTTCATTTGCTCTCCAAGCAATCATAGCTTATATATATATATATATACAAAACAATTATTTATTGAGCTTGATAAGATTTTTTTTGTCTACCCCTTTCCATATATCACTTTGTAAGGGGAGCATAAAGCAAAAATGTAAAGTGTTGGGGCAGGCAGTGAGAATTGAACTCACTACTTACTTAGTAATGATATTTGAAACTAACTTGTAAACTATTTAAGCTGTAACAAGTTGAGCTAATGAAAAAAGAAAAAAAAAGGAAAAAAAAATCTTTAAAATCTGGTATGGATTGATTAGCAATCAATTAGATTAACCAACCATTCCAAAAGAAGAAATAACAAAATTGTTAAATTGCAAATCAACAAATAATTCCAATATTTTCATAAATCTTTCTTTAACATCCAACTCCTATAAATCTTTTCCCTTTTTGATGACCCACAAATAACTTGATAGCAGAATTTTTCTTTTATTCAGTCTGAAATTCATTTGCTGTCCTCCTTGGTGACCAGAGGTGGAGGAAGGAAAGATTAAATTCATTGATTTCTTGTAGAAAAGGCATAAAATAACCAGAAAATGCAGAGTTTTAAACCAACAGAAGAAACTTATTTCAAGTGCTACTCAGTTTCTGATGGAACTGAGAGAAGAGTGGAGGGAAGAGAGAAGAGCGGAGGGAAGAGAGAGAGAAGACAGAGTGGAGGGAAAAGTGAAAGAATAGAGAGAGGAGTGGGGGTGGTGAGAGAGAAAAAGGAAAAAGGTGGAGGGGGGAGAGAGAGAGAAGTGGAGGTAGGGGGGAGAGAGAGAGAAGTGGAGGTAGGGGGGAGAGAGAGAGAAGTGGAGGTAGGGGGGAGAGAGAGAGAAGTGGAGGTAGGGGGGAGGGGGAGAGAGAGAAGGAGGAGGTAGGGGGAGAAGAAGTGGAGGTAGGGGGGAGAGTGGAGGTGGAGGGGGAAGGGGGAGGAGTAGGGGGAGGAGGGGGGAAGTGGAGGTAGGGGGGAGAGAAGTGGAGGTAGGGGGGAGAGAGAGAAGTGAAAAGCAAGGTAAAAGAGTCATATCAGACCAAATATGGAGTATAGCTGCAATATCAGGGCTGGAGCTACCTAATATTAACTTTCTAGTTTTGACAGAGTTCTAAAACATCTATGCTGCATGCGAAGACAGTCTTCCCCAGGCTTATATTATTGAAATGTCACTTCCTTGACAAATTGATTGTGATGAAATTTGGAATCATGTCCAGTGGCTGAAACATTTAATTTTCTAACTACTCAGTTAAATGCCTCAATGTATGCCTTGTTTTAAATGGACTAAAGTAGTGCATACTTTGTGGTTAAAGTAGTTGAATGTTTAGCAGCACCCCAATTTTCTCTATTACTTTTCTCATACCGAATGAAGCTTAGTAAATTTAGTAGCTTTTTCTCCAACTGCTAGCATAGTAGTGGTCAGAGGTCAGTAGGAAAGTAATTTTCAAGGTAGCCGGATGTACTTGCTTCAAGAATAGGCATAACAATTTTATACATAGGAATACTTACTTCACTTTCTGGACATCCAAATTTAATTTTAAGTTGACCCATTGCTCTGATAATGGCAATCATTGATTGCATTATGTTGCTGTAAACGACAGGTCTGTATTGTAAGCATTCCTCTTGTGAATAGCCCTTTTCATGAATAATTCTGAAAAAGAAAAAATGTTTTTAAATAAGTGTGTGTGTGTGTGGTGGGGGAGGGAAGCAACAAACAAACATTGACATGAAACCATTCCCTATTATTAGCTAGAATTCCATCTATCTTTTCCAAATACATTCATCAACCTGGTTTGAATGCTCACAGAAAGAGGGATGAAACTCAATTCTTATAGTCAATCAACATTGGGAATAAAAAAAAACTGATTATCTGAAATTTTACCCCATATCTTACAAGCGTCACTGTAAAACAGCTTTTATAGTTTTATCTTGGCTAGATTTGGATGTTAGACTAACTCAACTGCATTTTTCATCAGTCATAAGCATAATGGTAACAATGATAAAAATTTGTTTATATTTTTAAAATTATTTTTAATCATTTCATCCCAACAAAGGCAATAAAGCCACTAAGATGCAAGGGTTAAGAGCGTTAGAGAATGAGAGGATAAAAAAATAAAAACTTATGCAGAGAGAACAATAAAAGAACAAGAATTAAGACAGAAGATAATGATTGGGACTGGACTTAAATTTTTGAAGATCAAGTGAAAAGTGCAACAGAAGAAACTTATAGTTACATCTTGCCATTTCAACTGGAAAATGATGAGACCTTGAGGCCAATCTAGTACTGTACTTAAAATTCATAAAATCCTGGCAACAGGGGTAAATTTTTCAAAATAGTTATAGACAAAGCACAGGGAAGCTACATTATGGTGTTGGGAAATTGAAGCTGAGTTGCCAGGTCAGGACCAACAACACTGCACATTCTTTAGATTTTATCAAGAATCTCAAATATATAGCAGGAGAAACAAAAGGAAAAGGAGAGTAGATGCAACAGCCATATTAAAAGCAAGGATCAATGGTAGACATAATAAATATGCAAGAAATCTTGACAAGAAAAAAATGTCTAACACAACATAATCCAGTTTTCCTAGTTGCAGACTTATCAAATGATTTAATATAATCTTTCTAATTCATGTCAGCAGAAAACGTTAGCCTAAGAGGGTGAAATGAGTCACTCTCCTGGAGGTTAGGTTTTCTCTCAGCATTAATGCCAAATTAAAAAAAAGAAAAAGGTAAAATGAACTGCTCATGCCATTGTGACTAGATCTGGAAAGGTGATGTGGATGTCCGATATGTTCACAGGACATAGGATGCAGATTCCAGCCTTACAAGAATTCATTCCTTTTGTTTCAGATTCAAGTTGCTTTAATGGTGAGAAATTACAATTACTTGAAGATTGTAATAAAATTCAACAATACAATGACCTGATTTCTCCATTTTTATTACCAGAATTTTTATTAGCGCTATACTGTTCAAACGTTTTCATTTCAACAAAGCAATTTCCAGTTAAATCAGGTCATCAATTTGTAGTGTAAAATTGGCTATATTTACCTGGAAAGTGGGCTGCATGAATATCATGATCAAAAGCCTAAATAAAATCTTGTAACTGAAATCTAATTAACCTTATTCTAAATAGCAAGGTTTAAAAAACAATAAAAACTACAGGTAAAAAAAAAAAAAAAAAAAAAAAAAAAAATAGACAAATTGAAAAATATAAATGAATAAAATAATACATTTAGAAGTCATGACCAAAAATAACCCAAAGCATTAACTCTAAACAAAAGAACTGAACAGGACGGGTTTTTTCTTACATCTTTTCCCTTAGTTCCCCAGTAACCTACATATACAGCCTGCTAAGAGTTGTGGCACTTGACCCAAAGATTGTATCTGAACCCGAAAGTCTGCATGCAGTGTTAGACCTTATGTTCGTACAAGCACAAAGGGTTTGTCACTTTAACTGAGCAGGTTCATGCCAACTTTGAAGTTTCATGAAGACACTTATGATGTTCTCACTCATCGGGGCTGACAAACAAGAACATCATAATGGTGTCCTCATGAAACTGCTCAGTTAACGTTACAAACACTGTGCTTTTAAATGTTCTATCTTCACCCAGATATCAAGCACTTTACGATAAAAATACCTGCTACTACTAAAGAAAGAAAAAAAAACCTTACCGCTAAACATAACTCAACACTGTATATGTTTGAGCAAACTGTACAAAACATGGGTGGGCTGTGTGTATTGAACAAACAAATGTGCTTGAGCAAACTTCTACAGTAGGGATTGGCTAGCATACTTGCAGGCAGGCATACTCAGAAGTGATCAACTATTACATCACTATATACAGGATGTGATGAATAAATTATCACCATTTGATATTTTTGATTTTACACATGTGAGATGTTTGTTTTCAATTCTGTTGACTACAGTGTATAGTAGGGTCAGTTGGACACCAACTGTGAGAAAAAGAGTACCATGATGCAATTCACTTCACCAGAAATTTGAAAACGACGGGCTGTACTGCTTGGCATTCATGCAAGAAGCTCCAATACGAACATTTCAGACTGTTTAAATCCCCTTTATTATATGTGAGGCACAGCTGAGCGAGAAACCAATTCCTTGTAACACCAAAGATTAACTAAAGGCAAGGATTATTGCTGCATTTATTAACTTAAATGAGACTAGAATCTTCTGCATCTCTTCTGGGCAAAGTTGTCCGGAGGCTGTGGTTGAAGCCAATGGCAAAATTTACTCTATAGTATTTCAAGATATTTTTATATATAATTTTGGTAATTATATGTTAAAATGAGATATCACTGTTATTTGCACTTTTGTATAATTCATACAACAATTTATACATCACACCTTGCAAATGATATGTTTGAAAAATTTAAAACAGTCTAAAAGTGCTCAATATAATCAAGTTATAAAGAAATGTAAACAAATATGTGAAACTAGATTAAACAATAAAGAAATTGTTTATTCATGACTTGAGTTTCACTTCTGGCTTGTTGGACTAAGCAAGTTAAATTGTGAAAGACCATTATTATATATATTAAAGTTCCATTAACCAAATAGTAGTAGTGATTGTGGTATGGGTTTTTTTAAACTCTTGAATGTTACTAGAATTTGTTTTGGTTTCATTAACATCAACATGTAAATCTATCAAGCTGATAGATTATGTTTTTTAAAAAAAACAAAACTAAACCAAAGCTTTTCAACTTAATATGCTGCAACACTACACTGCCATTAATTAGATGTTCTTTATTAACTAAGGTTTTTATTGAATTATTTTTATGTACATTTTGAATCATGTCTTTTGGCTAATAAAATTTATGAAACACAAAAACAAAAAATTTTTTTAGTGCTAATGCCAAAAAATTTTGAAATGTTTGATCTTAAGTGGAATTGCAGTTGATATTTCACTGGATTCAGAAACAATGAGTGAGTTTTGTTTAACGGCATAGCAACATCTCTATGGGTTATTTAATGCCAGAAAAGGTGGGGTTTTAAGGTTTTTTTAATGTTTGGTTATAGTGAGAAGATTGATTTACTCAGATTTTAATGATAATTGTTTTTTTTTATTCTTTTTTATTTCAGAAATGTGAAAATGTCTTCTAGTTTTGTATTCAAAAATGTTTTGCTGAGAATTTTTTCCTTCAAAAATGTGTTATGGTAATATTTTTCCTTCAAAAAATGTATACTTTTCTATGTTTATGTATGTATTTCTATAAAAATGTATTTTTTATACTTTCATAATGTTTTGACCTCAGTTTTTTTTGGGGGGGACTATTTGCCCATAACTGGGAGCCTAACAGGTGCTACCACTTCGGGTCAGGGTGGACTTGGGAACAACAGCAATTAAGAGGTGGTTCCATGCTCCTTACAACCTCCCAAACAGAGGCCTTGCTGCCGGATGCAGATTGCAGTCATGCCCAGGACCACATAATGACTTAGCATCTGCCTTGGACCGCAATTGTAATAATTGCCCCACATCTTGTGATTCACAAAAATATGCATATGTGATATATTGCAACTGCAAAAACATTTCAGTCACCATATTTGATGGACAGTAAAGGCCAATCCTGAAGTATGTTGAGAGAGAGAGAGAGAGAGAGAGAAAACACTCTCTTTACATTTATTATTATGTCATCATCATTATTATTATTATTATTATTATACTTGGGTGAGGTCAGTCATAACATCCGGGCAAATAGCAGCCTATCAGATAACTCACTAAGTACAAAAGTTAATGATTTGAAAACTCATCCTTCGCTCTAATATGCAATGTCTCTTCACAATGTAACGCTACACAAGAGACACACACTTGGGTTATCATGTCTCTTTCAATCCACGATTGACTATGCAGAAGATTTTCCTGAAATATTTTGTCATTTCTTTCTGTGGTAGACTAATTGCTAACCAAGGCTATAGAACCCAATCTGTTCTGCTATTTAACCTATAGCTAGAGAGAGAAAAGATGGACTGGTAACTTTCCCAAGGGTATTTGTATGTAAATGAATGCAACAAATTCAACTGGATTTCAAACTCAGCTCCGATATCCATTACACCACCAAAAATAAAAATATACATGACCAAAAAATCTCATAAAAACGAGTGGATCAATAATTCTATAACCTGACAGATTAGCTGAATCTTGATTTGAAGTAGTCCTTGTATAATGTTGAAACTATATTATTAATGACTAAATAAAAGTGCATTGACAAAGAAGGAAATTTTTTTTTTTTTTAATCATATCACCCCAAGCAAGGAGGTAACGCCACTGATGTGCAGGGGGCTACGTAAGAGTAAAAAGACTGGAAAAGAGAAAGCCGGAAGCCACATCCTAAACAGGGAACAAGAGATGAGCTTCTTCACCTGTTCAATAGACGTGGGTGGAGTGTGAACCGGGCGATAGTTTAGTCTATCTACTCCAATTGAAAAAAAAAAATAAAAGAAAAAAAAAGAAAAGAAAAAAAAAAACAGTAAAAATATTGGAAAAGAGAAAGCCGGAAACCACATCCTAAACAGGGAACAAGGGATGAGCCTCTTCACCTGTTCAATAGACGTGGGTGGAGTGTGAACCAGGCGGTAGTTTAGTCTATCTAGAAATAAGAATATATTGATTGTTTAATTACTTAGTTTTTGGTCATAATAAAATTAGACCAGTGCACATTCGCATTAAGTGTTCAATACAATTATATTGTAGAACTTTTGAATATTTTACATTTATAAACGAGTTATTACGTGACCTAGGTTTCTACCATGAGTGGTGTCTTCAGGCGATTTGCAATAACTGATTTTACCGGGTTTTTTCAAGAACGTACACGTAGTGGTGGTTTTTTTTTTTTTTTAACACTCATGTGTTACAAGAAATTATGTTTTCATCCCTGGTTTTATGAACCTAATAGGTATTTTTTAGTATGGTTCACACAACCATGAATGAAAATGTTATAATTTCTTGTAATTTTAAAAATTGCGCATTCAAAAAACACTTATGTGTACATTAAAAAAAAACAAAAAAAAAAAAAAAAAAAGGGTAAATGGTAACATCAGTTATTGCAAATCACCTGAAAACACCACTCATGGTAGAAACCTAGGTCATGTAATAACTCGTTTACAAAGGAAAATAAGAATATAGACATGTTTTTTTTTTTGTTTTTTTTATTATTATTATACAAAATTGTTATTGATGTACCTACAGGAAAGTTGAAAAAGAAAATAGAAACTTGCTGGGCTGTGACACCCTCTGTGGCTGAGTGGTTTAAAGCACATTGGATTAAATAGGTGTTTATCATACAAAGGGATGGGTATAGGTTCAAACTCTATTGGAGAGCATATTTTCTTTAAGTTTTCTTGGCTGTGCAGAGCAGTAGACATAGTTAAGTGCCATACATGATACATGATTGAACAATCAGGTCTTGAAAGAGTCATGACTGACCGGGCAGAAGATTTTCCTGCAGTAGGTTGCCATTACTCTCTGCAGTAGAACCGTTGCCTGGCAATTTTGTTATTTAAAGAAATTTGTAATGATAAACTAAGTATTCTTTTATATTTCAAAATGAAAATAGGTTTGAATTTTATTTGTTAAAAAAATTAACTATGAAAATAATAAATTACAATGATTACATAAGGTCACCCTCCCATTAGGTGATGGTTACACATGTCCCCACCCCAAAACACTCAAATAAGCTTAGCAGAATATGTCATCACCAAGAGAAAATTAAAAAAAATAAAATATCAAGATGTCACAAGTGCTGAGAAATAAAAAATATATAATTTTTTTTTTTGCTTACATTTTCCAGTTTTGGTTTCATTGTCTTTTACAATCTGCTCCCCCCACCCCTTGCAGTTTATGTGACCTTTTAATCAGAATAATTTTGGTAACACCTGGCAGATTTCTAGTTGACAGTTTCCTGTCAGAAGTTTTTTATTTTTCCTGACCTTTTCTGTTTTTTTTTTTACCTACATTTTGACCCACATAATATTCATGCCAAATCAACAAATTTACCTTCAATGCTGCCCTCAAAAATTTACATAAATATTCAAACTCATTACAATTTAGAATCTTTCTTACATAAGAAATCTTTCTTTCCTCAAATATTCATCACCAGTCAACCTTTGACATTTATGAAGACGAAGAAAGGGTTAATATTAATGTGTGGAAAGGACATTAACAATAAAGTATATCTAAGCCTAAACTTATTTATAAAAGGAGTGGTTGGATTATAATCAAATTTGATACACTTATAGAGAAAGACATAAGAAACGATATTCAGAAGTTTCAAGGTTGCAGTTCTTATAATAGTGCAGAAAATCGATATATATATATATATATATATATATATATAAAAGGCAAGATGTTTGTGTGTATGTTTATCTGCCTGTACATCTGTATTTTTTTTCAGCCCTTTTATTTTAGTTTCGGGTTTGGCTCTAAGTAGGTATAATTGTAGTTCTTAGTCTCAGCCATGATACCATTTACTCAGAGGACTTATTTAGCCTTCAAAATTCAGTTTATGATGAAAAAAACTTATTTGATATCAATACCAGGAAATCAAAATTTGACTTACATCCATTCAGTTTTCTTTCAGTCTACAGTTTCGCTTTAACTGGAAACAACTATTGTCTTTGGTGCCAACGTCCAAATAGTCTGAGCTTCAGGACCATGGATTAGTTTTAAAGCTTTCATTACACCCGAGCAACGCCGGGCTATACTGCTAGTAAATATATGAATATAAAGGTCATAATGTAATAAGGTAACCAGATTATTTTGTCTTTGGACATTTGTTCCTGGTTAACATGACTTAAGGTATCTTGTTGGGATTCAAATTGTTTTGAATTATTTTCCAGTAGTGACAGATGCATAATTTTATGCCCACTTGGTAAATAGATGGAATGGAGAAAACTATGTTCAGTTGTTGTTGTCGTCTATCATATACCAACCAAATTCATGGTGGATAGGGATAAAGAAAGATTTTATTTAGTTAGATCTTTTATCAGTCACAAATTAATCAATAGAGCAATTCTCATGACAAACCAGATATTTGAAGGCAAAAAGACATGTTCAATTCTTGCTAAAGGACTGCCTATTACAGGAAGTCACAAGCTGACAGTGAATAATTGCAATAAAAAACAAGTAAAAATTATGAAAGAAATGCAAGGCAAAAATTAAGTTTCTACGAAAATCTATTCATTCATGTGTAGAGTGTTTTGGACAGCCATTTCCTTTGGTAATAATTTAATGCAAAGGAAAAAACAAAAATCAGACTCACAAGCATTTCAGATTACAAAATCATCTATTGATAAAAATCATTTTTATTATTACTAACAAGAGTTGCCCTATAAATTGTATAAATTTCTGATCTACTGTTGTTCCTAGAACCGAAAATTTAATAAGGAAAATAAAAAAACAGAGCAATACGGGAAAGTAACATTTTAGATTAGCGCAAAACATGGTCCCACATTAAGAAGCAGGAATGTTGTATTAAAAAAAAAAAAAATTAATAATTGGTGATGATACAGCTATCATCATCTTCTGGTTATTTCTGAAAAGGTTTTTAGAATTGCAGAAGACATCATTAACACTGCCAGTACTAAGGAAATCACTTTCCACTCATGTGTCAGGTGATGCTACATAAACCCTCATTTCCTACACAACAGGCATTGTACCCCTACACACACACACACACACACACACACACAAAAAAAAAAAACAAACAAACCAAAAACAACGTAGCACTAACTCCATGCCAGGTAATATGCCACTATTTTTTATATGCAAAGACAAATGTAACATGTAACGTTTACAGCAATTTCTCTTAATCACATTCCTCTTCCCAGCCTTGCTGTAATGATGTGGTTTGGAAACTGAAATTATCCTTTTGTATTTGCCCTTCATTTTCTTTTTGGGTCCCCCATTTAGTGAGAAAATAGCTTCTTATGAAAACCAAACTTTTTCGAAAAGAACACTTGTCAAACTGCTATTTAGACTTGAATAGAATAATAAAGAGAATAAAATAAAAATAAAAAAAAATGGTTGTTTGCAGCACAACGATTTTTATGCTGATCTAAGGCACTGCTACTTAAAGTGTGGTATGCGTACCGGCAATGGTACGCGAGCCACCGTCTGTCAGTACGTGGAGATTTTCCAGAAAAGAAAGAAACAATAGTAAAACTCTATGGCATTATTAAATTCAAATTGCTTATGAAGTATTAATATTAACTTTAAATATTTTTTATGGATTTTTAAAAATATATACCCTCGAAACCAGTGGCCAATGGTACCGGTCAATGACACACTGGGAAGACTTGTTACATCAATGATGACTGCCCTTAGAATGAACAAGATATCATGTCCTCATGTTTATTACAGATAGTCTCAAAATGTCTCTGAAATAGTACATATCTCAAAAAAAAAAAAAAAAAAAAAAAAAAAAAAAAAAAAAATCAGGGGGTTCACGCCCCCCCCCCCCCACTCAGCTGGATTGGCTTGCTTTGCTTGCCCTGGCGCATTTTTTGGGGGTGGGGAGCACTACCAGTCGGCCACATCAAATAGTTTGAGAAGCACTGATTTAAGAGACTTGGTATTTCAAATGCTTCAAGATCTGTTGACTACATTTGTTAACAGAATTTAGCATTTACTATCTTTCATGTCATGTACAAGTAAACAAATACAATCTATTCTGGGTAAAAAAATTATCTTTAGAAGGTACAGGTAACCCATTTATGGACATATCCATTTACGTCTTCCAGGGTTAATTGTCCAATCAAAATAAAGCTGTCTAAAAATAAAAAAATTGTTATTTTATTAACTTTGCTTTATCTTATTGCCACTTTAAGATGATACATTCTTTGCCCATTCAAAGCATACTGCCTAAAATCAAAAAACGGGTCTTAGCTGTTTGAGAGAAACTTGCATCCCACACTTCAAGAGGGCATGAAAGGATTGCTTTATTTTGTGGTCTTTGCTAGAGCTGTTAAAAAGTTTACAAACTCACAATTTTATGGTAAAAGGCAGCAATAATAAGATGGATTAAAGGCAGCAATAATAAGATGGATTAAAGGCAATAATAAAATAACAGAAGATTATCTTAATCTCAGATACATTCATATAATGTCGTAGTCATTCAAAAGTTACAAACAATAGAAATGCAACAAAGTAAAATTACATTTGCAACAAAATTGCATAGAATTGATTGATTTTCCTCCTTCAACAAAGGATGAGAAACATACAAAATTGAGGAGAAATAAAATCTAAGGAAAGAGTAAACAGCATTGTGAATAGAGTTTAACAAACTAAAATAGACTGATTGTGAAGTGACCAACTGCATCCACTTCATGCTTCAAGGGAGATAATTTTGAAAGGACAAAGCTGGGTGAAAATGTTTTGGCTTTATTTAAAATGCAGCTAGTTTATTAGCTGTTACAATTTGAGTATGTACAAAACGACGAAAGGATGTGAAATCCATATTTTAATCACAAAATTGCGGAGAAAAGCCAAAATGCAATGGGGGGAGGGGAAATAGAAAAATGAGGATCAGAGACATAGGAGATTTAAAGTTGGGTCAGTTAAGCACAAACACACATACATCTTGGGCATTTCATAGCTTATAATTCCTTATATTTTGAATAAAAAGATTTCTTTAAATTATATGGATGTTGCTATAAGACCAGATTTGGTGAGCACTTAGTAGATTTGAGAAAACTAGTGTACATTCTGAAGCAGGTGCCCATAATTTAATGTTTCTTTTTTTCTTTAATTCAAAAAGTCAAAACAATTATGCAACTGTCAGATGTTCTCCAAGACATTTCACAGAAAAAAAGAAAAAATATAAGGGTTTTGAGTTTTTCTTCTCGATGGATTGGCTTCAACACAGTTCAGAAGATTCATACCCCATTGCTTTTTTGGTTTCACTCACACACACACACACACACACACACGTGTGTAGAACTTTTGGGGGAGAGGGTTGAAAAACCAATGTATACAAGGTCTGATTAAGAAGCATTGGGACTGTTGTTATGGTAACAGAGCCAAAGTACACAGAGTCAAACCACTTGACACAAATTGACCTTGAAATTCATGTATACATACAAATTGACCTTGATCTGTCGCTTATACATACTGAGTTATAACATTCTTCCTCACTTCTGCTGTTTATAGCAGTGCTTTCAAGGAAATGTGTAGAGTGTGGTCATTTCCACCACATCACAGATGTTCCATCAGTGACTATGGCGTGTGCAGCAGTTTTTGGTCAAGAACGACATTCTCCAGTTCCAATGACCACCCTACACTCCAGATTTTGACCTCACAACATATTCTTTTTCAAAAATCAAACCTTACTTGAAAGGATTAAGATTTCAAGACATTGAGTTAATTCAAGAGAATTTGACAAGGCACTTGCTTTCTATTCCAAAAAAGATGCTCGAGTAATGGTTCCATCAATGGAAACACTTTATAAAGTGTGTGGTTTCAGAAGGGGTCTAATTTGAAGGGGATTAAGTACCAAATTGATGTGTTGTAATTAACTTTTTTTAGCACCAGTCTGAATACATTTTTTTGTAAATTGAATCATGTAAACAGAAGACAAAATTAATATTGAAGATACAGTGTCAGTTTTCATAATTTAATTAAATTTAATGTACCAAAATAAAGTGAAGTTTTTTTTTCCCCTCCATATAGCAATATCTAATGTTAACTCTTTTAAAAATATACATGTTATGTCAGGATTCAGTTATCATAGGTAGCTTCCAGATTACCTCATCAAAAATGGCAAATTATTATCAAGGTTTGGGATAGCCAATTGATAACAGTCCCAACCAATTAATTTCCACAAACTCCCAATTTTTGGGTCTAGTATTGTTCCTTTGTAGTTCATCCCGGCTCCCTCTTTCTAACACTGTCCGGATAGTACCACACTAATTACAACATCAGATAACTTAGTCCATAGAGTCTTTGGTGTAAATGATCATTTTCCAGTGTCAACATTCTATCATATTGCATGCTTGTAGATTCTATTAAATATTTGTTTTTTATCACATAGGCGAAAATTAATTGAGAAATGTTAATCAATCATGCATCCACAATGAAACCTGCACCTGAATTTTTAAGGTTTCATTTTGAATATGGTCCAAAGATATTTTAATTTCCATCATCAGTTTTTCTCCCTTTGCTTTCCCTGCCTCAAGGCCAAGCGTATTTTCCATATTGAAAACATTTTCCATTAGGCTGGCTGGTTCTGTAAACTTTCACATAAAAGGCGTTTGTTTCTATAATCAGCAAATTTCTCTTCCTCTCTACATCCAACAGTGAAAAAAAAAAAAAAAAAATAAAAAAAATGGACAAATCCACCAAATATTATCTCCTTACTCTGATCAGCTCCTCCCCTACATAACTGAGTTCAGTTTTACATCAGTTCAGAGTTCTTAAAAGTTTTTGTTTCTTTAAGGCTCTTATTTTTTATAAGCCAAATAAAAATTGTGATATCTCTCATCTACTTGAAATATAAATACCCCAGACCAGTTTTCACTTTAAACATTCAAAGAGGACTTAATTTTGAATGGCTATCAATTGTAGATTTCACTTATTTGTAAAATCCACATCAGTAATTTCCTCAAAAAGATTATGTATAACTAAAGGTTAAGTAAGGGAGGGCCAGAATTAAGATTCTTTTCAATAAAAAAAATCCTTTTGTCGTGTTGCTATTTTTATAGTATACAATGCAGTTACTTCTAGAAGGATATTATTTCATTTTTTTTTTTTTTTTTACTTTACTATATATTTTTCTTATATTTAAAAGCAATGTGTGCTTAATATTGGAGATAAAATATTTGTAGATACAGACAGCAATGAATCCCCTACTGACAGTATGTTTAGAATATTTAGTAATTATATTAAATATATTATAAAAGAGATTCTATAAGGTATATTTTTGCTGAAAGTACTGGTTTACCAAAGTACTAATACCAACTATTTCTTTTACTCCTCACTCTTCCACACGGTGCTTATTTGGTACAGCTAGTTCCCCCCCCACCAAATAATTTCCTTTTGTTTCAGATTTACTAAAAAAAAAAAAAAAAAAAAAAAAAAAAAAAATTATATATATATATATATATATATATATATATATATATATATTTGAACCAACAGGCTAGAAATTATTTTTTATTTTGCATTTACCCCTGTTGATGGAAACTAATATTGATATAGTTCTCTAAAAATGTTCCAACCCCTCCTTCAGTTATGTGTTAAATAAAACTTGTATTTGGAAAATTCATTGTTGCCCTTAGAAAATTGTTTTTGTGGAGAGCAAAAGAAAGATAAAAGAAAGACTGCAATAGTGAATACTTGTGTGTTCCTTTGTCACATATGAAACTATATTTCAATGGATAGGCAATGAAAATGGAAAGTATAAGGGAGAGAATAAGAAGATACAGGCAAAGGATGAGAGCAGAGCAGGATAATCTTAGTTGTCAGTGATCACAGAATTTACATTAGTCCAGATTGTATAAAAGATAAAAAAGGAATCTTTCAATGACACTGCCCAAGACCAAGGAGATTGTACACAAAAACACAGAAAGTAACAATTTTTTCTTACTGTAACTTTATAATAAATTAGAATTCATTTCCAAAATAATGGATAACTGATCTACACTTAACTACAATTACAGAAGTGTTGCTTGAACCCCCATGTGCTTAAAGCAGGTCAGGCAGGAAGAACACCTATTGTACTGTCTATCTACCTTAAGCTCATGATGAGTCTAGAGGGTCAGATTTATGTATGCATTAAGGTCAAGTGTACAAAAGAGGTCAGTGTTACTCAGGTGGCCCTCAGGGCAGATGATGGTGCTTAGAACCCCCACCCAAATTCATCAGATGAAAGCAGAGATAAAAGGAAAATAGGTTTGCTTTGTGGGTCAATTAGTTGCTTATTTTCCCCCCAATGTCAGTCATTTGTGTTTGACCATAAATGCCTGAATTTGAAAAGCTGGTTTTTCAGACAGGCAGGTCTTCACTTGAATATCTTCCTCTCTCTCCCAATTTTGGCTGCCTTCTCTTTAATAAGCTTCAAAAATTTACGAAACTGATCAGTCTCTGATTTTAATAAGATTTGATCTTCAGCGCTTATCTCTGCATTTTCTTTTTCATTTAGCCTTTTAAGGACATATTGAGTTTTGTAGAAGAAAAAATAGCATGAAAAAATCCCACTGTTCTGCCAGTATTGGCGTTAGTAATTAATCCTTTGATTTTGTTTTGAAATTAACCTCTCTTGTGTTCCAAATCTTAAGAGTGGAAAAGAGGGCAAGAATAGATTAGAACTTTACTACTATGAATGAAAAGTTATTTCATTTAATTTCGTGAAGTAAGGCACTTATACAGAAATTCATTCCTAAGTTGTGTATGTGACAGTGGTGTAGTATGAAAATGGAGACGCTGCTTGAGTTTACCCCCTCCACCTCAGAAAAAATCTCAGCTCTTAAGTGGGCCCCATGTTTAGAGTTTGACAACCACTACTGAGTAGACATCATGGACAACACCCAGTGGTAACAGTGTTTCTTGCATTAATGTAATCTTCAGGCCATATATCTTATGCATGCATACACAAAGACTTCTACTTTCATTACCTACCTACTTCAGAACTACCCCTCCTTTCCTGTTACTTAAATTATTACTTAGAAGCAAAACATTTGATGATTATACACTGAATTTTGTAATCTTTGACCTAAATTTTGCTTCAGCAAATTTTAGCACTAAATCCACATTGGCAGAGGTGGGGGAATTGTCTGTGGTCAAGAATGAATGGCACATTACTGACAGAAGACAGCTTTTATATTTTCAGTTTGAATTTTTAAATTGAGGAATAATTACAGTTACTTTTTTTTTTTTTTAATCATATCACCCCGAGCAAGGTGGTAATGCCACTGATGCGCAGGGGGCTACGTAAGAGTGAAAAGATTGGAAAAGAGAAAGCTGGAAACCACATCCTAAACAGGGAACAAGGGATGAGCCTCTTCGCTTGTTCAATAGATGTAGTTGGAGTGTGAACCGGGCGATAGTTTAGTCTATTATTATCATCATCCTCACTACCAGTAATTCAGGATTTATTCAAACTACTCATGTTTTAGTTACTGTACCCACCTCCTGCCTTCTCCGATGATCAAAATGTGACAATGGCAACCAAGACAATAGTTCATATAAATCAGACTATCATAAGATTATTCTATGCTTACTCATATCTAGATCCCATCCAGCAGATGCCAGAAAACATGGATAAAACCAAAGTCATTATATATCTATTTATGATAATGCTCAATGTATATATGAAGCACAATATAATACTAACAAAAAGTAGTAATAAAATAGGACAATAAAAAACAATATACTACAATAAGTTATATGATGGATTAAAAATATATATCCCATAACACTATATTGAATATATTGATACTAGTTTTGGGTGTGTTGGATTTTGTTATGCAAAGAACAGCAAATTTTAATTTGTAAATCAATCCTAAAGATATAGGCTATAAAAATATGGATTTGATTAACACAATGTCCCATACAGCTAAATGATTATTTTACATGTTAATAAGCACTCATTAACCTTTATCAGTCTTTCACTTATTTATTTTTGTTAATTTTTCTATTTATGATCAGTATCTGAAAACATTAGGTGATATTCAATTAAGCTCGTGACTTTGAAACCTTTTTTCTTTTTGTCAAGGTTGACAATAGTTGGTTTTGCCAGTTATTAACCCCCACCCCAAAAAAAACCCTTCCTTGCATAAATATATTCTTTAGCTTAAATCTCTTGGTTGTGACATGTATTAACTCAAAACAAAAAATAAATCTCAAAATCGGAGTAGATAAACTATTGCCCAGTGCACACTCCACCCTCGTCTATTGAACAGGTGTAGAGGCTCATCCCTTGTTCCCTGTTTAGGATGTGGTTTCAGGCTTTCTCTTTCCCAATCTTTTCATTCTTACGTAGCCCCCTGCACATCAGTGGCATTACTGCCTTGCTCAGGGTGATATGATTTAAAAAAAAAAAAAAAAAAAGCTTGTTCTCTGTATTTATCTTGAAACTCTTGATAAATTTATTATGACCAATAATTTTATTGCTTACAATACTAGTCTTAAACAATATTCTACTTCCCTAATGTTGTCTTTGAAGTTATGTTCACTACTGCCAAGAAATCAGTTTTCATGTATTATTTCGGCCATCTTGGACTTTTCTCTTTGTGATGTTTATTTGAAAATGTTAGTTTAGTTGAGCTCCATCTCTTTAGCCAAATTTAATATTAGGCATCTCTTCTTGCTGTTTCTATTTGCAATACCAGTTTCCTCACATATTTTCTTAAATCTCTTTATTTTTTTTTCTCGTTCTAATCTTTTAAATCTTTTTTAATCTCCGTTCAACTTTTCATTATTTCAATGTTGTTTCCATTACTCAATAAATTTAGCATATCTTGTTTCTCTATTGAAGTCATATAGACTGCTATGGGTCACAGGATAACTGAAATTAGATATCAATAACTGTGTATATATATATATATATATATATATATATATATATCCACACACTTCAGATTTGATTCTGCCAGTCAATGTTATTTCCATGAAAATGCTATTAGGCAACTGATGCCCATATAATTTTCTAAATATATTTATAAGTAAAATACACTATGCTAATTTTAGCACATGTTCATTTTAAATGTTTTCTAGATTGTTTAGCAGTTTTCATAGATATAATGTTAATAGTAATGAGAAATAATGTGTGATTAAAAATCTGTTAATTCTTAAAAAATACACTGCTAACCTTTTGGATTAAAAATAAAATTTTCAGTTATGCACTTTGAAAGATCATGAGATGCACTTTCTTTCATATGAGTAATTAAAAGTTATGTTGCCATGAAGTTCTTCATTGTTGAATGGTCAAAAAGCATGCCAGGCTATACAGTGGTCTCCCTTCCCCAGAAGGAATGTGTAGGTGAAAACCCTGCTAACATGTACATTTTCTTTATTACAGGCCCTCTGAAAACTCAAACTATTTGTTTAAACATTATTTTTATTGCATACTTGTATAACAGGTGAAGAGGCTCATCCCTTGTTCCTTGCTTAGGATGTAGTTTCCGGCTTTCTCTTTCCCAATGTTTTCACTCTTACGTAGCCCCCTGCACATCAGTGGCATTACCGCCTTGCTTGAGGTGATATTTAAAAAAAAAAATAGTCTGCTTTTTTTTTCTATAATTAAACAGTACATTTTAATTATACACTGGCCTAGAGGTTTTGAGAAATACTGTTTGGAAAATATCATCTTCCAACAAGGATTCGAACATGCATACTCCCATATATCGGGGAGATGCTACCATTAAATCTGGTGTGTTTTTCACTCAACCACAGAAGACATCATGGTAACTAAAAGTCTGAATTAAGCTTTATAAACAGATATTCTGATTTTGTTTAAAAACATTCATCTCTGCTCAGGGCCATATCCTAATGTAAACGAACACAACCAAAGACAATATTATGAAATTATACAAAACTTTTACAAAATTGTTCTTAACTGACAAATTTATTTAAATTATTTTTAATGAATATTTATATTTGAGTGGATAGTCTGTTTTTTTTCTATAATTAAACATTTAAGTTCAGTTAAATTCAAATCAATTAAAATGATCACTTCGTAATATGCACCTGATAATTGCATAATGCATGAAACACCTAGTCATGCCACCAACATAGTTATATTAATATATATTAGCCTAATTAATAGCTCTGTTCAGACTACATTGAACACTGTTTTATTAACACCTGAATGATACTTTTATACAGGTATTATATGTATATTTATTAATTCACATAAGTGTGTGTGTGTGTGTGTATATATATATATATATATATATATATATATGTGTGTGTGTGTGTGTTTTCTAATTATTATATGGCACATTTAGAAAATAAAATACTTAGTAATTAGTGACACCAATACATGTAAGATACATAATGACATTTTTGTTTTAGCTAAAAATATTGATCAAATTACACAACTTAAAAACAAATTTGAAAGACATTACATCCTCAAATTTACATTATAACTTAATAAAATTCCATTCCTTAATGTATTTATTGATTCCAGCAAACAAATTTAATAATCCTCTATATAGAAAATGAACAAGCATCAACTTGTGTCTTTATTACAATAGTGAATCTCCAACACTATAAGTTAGCCATTATAAAAACAAAACAAAACTTAATTCAATGCACACAAATGATATCTTCTTCCATAGCCATATTCTATAAAGAATTACACGACATTAAACAAACACTTGTTAACAATGAATTTCCTAACTCCGTCATTGATGAACAAATTAAAAAGTATCTCAAACTTAATACCCCTAGCAAAATTAATAATATTAATAGTTTCTGTCAAAATAATGTAACACTTAACTAATAGTATATTGTTAGTCAGTTAAGTGCCATATGTGATACATGCTTGGGTGATCATGTCTCGAAAAATTATCCCACAGTAGGTTACCATTAATTTTTGCGGTAGACTGGTTGTCAGCCAAGGCTATAGAACCCAATCTGTCCTGTTATTTATCCTATCATTGGAGGGAAGAGCTGGATTAATACCTTTCCCGGGAGTATTTGCGCGTAAGTGAATGCAGGGAACTGGAATTTGAACCAAATGAATAATAATTACAAACATGAAACACTAAAAACCAAAATACACCAATGTAGTGTATCAATTTACATGCCTGTTCAGAGATTGCAACTCTGACTCTAATAATAATAAACCCACTACATATATTGGTTTTACTACAACCACACTCTCCCATAGACTTACCTGTCACCTTTTTGATCTTAGAAGAACAGATGTATATAATATTAGACAGATATTAGACAATAACACAATACTCACTTATACACACAGTAAAAAGAATCTTCAGATACTGGAGGTCATCTACATTAAATCAAATCAATCCATACTCAATAAGATAATATTTCAAACTAGTCACAACACATTACTTTTAGACATATTGTTCTGTTATTAACATTTTGGTCTCTCACATGGTATGACATAGAACCACATCACTAATTTATAACCTGCACCTGTTATTCTATGACTTATCACTGCAAAGCAAACTTATGTCAATATAAAAGAATATCAGTTTTGATGGTGAATATCTTTGTGTTATGTCCATACAACCACTATGAAGTTGGCTTATATTAGTCAAAAGCTTAGATCAAGGACCAGCATAATAAAAGAATTATTTAACTGTTAGACAATTTTTGTCTCAATTTTCAACAGAAATTAAAGCTAAAATGTGATGTATAGAATGGCTCATAATTAAAGATAGACATTCATTGTCATATATATATATATATATATAATTTTTTAATCATTTCACCCCAAGCAAGGCAGTTTTACTGCCACTGGTGTGCAGGGGGTTACATAGGAGGAAAGTGATGAGAAAAAGGGACAGAGTAGGGGGTGTCAGTAAGTGGATAAGAGAAGGATGAGAATACTGGTGTGATGGGAGTGGAGTGGATGGAGTAAAGAGCATGAGAGGAAGGGATGCTTGAAATCCTTAGGAGATGACAATTGACCTTACATTTAAATTCTTGGAGATTGTAGCTGTCGGGGAAGCAAGTATATGGAAGGGAATTCCATAGGGTTTTTGCTTATAATTAAATCAGACCATACACAGTTGTATTAAAAGTGTTCAATAAAATTATATTGTAGAACTTAATATTTTTCATTTTTTTTAACATAATTTCTGATATTTCAAATTTTTTCATGTAATGAAGCCTGTAAATACTTACTAGGATCATAGAAACATGGATGAAAGTGTTCTAAGATCCTTAAATAATTCATCCTTAAGTTTGAAAATTTTTTGGTTGTTCAAAAATTCCAGTTGTGTGTTTGTAAAAAAAATACCTCTCTGAGCATTTGAAAAATGGTAAAATCAGTTATTGTTCATCGCCTAAAGATACGGAAAGATTGAAACCTAGGTCGTGGAAATAACGCATTTTCAAATGAATAATTATATATATTAGTCATCCACATACAAGCCTGTTTGACTGTATCACAGCTGATCAGTGTGGCTAGACACATCTACTTGCTTCTGGCCGGGATCGAAACTTGACTGATTTGGTGTCAGTCGGAGTTGCTACCCATTAAGCCATAGGCGCATAGAATCAGAGAAGGAAAATTTTAACATGTTCTATATAAGCAGTGTTAGTCATCCGCAGACTGATCTGTTTCGCTGCACCACAGCTCATCAGTACAGTTAGACATTCGATTGCTTTTACCCAGGATTGAAACCTGGGTGTGTGTGTGTATATATATATATATATATATAGAGAGAGAGAGAGAGAGAGAGAGATACACACACACACACACACTTCTCCTTGGTCATTTTCAACAGGAGTAGAGTTTTATTCATTGTTTCTGGTTCCTTCTAAAGTTTTTTTCCCTTTTTCTCCACTCCCAGTAGCCCTTTGTGTCTTAGCAGCGTTATCAACTTACTTGGATTGAATCGATTCAAATATATGTATTCCATCAAGTGCATTAAGATATTTTGTCTGAAATGTTTAATTACTAAGCTTGTGTTAGTGAAGCTACTGTCTTTAATACAACTACATATTTTTTAAAGTTTTCTTTTTTTTGTTTTTTACAAACCTATAAAATGAAAAAAAAAACTCACTCCATGAAAGAGAAATGTACAACTCCCAAAATAATAACAGAAAATATTTACTTAAAGGGTCACATGTGAAATTCTAACAATAGTAAGGACTAAATAATGTCATAATCTTTGGTGTTATATAAATTGGTGTGGAAAAATTCTTGGACAACTAAGGAATTCTATTAAAAACTATTCTTGAGTCATTTTGTCAGAATTTGATAAATTTGTGCCTAGAATTTTCAAGCATCTCCTCATTGTGTGTATGTGATAAGATCTTGCCTGTATATTATTTAACTGAATCAATACAATTGATTATGTAACAAAGCAGTTATTTTAGTAACATGACTAATAATTCTAAATTGTGTGTGAGAGAGAGAGATAATGAGATCCAGTCTAAATTCCTCACCTTTTCCTGTCTTTCACAATTCTTTCTAAGTGTTTATTGAGATAGAATTCTCTGGTTTCTCCTTATGACTATAACATTGGTTGTGTCTGTCTTAAGTAGCCATTGTTGGAGATGCTGAACAAAGAGTCTTCCGCTGTTTATTGAATCTGGACATCTTAAGAAATGTCTTTTTCTTTGAGTTTTTTTCAAATAATTGTGGAGTAAATAACACCCCTGGTGACACAAATGAACTAGCCTACATGGTTAAATAAAGAACTCGAGTGAGTTTAAAAATTTCGTTGTGATCAGTCTACTGTATTGCTAACAGACGTCACAGCAAGTAGCCTAGGCAATACTTATTATAACCACCAGAGAACTGACTATAACAAAGTGAGCCTAAAATAGATGAACCCAGAATGAGAGAAAACATATGCTTGGAAACAGTTATAAAATAAGACTGCTTTTACTTTGATGAAACCCTGTTGCTTTCTTTTGACCCCCCTTCAACCAAATCTCTGCTGTTGCTGCAGTAATTACTCTCTGGCATGTAGCCTACACCATAATTGGGTAAATCACAATCCCTGCTGCATGGTTATAAAAAAAAAAAAATTTTTTTTAAAAAGGGGAATTTTTTTTTCTTTTATCCTTATTAAGAATTAGTTCTTGTGATTTAATGATGCTTCTATCCAGTAATAAAGAGTCAAACATTTTGAAGTTATTATATAAACTGACCAGCAAGGTTACCAAGCTCTGTCTGGATTAAAGAGTTTTTGGATCATTTATATATTGCAACAGTTCCACTCATCTTATAATTTCAGTTTCCTGAAGTTGAATCTAGAAATAAACGCTCTTATTTATTAATGGTTTCTCAACACAAGAGTCCTGATGCTGACTAACATTGGTTAGTTTCTGATTGACTCTTAGAGTTGTGAGTTCAATACCAGGCAACAGCAGTGGCGAACAAATAACTTGCAAGGTTAGAGGGAGATAACTCTTGACATTTAATCGAGGCTCCCCACAAGGAATGGATTTCATATACCCCAGTGATTGGTTTGAAATTCCTAGCACCTGAAGAATGCCAGAGCATACAATGACTGAAATGTTGTACAAATGGCAAGAAAGATGAGGACAATAGTCCAAATAAATACTGGATGTGCGTTGAGGTGCAGTGGATATTGACACTGAGTGAAAAGTCGGGAAGCCGAGTTCAAATTCCAGTTGAATTCCTTGCATTCACTTTCGCACAAATGCCCTTGGAAAAAGGTATTAATCCACCTCTTCCCTCCAGTTATGGGTTAAATAACAGGACAGATTGGGTTCTATAGCCTTGGCTGGCAACCAGTCTACCACAGAAAGCAATGGTAACCTACTGCAGGATAATCTTCTGTTCAGTCAGTCATATCTCTTTTGAGACACGATTGCCCAAAGCATGTATCACATATGTCACTTAACTGAATGTAAATACTACCTCATCTCAGAAATATAGACAAATACACACACACACAGTATGTTTAGGTAAATGTTAAAGACAACAGGTGTTATGTGCCGATTAATTTTATTGGTCAATTACAAATAATCCTTCTCTAATAAAAGGAAATTATATCGAGATCCTATCCAAAGCTCATTTTTGAAGAAATATGATCAGAAATTTTGACTTAAGTCATCAACAAGTTAGGTAGAGACAAATGGGGAGATAAGTCAGTGGGTTTATTTTATTTTTTGTGATTCTGCTAGTAATTAGTATTGCAAACCTTTACAAGTTAAGAACCTGCATTCTCAAATCTATATAACATAAAAAGAATAAAAAATAAACACATACACTTCACCTCACCTACATCACAATCTTTGCCAAAGTCACTAAAACTCACCAGTTCTATGAAACTCCATATATCTACCTACCCTGATGGTGACTTAAAGTCAAAAGTGTGAACCATATCTCTTCTAAAATTAACTTTGGAGAATTTCTCAGGGAAGGATATCATATAGATTGGAAAAGTCGCTCAATAAAATTAAATGCTTACTGATTGTTGTTTTTAATAAAATCTGTGTGTGTGTGGGGGGGGGTATAGTTTTCTCCCCCATACAAAGAGATGATCACCGCACAGAATGCAGTAGGAGAAGCATAACTTTATTTCCATCTGCTGACTCCACAGGGAGAAACAATTTTGCATTCTGCTGAGCCAAGTGCAGTTTGTTCTAGATCAGAAGTTTGGTCGGTATTCATGACAGCCTTTAGGAAATGCCAATAAGAGAGGGGAGAGTTTATACTCGAGTGCAAGGCATGTGATCTATTTTATTAAACCATTTTATATAATAACCGACATTGCTTGCAGCATACGCTGTTATATGCCAATGGGTGGAGCATGAACCATTGGGTTTCCTTTTATATATATATATATATACATACACACAACAAAAGTAATTAACAAAAATATCAACTAAGGTCAGTATTCTAAAAAAAAAAAAAAAAAAAAAAAAAAAAAAAAAAAAAAAAAGATGAATACCCAAAAAGCCTACATTAACCCAAGTGTGTGCATTTATTACACATACATCACAAAAGTCTATGCAGCAGAAAATATCTGGGGAAGATAAGGCCTTCCAAGGACAATGACAACCTATTCCTCTTCAAAGTCTTCCCTTTGGAACCTTACTCATTCCATCTATTTTCAAGATGGCTATCACATTCTCAGTTTTTTCTGTGGCTTTTCAATGGTTATTTAAACTTAAGAGGGATCCAATTTGGATGTCAGAAGAGACAGTGACTGACATGGCTTGGGTGATGCAGTGTTTTGGAAAAAAGAAGAAGAAAAGAGCCTTACATGAGATGTGAAGCATCTCCTTAGTAAATAAGTCCACATGATGGCATCTCACTGCTGAATTACCACAAAGGTGAGTATCTGTCTACAGGTATGTAGTAAGGTGGGCTCAGTTTTGTTGTCAGATTACATCATAGCTGTATGATTGGTTCTCAAAACATTTCAAAATAGATTCCAGACAGACCCTAATGCATGCATGCACGCACACACGATTCCATTATTCACACAAGAAAATTTACTTGTCTAGATAGTATAACAACAAACATGAGAATGCTAGTCCAAATGGAAAAACATAAGAATGGTAATTCTTTATTTAAAAACTCCCAACATAAATCATAAAAAATAGTTTCTTCTGAATACTTAAACATTGTGGTCAGAGAATTTGTAGCATTACACGTGAAAGTGTTCTATATCTATTAGCAGTAATTTCATTAGTTCTTGACTACTAACAATCTCTCTCATCCTGATTTTCAAATATATGATATTGAATATCAAAAAGCTGCTAAATTTGGTTATCATTCAGTAATTTTATAATCCCAGAAATATTGACTTAGAAAAAAAAAAAAAAAGAAAGAAAGAAACTGTATAACTCAAGGGAGGCTGGCTGTGATTAGAATACCCAAGAAGCTAAGTGGGCTCTAAATGATTTTATCTGAGACTGAAGGGTTTGGTGTTTTATGAACAATAGTAAAGTCTACATATAAGGACTTTAAAAAATATAAGCTGTTTAAAATTACAGAAAAGAAAAGTGAAACAAATACAAATATATTAAAACTTTCAAGATAAAGTGCCACTAGGACAGAAGTTAAAAAATTCTGATCACATATACAGAATCAGGGTGAGAACAAGTTTGTTATGAGCTGTCTGTTGGTAGATGACGGTTTGCTGGTGAGATGTGCAGAGGCAAAATCAGAAAGTGACAGTTGAGATATAAAAAATAGTTTCTCTTAAACAGGCAAAGCAATTGAATTCCTTGTTGGTGAAAGGGAAGATCTGGTCCGCTAGTCTGTCATGAGAGAAGAGAGAAGCATCAGTGAAGATCTAACGGTCACCTACCTACTTTTCCCCAGATTGAACTATGAATTCATGAGTAAATAACAAAATATATTGGAAACAAGATTTGGTCTTTTCTTGCCCTGGCTTTAATTTGTGCCCCCACCAAAAAAAAAAATATAGATGTACTTCCAAGTTTTTATTCAAACCAATGCAAATGAGAATCTAAATACATCATAGGGTGAAGTTATCTTGTTGGTGAAAGACTTAAAGAGCCTATGAGAGAAGTGAGTAAAAATCCGTTTGGATTAAGAGAAATGGAAACACTATTCTTAGTCAACATGTTTTATCCTCTGAGGGACTTTATCAAGGAAAAAGTAGGATTTAATTTCTTGGATGTTTATATACAAAAGCAGGGACATCATTGATTTATTAAGGCTTTTTTACATTTGAGAATGTTAATGGCATCCTTGCCTTTGTATAAAAGCACCTGCAACAAAATCCTATATTTGTCTTGATAAAAGTCTCTTAGAGGATGAAACATGTCGACTAAGAATAGTTTTTCTTAACTTTTTATTCATGTGATTCCATTACATATACACTATCTGAATATATATATATATATATATATATATATATATATATATATAACACACACAAGAATTCAAATGTAGTCATTTACTAAGATTGGTACAAAGCCAAAAATAGAGTGTGCTCAATGAGAATCAACCTCACCACTCAGTATTAATGGTCAACTAAACTAATTTGCTAAACATTTTGGTACAAAACCTCAAGTACAGAACACTGAGTACAAATGAAATTCCCTTTTTAATACCAAGGGTCAACCAGATTAGTGCATTAACTATTACCTGACCTTGATGTGTCCAAGATCAAAACTTAATAAAATGTTGTTGTTACTATCTGAGGGTGGATCAAGAAGTTCATATCTTAAAGTTATTGCCTGAATTTTGATCTGGAATTTTCACAGTATGTTTTATCTGTATAATTAATGGGTAAGTGTTAACTGAATAGATGTGTTACTATTTAAGAAATCCTATCCTTGATAAAAGGAATTATATCAACAGTAAATTAAAATATTTTTTATTTTGAAAAATGATTTGTATTTTCAATAGGAGAAAGAAAAAAGAAGTTATTTAGTTAGAACAAATTTTTAAAGATCTTTGCCAAAATATTTTTTCACAATTTCTTTAGGCTTTAATATCTGATAAAAAAAAAAATGAAAACCTACTGTAAAAGAAGAGCAAATAAGGATAGACATCAAGTGAGTGAGTTCATCAAATCCAAGAATGATACAAATTCTAGAGTCTGCTCAAGAATTACTTAACAGACCAACAAGAGAAAATGAAGCAGAATAATTTGTATATTATCTTCATTTTCAAATTTTTCAAACTTCCAAGTAATCAGATCTCCATGTTATAACTGTTTTTGGAGCAGATTACATAATACTTTGAAATGCAATATCTTAATTGCTACCAGAATTTCTGTCCTGATTAAATTTCACTTGTTCTTAAATTTTTATTAGCTATTTAGTATAAACTCATGACTCAGTATTTTATGAATTGAGAGACAATTTCAATATTAATGTTTTTACTATTCTTTTGTTAGAAATAAAAATTGTTGAACTGCTATGTAATACCAATCCTCTTGTATGGCAGTGAACATTCCCAACAGATGATGATGAGGCAACAGAAATATGGTTCTTCAAAAGAATGTTGCGAATACCATGAACAGAGCATTTGAAGAAGTTTTAAGGAAAATGGTTATAATAAAAAAAACAAAAAAAAAACTTTTACTTAGAATCTGAAAGCAACAGCTTAAGTTTTTGGGACACAATGAGGAAGGAAAGCTTGGAAAATTTGATACTCACAGAAAACATTAAAATCAAGAGGGGGGAAAAAGGAAACAGTATGTAAGAATGGGAGAAACAGTAAAAGGCAACATTGCTAAAAGTAACAGAGGATGGGACATTGTGGAGTGCCATAATAACCTAAGTCCTGAAAAGGTCAAGGTATATGAAAGACTCCTTTCTTCATCTTGCTTCTTAGGCTTATGACTGTATCACATTGAAATATCAGTTTTCATATAATCACTGGTTAAGCAACATCGTGTCTGATCAGAACCTAATGGAATGACAGCTTGGGAATACCAAAGCTTGGATGTCTTGGAGGTGCAACGTATAACAGCTTGGAATTGGAAATCCGTGAGCTGAGTTTGCTATATTTAGTTATGCACAAATACCTTTGGGAATGGTAAGAATCCACCTCTTCTCCCCCAACTATGGGTTAATTAGGACATATCAGTAAATTATTATCTCCAAAATAGTTTTACAATAAAAATATTTTAACTTGCAAAGGGTTGATAATCATAAAAAATTCATTTTGCCTTCTAATACAACTTTAATGGTTAGAATATGGAATAAGATGTAAAAGTAGATGTGGTAGTTGACAGGTGGAAAATATTATTGTAGACCTGTAGTCTGAAGAATCCTTTGTCAAAAAAGTAAGCCCCCTAAGAGTGAACGAGAGTTGTATTCCTGCTTAATGCAACTTATTTTAATGTTTAAAAAAAAAAAAAGCATTCAATCTAAAAAGTTATAAAAACTAAATATTTGCATAAAAAAAGAAAGTGTGTGAATAGTCAAATAGTAATCATGGCCTAATTTCAAAGGACCAGTTACTTTTTAAATTCTAGATGTTTTTCTTTTAAATTTCACACAAGTAAATTTAATTAACTTCAAAAGTTATACGATCAGCAACAAGATTATTTGTCTCTTAATTTCTGAGAAGTTATTATTTATATTTACATTCAGACTATTGCCCTCACCTTTGTTATCACAATGCTTCAGCTGTTGTCTAACCTTGACTTTCTTCAGGATCCTGAAAACTTCCAGGAAATTTCAAAGAGTTATGCAGATCAGGAAGCAGCTAAAGAAGACTGCAGGATACAACACTGTGGTAAAAATGACAACAATCCTCTGAAGGTAAATAATTTTAACAATGAAATGATTATTCAAAAGTAAGTCATCACAGAATTCATATGATACATTTTTTTAATGCCATGCATCTTGCGAATTTCACTTCCTTATGATCTATGAATTATGAGAAATAAAGCCACATGGCCATTTATATTTTTCAATTGTTTAGAATTCAGACTAGATCATTTTCCTAGACTGGTTACCACCCAAGGCTAGAAAGTGCAATCTGTTTTGCTATTTAAACCATAGCTGGAGAGAGAAAAGACATACATTTTGTAACAGTGTTTGTGCAAAGTAAACAGAATAGACCAGAATTTGTATTCTGTTCCCCAATCTTAGTTACTCGGTCATAAAAACAAAATTATAGCCAATTGGTTCAGGCATCCTTAATGAGAAAAACTCTTCAGAGAAGAGTTCAAACCTAGCCGAAAGCTGCTACTTATCATTTGACAATCTACGAAACAAGCTCGTTAACAATCAACTGACAGTACCCCTCCACTTAATGATGCATAATTTTAAGCATCGGTAGCAATGATGCAGTTACTATTGTCACTTTCATAGCACTGAAGCAATTATTATGTCTAGAGCTTCACCCTCTCCCACAAAGATTAATGACAAATTCAGAATTTCCGTCATTTTCTCTTTTTCTTTCCTTTCTGGATTCTTTTTTATTAATGCAAAATAATCAGCAATCTGATGAATTAGCTTAACAAGCCAGTGAAGCAGTGGAACTCTTCATAGTGACTTAAATTGACACTGAAAGAAAAATCAAACCAGAAATATAAAGACCCCCATAAAAAAAAAAAAAAAAACCCATCTAAAACAAAAGAAAGAATAATCCACATTAGAAATCATTATCTCATAACTAAGGAGAGAGAATTGGAAGAACAAGATCAAATTAAAGTGAGAAACAAAAAAAGGCGGGTGGGAGTTGAGTAAGGTTCAATTAATGGAGGCCGAGGAGAAAAGCCTCTGCCTCAGTCAGTGGGGTAGCCAAGTCACTTTGTCATTAAAAGTAAGCACGAAGATACCGAGACTATATTACAATAGAGAAAAATTGATTTGATTTTTGCCATTATTTACAGTTTCAACACAAAAGGCTTCTGATAGTCATGTAATCGCAATTCTCTTAAATGATTCATCACTTTTTGGTACAAGCATCGCAGTCTGTATTTTGAATGGCATTTTCAAACCAGTTCATACCTGGTGGTTCCCACTTAACTTGCTATTACATGCCTGAATAATATCTGGAATACTTTCAGTTTAACTGGATACATTTGTACAGTTTTATTTTGTTTAAATAATTTATAGGGCTATTTTTAAGGTTAAAGAGTGACACTCGAAATGGAAAGAAAAACAGGAAAACTAGCAAAAATAATATTTAAATATTTATTGTTGTTCTGTTTATGAATTATTTAAAAGCCTTTCCTTTTTTCAATTCATAAAACCTGTGTATATATATATATATTTATATAATAGCAGTATAGCCTGGCAGTGCTCAGGTGTAATGAAAGCTTTAAATCTAATCCATGGTCCTGGAGCTCAGACTCAGCCTAAAGAATATTTGTGTGAAGTTTGGTGAGAATCGGATAAAAATTGTGTATTTGTATAAAGGATATAGAGAGATAAACAGACACACACACACAAACATCTTGCCTTATATATATATATATATATATATATATATAAAAAATTGATTTTCTGCACTTATTGTAAGAACTGCAACTTTGAAACTTCTGAATATCGTTTCTTATGTCTTTGTCTATGAGTGTAACAAATTTGATTAAAACAGAACGGCTCCTTCTATAACCTGATTTTTTCAATTATCGATTTTCGATATTTATTGGGGGTACCTCGACACAAAACCTAGCTAAGAACACTCGCAGACGCTTATAGTACAACTGTGTAAATTTTCAAGAAAATTGGTTTGGCCGTTTCGGAGTCTATAGGTAACGGATAAACACACAAAGTTCCATTTATAAATAAGTGTGTGTATATATATATATATATATATATATATATATACACACACACACACACACACACAGTAAAAAAAAAAAGTATATATAATTTAGGAAAGGAAAACTTGTATAGATATTGTAATACTAAATTTATTCAGATGTCACAAGATCAATACAAGTTACCTTTGGATTGACAATCACAAGAGACACTCAAAATGGTAGCCTTTCACTTCCAGACATTTAAGACAACAAACTACTGCTTGGACAACATTGGTCAAAGTGTCCAGTTGGACTGCTGCACATGCATTTTCAATTTCCAGTGGAGTCTGTTTTCTGCAATACACAACATCCTTTAGGATCCCTCAAAGATAAAAGTCTGCAAACATTAAATCAGGAAAACAGTGTACAATAGTAAATAGTGTTATCCCAATTTGCTAAAACTGTGAAAGAAATTAAATTTCAGAGACATAAAGAAAGAATTCACAAGACATTGTTGGCACCTACTTGATGACCTTGTGTCAATGGATTGTGAAATAGAGATTTGGGTTGATGGCAAAAAGACAAATGTTATTAAATACCACAAATAGAACGTTGTAGAGAGCCAGGATCACCAACCTTCTGAAAGGATATGGCCCATAGAAGACAGTAGAAGATTCATGCTTACTGTTATCTTATTAGGCACAATAAGAGATTATGAATAATTGATAAGAAAATAATAATAACAATCTAATGAGAATAATAACTAATAATAAAACTATAAGAATATCTAAACTTATTTATAAATGGAACTTTGTCTCTGTGTGTGTCCGTTACCTATAGACTCCGAAACGGCTGAACCGATTATCTTGAAAGTTTACACAGTTATACTATAAGCGCCTGCGAGAGTTCTTAGCTAGGTTTTGTGTCGAGGTACCCCCAATAAATATCGAAAATCGATAATCAAAAAAATTGGGTTATAGAAGGAGTGGTCCGATTTTAATCAAATTTGTTACACTCATAGACAAAGACATAAGAAACAATATTCAGAAGTTTCAAGGTTGCAGTTCTTACAATAGTGCAGAAAATCGATTATATATATATAAGGCAAGATGTTTGTGTGTGCATGCTTATCTGCCTGTATGTCCTTTATACAAATCCACATTTTTTATCAGATTCTCACCAAACTTCACACAAATATTCTTTAGGCTGAGTCTGAGCTCCAGGACCATGGATTAGATTTAAAGCTTTCATTGCACCCGAGCATCGCCGGACTATACTGCTAGCATAAAACACTCATATTCCTTGAAATTTATTCTTCACTTGATGCTTTCAAAGAGTACTCCATTCAATTTACTTCTTCACTTTGTACTTAGGCCCTTTTTTCAAATTGGACTTTCAAGTGCTTAGTTTGAACTGATATTTTAATTTTTTCACAGGAAAGGTGTTTAAAATGTTTTAAATTATACAAAACATGAACTAAATTAAAATTAGATTCTAGACAAAGTAATTTTTTTCATTTTTGGTCCTCCAGGCAATCAGTAACAAGTGTACTTAAGATAAAATTAAATCACTTTCATTTCTTTAAGTAGTAAATAGATATAAAAGCTAACTTTCAACCCATTAACCAGCTTCAAGACTAATATTTTGCTCATAGAACATTTTACTGTTGTATTTTCTAAGAGTTAACTTCTGAAATTTCATGAATATCAAAATCATGAAAAGAGCTAAAATTTTAAACATTCCTCACTTGTTTTTTAACTTAGGACTGGTGACATTATTGTCAAATGAGTAAATTTGTTTAACATTCCCATGAAGTGGGGGGGGGATGAATCTAACAGACAACTATGCAGTCAACAAGATTTTTGTTCCATTTCTGGGAATTAAATTATGAAAAATGCATTTACATTTTTAATAAATCTGCCACTACTGCTTGTAGTAAAAAATTTAATTGAACAAATTCTCCCTCAGGAAAATAAGAGTTCCTGTCTGAATGGCAACCCAGCTATAAAAACACTAACATAGCAGCCATCTTGTTTGATAAAATTTGACAATTTTCTTGAGAGGTTTAAAAATAAAATAAAAATGTAATTCACTTCTTCCCATTCACTACAACAGGATAAAGCAGGGGCCTTAATGAATGGAATGGTAGGGAAGTGGAACAAAACTACAGCAGTAGCCAACAGGGTTTTTTTTTTAACATTCAACTTATTTCAGTGCAATGCTATAAGTAAGGCTATATTAAATAATAAATAAAAGATGCCATTTTTCCTTTCCCACTTGTTAATTATTTTTGTGTCTCCTGACATTATCAATTAGAAGTTGGTTTTCAACCTTGGAATAGCTACCATAAAAACATTCATGATTCATTAAAATGAAAGCAAATAAATTTGTTTTATGATGCTTAACAAAGTCTCATCTAAGTTCAAATTGTGGAAAATGGTCAGTCAGTTAAGTGCCATATGTGATACACGCTTTGGGTGATCATGTCTTGAAAGAGACATGACTGACCGGGCAGAAGACTATCTCGCAGTAGGTTGCCATTGCTTTCTGCAGTAGACTGGTTGCCAGTCAAGGCTATAGGACACGATCTGTTCTGTTATTTGACTCATAGCTAGAGGGAAAAGAGATGTATTATATTATTACGTAGTAATTAGTGGGGATCAGTTTATTACTTCATAACAATAGAAAATCGATCCCCCACTTTATGACCAGTAGAAGCCTTAAAACATGATTCCATCTATTATATTCAGTCAGTCAGTTAAGTGCCATATGTAATACAGGCTTGGGTGATCATGTCTCGAAAGAGACATGACTGACCAGGTAGAAGACTATCCTGCAGTAGGTTGTCATTGCTTTCTGCAGTAGACTGGTTGCCAGCCAATGCTATAGAACCCAATCTGTTCTAACCCATAACTGGAGGGAAGAGA
This sequence comes from Ascarosepion bandense, assembly GCA_037127315.1. Classification (NCBI taxonomy): domain Eukaryota; kingdom Metazoa; phylum Mollusca; class Cephalopoda; order Sepiida; family Sepiidae; genus Ascarosepion; species Ascarosepion bandense. The sequence continues at coordinate 3,458,771 of JBBBDQ010001588.1, forward strand.
TGGATTAATACCTTTCCCACAGGTATGTGTGCATAAGTGAATGCAAGGAATTCAGCTGGAATTCGAACTTGGCACCCCGATTTGTCGTTCCAAGTCGATATTCACTTTACCACAAAGCAGATCCTGGTACTGTGCCAAATTTATGACTCAGTGAGGAAAAGGGTAATTTTAAAGTCCTGTACCAGTGGAAATCCAACCAACATTTTTAACTATAATGTGCACCTCAAGAAACAGAAGACAAGCAACATGGAGGCAAAGGAGGATATACAATGTGCTCCAAAATTAAAGTTTCTAATTTTGGTAGTAGAAGTTGAACCTTTCCATCAATAACCCAATTTTTTTTATTTTACCTTGTTATAGATAGCTAGACAACAGTTTAGCAAAATGGCATCTAACATGACACAGATGCATATGAAGTAGAATTTTTTTTTTTTTTAAACAATCATTTCATCCCAAGCAGGGGTTACAGTGAGAGAAAAAAAAACAAGGTACACTGAATGTCGGAGAAACGATAAGAGAAGAATGTGTATCGAAGAGATAGAAGATGCTAATTGACATTGCATTTAAACTTTTAGAGATAGTAGCTATCAGGGAAGGAAGCAAATGGTAGGGAATTCCACAGATTAGAAGTGAGAGAAAAGAAACTGTTCGAGTAGAAGAGTGATTACATTTAACTATCTTTACAGTAAAAAGGTGGGACCTTGATACCAATCTAGTAGCACAATACATGTAGTTGGAGAACCAGAGGTGGGGAAGCTTGTCACATTACCATAAAAGTACTTGTAGAAAAGAGAGAAAAGCCACAACACGTCAGTGAGAACGTGACTGAAAGCGGGCGGCCAAGTCAGGATTGATTACATTGCAGATTCTTTTTTGGATTTTGTCGAGAACCCCAAGATGAATAGCAGAGGCACCAATCAGATATGGCAACAGTATTCAATGCAAAATAAAAAGAAAAGACAAAAACTTGCATCCTTTAATATTCAGAGTTACGCGAGACCAAACAGTGTATGTGAGCACTGTCATATGAAGAGTAATGTGTTTTAGCAGTGACTTAAGGGTGCAACTGACAAGTCACAGTTTAGGAAACCATGTAGTCACCAACTCATGAAATAACTTGAGATATTTGAAAATAATATTGTCAATGCTGGGTCATTGCAGTTTGTCCCAAGTCATACCTACAAGCATCTCAGAATGCCCACTAAATGTAAGTCCGTCAGGACCTGCCAAGTTATTCTGAGGGTCACATACCTGATAAAACAATGTGTCACCATTATATATCATCATCAAAATCATAGTGACATGAAAACTTTCCATAAAAAAAAAAAAAAAAAAAATTATCCCCCTGTCTATCAGCTGGCAGTTTCCTGGAACCTGGACCGAGCCCTCCATCCAATCAACTTGCACTGTTCCATTACAATATCAAACCAAGTCGGAAGTCCCAAAATCAACCTTTCATTTGCAACATGATAATGCCAGACCTCATACTAGTTATTAAGGACCAATGGATAAAATTGTATATTTTTAACTACATTAACATCAGCATCATTGCTGTGGGGGAGAAAAAAGGAGGGGTTGTTTCTAGGAGTGTAGATTTTTTTTTTTTTACAAGTATGGCATACAGGCTCTTGTTTCTTGCTGGCAAAAATGCAATGGCATTGACTATATGTAGAAAAACTTGCTAAAACCAATGATCTTATTAGACTTTCTGTATTTATTGCAGTTTCTGCAGAAATAATTGAGAAGCATTTTTCTTTGAGTGCCACGTATATGTGTGTGTAGGGGGGTATATGTGTGCCAATCCCATAAGGTTTAAAAAAACAAAAACAACAAAAAAAAAAACAACACATTAAACAATAGATATCATTTTAGCTAACAACTGGTTGTCCACACCTTTTCCTGGTTTAGTTAACAACTGAAGACATGTTAACCTATAATTTGCAAAGAAAAGAAGAGGAGAGAGTAAAAACGGAAAAATAAAGAAAAGAGGCAAGAGCAAGGAAAGGAAAAAAAAGAAGAAAAAAAAAGAAAAAAAAGAAAAAAGAAAAAAAGAAAAAAAAAGAACAATTGCTATTATGAGTGAGCACTTCAATTACATGCAGGTAAGTTTTGACCTGCACTTTGGCTAATAATCCACTTGAACATTTAATAGTCAAGAATTTTGGTATTGTCTTCATGCCATTTATAATGTACCTGATGTCTGGAGCATTTACCACACATTATAGCAAATACTTCATCTTAGTTAAAACACCAACTGCAGCAAGAATATTTTCATTTGATTGACTTATCCTTTGAATCCTCAATTTGTTATGACTATAAATATATAACCACTCTCTCTCTCATGAAAGCAGTTCTAAAGTGCAATCGAGAAATAGTTCTCTTGGTTTAAATACCAAAGGAAGACACATAGATGAAAAGTACGCATGTATATAGCATTTGACATTTTAGTAGCTTGAATGGTGAGAGGGGGGAAGGAACCCAATTTCAAGAGATTTGCCAGAAGCACTTAGGAGAGGGGAGAGTGAATAAAAATGTTCAGCATTTTTTTTTTTTTTCAGACAAGAATTGCAGAGAAGGAGGCCGGGGTGTATATGTGTTGCAAATTTAAAATAATTTCATAACTATTAAAAATAAAGCATTAATGAGAGATTTTCTTTTTTTTTATTTAACAGACGCCATGGAGCAAATCAGACGACAGGGTTGGATGATGTGCCAGAATCAATGTATGCGAAGTGGAGGGAGGGAGCATGATTGACTCACAAGATTGGCGAATCAAATGGTAAAGTAAAGGAAGCATAGAAAAATAAGGCTAATCTCATAATCTGCAAGGAATTCTTGGATTAAATGTTTATGAGCTACTTGCTGGCATTAAAACCGTTATGTTCCTTGCCCCTGTTACTTCCTAATCAGTCTGGTTTCTCATTTACATAATTATGTCAACGGGCCCCCCTATGACTGAATGTGTGCATGATTATTTCATCCAATACTTAAATTTGTATAAGAATTAGTGTGTGTGTGTGTGTGTGTGTGTGTGTGTGTGTGTGTGTCAAGTAACACGCCTTTATTCAAATTAGTTTGGCTTGCTTTAAAAAAAAAAAAAAAAAAACATAACCAACATTTTTTTTTTTTTTTTTTTTTTTTTACACTCTTAATTTTTTTAGATTACATACAAGTAAATATAGGTCAGTAGTTAGTGTATAGGACATCCGGATAGTGTAATGGATATTTGTGTGAGAAGTGGAATTGGTGAAAAGAGTTCAAATTCTAGTCTAGTCTGCTGCATTTAAGCACAAATGCCCTTCCCCCCACTACAGCCATAGACTGGGCTATCCAATTTTGGGTAACAACTAGTATAAAATATTCTATTCCAAACCATGGAGAAAGAAAACAATGGAAAACCATTCCACTATCTATCCTTCAAATACATGACAATTTCGAGGTAATAAAGAAATCCACCTATATCCTTTCAGCACATGTACTGATTATGGCTCTCCACAGGTTCCTTTTCTTGAAAGTTAACCATTAGCATCTTGCATTATTAATATTACTTCCCTTTCCATTGTATTCTTTTTCAGAGCATCTCAATTGCAGTATCCTTATTGTTAATTTAACTCAAAACTTTTTTCTGTTGCCATAGCAGGATATAACAACACAACTCAAACACTGTTGTTCAAGGAAAAGAGTCACCTTCAGTGGCAGGATAAACATTTTGTACCACAAATGAAGTTGGATACAGAGCAATAAAGATTTAAAAAAAAAAAAAAAATGATACAGGAACTTTTTAAAGATTTTTGATCATGTACTTTTGACAATTGACTGAGCCATTATCAAAATTCACAACTTTAATAACAAAGAATATCTTAGAACTTCAGTTTTTAAAATGCTAGCAATATGGTATTTGTGCATTACACACAACTCATAGCACAACATGCAAGTTCTTTTCTGAGCAGAACATACTACTCAGACAGACTCAAAATTCAGTTTCAATTCAAAATTATTTCTGTAACTTTTACTTACATCGTCCCATAAACTACTACAGGCAATCAAGCAGACCATGCAGAAAAGTAGAACAAGCACAATGAAATGTGGCCTTCAAGATATAACAGGTTTTATATTGTGTGTGTGTAGGGGGGGGATACTATTCCTCACCTTGTTTGCCAAGACACTTCAGGATTGTAAAAGAAAGATCAAACTATTTCTTTGTATTTTGATCCATAATATACTAACATGGCTTTCTTCCCCACCATGGAGACTTCATCCTTAGCAAATAGACTAGTTCATTTGAAATAAACTATTTGTTGCTTGCTTGCTTGATTTCACTTACAACTAAATACCCAAATGTTTTCTCACCCACTTTTGTTTTAAAAAAAAATCTGTATACATGTGAATACAATTTTCTTTTTATCAACAGTGTTGTTCTTTATAAAAAAAAATTTTTTAAAATTATTGCATAAATTACTCCTTAACTTAAGAGAAAAAAAAAGGTCAATTGCTAACATTTCCTGATGAGTGGATGAAGCAATTGCTGGTTCATCAATCTACAAAACTCCAGTGGAAATGCTGAAAATAACAACTAGCTGAGTGATAAATTTTATATTTGTATTAATTTTTTTTTTCACAAAGCTTTGTGGATGTTTGAATTAATTGCATACTTCTCATGAAAGAGAGAGAGAGAGAGAGAGAGAGAGAATAATTGAGGATGTACATTAATTTAGTTATCTGGATTGTGTAGCACTAAATGATTGAAATCTGAAGGTGTCTAAGAATAGAAAAAATGCCCTCTAGAAACTAAGCATAAGAAAATTTCAGGAAAAAAAAGTGATGAACTGATGTAATATCTAGTTTTTGATATGGCAGTGAAGTTAAGATTTAATACAACAGATGTGGTTCTACAGATGGATGTTGAGAATACCACAGACTAAACATGAAGCTTTAAAGAAAACAGAAACTAAAGGAGTACCTATACTTAAAATCAGAAAGCAAGTCGAAATTACTCGTATATGAGGAGAGAGGGCTTAGAGAAATTAAACACTCATGGGACATTTCAATCAAGAGAGGTAGAAGGAAACCTGAAACAAATTCTCTAACAAATCTGTTTGACTGAAAAAGAGGAATGGTAAAAAGTCTAAAGTTGCTTAGAGCTATAAGAAAGAGGAAGTTGTGGAGAGCCATCATCACCCATGGAGGAACAGAAAATAAAATCCTTTAATGTTTGACATGTATGTAAATTTGGATAATTTTCCAATTAAAAATGCCACACAGATGCGGAATCAGCAAAAGAAACTATAAATCTCTTGTTGACATGTTTTACTGATGTAACTTATCTTGAACCATACTTAAAATTGAAAGAATGTAACATTGGAGAAGAAAAAAAAGATCTGGAAATAATTAACATTTCTCTGATATCAGCACCATACTTTCAGGACAAATGTCCTTTTTTTTTTGTTTGTTTTTAGTTTCTAGAACAAGGAAACTTGACAAGAAATTAGCTGTCTCAACCTCCCTCTGTATTTTTGCTTGACTGCACTTGGAAAAGACAATGTTTAAAAGGAAAGACGAGGAGGAAGAAACGGTTAAAACACCCAAGCCATTTTTGCCCTGTAATATTCTAATAAGTTATACAAGAAGCAGAAACCTTATATTATGAAGCATCGTGCTATCTGGTAAGAAATCCCCACAGACAAAGTAATTATGAAGATTTCATACTTGTTAACCATTTTCCCCTTCGGTTTCATTGTGATAGAAATGTTTTTTTTATCCTGTAGAATTTTTGATTTGGGGTTTTCATTGCTTTTAAGAAAAGTTTTAGCTAATAACAGTCTTTGGCATATCTTAGGTGAATGTCGTATCCAGCTGTAGTTTGGACCTTCTTGGTCACTATGATGAAAGCCACATATCTAATCTTTAAAACATCTGTCTTAACCAACACAGGTGGTTGTCACATCCTATTAGCTTAGCTATTAGTACCAGTTTTCTCTTTTGAAAATGAGACTGGCATCTATCCTTTGCTTAATTAGATCATAGTTTTCCTGAATGAGGTCTCTGTATGTTATGCCACAGTTAGAAAACTCTATATCTGCAAAATTATAGAAGCTATCATACCAAATATTCAAGACTAAGTAATGCATAATATTAAAACTAAGTACTGGAGAATATATTTTATTTTGTGCTAGTAAAAAATTAATTATTTAACAGAACTTAAAGACATTTAGATGAAATTGCTAATAACCTCCATATTTAACTTATTTATAAATGGAACTGTGTGTGTGTGTGTGTGTGTGTGTGTGTGTGTGTGTGTGTGTGTGTGTGACTGTTGCCCAAGTTATAAGAGTTTTACCAAGTTGGGCTAAATTCAAAATTTGCCACGATATGCTTATATTTCCATATCTCCTAATATGGCCAAAGTGTATATCTTTAGAAAGCTCTTTGAATGATGATTAATATTCACATAAGAACTATGATCCTAAAAATCAACAAAATTTGTGGTTAATTGTTGACCAATTCGGTAGAAAACAACCTTATTTTTGGTTCTGTTTACATTTTTATAATATAAGTAAATTTTTTATAAGAAAAAGTAACTTTATGAAAATAATTACTTAAAGTGTCAAGAATTGATGTTAACAAAACATGCAACAAATGAAAATGGTTAACAAATCTGTGTTCTCATTTGGAATTGGTTGCTTATGAACAAACAAGCATATCCATCTCATTGACATTTTTTCGGATATTTTCTTAAACTTTGTGTTGAAATTTTATATTCATAATTTCAGGTTTCTGCTCTGATGAGCTTAGCTCCCTACTGCATGAATTTACTTGTTGCTACTACACTAGCAACAAGGTCCCACCGTTTTACAGTGAAACCAATCAAATGTAACCGCAATTTCTACTCTATCAGCTTCTTTTCTTGCACTTCCCGCCTGGGGAACTCCCTTCTCTATACTTGCTTCCGTGACAGCTACAATCTCCAAGAATTTAAATGCAATGTCCATTGCCATCTCTTATCTCGGTGACTCACAGTCTTTCCCTGACAATCCTTTTATCAGGTTCTTCTCCCTTTCCACTTACTCTCATGCAGCTCTCTTCACACCTGTGTTCTCAGCCTTCTCTTATCCATTCCCTGACACCCCCTGTAACTTGTTCTTTCTCATCACTCTTTTCTTATGTAACCCTCTCTGCACCAGTGGCAGTACTGCATTGCTTGGGCTGAAATGTATATATATATATATATATATATATATATTCATCCACAGACAGAGCTATTTCGCTGTATCACAGCTCATCAGGACAATTAGACAGCCAATTGCTTTTTACCCAGGATTGAAGCCTGACCGAATTGGCGTCAGTCAGCGATTCGGTAGAAAAAGGCAGACTTTTTAGCGTGTATATTATCATTATACATGCCCAATAGCTGAGAGTGTTCTAATTCATTGCTGAATGAATGATGCGTAGATGCCAGAGTAGCTACTGTTTTTTTAAAGTCTACCATTCTTCCAGAGTGCTCAGTCAGGGTGTGAGAGTTTAAATAGTCATATATATATATATATATATATATATATATATATATATATATTTATTCAGTTAAAAAAAGGTGTGAGTTTGTGACCCTGGGTTTCAGGCTCTTGCTTTTTGTCATAGGGTATTTGCACGTAAGTGAATGCAAGGAATTCAACTGGAATTTGAACTCGGCTCCCTGATTTCTCGTTCTGAGCCAATATTCACTGCACCACAATGCACACAAGACAACTGTACTTAAAAGAAATCCAGAGGTCTAAAAAATTTAAAGGTTCTTGAAATTAGGTCATGTGAAAATGGCTTAATTTGACTTATAAAATGCAATGAATAAATGTACATCATTTCATTTTCTATCTTATTTCTCCAGTACAGTGGTGGCAATGCTCCCTCCGGCAGGGGGGGTACTATAAACTCTCAAGGAAGGCCAGTAAGATTCAGAGGAGTTATGCAGAAATTACTATAATATTCACAGAGCAGTAAGATTATTAAACTGTGATTGAGACAAGCTATATTTTTATCTAAATCTAAACTTATTTATAAATGAAACTGTGTGTGTATCCGTTACCTATAGACTCCGAAATGGCTGAACAGATTTTCTTGAAAATTTACACAGTTATACTATAAGCGTCTGTGAGTGTTCTTAGATAGGTTTTGTGTTGTGGTACCCCTGATAAATATCGAAAATCGATAATCAAGAAAAAATCGGGTTATAGAAGGAGTGGTCCAATTTTAATCAAATTTGATACACTCATAGACAAAGACATAAGAAACGATATTCAGAAGTTTCAAGATTACAGTTCTTACAATAGTTCAGAAAATCAATATATATATATATATATATATATATATATATATATACACACACACACACACACACACACACACACACACAAATATAAAAGGCAAGATGTTTGTGTGTGTGTCTGTTTATCTGCTTGTATTTTTTTCAGCCCTTTTATTTTAGTTTTTGCTTCAGGTTTGGCTCTAAGTAGGTATAATTGTTTTTCTTAGTCTCAGCTATGATACCATTTACTCAGAGGACTTATTTAGCCTTCAAAATTCAGTTTACGACGAAAAAACTTATTTGATATCAATACCAGGATATCAAAATTTGACTTACATCCATTCATTTTTCTTTCAGTCTACGGTTTCGCTCTAACTGGAAACAACTATTGCTTTTTAGTCTTTCGTGCCAATGTCCAAAAAATCTGAGCTCCAGGACCATGGATTAGTTTTAAAGCTTTCATTACACCTGAGCAACGCCGGGCTATACTGCTAGTATACATATATTTTGGCTATTATGTTTAAACATTTTAGATGCATTTTCAACATTTAACTGCAAGTGCAATATGTGCATGGAGCTAAAACCCATTAGCTTCTATGGCCTTCCATGATGACCACTCAGTTACTTCTGGTTATTAGCACTAATATCATGCAATAAAATATAAACACATAACATTAAACATGTTGCATTTAATCTGCTTCCTTTACCTGTACAATAAAGTGGAGCATCAGCCTGCACAAATATTTGAAATAGAACCCTGACAAAAAAAACGTTAGAAGCTAAATTTGGTAGATACCTATAGAATAAAAAAAAAAACAAAAAACCCTTTTTTTTGGGAGGGGGAACTTAAAAAATACTTACAAGGACAAAGCAGTTGTAGCAGAAGTTACTTCTGGGAAAAAACTGTAACATGAAAATCCTAGCAATGGGAATATGTGTTAAATTGTAGTGGTGCTTAGAGTGAAAATTGTTGTTTTTTCAGTAGTTTCGTGATAGAAAGGTATTTCAGAAAAGCATATTTTTTTTTTTTTTTTTGGCCATAGTGCTTGATATCAAGATAGTGTCAATAAAATTAATGTGGAAAGGTTTTTCACTTAAGTGAGCAGTATTGTTTCAGAGTTACTATATATAGTAAGTAGCTAATCTAGAGAGCCAACAAACCTACCAAGGTTTCAGCAAATTGGATCTTCAGGGAAAGTTGGCTAACTAGGCTAAAATAAGGTGATAAGATATATGATATTTCTTATATCTTATCGCCTTATTTTAGCCTAATTAGCCAACTTTCCCTGAAGATCCAATTTGCTGAAACCTTGGTAGGTTTGTTGGCTCTCTAGATTAGCTACTTACTTACTTGTTTGCTTTACTAGTGTATTGAGTGCTTTACATGTTAGGTTCCTCGTCTCGGGGGATTTTTTCTTTCGACTAGTACTTTGACTAATGCTCAAGTGCTTAGTTCATTTCTTTTTTTTGTTTCCATTTTTTTCCCCCCCTCCGTGTTCATACTCGGTGGGTTTTTTGAAGACGTGTTCAACAATAAATTTACAGTATATATATATATATATAAACATGCAGAGGAAAGCAGAAAACAACTGCTCCTAAGGCATGATACAAAAAAAAAAAAAAAAAAAAGTGCTCAATACAAATTAAGCAAGAAGAGTGTACACACTTATCAAATAAGTTGTTGCACCAAGCTACCTGGGTTTCAACGATGAGGTACAGGCAGGTCAAAACCTGGGTAGCTTGGTGTGACAGCTTATTTGCTAAGTGTGTGCATATATATATATATATATATATATATATATATAAAAGCAAATTTATATAAGATTGAAGGAGGAGTATACTTACTTCATCTGTTTTACAATGGTGCTTTTCCCTGATTCTCCAGCTCCTGGAAAAATATAGAAAATAAAAATGTAAGTAAACAGAAAATGAACCAGAAATTTGAGCTTGGGTTTTATGCAGATTCGAATCTTGTCACCGAGTTTGAATTCCAGTTGAATTCATTGCATTCACTTACGTGCAAATACTCTTGGGAAAGGTATTCATCTTTTCCCTCCTGTTATGGGTTAAATAACAAGACAGATTGGATTCTATAGCCTTGGTTGGCAACCAGTCTACCGCAGAAAGTAATGGCAACCTATTGCAGGAAAAATCTTCTGCCCAGTCAGTCATGTCTTTTTCAAGACATGATTGCCCAAGCGTGTATCACATGTTACTTAACTGAGTGATCCCAAATATGAGTAGATACAAAAATGTTTAAAGTGATATCATATATATATATATATATATATATATATATATATATAAAACCATGTTCTGAAACTCCTAATTTGAAACTTACAATCTAAATGGAAAGTGAAAAGCTTATTGAAATCCAGCATGAAATTAATACAAGGTTACTTGAAAAGTAATGCCCCCTACTTTGTTGGCAGGTGAGTAGAAACCTTCCCATTAGTAACCCATAGGTTTTCCTTTGCTTCATTAGATACTAACCTGGCAAAATGACATCTAATGTCAAAGTGTGAGAAAATTCCATCCACCAACATTCGATATTTGCAGACCATTTACCTAGAGTCCAATCTATTGTCATCACTTAAAATATGAAGAAAGGATGCCTATGGAATGAAGATTCGAGTGTCAACTTCACTCAAATCTGATTTGTCATTACCCATTTATCACCAAGATGAAATTAGTATTGAAACAACACAAATGAAACGATACTAATAGGAATTGATAGGTTTTTTTTTTTTTTTTGACTTCACTCTTTATGGGTTATTTAAAGCCAAAATATATTTGGGATGGTAAGATTTTTTTTTAATATTGCATTAATTTTTGGGAGATAAATACTTTTCCAAATAAAAGTTCTACTTTTTAATCCATAGCTTAGAGATTTAGAAGAGATGAATTCATATCTTTCCCACGGGTATTTGCTCCCAAGTGATATGTAATGAACTTGACTGAAATTTGAATTTGGTTCTCTAATTTCTCATTCCAAACCACTATCCATACACTCCTATCTATTATGACCCCCCCCCCCATATACCTCCATCCATTATACCACGCAAAAACACACACTGCTTGTGGAGATTGCACTCTGATAAGCTTATTGTTTTAAATGACAGTTTTTAGGCAACAGAATTTTGGAGCATCAAAGAATTTACAATTCCCATTCTCTCTAAGGCATTATGGTGATAACTGCCATCCAAATGGTTAACATTCATGTAATTCTAAAAATTTATTAATAAAATGTTGAAATTCTTTAAGTATGTAATTAGAGGAGAGACATAAATTCCTCTTCAATAAATGGTTTTCAAAATGGTAGGAAACATTTTTGGTTATGTGATACGTCTGTTCTCAGTACAATATTTTGTACAATGTTAAAGAAATCTTAGAAGAGTCCCTCAGGTCTTTGTGCATGTCTGCTTAATGAATTTGTGGGAAAATAAATTCTGCTCGAACTAGAGAGAACACTTATTTTTCTTGTCTTGTTAGAGACTATCAAGCAGTTTGGAAGGATTGGTTTATTGCTAGAAGCCAAAACAAAATCATAGCTGCATGCCAAATTGACTTCAACATATCAACCATCAGAGAATCTAATGTGAGGAAAAACAAGAAAATGTTTTTTTCAGTCTGTCTGAATTGTGCCAGGAGACCCCAAGTTTTTAGGCCCTCTATCCTGGTTTGCAACAAGTGTTCTCTCAGTTAACTGAGAAACATTGGTTTTTACCAAGTCTGCCTGTTTTATTCGTAAATAAATTGTTGAGACTTCTCTATTAAAAAAAGCTACAGGTGAAACAACTTTTGAAAGATCATTTGTTTTGGGTCATGATTCGGTGAAATTATTGCAAAGATAACTTTTTCATAACAGACTTATTGAATCAGAGTTTGTTTACAATTGAAATACTAGACTGAAATGGGTTAGTGTTGGCCCCCAAATCATGCTATCTTTGAAAATAACTGCTGTGAATTTGAAGAATGTTTAAGAGATTAAACTTTCAGATTGTTTTTGGCAAAATCCGTGTTTTTCTGAAGTTACAGATCAAAATCTTCAGGTTTTACGATTTTTAAATTGACAGGTCTATAAAGAAAGCCTTTTTTTTTTTTTTTTTTACACTCACATTGTCGGACAGCATAGTCGAAAATCTTCTTGGATGAAGAAAGTAAGCATGGTGCAATTCAGCCTTATTTTATAGAATCTCCTGCAGCAAGTAATCATAAAAGAGAACTGGGAAAATTCCTGTAACCTCTCACGTTCCAACTGCAATTTGTTTTGCTCTATGGAACTGACCTTCTCTTCTCAGCAGTTTCAATTTCAACATATTGAGAAGTTCAAACAATCACTGAATGAAGATCAGAACCAGTTTTTACCCATGGAGTTAATTTACTCGAGACAATTTCATAGAAAAGCAGGAAAAATATTTAAATATTTGGTAAATAATTTGTAATATTCATACATAAATTATTTCAAGTGGTGTATTTGCAAGATCAAATTTTTCTTAAAATTGAGAGAAAAAATTAAACTTTAATTTCCAATAAGGTGAGTGCATTAAACGCTTTTAAATTTGTAAATATCAAAAGAATCTTAGCACAACAATTTAAATAGCTAGAAAGTGTTTCAATAGAATGGAAAATGCTCACTGAAATCCAAAGGTACATTAGGATAGTAAGAGATGTCTTTCTAAAGACAAGGAAAATTTAAGGAAAAACAAATTAAAACAAACTTAATACAAGTCCACTTATATTATAGTGAATTCTGGATAATTTCTTTACAGATGAAAAAAGACTTGAAGCAAAAGAAATGCAGAAGGATGCTGAGTATAACACAAATTAAACAAGTGAGCAATAGTGACGTTTTTTAAAAAAAATCCAAACAAAAAAAAAAACATACTTAAAATCAGGAAAAGAGTTAAAATTTCTAGGGCACATGAGAAAAGAGGGTTTGGAAAATTTTATACTCACAGAACATTTTATATGTAAAAGGGGTAGTGGAGAACTACACATAACCTAACAAGGTTTAGGAGAGATAGAATGAAATTCTTAAGGGCTTCAAAAGACAGGAAATTGTGGAGAGCCATACTCGCCAATGTCCTGAAGGACAGCACATACAGGGTGCGAAAGGTAAATTGTCACCATTTTATATTTATAATTCTGCACAAGTTTTACAGTGTTTACATTATTCAAACTATTGTCCTCATCGTTGTTGCTATTTGTCTGATGTTTCGGCTGTTGTATGCTCAGGCCTTCTTCAGGTGCTAGGAATTTCAAACCGAACCCTTTATTACAATCACTGTAGCATATTAATAATGTAAATACTACCTTATCTCAGTAATATATATTATATACTTTGTTTTTCGAATTGTTGCCTGCACAATATAGTAGGGTCAGTTGAGCACCATGATGCAATTCACTCCACTAGAAATTTGAAATGTTTGTATTGGAGCTTTCAGCACTTACACCAAGCAGTACAGCATGCCATTTTCAGAGTGTTTGGGTGTCAATCTGAGGACAGGGCAGAGGATTAGGAAAAAGTTAGGAGTTTAATGCTGATTATGAAGTTATGACAGCTTGGAAACTCAGATTGTTTTAATAAGGAAAGAACTCCCAAATTTGTTGGTGAGGGCCTCAGACTCAATACAGAGACCTACATCAAGTGCCTTGAGAAGGTAGTGCTGCCCTGGGTCAAGAGGGTGTCTGCAAAACCACCCTATGTATGGCAACAGGACACTGCACCATACCACTCGAGCAGACGATTTCTGCAACTACATTATCCCTAATATTTGGCCACCTAACTCCCAAGATTGCCACTCCCTTGATTATTATATGTAGGGCGCAGTTGAGCCAGAGACCAACAAAACTCCGAGTAATACCAAAGATGAACTGATAGCAAGGATTATTCACCAACTAAAACAAGAAGACTGTCCAGAAGAGCTGCAAGCGATTCCTAAGTCGTCTGGAAGCTGTGGTTGAAGCCAATGGCTATTTTATTGAATAAATTCACTTTTGTATTTCAAGATATTGTATGCAATTTTGGTAAATATATCTGTTAAAATGAGATGTCAATGTTATTTTCATTTTTGCATAATTTAGACAATTTATCCATTGCATCCTGTCCAAGATATTCCTTCACACCAATGCATTAGAAAAATTTTTCTTTAAAATGTTACTTCAGAACATGATTATACGTGAACACTTATTTTTTTGAAAAAGATCTTTTTTTAATAACACAAATGTTGAAATTTGATAAATTCTAATTCAGTTAAAGCAAATTTTAATTGTTCTCACTAATCTTAATTTTCAAATTACTTGAAACAAACTTTAATTTTTATAAACATAAGCTTTAAATATACTTTTTTTAATTAACAGTAGCAAAAATATTAAAAATAAGCTTATAGAGAGGAAAAAAAAAAAGGTGGAAAGGGGTTTTTTAAAAAATAAAGATAAAAACATGAAACATACTATGAATTGATATGAATATTTTGTTGAAAATAAATTCCTGAATTAACTTCCATGAAAGTAGTATGAAAGACTGTTTTAAATTTTTTTTTAATGATATTCCGTGAGGTTTTCTAAAAAGTTAAATTTAGAAATTGTTAGTAATTCATTAAGACATTATCAAGTGTTTAGGAATGAATTATAAAAATTGCAATAATCAATTTCAAATGCAGGTACATTTTGGCCAATAAAAATGAAGGTCAGTCATTTCAGATACTAATTAATATCTTCATTAAGTATTTGAATAAATTGTGTGGGAGGAAACCTCATTTGTAATTAAGTTTTCATTATTTTAAAAATAATCATTATCTGAATTCGATTTTTATGAGAAATCATAATTGGAACAAGGTTATATCGACACCCCACACCCAATTTTTAATTTTTGTTTTTTAATAAAATGTATTCAAGGCAAACAGGACATACTATAGGAAAAGGGTGCTTGCCATTAAAGTCTTTATCAGCTCTTAGCAATCAAAATATGAACCATTTTGTGTACTATTTTCATTCTCCCAATTCCAGGAGAAGAGATTAAAATTCTAAGAACTTAAAATTTTTTTTATCCTTGTCTACTTCTAGAAAATAAGCTCAAAATAAGAGATACTAGTATCAGTTTTTAACTAATTCCTTGAAAAAAAAAAAATTTGAAATAACTGACAGGACACAAACTGGATCTTGTTGAAAACTATGCAAATTTCATGTTGGCTTTAATGCCTCAGGTTAACTAATGTGTTAAAAAGCAACAGGAACGATGGAAAAAAATAAAAATAAAAATAAAAAAAATGGTGAAACTCATAGGATTCCTTTCATAGTATTTAAAAAAAAAAATGAAAAGAAAAGCACATGACTTGCACACAAATGTTTACATTCAAACCTTATATCCTTTTTGTTTTTCCATTTCATGTTCAAAATCTGGGTGAGGTGGGGAAGAGAGAAGCCATCAGTAGAAACTTGGGTGGGAGGGGAGAGAGAGAGAAACAGGGAGAGAGAGAGAGAGAAAGAGAGGGAGAGAGAG
Source organism: Ascarosepion bandense (assembly GCA_037127315.1). Classification (NCBI taxonomy): domain Eukaryota; kingdom Metazoa; phylum Mollusca; class Cephalopoda; order Sepiida; family Sepiidae; genus Ascarosepion; species Ascarosepion bandense. The sequence continues at coordinate 3,474,571 of JBBBDQ010001588.1, forward strand.
AGAGAGAAAGAGAAAGGGAGAGAGAGAGAGAGAAAAGAAACAGGGAGAGAGAGAGAGAGAAACAGAGGGAGAGAGAGAGAGAGAAACAGAGGGAGAGAGAGAGAGAGAAACAGAGGGAGAGAGAGAGAGAGAAACAGAGGGAGAGAGAGAGAGAGAAACAGAGGGAGAGAGAGAGAGAGAAACAGAGGGAGAGAGAGAGAGAGAAACAGAGGGAGAGAGAGAGAGAGAAACAGGGAGGGAGAGAGAGAGAGAGAAACAGAGGGAGAGAGAGAGAGAGAAACAGAGAGAGAGAGAGAGAGAAACAGAGGGAGAGAGAGAGAGAGAGAGAGAAAAGAGAGAGAGAGAGAGAAAGAGAGAGAGAGAGAGAGAGAAACAGAGAGAGAGAGAGAGAGAAAGAAAGAGAGAGAGAGAGAGAGAAACAGAGGGAGAGAGAGAGAGAGAAACAGAGAGAGAGAGAGAGAAACAGAGAGGGAGAGAGAGAGAGAAACAGAGGGAGAGAGAGAGAGAGAAACAGAGGGAGAGAGAGAGAGAGAAAGAGAGAGGGAGAGAGAGAGAGCAGAAAGGGAGAGAGAGAGAGAGAAACAGAGAGAAAGAGAGAAAAGAGAGAGAGAGAGAGAGAGAGAGAGAGAGAAACAGGGAGAGAGAGAGAGAAACAGGGAGAAAAGAGAGAGAGAAACAGAGAGAGAGAGAAACAGGGAGAGAGAGAGAGAAACAGGGAGAGACAGAGAGAAACAGGGAGACAGACAGAGAGAAACAGGGAGACAGACAGAGAGAAACAGGGAGACAGACAGAGAGAAACAGAGAGACAGACAGAGAGAAACAGAGAGAGAGAGAGAGACAGACAGAGAGAGAGAGAGACAGAGAGAGAGAGGGAGACAGAGAGAGAGAGGGAGACAGAGAGAGAGAGGGAGACAGAGAGAGAGGGAGACAGAGAGAGAGGGAGACAGAGAGAGAGGGAGACAGAGAGAGAGACAGAGAGAAAGAGAGAAATGTCTATAAAAAATTGTGGAAGCAATGAAAGTATTGGAAGGACAAAACCAGATAAAGTGATGCAGTGGTGTTGGGAGGGGATGGTGTGTGCACACAAAAATGGTTCCTGTAGTGAATTTATGAAAAATTAAAATATAAAAATTTACATAAAAAGCCAAATAGACAAACATGCTTTGTTTTATATTGGCATGTGATATTGAATCCTTCTTCCCCATGAGACCAAAAAGATAACTTTAAGTGTAATAATCAGCAATTATAACACTGTCTATGGAGGCCATTATTCTAGATTTTACAAGTAGCTACTTAATTCAACACAGGAATAATTCATTCAACAAATGCCAAAACTTTTACACTGATCATTATATAGTGACATAAAAAGATAGCCATGAAGTGGGAGGAAAATAATCACAAATTATATTTTAATACTGATTGCATTTAAACTCTGTATAAGCAAAATGCCCACTGACTTTAATAATACTTCATTATTATTTATTCAACCCAGTTTTGTTCAATTTTTGGTGTTAGGTGAGAAAAATTAATTTTCGACCTAAAATTCATTCAGTCTGTGAGAAGTTATTTTCAGTGGTTAGGAATTAAAGTAACAAAGAGAAATGTGTTAGCAGAAGCATAATAAATGTCAGAAGACCTAGAAAAGTAGTACATTAAAAAAAAAAATAAAACCCTACCCAGATGCTTTGAAAAACCAAGAAGGATTGTCAGAGGTCAGGAAATCAGGCAAAGCTGACAGATTAAGGCTAAGTTTTCCTAAAATTTTGGCTGTGAAAAATTATAGTTTTGCTATTGTCAAAACAAAAAGCTGAAATAAAAGTGAATCGCTGTAAATTATATTTGATTGCTGACATAAAGAGAAAATTTATTATTTTAAAAGTCTGGAAAACAGATGGCTGAAATTATTTGGTGATTGGGATAGCAACAGAAAGTTGACAGGTTTGTTCTCTGCTTAATCATGATTTCTGTGGCTGAAATGGTCAAAAAGACATCCATGAAATACAGGTTCTTTAATTATGCAATGCAACTTAGAATCTTATTGAAAGCTACTTTATTTTCAAGATTCCAATTGTTTGACTAGCAAAGAGGGGATCTATTACATTATAATATTAAAAGATAAAGTAAAGCTTAGAACAAAAATTTTGATTTTAAGAGCCTGTTTAAAAAAGGTCATAGGAAGTGCCAAGTGAATGTGTGTGTGTGTGTGTGCGTGTGGTAATTATCTCCAAAAGCAAATAAAGGAAACTAGTTTCAAACAAAAAGATCCTACCTAATGCTTGATATATCTGACTTATAAAAAGAGAATATCTGTACTAAATTCAAATTAGTGTCAGTAGTGGATAGTATCAGATCAACCCAGTTCCAATCCCCTACCCACAGGCAGATAATGTTGATAGAGTTATTCTCCATGATTTATAAAAAAGAAAAGAAAAGAAAAAAAAAGAAAAAAAAAGAAAAGTTTCTTATGTAACTGGCACAAATGTAGAAGCTGATCCCACTGTACTGAATATCGGACATACAATCTGATTTCTTACAAAAAAGAAGCTTTATGAGGAGAGCGAAAAAAACAGTGGGAAAAGAACAAGGAGAACGACAGCATGTGGACATGTAAGAGGACGAGCAGAGCGGGTAGGATGAGCAGTAGGATGAGCAGAGCGGGTAGGATGTGCGGCAGGACGAACAGAACAGGTGGGTCGCACTGCAAGACGAGCAAAATGGGACAAGCTCAGCAGGAGAAGAGCTAAAGAAAAGCGGAAAAAGTTACATATTGGGAGGTAAGAGAAAAGTAGAGACAGACAGACAGAAGTACGTACAGAGAGACAGACAGACAGACAGAAGTACGTACAGAGAGACAGACAGACAGACAGAAGTACGTACAGAGAGACAGACAGACAGACAGAAGTACGTACAGACAGACAGACAGACAGAAGTACATACAGAGAGAGAGACAGAAGTACATACAGAGAGAGAGACAGACAGACAGAAGTACGTACAGAGAGACAGACAGACAGAAGTACGTACAGAGAGACAGACAGACAGAAGTATGTACAGACAGACAGAAGTACGTACAGACAGACAGAAGTACGTACAGAGAGACAGAAGTACATACAGACAGAAGTACGTACAGAGAGACAGACAGAAGTACGGACAGACAGAAGTACGTACAGACAGATAGAAGTACGTACAGAGAGACAGACAGACAGGCAGAAGTACGTACAGAGAGACAGACAGACAGGCAGAAGTACGTACAGAGAGACAGAGAGACAGGCAGAAGTACGGACAGACAGAAGTACGTACAGAGAGACAGATAGAAGTACGTACAGAGAGACAGACAGAGAGACAGACAGACAGAAGTACGTACAGAGACAGACAGAGAGACAGACAGACAGAAGTACGTACAGAGACAGACAGAGAGACAGACAGACAGAAGTACGTACAGAGACAGACAGAAGTACGTACAGAGAGACAGACAGAAGTACGTACAGACAGACAGACAGAAGTACGTACAGACAGACAGACAGAAGTACGTACAGACAGACAGACAGACAGACAGAAGTACGTACAGAGAGACAGACAGACAGAAGTACGTATAGAGAGAGACAGACAGACAGAGAAATACGTACAGACAGACAGACAGAAGTACGTACAGACAGACAGAAGTACGTACAGACAGACAGACAGAAGTACGTACGTACAGACAGACAGAAGTACGTACGTACAGACAGATGTACGTACGTACAGACAGACAGAAGTACGTACAGACAGACAGACAGACAGAAGTACGTACAGACAGACAGACAGAAGTACGTACAGACAGACAGACAGAGTACGTACAGACAGACGAACAGAAGTACGTACAGACAGACAGACAGAAGTACGTACAGACAGACAGACAGAGAGACACGTACAGACAGACAGACAGAAGTACGTACAGACAGACAGACAGAAGTACGTACAGACAGACAGACAGAAGTACGTACAGACAGACAAACAGACAGACAGAATACGTACAGACAGACAGACAGACAGAAGTACGTACAGACAGACAGACAGACAGAGTACGTACAGACAGACAGACAGACAGAAGTACGTACAGACAGACAGACAGACAGAGAAGTACGTACAGACAGACAGACAGACAGAAGTACGTACAGACAGACAGACAGAAGTACGTACAGACAGACAGACAGAGAAGTACGTACAGACAGACAGACAGAAGTACGTACAGACAGACAGACAGAAGTACGTACAGACAGACAGAGAAGTACGTACAGAGAGACAGACAGACAGAAGTACAGAGAGAGAGACAGACAGACAGAAGTACAGAGAGAGAGAGAGAGAGACAGAAGTACACAGAGAGAGAGACAAAAGTACACAGAGAGAGAGACAAAAGTACACACAGAGAGAGAGAGACAAAAGTACACACACAGAGAGAGAGACAAAAGTACACACAGAGAGAGAGACAAAAGTACACACAGAGAGAGAGACAAAAGTACACACAGAGAGAGAGACAAAAGTACACACAGAGAGAGAGACAAAAGTACACACAGAGAGAGAGACAAAGTACACACAGAGAGAGAGACAAAAGTACACACAGAGAGAGAGACAAAAGTACACACAGAGAGAGAGAGACAAAAGTACACACAGAGAGAGAGACAAAAGTACACACAGAGAGAGAGACAAAAGTACACACAGAGAGAGAGACAAAAGTACACACAGAGAGAGAGAGACAAAAGTACACACAGAGAGAGAGAGACAAAAGTACACACAGAGAGAGAGACAAAAGTACACACAGAGAGAGAGACAAAAGTACACACAGAGAGAGACAAAGAGACACACAGAGAGAGAGAGACAAAAGTACACACAGAGAGAGAGACAAAAGTACACAGAGAGAGAGAGAGACAAAAGTACACACAGAGAGAGAGACAAAAGTACACACAGAGAGAGAGACAAAAGTACACACAGAGAGAGAGACAAAAGTACACACAGAGAGAGAGAGACAAAAAGTACACACAGAGAGAGAGACAAAAGTACACACAGAGAGAGAGACAAAGTACACACAGAGAGAGAGACAAAAAGTACACAGAGAGAGAGAGACAGAGAAGTACACAGAGAGAGAGACAAGTACACAGAGAGAGAGAGACAGAAGTACAGAGAGAGAGACAGAAGTACACAGAGAAAGACAGAGAGTACACAGAGAGAGAGAGAGACAGAAGTACACAGAGAGAGAGAGACAGAAGTACACAGAGAGAGAGAGAGACAGAAGTACACAGAGAGAGAGAGAGACAGAAGTACACAGAGAGAGAGAGAGACAGAAATGCACAGAGAGAGAGAGACAGAAATACACAGAGAGAGAGAGAGACAGAAATGCAGAGAGAGAGAGTGAGGCAGAAATGCAGAGAGATGTACTAAAGAATTTAATGTAATTTTTTTTTTTTTCAGTAGTGATAACAATTCATTTTGTGTCTGAAAGTAGGCCAAGCTGTATTATTGTCAGACAGGTAGAAGACAGCCTGTAGCTATGGCCTCTGTGGTGGCAGCACAAGTTCCATTATGGCCTCTCATCACTTGGAAGAGAGGACAACCCATGCTTTTAAGCAGGATTTTGCCACAGCTTATACTGACATCATTTCCTACACTGTTTACATAGACTCTTAAATTTTTCAGTTCTACATACCAAAATACAGGCATTCTAGCTTGAGATTTTGAAAACAGCCAACAGGAAGAGTTCAACAATGCTAATATAAAAAAAATTGATGCTAACAATTCCATTTTATAAAAACAGAAAGAAACAAAGTAACAAAAAAAAAAAAAGTTACTGCAGATTTTTAATACAGTGTACAGGGTGCGATGGGTCACCAGTTGATATTTTTAATTTTGCACAGTTTGTTTTTGTCAACTGCATAGTATAGTTGGGTCAGTTGGAAAAAAAAAAAAAAAAAAGCACAAAGAAAATTTTCTCTGCCAGAAATTTGGAAATGACATGCTCTATTGTCTGGCATACGCACCAGTAGCTCTGATATGAATATTTCAGAGTGTCTGGATGTCAATCCGAGATTGCAAAAGATTCGAAAAAGAGCTGGAGGTATCTAATAGTGATTATGAATTTACAGCAGCTTGAACTGATCATTCCCGAATTTGTTCGTGAGTGGCTCAGAATCAACACCGAGGTCTACATCAAGTACCTTAAGAAGGTAGTGCTATTCTGGGTCAAGGGGATGGCTGTTAGAAGACTATGTCTGGCAACAGGACTCTGCACCATGCCACAGAAACAGGGGAACCCAGTCATGGATGTCAGACAATTTCTGCAACCACATTACCCCTTACATTTGGCCGCCTACCTCCCCAGACTGCAACCCCCACTGATTATTATGTGTGGGGTGCAGTTAAGCAAGAGACGAAGAAAACTGTTTGGTATTCACATGCCAAAAGCACATTTCAATGTTTAGGTGTTAAACTGAGGACAATGCAGAGGATTTGGAAATAGTTGGAGTAGTTTGATGGCGACTACAAAAGGTACAACAGGTTGGAAAACTTGCTATGTAAAATTAAGTTTTTTTTCTTTTAAATATTTACTGAGAATGCTATAATATCAATTAAATTTGGATGCTTACAATTCTACATTTCAAAATCATCAAATTCTTTCATTTTATACAGGAAAAGATAAAAATGAAAAAAATATAATTACCACAAAAAGTGTTCAGATGAACTGTGTTCTTTAGACCTACTAGTTCTAATATTTATGGTTAAAACCTGTACACTACACGCATTGTAGTAACCCCCTCCCATACTACTTGTATTTCATTGATGAGGTGTTTGGGTACTTGGACATGGTGTAATTGTGAGCAAGCTTGTCTCACAAAATCAATTACAGCTGAGTAGGGAGTTCAATCCTCACTGGGTGCTCCACACTTCTGGCCTTTTGTCATATCTAAGCTAAAAAAACAAAAAAAAAAACTAGCAAAGAGAACTTTCATTTGAACAGCTTTTTTCCCTTATGAACCACCAATTTATGGAACCAACTCCCAAGAGGATGCTTACCTGATCACTGTAACCTTAATTTTTCAAGTCTTGGGTTAACTTATCTTTCCCACATATCCCTATAAACTGCTTTCTAACACAAGTGGTTCTTGGGTCTTGTACAAGGTAAAAATAATAGTAAAAAAAAAAAAAATAAATAAAATCAAGCACGAACTACTTTAGGTGTGGAAATAATTGTCTCGAAATATCTCCAAAAGTAAAAACCAACTATTTTTACAAGTAGATATTCATTCTTACAATTATATTCCAAGTGAAAGATTGATTAAACTTTTTTTTTTCAAAAGATAATTTCTAGATTATTAAAAAAAGAAAAAAGAAAGTGATATATTAGAAAGTTAAGAAAATTGCTCTAGTAACAGATTTATTTTAAGTGGCCCCATGCAGCCAGTGTATTACTGTAGGGATGATTTCCTATTTTGTATTGAAACCCTGTAGCGAATAATTACTCAGCCATGGGTGAGTCTATTGTTAGGGACAGCAAAGCAAAACAGAAATAGCCATTTATTGTTATTATTATTATATATAATTATGGTAGAAAGTCATGGTAAAGAAACTGTTTATCAAACAAGGTCACTTTTCATTGAATATCCCATTATCTATGATCCTGCATAAAGATATTTTCAAGGCTTTAACCTAAGAACATGCCAAATACTATGTGAAGTTGTTTTACAAATCTACTTTTGAAATTTCCTTCATTCTGTAAACAAATGTACAAGACAGCTTAAAGCCAGGCAAACAAACATCCCTTAAGTTAATTACTGACTTATTTGAAACACTCTGAAAATGTCCAGAGGAAATGTCATTCGGTAGATAATTCTGATTTCCTGTAATGAAAATAACTTGCAATATTGGGAAAATTTGACAAATTTTAGTCACAATATGGAAACTATAACATTGTACTGAAAACCTTTATAGTCAATTCAATAACTAACAAAAAAAATTAGCCTTTAATACCTTATTCAAAGCTGTATAAAAATTAATTTATAGAAGTGTAGTATAACTGTAGGTCAAAAACAGAAAAATTACAGAAGTGTGCACGTTGGAATGACTCTGCAATCTTTACGATAGTGGACACATTTGAACAACAAATCTATTAGTAAAACTAAGTATTTAAGGAGGCTTTTACTGAAAATTAATTTCTTTTTTAGTGAGATTTTAAGGCTAGTCAAAAACAGGTTGAAGATTGTTCAGAGTACCAGAAAATAAGGGTAGAGAAGTTAAATTTCTCTAGGATTAAAAATATCCTTGAAAATGTCAAGTTAATCCTGAAATTTATTAATTCATTAGGTAATACACAAAAATCCATTTTTCAGAACTTACATATCACATCTAAGATGAATATTTACTAATTAAGTACAAGTTCAATCTGCCAACCTTGACCTTCAAAGTAAGGTGTCCTCTTACCGTGTTCAGCCCTGTTGTATTTAATAAAATATCGAAATTGATGGCCCAAAATTCAATATAACCATGTAAGATTTCTGGGGATAGTTGGAGTGGGATATGGGGGTTATTTATCTTTAGACCAACATCTACTCAAACATACATGTTATGGAAGCAGACCTGAAGTAGTAATTTCTACAAGACAAGCTACACTTCACAAAAGCAACTCCAAAAATAGTTTCAACAAGTAGAAGTTTCAAAATTGTCCATTTCCCAGAGTTCTACAGGAAATGGTGTAAAGGGTCATTTGGCGTTTAGTGATGGTCAGAGGATAATGGTTTGAGAACACAGCATTAATAATATGTGAAAATACTTAAAATGGGTCAAAGTATAATTTTTATTTTTAGCAAAAAGAAAGGATTAACCATCAATTGTAAGAACACAGAATACAGGGTTGTCAGCCCAAGATGTGACCTATGAATTGGAGATGTTGAAATCAAATAAAGACGTTTAAATATCTGGAAAATATTTTAACAGAGGACAGAAAATGTGACTCCAAAATTCAAAGGTGGACTGAAATAGCAAAATATGTCTTGCAAAGGCTAAGCAAAGTATTAAGAGGAAAATTAGATTAGGAACAAAAAGAAGAAGTGCTAAACTATGTAATATCATTCCTTCTATAATGGTAGTGAATACTGGATAATCTCACAGATAAAAGGAAGACTCAGGGTAATAGAGCTCTAAAGGATGTTGAGAACACCATGAAGCAAACATGTAGCCAACAAGTACATATTGAAGGCAAGAGAGGCAACAAGTACATATTGAAGGCAAGAGAGGCAACAAGTACATATTGAAGGCAAGAGAGGCAACAAGTACATATTGAAGGCAAGAGAGGCAACAAGTACATATTGAAGGCAAGAGAGGCAACAAGTACATATTGAAGGCAAGAGAGGCAACAAGTACATATTGAAGGCAAGAGAGGCAACAAGTACATATTGAAGGCAAGAGAGGCAACAAGTACATATTGAAGGCAAGAGAGGCAACAAGTACATATTGAAGGCAAGAGAGGCAACAAGTACATATTGAAGGCAAGAGAGGCAACAAGTACATATTGAAGGCAAGAGAGGCAACAAGTACATATTGAAGGCAAGAGAGGCAACAAGTACATATTGAAGGCAAGAGAGGCAACAAGTACATATTGAAGGCAAGAGAGGCAACAAGTACATATTGAAGGCAAGAGAGGCAACAAGTACATATTGAAGGCAAGAGAGGCAACAAGTACATATTGAAGGCAAGAGAGGCAACAAGTACATATTGAAGGCAAGAGAGGCAACAAGTACATATTGAAGGCAAGAGAGGCAACAAGTACATATTGAAGGCAAGAGAGGCAACAAGTACCTAACAGTCTTGTTTAAATGATGACAGGTCAGGAATTGAAAGAATCAGAAAAAAAAAAAAAAAAAAAAAAAAACAACATTGGAAAGAGTGGCAAAGGATAGAAAGTTGTGGAGAGTTATGATCAGCTGAAGAAACATGACACATAGATGATTCATTTATCCAAAATCAGGCAAAATTCAAATATCAGAATAAATTGTTTAACTTTATATATATATATATATATATATATATATATAAAGTCATGATTCAAACAAGTCTTGAACATGAACAAGATTGTCCTTCTGCTAGCTATAATCCATGTGGAGGCTTGATAAAATATTCTTGATCTGCTTATTAGTGCTTGTTTTTTTTTTTTAATTTATTTTAGACTAAATTCAGGAAAATTGAGAATTATTTTTTAGAATAATAAATCTTAATTCAGAACTTTTGCAGCTTGGACACATGCTACTTTCACAGAGTTGAATCACTCGAGCGTTCTAAATGTAAGAAAGTTTCCTTCAGCTTTTATCTCCTTGAGAACTACTGTTTTATGGAACTGACTTCTGCAGAAGTGCTCTCCTAAATCCTACAAGCTTAGCCATTTTAAGTCAACGGTCAATCATTATCTGTTCTCTTATTTTTATAAATATTTTCTTCCTTTCATTCCCATTACAAACCATCCAGACTGTAACCCCATCTATTGGTCAAAATTTAGTTAAAAATTTACAAGTCCAATTCTGAGTCTAGCTTTTCTTTATTTTTGACTCAGATTGTCAGTCTACAGGTGTGAATAGATACCATTGATTCGAGATGAAGAGGCCCCAAGCCTAGGAAACCTGTATATGTACAGCAGTTACACTGCTAATTGCTTTTGCAATCTAAAATGTGTCACAGACTCACACACAGGGCTTCTCTAGTATTTTATGAATTTGAATGTTGTATTGACTTTTGCTTTTCTCTCTCTGGGTTTTTCTCTTTCTTTCTCTCGGTTTTTCTCTATGTGAAGCGTGGTGCAGTGGATATCAGCTCAGAATATCATAGGGGAGCAGAGTTCAAATTTCAGTTGAATTCCTAGCATTCACTCATGCACAAATACCCTTTGGAGAGGTATTAATCCATCCCTTTCCTCCAGTTATGAGTTAAATAACAGGACAGATTGGGTTCTATAGCCTTGCTTGGCAACCAGTCTACTGCAGAAAGTAATGGCAACTTACTGTGGGATAATCTTCTGCTCAGTCAGTCATGTCTCTTTTGAGACATGATCGGCCAAGCATGTATCACATATGCACTTAACTGACTGATAGACTTTTTCAAGAAATCTTGGAGCAGGTGGGGAAGGTTTACTCAGGCTTAGGTTCACTGAAACTTTGGCTAATAAATAACCAGTCTTAAAAAGACATCCTTTAAGGCTAGTAGAATTTGGAAGGAATGGGGGGGGAAGGAATGGCGTTAATTTAAAATTAACTCAAAACCGACAACTTAGGAAGTTACTTACACGTTTAGTTGCTCTACCTTTAGAAAACACTTGTGTATGCAAATATGCTCCCCCACTCCACTCTTGCCTTTAAGTACTTACATAGCTGTTTACTAATTTGAGTGGAGAAGGAAGTATTAAAATACAAACACGCAAGGAGGAGGAAAAGTAGAATTAAAGAATAAAAAAAAACTCACTAAATTAGGTTTGAATTTTAGTTAAAGAAATAAAAATGAAAGATTATGTCCAGACATTTTTTTTTCTCAAGTTTACAGTTGATGCCTATTTTGGATGTATGTTTCCTTTTCAATTTCTATTAAATGCTTATGCAAGGTTTCTAGAGTAAGAGACCTGCTAATTTTATACAAAAACAGGAGATGGAGCCTCATGACTTTTTTTTTTTTTTTAACTCATATTTCTGGCATGTGTGTTAAAAGACAGAAATATGTGATACTAGAATCACAAGGAGCATTGGAAAAAAAACTAAGCAAAGTATTAATAGGAAAATGTTGTTAAAAACTTATGTAATATTGGGGTTTCTTGCAAGACAACCTCCCCTCACAGAGAAATTTGAGGCAAGAGAAATGCAAAAGGATTTTGAGAATACCAGGGACTGAACATGTGGGGGAGGAGATGCTGCATAAGTTGAAATTTTTAGGGTGCATAAAACTACAAGACCTCATACAGAAGGTAGCGGTGGAGAGTGACAAAAAAGGACTACAAATAAACTTTAAGAAAACTGAATGCATCGTCATCAGCAAAAGGTGCAAACCAAAATGCCAAATACAGGTGGGAGATACCAGAATCAAGCAAGTACAAAAATTAAATAACTAGGAAGGGTTCTAACAGAAAATGGAAAGTGCAAAACAGAGATTCGAAGGCGAATTGGCATGGCAAAGGACGCGTTCCAGAAGCTGAGTAAAGTACTAACAAACAGGAAAATTTCACTAGAAACAAAGAAAAGAGTGCTGGATTGCTATGTGATGTCAGTTCTTCAATACGGCAGTGAATGCTGGACAATATCATAAAAAATGAGGACAAAACTGGAAGCAGCGGAAATGTGGTTCTACAGAAGGATGCTGCGGATATCATGAACTGAGCATGCAGGCAACGATGAGGTGTTGGAAAGAATGGCAACAAAAAGGAAATTAATACTGAGCATCAGGAAGAGACAACTGAAGTTCCTGGGACACACAACGAGGAAGGAGAGCCTGGAGAGCCTGATACTGACTGGCCAGATAGAAGGAAAGAGAGACAGAGGAAGGCAGCGGATAACATATTTGCAGGGCCTGATCAGGTGGATGACGGAACGGGGGTTGCCAGGAGTAACAGGAGCAAACATACTGAGAGCCACAAGGGATAGGGAGACGTGGAGAACCATGATCGCCTACGTCCTGAAGGGACAGGGCACATAGAAGAAGAAGGAAAGAGGGTTTGGAAAATTTGATACTCACAAGATACTGAAGGCAGGTGAGACAGAAATAAGCTTGTGTAAATGGAAGGCAGAAGCTACAAAGAATAGGAAGTTGTGGATCACCCATATTTGGAAGGAACATGGTACAAAGATTTCTGGCATTCCAATCTTAGTTGCTCTTTATTACAACTATTCAGATGTACAATCTATAGCCGTTGCTTTACTGAGTCATATTTAAAGAGGTTTCCTTCTTTTTAACAAGCCAATAATTTTGTTTTCTTTCTTCCTTAAAAATCAGACAGTTCTGTGGCCAATTAACTTGGAAGTGCTAACAAATGAAACATGACAAGAATTATTCTAACTACTGAAAACTAACCAATTCCAAGATGGTTCAAGCACTATTCAAGTCTCTAAAAGATCACATGATAAAACTAGCAGTCAAATATCAAAGACAATAATCTCAAAAGTTATTTTAAATAAACTTTTGGGTTAAATCTTAATATATAAAACAATGTGACTATCAGTGATGCAACCTGGTCTCACTACACGGTTATAAGATATTCCATTGTTATGGTAACATGCATTACTTGACATAACCTACAGTGAACACTGCCTTTTGCTATAGCAACAAGGCCTTAAAAGACAAAAAAAAAAAAAAAAATCAATCCAGGGTTATAGTAATTTTCTGCAATTTTTAGGATTATTACTTCATAACAGGAGGCTGTAGTCAAGTCAGTCAAATTTAAATAAAATGAAACATTATACAATGACATGCATTAGTAGCTTTCATACTAATATAAGAATTCACTTATATAAAATGATTGTATACTAAAGTGCCAAACGCCATGGCGTAGCAGTGTGTACCATACAAGTCTTCAAAAGTTAGCCAGTGCCATTTCAATTATCAGAATTTCATTTGTCAGTGTTTTTATTTATATACTAGCAGTATAGCCTGGCATTGCTCGGGTGTAATGAAAGCTTTAAAACTAATCCATGGTCCTGGAGCTCAGACTCTTTGGACATTGGCACAAAAGACTAAAAAGCAATAGTTGTTTCCAATCGGTTCAGCTGTTTCGGAGTCTATAGGTAACAGACACACACACAAAGTTCTATTTATAAATAAGTTTAGATTTTTTTTTAATAGTGAAATATTTAGTATATTTTTAGTTTCCAAAATTCAAACAAATGTTATTACTGCTAGATTTTCTATTACTCTATAGTTAATGCCTCTAGAATTTGTAATTTTTTTTTTTGTTTTTAAACAGTTTATATAGTATTTGGCTTATTTACCAGATTTGAGTTTTGTTGCACAGGGCATGGCAGAAATGTCTCTCACATAATGGTAAAACATTAACTAGATAAAAACAATTTTGCTACTAATGTCTTTTTACCATTATATGGGAGGTATTTCTGTCAAAACTTGTATTTGCTTATATGCAATTTAATTGAGCTATTGAAGAAATCTCGAATTAGTCATCATGATGATGTGTGAAGATTCTTTTTCAGTTTTCTCAGTAACATTTTTCTATATTACAAATTCTTTCTTCTGATTTAGAAATCATTATTCACTGGTATTCTAGAAGTACTGAACAAGAAAATTCTAGAAATGTTGGATGATTTATAAGCACAATGCAATTGTTAAATAACTTAAATATTGCTTAGATTTTTTTTTCTGACAGCAGGGGTAAAGCCATAAATAAAATAAAAGCTAGAATCTGAAGAGGTTTATTCCATAAGTTAAAACTTCAAAGACCTAATGACATTAACTGAAGAGAATCAAGTTTATCATAATAAATCATTATTTATAAGCACCATAGTTCATGACAGTTCAAACTCTGCCCAGGTTTAAGTGGGTGTTTGGGCATGAGGTGGGGTGGAAAGAAGGTAACAAGTGAAAGTTAAGTAAAGAAACAAGTTTACACAAGAAAAAGTGGATTAATCTTTTGCTTAGTAAAATGATTTGTGTAAACTTAATGAGCTCAAAAGAGAACTCTTCAGTCAAAGTTAAAAAACAAAAAAAAACTTCTTTTTGAAAAAAACAGCAGTTAAATTTCACAGCAGACATTTTGAATATTTGGACATTTTACAAAAATGTATTTTAAAATAATGGCTGTTAAGTAACTGGACCAAGTGAAGCAAGAGATTTAGGGGAATTTTTTCCCCTAATTTAGGGAAATTTTTTTCACCTGAATCCTTTAGGATATCATCGAGCTAAAGTGATGTGATTACAAAATTACTAAATTTGTAATGTGTGTGTGTGTGTATTTTTCCATTTGAAAGAGGGGAGAGAAAAGAAGGGAGGAGGAGAAAAGTGACATAGCTTATTCTGGTGGTAGACGGAAAAGCTGAAAGTCAGTTGTATTTTAAATCCAATCCATTGTATCCAAGGAAAAATGGATCTGTTTTTATCACATTCCATAGAAGAGCTTGTGTGAATCTTTTTTCTTTTTCAACTAACAAGTGGCTGTTTAAAAACTTAATTGTGTACTCTTTTTTTCTTTCTTTACTAACCCAAAGTTTTGGCATGAGATTTATATTAGAAAAACAAGGGAGAATATTACAGGTCAGGAAATAATACAAGCATCACTGACAGAACAGGATTCTAATATGTATATTTTAATTTTAAATTACTAATCATTTGACTATAGAAATTAATTGAATATTAAGAAGAAATGGATTATCAAAAATTCCTACATAGATTTTGGATTCCGAAATTTGTCATATGCTGGGTTCTTACCTTTAATTCATTGTTGCTAGACATTATTTTAAAGACTTTTTAAAGAATTTTATCCTGATACTTTAAACAGGTATATTTTAAAAATATTCTCAGGGATGCATGATTAGTATGTGTTTCATTTGTAAATGAGTTATTTAAAAGTTCTACAATATAATTGTATTGAACACTTTTTAATACAATTGTGTACTGGTCTAATTTAATTATGACCAAAAACTAACTAATTACATATAAAGTTGATGCATTTTAAATTATATTTAAAACTCTTCTCTTTACAATCTACCTTCAAGACAAAAGATAACAATATATTGTTATTCATTTTTTTTCTGTTATTTACAACCCTAAAACTATTTTCTTTGCCCTCTCTAATGAATAGCAGTGAATGCTGGACAATTTCCTCGCAGATGAAAAGGGGAGCTGAAGCAAATAAGGAGGGTGCTGTGAATTTTATGGGCAGGGCATGTAAGAAAGAAAGCTTTAAGGAAATAATATTAGTCGTTTCCTTATGAGGAAACATTCAGAATTCATTGATTGAACGGCCGGTGCTGCTGTCAGTCAAAATTTAAAAGATTTATCTCTTAAAACAGATTTTCAGGAAAAATAGGCAAGTCCAGTAATTTATCACTCTTTCCAGTGTTGATCAGAGCTTCTTTCCTCACTATTTGTTCATAATGTGGAATGTCAATGCGAATTTCTAAGGGGGTGGGACAGAATTGGATTCTTATGAGTTGGTAATCATTACCGAAAATAGGAAGATTCCTAAGCATCAATTTACAATTTGATTTTTAGTAGATTATTTATTTGCGGGAAAGAAAAGTGAATGGGGGGGGGTATTTCCCCCCTATGACCATACAAAGTCTATTAATGGACTCCTAACATAACATGCATTATGACCTCTTCTGTCATTTGTCCAATGTTGATCAATATTTTGATCATCTTATTAAGAAACAAAAAGGACACATGGGGAACTTGATTTGCTTTTTACAGCTTCCCAACCCTTTGCAGATTATTTAAAGCTAGAAAATATTTTTAGATTGTAAGAATATTTTTTTTGAGATAGTGGTTTAGTGATAAATACCTTTGTAATTAACCAATAGCTGTGGGAGAGAAAAGGAGGATTCATTACTTTCTCTAGAGCATTTGCATAACAAACCCAATAGGAATTGGAACTCAACTTTTTCATATCCATTACACCGCCTACACATGCAAGCTTACAACATCTGATACATGAAGAAAGAGGACTTAAGAGAATTTGATACTCACAGGGTATACGCAAGGCAAGAGGAAAACAGCAGTTAACCTACCTAACGAGATTGTGCAAATGAATAGCAGAAAAGGTAAGGAGATGGATAGTCTTTTCTTTTTTTTAATAATTTCACCCCAAGCAAGGCATTCCACTGCCACTATAGCACAGGGGGTTACATAGGGGAAGGTGCTGAGAGAGTGATTGGATATAGGAAATGTCAGGAGGGTGAGAGACGATTAAGGAAGAGTGTTTGAGAGAATGGGTGCGAGTTAGTGTGTTAGGAGGTGTCTATTGACCTTACATTTAAACTCCTGGAGATTGTAGCTGTCGGGGAAGCCAGTATGTGGAAGGGAATTCCACAAGCCGGAATTGCAAGAAAAGAAGCTGTTGGAATAGAAATTGCAGTTACATTTTATCGGTTTCACTGTAAAAGAGTGGGACCTAGTTGCTAATCTAGCATGTCGTGCAAATTCGTACCTGGGGGGCACCAGTGATCTAAGTTCATCGGTTAAAAAGACAAACATTTTTTTGTGCTATAAAGAGGAGGAAATTGTGGAGAACCAGGATTTCTAATGTTTGATAGGGCACGGCAGAGAAATTCCAGTGGAAGTTGGAAAAAAAATATAAATCAACAGAAACTAGTGTTTGGAAGGGAAGCATTTTGAAATTAAGAAAAATTAAAATTAAAAATATAGAAAAATTGATAAGAAAAAAAAATAAAAAAATTGCCTATATCACTAAATCTACAAATTTGTTTACACAAGGAGCTGACAAAGATCAATGATTTTAGAAGCTATATTTGTTTAAACAATGCATATTGTGCAAGAAGCATAAATAGTGACAGATTTACTGTTGGTCTCCATGACACAATGTTGTACTAGTTAAGTCATTGGGAGAGAGAGACAAAGATTTTATTAAGTACTTTGATGGCACAGTAAAAAAGGACGTGTTGAGTGTAAGGCAGTAGCAGGACAAAGATTGTTTCAGTCATGAGCGTAGGGAAGGGTTGAGCTTTAAAGAGGGACACCATGGAAGGAGAAAAAAGTAACATAAACCACAAGTGAAGGGAAAAAAGAAAATGCAATAAAAAAGGTTCTATATTCTGACCTACATTATTCATTTTCATCAGTTTTAGGCATTGCAGGAATGAAGGATAAACAGAGGATGCTTTTGCATTTTAGGTAGTATAGATATTGTTAGGGCAGAGGAGGAGTTTTTTTTTTTTTTAATACCAATAAAACTCAAGATCTTTCAGTACAAAAGCTACAAGAGAGTTAAGGCCCCTGTTTGAATAGCACAAACAGTAAAAAAAAAAAAAAAATTACCAAGTGACAGCCCAAGATTTAAAACATGGATGTGAAGCTTAAAGATCAAAATGGAACAGACAGACACAGTTTTATTGCTCCCTGCAATAACTGCTTTTTACAAATTGTGGTACCCTCTGTTGAAGTCAATTGGTGCTACTTTGCTAACTGGTTCAGATAATGATTCACTTTATTACTAAAGATAATTTTTTTAAAATATTTTATTACTAAGTTGTACATTATTTTTGAGGAGGAGGACAAAGGGACAACAGTGAAGAGGACAAAGAGAAACAGAAAGAAAAAACTATAGATCATAGTATAAACAACTTTTACATGCACAGTAAAGAGAGAAAAGAAACTTATATAACTATTGCAATATTAACTTTAATATGGTGGCCTGAAGCCAAATCTTTAATCTCCCTGAGGCATGCCTGTACAGAATATTATATTATGTCCATTAGCATGTGCCCCACCACACAAGATTTGTTCTATAACGGATAGAAGGTAAATAAAATGATTTATACAAAAATTTAATGATTTGATTTCATTAAGTTCTCTCTTAAATTTGCCAATGTTGTAAATAAAATTCACAAGTTAATATTTCACACATCAGCTGCCACCTATTTGTTAGCTGCTAATCATTCTACATAAAAATACACTGGCAGTAGTACATTTTTCTGATGATGATTTTGACAAGAAAGCAAGGAAAATTTGAAGAGACAATGAATTTTCAAAATTACAGAATTTAACATTTATTTTATCGGGTTCATTCCCTTCACCCACACATCTAATTCTAGTACTTTACAATTTCCTGTCCAAAGCAGAATTACCAGATTAGCCTACAAAATGGCACTAAATCTGAAAGATTGAAATAGCTCCATATTGAATTGACTTTCTCTAAAAGTTGAAAGTAACAGAATTCAAATTTTAACAACACAATCTGGCAATCCTAGTTCACGTTATAGTAAAATGCTGAGTCTCTGGTTAAGTTAAAACAAATCTAAGAAAAAAAAAATATTACAATATTTGAAACTGTTTTGTTTGAAAGGATTTTATCCAAGGAAAAGGAATTTAGTATAGAAAAGTTCTTAAAAGAAAATGTATTTGGAAAAGCATATTTTTCTTAAACATTTTCATGATATATATAAAAAAACTGATATATAAAATTTTAAGATAAGTTTCAGGATTATTATTCAGCAACAGAATGAGTGAAGAGAATTTAGACATTTCATATTATGCAGTTCATCCTTTAGAAAGACTTCATTGGACAAAATGCCCAACACTAAATTTTTTCACTTTGTCATTAATTTACCTAACATTGTTCGGGTAAAATTGATATTACATTCTCCAAAAAATATTTGTTAAAAATTATTTACAAACTATTGTCTCCATCTCATATCAGCTGCTGTGCACTGTGGCTTTCATCAGATGATTGCCAATTTGGGTAACCTTCAATCTGCATGTGAATAAAGTCTCATCCCAAAAACTCTGGCAGATTCATGAAAAAAAAGGTTCAATACTTAATCAACTACTGAACAAATATCGGATTCTTACGAGTTGATAATCATTACCGAAAGTAGGAAGATACTTGAGCATCAATTTACAATTTGATTTCTAGTAAATTATTTATTGGCAGGTAAGAAAGGTGAATTTGGTGGAGGGAGATGGTAAAATATTTTCCCCTATGACCATACAAAATCCGTTAATATACTCCTAACATAACATAACATGCATTATGACCTCTTCTGTTATTTATCCAATATTGATCAATATTTGATTGCAATGCAGTCATCTTATTAAAAAACAGAAATGAAGCCGAGTATATACGTTGAAATTCCATGATTTTAACTAATACGCCCAAGAAAACAGAGAGAGAACATTTCAGAAGGCATGTTATGAAATTGTCCAGGTTGGAACTTCTTGAGGATATCTATTAATAAATTAATAGAACAAGAATATCCTTGGTTGAAATATTTTTTCTTAAATTATGAAAAGGCATACTGATTTGGGATCCTAATCTTGAAAATATTCCACTGATTTGATTGAAAAACTAAAAATGGTGTAGAGGAAAAAATTTTTTCACCATAAGAACAAAGACCCCGCCACATGCACCCCTTTATCTCAACAGTATATTAATTGCTTTCTTTTCGTGGAAAGTGGAAGATACCATCAGCAACACTGAGAAAAGTGAAGGTTCAACAATAACTATAGCATTGGTTAGGAAGTGGACTGATTTCAAACACTAAGTTAAAATACTGGGTTGTTCAGAAAGTTCATGCCAATTTTTAAGGGAAATTAAAACAAAACAAAATTATGTCATTAAATATTTGTTCAGCTAAATATGAACCATTTTGTTGTGCAACCTTTCTTTATTTTTCCCTTCAACCTTCAAACTCTTTCCAGAATTTTGGTGGTTTTTTGGCAAAGAACTCAAGTTAGTTTTTATGTTATCAAGAATAATTTAAAAGATTGATACCATCAGACCAGATGTGCATGGTGGTGCATTGGATATTGACTCGGAACGAGAAATCGGGGAGCCGAGTTCAAATTCCAGCTGAATTCATTGCATTTGCTTACGCACAAATACCCTTGGGAAAGGTATTAATCCATCTATTCCTTCCAGTTATGGGTTAAATAACAGGACAGATTGGGTTCTATAGCCTTGGTCGGCAACCAGTCTACTGCCGAAAGCAATGGTAACCTACTGCAGGATAATCTTCTGCCCAGTCAGTCATGTCTCTTTCGAGACATGATCGCCCAAGCGTGTATCATGTATGGCACTTAACTGACTGATCATCAGACCATAAAAGATCCCAACTATCAATCACACATATACATACCACAAACACATACATGCTTTAGCATACTTACAAATGCACACATACACACACTACAATAAACGACAGCAGCAGCAGCCAGGAATGACCATTTGTTAAAAGGCACGGACTTGAACACAACCTTTTCTACCATTCTGAAGATGAGATTTTAATCTCGAAATATTAATAAATAATAAATAGGCAATACCCAACAACTTCCTTTATTTTCCTAAATGCATTGTGAAAGCCTTCAAAACCTAACCATAATTTAAAATTTAGTTCTTTTAGCTTAAGCTTTTACTCAATAATCTAAAATGTTTATTATACAAAAGTCATGGGCAGGAACTTGAAATGTATACCACTAGCACCATTTTTATTTACATTATCTTTAAAAAATATTCTTGATATTAAATTCGACTTGTTAATTCTCTGGCTATCTTTAAGTATATATATTTTTTTCATTTGATATTTTCACATTTAAAGATATTGCTATATTCTTTATCAATGTCTGCTGCTGCATAATATTACAAAGGGATCATACTGTTTTTAGCTTTCCTTAACCATATGTGATGAAAACGTATAGCTGAAGAAAAACTGACCCAAAATGACAAAACTTGATATTATCCACAATGTCAAAAGTATATTTCCACTATAGTCATATGACCAGCAAGACTCAAGTGACAGAAATAATAGATAAATAAAAATAAATTGACCCTCTAGAATTCACAGAAACTGGCTACCCCTCAAAAAAAAAAAAAAAAAAAAAAAAAAAAAAAAAAAAGTATATTTGAGACTGAATACCAAGAATTCCATCAAAAGGTATCATTTCTTGTAATTGTAATACATGAAAGTTTATCTCTGAGTATGAACGGATTTTATCAAAAATAAGCAAACAGTGTTTGCAATTTATTTAATCTGACACATATATACATATATTTGATCACTGTTCTAAAAATTATGAATTCAATAATAGCAGGCAGTTAGTTACTCATGAGGTCAATAGACACCTCCTAACACACTAACTTGCTCCCATTCTATCAAACACTCTTCCCATCTGCACAACCCTCATCCTGGTATCTATCCTGACCCATGACATTCTCTATGTCTAACCACTCCTTCTCTTTACCATCCCCTCTGTAGCCCCCTGTGCTATAGTGGCAGTGGAATGCCTTGCTTTGGGTGAAATGATATTAAAAAAAAAAGTAATTAAATAATTTGATTAAAAAGTTGTTTGAGTTTGTAAAGAAAACTATTCTTTGACATGTTCAAAAATCTTAAAATGTACAAGATTAGTTTTTTTCTTTTTGAGATTAGTAACAGGCTAATAACAAAAATGGTTATCCAAAAGTTAAAACCTTTTACATTTGTTTGCTTCATTGTAATAAACAAGCTTACATTATAAAATCCCATCACAACAGAAATAGGCAATTTGCCAATAAAAAAATAATTAAGTCCTCTAGGGACCTAGAAAACTGTTAGATGTATAATTTGTGATAAACATGTATTTTATATTCCTGGGTGATCTGGGAAGTAGGATGTCAAACTTTTTTTTTTAATCTGTATCTTAAGCGTTTCTATCCTTTTTTGAAAGGATTATTTGTAAAGAATTTTGCCTTAGATGCATAAAAATATGCTGTGTGTGTGTGTGTGTGTACATATATGTATTTTGTGTGTGTATATATTCCTTAGTGCATATATCCAGTCAGTGTCCCTACTTTTGCATTTGTCTATTCCTGAAATTTTGCGTGTGTGCATATATTTTCTTGTTTTGTGTATGCGTGATTTAATGTATGTATTCCTTTGTCTATATTATATGTGTAATCTGATGTATCTATTCTCAATTTAGATTGAGTTTAAAATGACACGAGCTTCATTTCCTCTGTTAAAAACGTTCTTTTAAATATTTGGAGTGAAACTATTTATTTCTAATCAGTCTGAAGAAGATAATGTAAAAATGTTCATACATTGTTGAAATAAATTCCAGATTTATAACCGTTTAATTTTGTGTAGTTTTCCTCTCAATATATTTGCTCTGGATAGTATCCATTGAGCTGTACTTTTATCTAACAATCTATATTAATTAGATAAAATTTTTTGGATTATCCTCTCCATCTTTACAGGTTTGCCAGTCTCCCCTATATATATATATATATATATATATATATATACTAGCAGTATAGCCTGGCGTTGCTCGGGTGTAATGAAAGCTTTAAAACTAATCCATGGTCCTGGAGCTCAGACACTTTGGACGTTGGCACGAAAGACTAAAAAACAATAGTTGTTTCCAGTTAAAGCGAAACCGTAGACTAAAAGAAAAATGAATAGATGGAAGTCAAATTTTGATTTCCTGGTATCGATATCAAATTTTCTGCACTATTGTAAGAACTGCAACCTTGAAACTTCTGAATATCCTTTCTTATGTCTTTGTCTATGAGTGTATCAAATTTGATTAAAATCGGACCACTCCTTCTATAACCTGATTTTTTTCAATTATCGATATTTATCGGGGGTACCTCGACACAAAACCTAGCTAAGAACACTCGCAGACACTTATAGTACAACTGTGTCAATTTTCAAGAAAATCGGTTCAGCCGTTTTGGTGTCTATAGGTAACAGATTCACACACAAAGTTTCGTTTATATATATATATATATATATATATATATATATATATATATAAGCTTAGAAGAAAACCAATAAATAATTATCCAAATGTTGGAGAATTTTTGTCTTTATTTTCAACTGAAATTAAAGCAAAAATACGACGTTTAGAACGGCTCATGATTAAACATAATAGACATTCATTGTCTCTTATATTTAATAGAATATGTTTAGAAAAATATATATGAAATGATTTGTTTGAACATTATTTTTGATCGATACTCGTATTGAAGTAGATATTCCATTTTTGATCAAACAGTATTATATATTTATTTCTACTGGTTTGATTATTTACAATAAATTTTTGTTACAAAAATGTGTCATTTGGCAGGATTCGAACCTGTGACCTCATTCCACATAGGGGAAGCCACCAAGTGATCTGGTGCGTCTTAGACTACTCGACCATGAATCCTGTTGAATGATACATTTTCGTAACAAAAATTTATCGTAAATAATCAGGCCAGTAGAAATATATAAATATACTGTTTGATTATAAACAGAATATCTACTTGAATACGACTATCGATCAAAAACATCAAACAAATCAAATTGTCGGTTGTTTATAACCAGTTTCGTTAATCTTCGTTTTATATATGCATCGATGGCTTAGGGAGTAGCGACTTCGACTGACACCAAATCGGTCGAGTTTCGATCCCGGCTAGAAGCAAGTGGATGCGTCTAGACACAGATGAGCTGTGATACAGCAAAACAGGCTTGTATGTGGATGACACACACACACATATATATATATATATATATATATATATATGAGAGAGAGCTTATTCACAATTTATCAAATGCATTAGTTATAAACAGAAATAAGTTCAAACAAAATTTAATTTTAAGAATATCATACTTACTAAAAAAGAAACTAATTTATTTACTCAAACAATTCTTAAATGAATCTTATCAAAATATAAATCTGCACTCGAATGTTTAAAATAACTCCTTTCCAGTTAAGTGCCATACGTGATACATGCTATAGAACCCAATCTGTCGTATTATTTAATCCATAACTAAAGGGAAGAAACGGATTAATACCTTTCCCAAGGGTATTTGTGCATAAGTGAATGCAAAGAATTCAACTGGAATTTGAACTCGACTCCCCGATTTCTTGTTCCGAGCCGATATCCACTGAGATGTAAGAGTCTGACCAATAGCACACTTCCGGTTCACTACCGGAAATACTCGACTGACTTGTTACTCAGCTGACTCATCGCAGTCTTCCCCAAGGTATCATCACTACTACTTTATGTAGTGCTTGGAACAGTCTATTATTGTAGACAAAGGTGGAGAGTGCCCCAACAAACTGGAAAGAAGATTTTCCCACAGTAGATTGCCATTACTTTCTGTGGTAGACTGGTTGCTAACCAAAGCTAAAGAACCCAACTTATCCTGCTATTTAACCCACAGCTGAAGGGAGAATCAATGGATTCATAGCTTTCTGTTATGGGGAAACACCTATTCCTCAAATAATGCGCTCTCCCTCCTATATTAATAAGAGTTAACGGGAAGTTCATAAGAGTTCTTTAGAGTTCTATTGGAGTTCAGTAGAACTACTAGGCAGTTGATATTAGTTGGCAGTTAACTGAATACTAAGGCGTCAGCTTTCAGTGGAAGATTACCAAGTTCCTAACATTTTGGGTATGTTAAGTTGATTAGCAACCGACATAGATCGATTATAACCTTCAGTGTGGAAATTACTCCACAACACTTTCCCAAGGGTATTTGCATGTAAGCGAATGCAATTAATTCAACTAGAATTCGAACTTAGCTCTGATTTCTCGCGCCGAGGCTTTTTCTGCCACACCACAAAGACGAGGGAGATAAATGGCTAAGCATATTAATGTAATCCATGTCTTGTTAATAGATGGACTAAATTGGAGTAGATAGACTAAACTATCACCCAGTTCACACTCCACCCATGTCTATTGAACAGGTGAAGAGGTTCATCCCTTGTTTCCTGCTTAGGATGTGGTTTCTGGCTTTCTCTTTTCCAATCTTTTCACTCTTACGTAGCCCCTGGCGTGCATCAGTGGCGTTACTGCCTTGCTCAGGGTGATATGATAAAAAAAAAAAAACATTTGCAAGCTGATGAAATAAAATGTATCAAGCAACAATGCTTCACATATGTCAAAAATTTCCTGTTTTCTGTCAATTCTTCTACCACCACCCAGCAGCTTCTACCTTCATCTCATCATCAGTTTGGTTGACATGGAATTAGCATCCGCCAAAAGCTGAAGGATTCAACCCATTCCCTTTCCTCAAAGACAAGGTTTAAGATCATTATTAAGTGTTTATTTTTATGCTTTATTTATTCAATTTTTGGCATACAAAAAAGATTAAATATATTTTGGGTTATTTTAAATGTCAGCATATATTTATTTTCCTCGACAAAGTAGCAAAAGGAGAGTCTAAAGAAAAAACTAACCATGAATCGTAAAAAATATAGAATAGATGAGGCATTAACAAGAAGGAACAGCTCAAGATGTGCCCCAAAGAATTGGAAACAGAAATTTAACGATAAATTGTTAACAGATGACAGAAATCATAGGCTGAATGAAATATTAAGAGAGAAAAAAATTTAATCAGAAACAAAAGATAAGCGTGTTGAAATGCAATGTAATAAATATCAACCCTTTTGTATAGAGGTGAATGCAGGACAATTTTCTCATGGATGAACAGGAGACTTAAGGCAATAAGATGCGGTTCTACAGAAGGATGCTGAGAACGTCAGAAATGAAGCATGTGAGCAACAAGGAACTTTGAAGGAAGAAACAGACAAAAAGGACACTTGTATTTTGATTCAGAAAGAGAATTGAAATTTCTGGAATGTAAAATGAGGTAACAGGACTTGGGGGAATTTGACACTCACAGCAAATAACCTATCTCACGAGCTTGTGTAATTTGACAACAGTCGGGGAGTCAGGACCAGAAAGGATAGCAGAGTCGGGACCGGAAAAGATAGCAGAGAGACAGACATTGCTTAAAACTTCAAAAGTGTGGAACCAATAGGGAATCTTTTTAGTCATTGAAAAACAGATGTATGATATCATAGGTAGGATTTATTTTAATAACTGCATTTGAATGTCTGAAATTTGTTTTTTGTTTTTGTTTTTTTGTTGTTAAATGAATTGAACAGAACAATATTATAACTGTGCACGTCCCACCCTTCATTACTTTGCACGACCGTTATGCCCTGTCAAAATCTCATAAATAATGAACTATATTCCACATTTTGATCAAGTGGAAAGAGAAGACATTACTGTGTCATTCCTTGTCAAATCAACAAGGTCTGAGAGATTATTTTCTTCAAATTTGGTACACTTATAGAGTTTTGACCAAGAGATGTAAAATAGATACTATTCAATTTGAGTCATGAAGATCTATAAGTGTACCAAATTGAAGAAAAATAATCTGTGTCAGCGATGGTCAGACACTTGTTGTTTTGACGCTGAATGACTACTTGTTTCAGTGAGAAATGAAAGAAAGGGAAGATAGAATTTAATCAGAAACAAAAGATAAGCGTGTTGAAATGCAAGAGAGAATTAAGTTGATACTACACTTTGATCTTAGCCAGTAATCCAAGAAGGATTGTATTTTCTGGCTGTCCTATACTGGCAGGCTGTGACATGTGTGTGTATGTATGTCTGTTACCTATAGACTCCGAAACGGCTGAACCGATTTTCTTGAAAATTTACACAGTTGTACCATAAGCGTCTGTGAGTGTTCTTAGCTAGGTTTTGTGTTGAGGTACCTCCAATAAATATCGAAAATCGAAAAAAATTGGGTTATAAAAGGAGTGGTCCGATTTTAATCAAATTTGATTACACTCATAGACAAAGACATAAGAAAGAATAATCAAAAGTTTCAAGGTTGCAGTTCTTACAATAGTGCAGAAAATAGATTATATATATATATATAAATAAATAAAAGGCAATATGTGTGTGTGTGTGTGTGTGTTTATCTGCCTGTATGTCCTTTATACAAATCCACAATTTTTATCAGATTCTCACCAAACTTCACACAAATATTCTTTAGGCTGAGTCTGAGCTCCAGGACCATGGATTAGTTTTAAAGCTTTCATTACACCCGAGCATCGCCGGACTATACTGCTAGTATAAAATACTCATTCCTTGAAATTTATTCTTCACTTGATGCTTTCAAAGAGTACTCCATTCAATTTACTTCTTCACTTTGTACTTAGGCCCTTTTTTCAAATTGGACTTTCAAGTGCTTAGTTTGAACTGATATTTTAATTTTTTTCACAGGAAAGGTGTTTAAAATGTTTTAAATTATACAAAACATGAACTAAATTAAAATTAGATTCTAGACAAAGTAATTTTTTTCATTTTTGGTCCTCCAGGCAATCAGTAACAAGTGTACTTAAGATAAAATTAAATCACTTTCATTTCTTTAAGTAGTAAATAGATATAAAAGTTAACTTTCAATCATTAACCAAGCTATACTGCTAGTGTATATATATATATATATATATATATATATATATACATACACACACACACACACACTGAACAGTTATAGGTTAGATTTAAATTAAACCAGTGAACAACTGTATTAGAAAGAGCTCAATATATGTTTGAAGGAAGATATAGATTCAACATGTAAAGCATTTAGAAAAATAAATCTGATGAAACGGAAAAGGTTAAAATCATGATAGTGTAACTGGCTGATTATACACACATAAAAGAAAAATCCAACACTCAATATCAACTATGAATATGGCCACAAGGTGCTGATCAGATTTTGAATATATATATATATATATATATATATATATTACTCTGAAAAGAAGAAACGACGTCATGTTTATCCAAAACCCGAGGAACCTTTCGGTCAACACTTTTCAAGGGCTTCGTTGGCAAAATTATAAATAGGGCAAGAACGAAGACAATATCAAAGGGAAATTACTCACAGTACTGGGAGAAAAGATGTGCGTGGTGGTCCAGTGGATATTGGCTCGGAACAAGAAATCGGAGAGCCGAGTTCCAATTCCAGTTGATATTCATCGCATTCACTTACGCGCAAATACCCTTGGGAAAGGTATTAATCCGTCTCTTCCTTCCAGTTATGGGTTAAATAACAGGACAGATTGGGTTCTATAGCCTTGGCTGGCAACCAGTCTACTGCAGAAAGCAATGGCAACCTACTGCGGGATAATCTTCTGCCCAGTCAGTCATGTCTCTTTTGAGACATGATTGCCGAAGCGTGTTTCACGTATGACTCTTAACTGACTGACTGGGAGAAAGTGGAATCTGTTTAAAAATAAACTTTAATGAAAAACATTAAAATGTGAGGGGGGTTGTAAATTTAATTCCACAGGAGTGATTTAAAAAAGAAAAAGGTTTCACTCACAGACTCTCCAGTAACTGCAAGGAGCGAAAGAAATGCTCTTTCTGTCTGCACAGGCTCGGTTGCTGGATTTTCAGGCAAATAGCCTCCAAGACCTGTAGATGATATGATGAGCGAGCACTGTGCAAGACAGAAAACCAACTGTCATTGTACGCAGAGGCACACATGTTATTGGAGAGTCTGTGAGTGAAACATTTTTCTTTTTTAAATCACTCCTGTGGAATTAAATTTACAACCCCCCTCACATTTTAATGTTTTTCATTAAAGTTTATTTTTAAACAGATTCCACTTTCTCCCAGTACTGTGAGTAATTCCCCTTTGATATTGTCTTTGTTCTTGCCCTATTTATAATTTTGCCAACGAAGCCCTTGAAAAGTGTTGGCCGAAAGGTTCCTCGGGTTTGGGATAAATATGACGTCGTTTCTTCTTTTCAGAGTAATATATATATATATAATAAAAATATCATTTCTTCCTTCCAGTTATGGGTTAAATAACAAGACAGATTGGGTTCTATAGCCTTGGTCGGCAACCAGTCTACTGTGGAAAGCAATGGCAACCTACTGTAGGATAACCTTCTGCCCATTCAGTCATGTCTCTTTCAAGACATGATCGCCCAAGTGTGTATCATGTATGGTACTTAACTGACTGATATTTGAGTAGACACTCCATTTATTTATTAAAGAGTAGATTTATTTTTGTCATTATATATTATATTTCCTACATGTTCTTATCTAATTCATCTTGTCGGATTTTCTCACACAGTTGGAAGAAAAAAAAAACAAAACAAACAAAAAAGAAAAAAATACTCGATAATAGTGAATAGAATAGCACTTCAATATCCGGAACATTTTTTTGGCATACTATGTCCACATTAGAAAATATTTGAACGAATACAAGAAAAATTGAATAAAAACCTTAATCACAGTAACCTGTTAGTAATCTTTATAAGACTTGTATTAAGAGGGACTACCACCCAATGTGGCGCAGTCGATATCGGCTCGGAACGAGAAATTGGGGAACCGAATTCGAATTCCAGTTGAATTCCTTGCATTCACTTACGCGCAAATACCCTTGGGAAAGGTATTAATCTGTCTCTTCCTTCCAGTTATGGGTTAAATAATAGGACAGATTGGGTTCTATAGCCTTGGTCGGCAACCAGTCTACCGCAGAAAGCAATGGCAACCTACTGCGGGATAATCTTCTGCCCAGTCAGTAATGTCTCTTTCGAGACATGATCGCCCAAGCGTGTATCGCGCATGGCACTTAACTGACTGACCACCCAAATACAAATATATATCATCTCACTCACTATACAAGCTAAGTTATGATTGTCCAAAGAGAATGCATCAAAATGATATTAAGCAATAAAAACCATCTTAAATTCTAATAGGGAACAAAATAATGACGTCTAGAAAATATTTTTTATTAGAACCTTCAGAATGCATAAAGTTATTTTGTTAAGAGGACAAATTTAAGGGTAACTAAATTACATAATAGCAAATGAAAGGAGAGGGAAATCTTACTAAAAGAGAATATTTGATCATAAAAAACAATGGTATATAATTAGCAGAACAGAAAGTAAGCCAGAAAAAAGATTTTACCCTACACCCTGGAAGATGATCCAGCTTGCAGCCTTTCATCTTAACAGTATTTAAAAAAAAAAAAGAAAAAGAAATTTTTTTTTTTTAACACACACAACTGTGATAGAAGATTAAATTAAAAAACTAAAATCAATTTAGAAGAACGGTTTTTATACTTTTGATAATAAAAAACAGCAATAGTACCTACAAAAAAAATGACATGCAAAATGTTGCTTCTTACAGAATTTTAAAATATTAAAGTAGAATTTTTTTCTTTTTTATAATATTATCAATTTTAATTTTTTTTCCATGTCTATGAGGGTGCCGATTAATGTTTTCATAAAGTCAGCTTTGTTTATTACATTCCAGAAATTTTATTCTCTGGTTTAAGAATCTTCAGTAATATCCTGTCTTTTCTTGAAAATCTGTAAGAGTAATTTAGTTATCAATTATAAAGCAATTAACATTTAACACTCTGTAGGTGAGTATTTTTGCCAAACAAAATGTTAGTCCTACCAATGCAAGTTGAATATGTATTTCTTGGTCGTGTCATCATGTAGCAACACTTAAAAAATTGAGCACCATGCTACTACAATTTTAAATATATAGCACTAATAACAGTATATTTTCAGAAGATTCCATGTACAGTAAAAGGTGAAGTAAATGTTGTAGTAGAGTGCTAAATGTTAATTGGTGTAACTGTAATATCAAAACGTACAGTTCATTAGTAAAACAAATTGGAGAAAACTGAGGAAGAATGTAGCTCTCTGGCTGAATTTTACCAGCTGAGCTTTTCATAACCTAATCAGTAAACTGCTGACAGTGTCAAACAGGCCCCCAAATTTATGCTGAAGATTTTCAAATTTTTATCACCTGCCCCTTTATCCCTGATCCAGGCTGATTATTTGAAAAGTGGGAAATTTGAAAATTATCTGCTCAGTATGAGAAATTGATTTTGTTAATATACATTTGTTGTTTTAAATCTATTTCAAAAGAATCAGTTAAGAGTTGTTAATGGACATTTTTGTCTATACACTTCCTGGGTTCAACTTCTTTTTATTGGGGATCAGATGTTAGAAAAATTTAAGAACTACAATATTAAAACCAAAAATAAAAATTTATGATGATTTTGAAGGCAATAAGACTTTCTACATGAAAGCTTTTATTCAATCAGACCTAAAACCATACTAAAAGTATCAGAAACATTAATACATAAACTCCACTGTACAATTTGGATATATTTTTCTATCCAAATCAAGTGTGTCTTCTGAACTTACAAACAGCTTGTGATGCATGGGGTTGCATCAGCACAATGCAACATGCTTTTCTAATTGCAAGCAGATTATAAAAGCTTAAAATTGTTAATGCCACACCAAAGTGGGTACCAACCAAAGCTAGATAGGCCAGTCTGCTCTACTATTTTTGCCCATAAACAAGAGATGGACTTTAGCTTTTCCAAGGACATCAGTGCAAATATAACACACACACACACACAAGTGTGTTTGAATTAATAAATATACATATGAGGGTACACACATGTATATTATTCAAGTGTTAATAAAACAGTGCTCAATGGAGAACTTTTTGTTAGGTATCTACTGTGAAATCATTCATGGTTGAGTGATTAAGACACATCAGATCAATTGATGGTTTCCCTTATATTGTTCAGGGTCGCAGAATTGAATCCTGCCGAATGACATACATTTCTTTAACAAAATTTCTTAACTATTTGGGCTGGTAGAGTTATATATTTAAATATACTGTTGAATTAAAAATAGAATATCTACTCAAATACAATGATCTATGAAAATGCACAAAAAAAAAAAAAAAAAAAAATTAAAGAAAGCTTTCCATGTGCGGAATGTAACCCACCCCCACATCCCCACCCACAATAATGTAGCAGTTCAATGATAACTGGCTGTGAGGTTTGGAAAGCAAAATGTGCTGGCTGATGAAACTTGGCACAGTGTGGTGTTGCGTTGGTTCCTCTGTGCTCACAGACAACAATAGCTAATCAATACGAGGAACTGGTTCTGCCCACACAATTTATTTAGCAACCAGCAAGAAAAGCCAAAAGAATTATAATTATCATACAGTGATGTAATACTTGAAGAACTGATCATATCCAAACAAACTTATTTCAAATATGTAATAGATTTTTAATGCCACACACACATTTTTATCATCATTTTAAAAATTTAGTGGATACCCATATCTAAAATAGATGCTTTGCTTTTAAATAGTATGTATTACATCTATGCACACTTGAGAAATCTTAAGATATGCTCTCCAGTAGAGTTTGAACCTGTATCTGCTTAGGAGAAACCACTGTTTTATTTGGGGTTGCCTTAGATTGCTTGGCTATAGAGGGTCAAGGTTCTATTTTTCTTTTTAAGGAAAGTACATTTCCAGGTTCAGATTATTTTTAAAAACCCATATCTGCTCAGTTTCATATGCAATATGTAAATAAAGCAATTTCTAAAGAATTAAATGGATTTATTTTTAATCAGATATTTTTTTACGTGAAATCTTATGCCATTTTTATCTGAAAAGTATATTACATCTATTGGCTTGAGCATTCAAGAAACCTCAATAAACTGGCAGGGATGGGACCTGCATTCTGCTTATATATAAGCCATTATATATAGGCAGAATATATATCTATATATATGTGGCAAGTAGGAATGGAATAAAATTCTGTATCTAAAAATAACTTAAAAAACTGCTCATTGCAAAGAGCAAATAATATTTAAAATTTATAACATGTTATATCACTACAAAAACAGCTATTTTGTTTTAAACACTTTCTCACTTGAAAAGACAAGTATTGAAAAAATAGCTACATTTATAGTGATATAATATACTTATGTTATAAATTATATATATGAGAGAAGATTTCTTGTGTCTATGGTTTCTTTATTAATCTGGAATTAATCAAAGACAATTATAATGGTGCATAGTCAATTGTAGCTTTGGACAAGAAAGAAATATTAGAATCAAGAGTAAAAGTATTAAGAAGAATATAAGGGAAAATTACAAACAGGAATTCTAAATCTGTCTATATTTCTTGAGATGAGGTGTTGTAACTATTTACATCGTTCAGACTACAGTCCTAATATTTATTTCTATATTCACAACGTTGTATACTTTAACTTTTTTCAAGGACACATGGATCAGTGGATAAAAGTGTTGGTTAAGTAATCTGGAGTTCAATACCTGGCCACAGTCAGTCAGTTAAGTGCCATATGTGAAAGACGCTTGAGCGATCATGTCTCAGAAGAGACATGACTGACTGAGCAGAAGATTATCCCGCAGTCGGTTGCCATTGCTTTCTGCAGTAGACTGGTTGCCAGCCAAGGCTATAGAACCCAATCTGTCCTGTTATTTAACCCATAACTGGAAGAAAGAGATAGATTAATACCTTTCCCAATGGTATTTGCGCATAAGTGAATGCAATGAATTCAATTGGAATTCGAACTCGGCTCATTCCAAGCCGATATCCACTGCACCACAACACACATCCTAAGGAATAAAAACTTGCAAAGTTACTAAAATAAGAATTAACTGGTAGCGAGATATCAAATAAAGGCATGACATGTGGAATTAGAACAATCTACCCTCATAGACAAAATAGGTTTGAAATTCCAACATCAGCTGAAGAAGGTCAAAGCATACATTGGCCGAATTATCACAATCAGAGCAATAGTCTAGATGTCAGTCAGTCAGTTAAGTGCCATATGTGATACATGCTTGAAGGATCATGTCTCAAAAGAGACACAACTGACTGGGCAGAAGATTTTTCCCCACAGGAAATTGCCATTACTTTTTGTGATAGACTGGTTGCTAACAAAGGCTATAGAATCCAATCTGTCTAGTTATTTAATCCATAGCTGGAGGGAGAAGCAACAGATTAATACCTTTCCCAAGGGTATTTGCATGTAAGTGAATGCAACAAATTCAATTGGAATTCCATTGGAAAATATAAAGATCTCAAAAATATTGGGGAAATCTAGCAGTTTCCCTCTATAAAAGTGTTTACTTGTTTTATGAAATATGCATAAAATTAACACAGGTATTGCTAAATTGACAGTCTTAAGGTGTTTGCACTGAAACATTATTTTCAATATTTTATTTGCTTTATATTAATAAAGAGTAACAAACTAAAAACTAGTAAAAATATAAATTTCTCCCTCTTTAAAAACTACTTTCTTTCAACTATTTTCTTCAGAGTAAAGTTCTGATGATTTTTAGCTTAAACACAATTTGTCTTAAAACTAAGACTAACAATAATAGTAAATCCATTCATAAAAAAAAATATTTGATAATCCCTTAAGAGTTAGAGTAGTGGATTGAAGACCCACAAAGCAAGTGGTTCAGTTACTACATCTGTATAGGGAGAACTAATAACTTTGATGTTAACCTTTAATTTAAAAGATTATTTTTACATTTGTTTAACAAAATATAAACAAAGAGTAGAACCCTCTCAGAAGCATATGGAATTTTTTTTAAGTAATAAGTTTATTCCCAGTATACCAAAACAAGAGTAACACTTGCCTGGTGGGTAGGGTGCACAATCTTTTGGGGGTTTATTTTTGCTTCTTGGCTAAAAAACAGTTTTAAATATTATGAACAATAACTTGTATCTTGAAGTATAAAATCTGGAAAAAAATGTTTTGTGGAGACAGGATTTGAGGAAAAAAAATTCTAGTTTATCCATCCATCTTGTAGAACTTTCAGAGGCAGTAGAATTATCTTAATTTTATTTTTTGAATAAATGCTAAAATAAAATAAGTATTCACAATGTACTTATAAAATTTCTTGCGGTGAGTGGGGAAGACCTCAAAAGTACAATATATTATCATTATTGCATTGTGGGGGGGGGGGGGGGGGCTTTTTTTTTTTTTTAATCCACATTGGTAGGTGAAATTACTAACCCTCCCATCCATTTTAAGATTTTGGTGTTTGTCATCTCAAATGAAAATTACCTCCCCTGCCTCCACTAACATTCTTGGACATTTTTTGTTTGCTTATTTAACTATTTGGAGGAAGAGGAGGAGACATTTTAAAACAGAAAGGAAAAAAGATTTTTAAGGAGTGCAGATGCCATGTATTGCAAAATGTGAGTGAAGGAAAAAAAAAAAACAATTCTACAGGAAGAAAATTGTCTACAAATTGGTTAGGATTTGACCTTTTGGCTTCATAAAAAACAAAAAGAAAAAAATAATTCCTTAAATACCAATTCAATCATGCTGGAGTTTCATCACTTATTTAAACATCCACTTTACTCAGTATAAATTTAAAAATTAGCTTAAACAACAACGGTTGAAATCTACTGCTAAGAAGGTTGGGTCACTATGTCGATCCAGGACGTTTTTTCCGCCTGAATCCATCCTGCATATATACAAGTCAACCATTCGTCCGTGCATGGAGTACAGCTACCATTTATGGTCAGGCGCCCCTGCCATTCTCCTCAGTGTTCTTTACAGTTGTATTATAAGCATCTGCGAGTGTTCTTAGCAAGGTTTTGTGTCAAGGTACCCTCAATAAATATCAAAAAATCGATTATCGAAAAAAATCGGGTTATAGAAGGAGTGGTCTGATTTTAATCAAATTTGATACACTCATAGTCAAAGACATAAGAAACGATATTCAGAATTTTCAAGGTTGCAGTTCTTACAATAGTGCAGAAGATTGATATTATATATATATATATATATATATATATATAAGGCAAGATGTTTGTTTGTGCCTGTTTATCTGTCTGTATGTCCTTTATACAAATCCACAATTTTTATCCGATTCTCACTAAACTTCACAAATATTCTTTAGGCTGAGTCTGAGCTCCAGGACCATGGATTAGTTTTAAAGCTTTCATTACACCCGAGCAATGCCGGACTATACTGCTAGTAATATATATATATATATATGTGTGTGTGTGTGTGGGGGGGGGTGAGAAATACAGATATAATTGTTACACACACAATATTTGGCAGAATTAAAAATGCTTATTGTTAAAAAAAAAAATAAATAAAAAAGTTGGGGGGAAATATTACATGTTATCGCCTAATGTACTGGTTTATAATTAAGCTGCTTACCAAATAACTAAATGGATATCTATGGAGCCTGGAAGAGTTGCAGAGAGTAGTAATACCCCTACACTTGTCAATTTTATGTCAAATACAGACATTTAACAATTTTAAGCATCATGTACACACAAGGGTATTTTTCAGTGATACTAATCTTATAAAAAAAAAAAAATTCAACTCACCAAAAGGTTCATTTCACTTACCTACAAGAAAGAAAGAGAATAACATTAGGTGCAAACAAAATAAAATTTGACAAGTTCATATAAGGTTTTAATAAAGAAACAACCCTGAAAAGTTGAATATTTTTTTCTCTAAGACATGATGCAAGAAAGTGTTATTTTGGAGGTGTTGGCCATTTTAAATTTAGCCCTTTAAAACCAGAAGAGCCCAAATGCACCTGCAAGTTTCATTAGTTTAGGAACACATGAATGTGCCTGCAATTGGGTAGCACTGTATTTCAATACACATTAACAAGGATCATATGACCAACTAATTTAAAAAAAAAAAATTCATAACTAGTAATGTGAAAAAGGTTAAATTTAGTATCATTTGAAAGATAATTCAAGTATTTTCCTGTAAAATCAACTTGTAATACTTAAATTTTCAAGTTTGAGATATATAGATTAAAACAGGACATATTTAGATTTTTTTTTTAACAATTCAGTCAGGATTATAAATTTTTAACAATTGAAATCTCTATGTGTTGATAGAGTCAATATTGTTCATGATTCAGCATAGTGTGATTATCAATTAATCAAGAGAATAAGATTTGTCAAAAAGGAAATAGTAATAAACCCATTAGTAATTCCCCTATTTTATGTATACATCTGAAGTCAATAAGGAACCTGCTGGTGACCCTCTTAGTCAGCAACAGCATGGAGGATTTGCTAATGTTAATTGGCCTCCAGTGAAGGACCACCTCCAGAATGCAACCAACAACTAACATCAACAAGTGAAAATCAACATCAAGCTTGGATAAAAAAAAAAAAAAAAAAAAATATTGGTGTTGCTCTCAACTTCTAAATTAGGAGAAATTAAATGAGTAATCAATTTCATTTTGCTTGTATCTAAGCCAGGAGCACTCCCCTCATTGTAGTGTTGTCAAACTGTCATTACTTATTGGGAGTTCAAGTTCCCTGAGGTCAAATGGTCAAAAGTTTTGTTTTGTATCAACAAGTATAGCATTTGATAAGTTCAAGAGGATAAATTTAGGGATTTGGTAGGGGGAGGGAAATTACACCTAGATGTCCCTTTCTCAATGTCCACCTTTTACCTTAAGTTCAAGAGGATAAATTTAGGGATTTGGTAGGGGGAGGGAAATTACACCTAGATGTCCCTTTCTCAATGTCCACCTTTTACCTTCTTTTTCTTTTTTCAGTATCTGAGACATTTTCTATCTGGGTATACAGTGTAACCCGGATATAAGAGAGTTGTCTTATATCCGGGTTTGGTCTATTTTATATACATTACCACAGGCTCTCATTTGGGACCAGAGAAAAAATCTCTTATATCCGAGTTATACAGTATGTTGCAAATTTTGTAATATTACAAAAAACACCACACAGACTGCAAAAAAAATAACTTTTTAAAGCCCACTCCATGGTGAATCAGTGAATAAATATTTTGTTGACAGTTGTAAATGTGTTTTTAATATTTTTAAACATTTTAAAAAATTAATTATACTGAATAAATTTCTTCAAAGTTAGGCCATCTTATATTCTCATTTATTTATTACCATTATGGTCAAAAAATTCAGGTCATGAGCCTTTAGTGAGCGACCACCTGTCGTATGTGACCAGTTTTTGATGGGAGTAGGAGTGGCTGCATATGTCAGGGTCCACTGTCTGTATGTGTATATATTTTTTTATAAATTGTCAATTAATTGAAGATCTAATGCTGCTAATTTGGTGATTTTTATTTTATTTTATAATAAGCAAAAATCTAATAATACAAGATCTTATAAAGAATGTGACTTTGCTATGGGAAGGATTTTAGAAGTAAAAGGAACAAAAAAATTATGGTTGGTGTCGAGATTAAGATTTACTTTTGTTTTTAGAAATTCTCATATTTGATAAGCCGTTTCCTTTTTTCTTACCTGTTCTTTACTTATTCTACTCATCATCATCATATATATATATACTTTTTTTTCAATACTCGAATATGTAATTATTGCAAAAAATACAATTATATAAGGCACTGTTAAAGAGCTAACATTCAGCAAGAGGTTTAATAACTGGTAGTAAAGAAAATGAACTAAGCCAACACTGCTTCACTATTCTCTCTCTCTCCATGAGCATGAGAGGAGGGACAGATTTATTTTTATTTTTATTTATATATATATATATATATATATATATATATATATATATTTACACTCTCACACCCTGATTGAGCAATCTGGAAGAATGGTAGACTTTGAAAAACAGTAGCTACCCTGGTATATACGCATCACTCATTCACTAATGAATTAGACCACTCTGGCTATTGGGTGCATATAATCATAATATACATGCTAAAAAGTCTGCCTTCTTCTACTGTGCATCCATGGCCCAGAGGTAGAATCGCCGAATGACGCTACTTTGGTCAGGTTTCAATCCTGGGTTAAAAGCAATTGGAGTCTAACCGTACTGATGAGCTGTGATACAGCGAAACAGATCTGTCTGTGGATGACTATATATATATATATATATATATATTTAAGTAAATCATCGAGCTTTATATTCGACCTCAACAGAATTGTTCAAATCCTCCTACTACTTCTTGAATTATATATATGATCTTTATTATAATAGAAGATATATTTCAAGTTATTTTTAGTGAATACCTATTTGGAAAAGGGGAAAAAAAAATATTTGGCTCAAACAAATTTGCTCTAATACCAATGACCTCATTGGCACAAAACTGAACAGATTGGGAGAACAAATAGTTATTCTATAAACACAATTAAGTCTATTGTTTGCCTTCTATAATAAACCATTTACCTATTTTATATCTAACATGTACAAGACATTGAAAAGAAATATGTTGGAGATGAATTTAACAAACAAAAACATGATGGAATTTAGAAGCTGCAAGAAAGATAGGAAAAATACTCAAAGATATATACCTACTAAAATCTTAAAATTCTGAAACATGTCCAATCTCAAAAGATTTAGATAAGTGAGTTGTATGAACTGATATGAGTTTACCTGTAAACTAAACATTGCCATGACAGTTTTTTTTTGGAATAACAAAAGAGTTGTTTCCAGTACTATATAAATTTTAAGTTCAAAGTTATCTTTCTCTGAGAATGGTTGCCAACAAGGCAAGAAAATACAGTCTGCCCTATTTAAATGATAGATGGTAGAGAGATTCAGATCTTTTCAAATTCATTAGTTGAAAGTGAACACAATTTGAATAGAGTTTAATGACCGTTTTGTCCCCCCCCCTAAAATGGTAAAAAAAACCAAAAACGACTCAATTGAACCAGCCGAAGAGAGAGTCAAACCAAATAAAAGTTTAATCTTGTAATTTGATTTTCTTTTAGGGGAGACAAAAATTTTATCAAAAAGGCTTCACATTTACTATTTGTTTAAGCTCAATTTGACAGTACTTAAAAATTAAATTAATCAGCCAAAAGGATTTGTGAAAATCTGGGCAATTGAGCCGGAAGAGAGTTCCATAAGTGAGAGAAAAGAAACTGCTAGTATAGAACTTGCTTATATATTACCAAATCTTATGGAAAGTTATGAAATGGTATTAACCAACACATTTAAAATTTGTTTGTTTGAACATTATACATCTGGTAGGATTTGAACCTGCAACTCCCATACACCTAAGAGAAACCATCAATAGATCTGACGTGTCTTACCATTTGACCACAAAAGATTTCCTAGGTATATGGGAGTTGCAGGTTCGAATCCTGCTGGAAGATGCATATTTTCCTAACAAGATTTCTCAAATATTCTGGTCGGTGGGTATATATAAATTAGTTATAGAAAAACAAGAGTATCCACTCAAATACGAGTACTCATTAAAAATAATGTTTTTAAATTTATATATATATTATTGCAAATTGCCTGAAGACACCATATGGTAGAAACCTAGGTTGCATAATAACTTGTTTACAAATGTAAAATATTCAAAAATTCTACAATATAATTGTACTGAACAATTTTTAATACAAATGTGCACTGGTCTAATTTTATTATGACCAAAAAAAAAAATATATATATATATATATATATATATATACACACACACACACACACACACTAGGGGAACTCACTTCTCTATAAGTGCAAGTAGTACCCCCACCCCAACCTGGAGTTGAGAAAATGTGTAAAGTCAGTAGAACTCAAACTCATCTGTAGAGCTAAATAAATTTTGTATTATAGAATGCTTCAATCTTTAAAAAGTTTCATAAGTATATAAAAAAAAAAATCCTTTTCAGTTGACAAAGGTTTCCAAATCATTTTATCCTGACTAGTCCAATAGAAATCGAATCTCTTAATGTGCCAGAGTGGGGAAACTACTCAACATTTCTGTGCACTTCAATAAAAAGGGTGGATGGGTGGTTGGGGGTGTGTATGTACCTACTTTTACGTACTGCTTCTGGACACAAAAGCATTCTATTTAAGTGCAAGTACATTTCTATTATAGACAAACTCTTAAGTAATAATGTCTCTGGAAAGCTATATTCTTCAAAGTAAGATCTTAATACAAGTGCTTGTAGGCAAAAATTTCATTATAGCAAATATTTGTATTCACATTTATCAAGTTTACCTTTATATATAGCACTAATACAGAACACTTAGTGAGAATCTAACTCAGACTAATGTAAACTTATTTATAAATGGAACTTTGTGTGTGTGTGTGTCCGTTACTTATGGACTCTGAAACGGCTGAACCGATTTTCTTGAAAATTTACATAGATGTACTATAAGCGTCTGCGAGTTTTCTTAGCTAGGTTTTGTGTCGAGGTACCCCCAATAAATATCGAAAATTGAAAAAAAAAACAAAAAACAAAAAAAAAAAAAAAAAAACGGGTTATAGAAGAAGTGGTCCGATTTTAATCAAATTTGATACAATAGTGCAGAAAACCGATTTTATATATATATATATATATATATATATATATATATATATATATAAGGCAAGATGTTTGTGTCTGTTTATCTGTCTGTATGTCCTTTATACAAAGCCACAATTTTTATCCGATTCTTACCAAACTTCACACAAATATTCTTTAGGCTGAGTCTGAGCTCCAGGTCCATGGATTAGTTTTAAAGCTTTCATTACACCTGAGCAATGCAGGGCTATACTGCTAGTCAGTGATATTCAAACAAATTTTATAAATGACTATCAAACATAGGTTGGATGCCTATCTATGAAACTAAGCTAGAACATTAGCTATTTTTATAGAATTAATAGAGAGAGAGAGAGAGAGATACAGAGTGTGAGACAGAGAAAGAGACAGTTTTCTGGGACATGAAAAAGGAAGGCTTGGAAAATTTGACACTCACAGGATAAACCAAAATGGACAGTCTACTTGATGCACTTTTGTGAATTAATAGCGGAATGGGTAGTGGAAGGGATGTTATAAAGTAAAAACATTCTTAACAGGTACAGAAAATAGGAAATTGTGGAGAGGCAGGATCAGCCACATCCTGAAGGAACACAGCCCATAGAAATATTCAGAGAATTCTTTTGTCTTGATTTTATCAAAAGTTTTTTTAAAGTACAGAATTTCAACAATGCGAAGATGTCAAAATAAAACAAAATTTTAACAAAGAAACCTATCCCCACCCCCAAATTCTTACCCTGTGGTTAGGTTTTAAGCACAAAGTTTTGTATTTCAAAAACAATGAATACAGTTTAAATTCTATTGTTACTTCTGTTTGAAGAAGAATGTAAACATATCTCCCAAGGCTTAAAAATAACCCCCATTTTGACTTCCTTCAATTTTCAGCAACTCCATCTTCTAAACAAGCCCTACCCAAGTTTTAACATTTATTCATCTTTTTTTATACATTTTTTACATATTTTCTTTCTTCCTTTTCCAAGTGGTATTCAATGTCATCTCTCACTCTTATGTACACAATTATTTTCTAAATAGAATCAAAGTAAGTAATTCCTATTTTTAAAAATTTCCAATAATAGAAAAAAAAAAAATTTTTTTTCTTCAACTTATAACATCATAATCAAATTAAAAATTAATAAATTAAATTTCTTTAGTAAAAGGAATTTATTTGGTAAAAATCCATATAAGAAAAAATAGTTCAAACATGTTTGACTTAACATTTAAATTTTATGTATATTTGGGCAACAATCTTTTTTTTTTTTTTTTTTTAGACATGTATCATTAAAAACGTCCGACAAGGAAGATTTGCTCAAATTTATTTTATTTAATTTTTCTAGTATTCTTACAGGTTTTTTTTTCTGATAGAGATAAGGAATGCAAAAATGTTTCATAATTTTTGACTTTCTAAGTGGTTTCAGCCACTTCACTGAAGTGGCTGAAAGTACTTAGAAAGTAAAAAAGAACACGGGGGGGGGGGGGATTAAAATCTTCCTCATCAGCAGTTTTTTTTTATATATATATATATATATATATATATATATATATATATTAGTATAACCCTGATATAAGAGAGTTATGGGGACCGAATAAAAGTTCTTATATTCGGGTTTGGTCTATTTTATATATATTACCACAGGCTTTTATTTTGGGACCAAAGAAAATCTATCTTATATACAGGTTTCTCTTATATCCGGATCTCTCATATCCAGGTTATAATATATATATATATAGCAACAAGGACTGTGCATTTGACAAACTACCAGATGATTAACATTGTGGTTTGGGAGAAGGAAAGTTAATTTTTTAACATCCAACTGAAAACAAAAGATCCAGTTGACTTTAAGTGTTATAGAATTAGCTTACCAGATATCTCAAACTTTACATATTAAAGCTAAAAAATACGAAGAGGAGAAGAGAACCTTATATACCATCAAATTTGTTTGTTCTTTTTTTAATTGTTTGATGCCTTTTCTGCTGACTATTAAAAACTTATTTGGATGATTTTGGGTGATAAGTGTAGAAACTAAATCTCTGAAAGAATAATGAAATGGAAACACAATTTAAGCAAATTAAAAGTGTTTTATAGTGGCTTTCTCTATAATTTTGAATTCATACTTGTTCTCCTCTGAGGAAGGTTACTAACCAAGGATAGAGAAACCAGTCTACCCTAACCCATAACTAGGGTGGGGGGAGATACTCAAATTCATTAATCTGAAGTGAACAGAAACTGGCTCAGCCAAAATTGAAATCAAGCTTTACTTTTTGACGCTAACTGGAAGTTCACCAAAAACTGATGCAATTAAACCAGCCAAAGAGAGTCAACCATAAAACAAGTTCAATCTTCTAATATGACCTTTTAAATAGATTTGATCAAATGGTCTTGCTCACATTTACTATTTCTTTGAGCCTGGTTTGATGGAACTTAAAGGTTGATCAGCAGAAAGGATTTGTGAAATTCTGGGCAATTTGATTACTTGCTATGATGCTTGAAACATGAAAGTGATGCTACAAGACTATCTCCAACTTTAGAGTTTTAAAATTACAAAAGAAAAAAAAAGTGAAGAAAGAGTCTACTAACTGGATGATAATTGTTGAAATTACAGGAAGTCAGACTGAAATTTAGGAGAGATCAAAAAGAGCAGATTTGAAAATCAGAGGACTAGAACTTAGAAATTTAAGTTTCTACCAACACAAGGTGAAGACTGAAGGTGTAATCAAGGTCATTTTATTTTAAGTGGAAGGGTTAAAACCGCTGTATACAACAAAGCATATATAAACTAAATTGTTAATTCTTTATTTGAAACCAGTCAGACCAGTTCTCACTTCAAAGCTGCTTCATCAGCAATCTTCTTACCTTTTAGGATCAAAAAAACAATGTGGCAGAAGTGTGGATGATTGTGAACAGACAAATGACAGCTATGTCAAGTGGAACTATGCCACCAACAATATCAGCAGAAAATGAGTGAAGCATTGACAAGTAAGGAGTTGGCTAGATGACCATGATGGCCTGAAAGAACTTGAACACCAACGCAAGTCAGAGAGCTACATTATTTGTTACTGTTGACTAAAACCAACGTAGAGGGTAATACATTTGGTTGTTACTGACCATGTTCAAAAGAGTTGAGGGTTATAACTTTTTTTTTCTT
The DNA here is from genome assembly GCA_037127315.1 of Ascarosepion bandense. Taxonomy (NCBI): domain Eukaryota; kingdom Metazoa; phylum Mollusca; class Cephalopoda; order Sepiida; family Sepiidae; genus Ascarosepion; species Ascarosepion bandense. The sequence goes on from JBBBDQ010001588.1 coordinate 3,519,265, forward strand.
TTAAATTGAGTTCACACTAAGCAAGGCAGTAAAGCCACTAAGCTAGAAAGGGTTACTGGGTGTGAAAGAATTAAAAAGCAGAATAGAAGAGTAATCAGGAAGACAGTAGATAACATTCAACACTGCATTGAACTTTTTGAAGATTAAAGTTGGCTGGATAGCATAGAGCCAGAACAAAGTTCCATAAGTGCAAAAAAAAAAAATTCTGTTAGCATAGAATTTATGTTGACATCTTGGAAAGTTAGGCAAGAATACTCCAGATGAGTCAAGAGTAGAGTTTAAAAAGAATTTATAGGAGACAGCAGATGTTACCACCTCAACTTGATTGAAGAGAGTAGGAATAAAAAAAAACTTACTGCAGTTAATGTAAACTATATATATATATATATATATATATATATATAAAAACACTTATTTATAAATGGAACTGTGTGTGTGTCTGTTACCTATAGACTCTGAAACGGTTGAACCGATTTTCTTGAAAAGTTACACAGTTGTACTATAAGTATTGGCGAGTGTTCTTAGCTAGGTTTTGTGTTGAGGTACCCCAATAAATATCGAAAATTGATAATCAAAAAAAAAATGGGTTATAGAAGTGGTCCGATTTTAATCAAATTTGATACACTCATAGACAAAGGCATAAGAAATGATATTCAGAAGTTTCAAGGTTGCAGTTCTCATAATAGTGCAGAAAATTTAATATTGATATCAGGAAATGAAAATTTGATTTACATCCATTCATTTTTCTTTCAGTTTACGGTTTTGCTTTAACTGGAAACAACTATTGCTTTTTAGTCTTTCGTGTCAACATCCAAAGAGTCTGAGCTCCAAGACCATGGATTAATTTTAAAGCTTTTATTACACCCGAGAAATGCCGGGCTATACTGCTAGCATATATATATATATATATATATATATATATATATATATATATAAAACAAGAAACATTAAAAAAAAATATCGTCTGGCAGGTTTCACTTACATTTGAATTGTAACTTTAAAACTAGAACTGCCAAAAACAGTAACGTTAAAGGATAACTACAAGTCTGAGTTTTATTTGATGGACTTAAGCAAAAACAAAAAAAAACCCAAAAAAAAAACAAAAAAAAACAAAGAGATCATAAGTTTATGCATGGTTTTACTAAGTCAATATCGCAGCAAGCTGATTAGAAAAAGTTTTACAATCTGGGTTGCTATTTTCTATTGTAACAGCTGAGGAGAGGACAAAAGAAAATTTTGCAGCTCAAGTGAGCAAATTTTCATTCATTTTCTGTAAACAGTGTTTTATGACCAGTGTATTGTTCTAAACAAGGGACATCACTCTTGCTGCCTATTAAATTTGGCAGATGAAAATTCCACCTTTACAATCCAGATAAATTTTACAAACCAATTTCAGCTCTCACTTGCCAACTCTATAATAATCAAACTAAAACTAAATTTCTTATTACATTTCAGTGAATATCTAAGTAAATACCTGTTTGTCGCTTTGTTAATTTTTTTTTAATGATGTAAATTAAATCTAGTGGCCGATGCATTGAAGAGTTTTAATAAAGAAAATATCCAGTAGAATTTGAATTGGCCTTCCTCTTTGTTTTTTTTTTGGGGGGTGCTTTAGATGGTGTGCTTTAGAAGGCTCAGCCACAGAAGGCTTCACAGCCCAGAAAGGTTCAATGTCCATCCTTTCATTTAAATCTTATTGAAAGCCCATTACTCTTGTATATGAAAAAGATGTACAATCAAACCATGCCAATGAGTACACTATCTTTAGTAAGGCTCAAATGCTCAGTCTGGCTAATGTAATTTAGACTTGAAAATAAAAATAAAATTGCATTCTTTTTGTGCAGCCTTGTTCCCAATAACCTCCACACATGAAGTCATGTTAGACTATTTCAAACTTCCATTTATCCAAAGAATACCAGGATGTAGACAAAGGAATCACAACTGCTAAGACAACAAGCTATGAACTTTGGACAGTTTATCCACAACTTTGAGCACAATGCTTATAAACCTAATTAAAAAAAAAAAAAAAAAATTAAACAGACCCATCAGTTCTTTTCAATCAAACCTCTTTAGACACACACACACACACACACACACACACACAAAAAGTGTTAAACTGTTCACATTGTAGCAGCAAAAGCTTCCTTAACATTTTTATGGTTCATCAACCTTTTGTACGGTATTTAAAGCTGAACTGTTTTTTGGAAATTTCTTTCATTGCATTAACATATTTTTTGAAAAATATCAATGATTTTCTTTTACAAGTCTTACAATTTAAACCATATTTGAGGAGAGGGGATTTGCAGGTTAAGAAACAAGTTTGTCAATATCAATCCTCCTATATGGCAGTGAATACTGGACAATTTCTTCATAGATGAAGAGAAGACTGGAGATAACAAAATTGTAATTCTACAGGAGGATGCTGAGAATGCCATGGGCAAATATGTGAGCAACAAGGAAGTTTAAAGAAAATGGGAATAAAAAGAAAATTTATACAGAGAATCATAGTGTTGAAATGTTGGGGACACAATGAAAGCTTGGAGAATTTGACACAAGACCTATTGAAGGGAAGAGGGAACCAGCAAGTAAGCTAACTAACAAGCTTGTTTAAATGGATGACAGAACCAAAAAAGGAAGAAAAGAAAACAAATTGCTAAGAGCTACAATGAATACAAAGCTATGGAGAGCTATAATTCACACACATCCTGAAAGGATATGACCCATAAAATATTATTTATAGCTAGTATTCATTTTTTGCTGCTTTTTATCACAACTTTAATTACTATTTTGAAGTTACCATAGACAAACAGGCTGTGTAGTCTATTGGTTGCAAAAATGTATAGACACACACACAAAAAAAAAAAAAAAAAAAAAAAAAAAAAAAAAAAAAAAAAAAATTATATATATATATATATATATATATTTTGAAAGAAGTAGAAATAGTTTTCTTTCCTTTTCTTTTGAGTAGCCATCAAGCTACAGCACTGATTAACATTAACTAGTGCTGTGCTTTAGTTAATCAGCGAGAGGAACAAAACAAAAAATAACAGTAAAAATAAAATATAGTGCTGATAAAATAGTTTTTGGTCTTTTACAAGGTTTAGTATTGGGATCTTGAATAAGTTCACTGTTTTCTAACAGATGGTGTTCCCAAAACTGCATGTATATAGTTTCAGATGGCAATGCATCTATAAGAAACTATTATAAGCAAGCTTGAAATTTAGTGTATGTCATTTTGTCAAAGTGTAAACAACTTTGTTTTTCATAGCATTAAACATATCGGATTTTGTGCCAAAGAAAGTATTTGTGAGGAATTTTACTGCACTACTTTATTCAAAGTTGGTCTGCAGCTGAAACACACAATTTTTGTTAAGACTTACAGTGACCATGCTCTGTCAGAAACAACATGCAGAGATTGGTTTAGACACTTCAAAAATAATGATTTTGATGCTGAAAATAAAAGCTCAGGTGTGCCAAAAAGTTTGAAAGCAAAAAATTGGAGACAATTCTTCATTAAGACTCATCAGGTGCAAACTGAACTTGCACAACCATTAGGAATTGCTCACACAACAGTTTCGAAATGTTTGAAAGCATTAGGAATGGTTAAAAAACAAAAACTTTGGATGCTATATGAGTTGAAGCTGAGAGATGTTGAATGGTGTCATATGTTTGAACAATTAATTCAATGGCAGAAAAGAAAAGTTTGTTTGCATCGTATCATGACCGGCAATAAAAAGTGGATATCCTACAATAACCCTAAATGCAGAAAATCATGGGGTAAGCCTGAATCAACATTGGCAGTAAAGCAGTATATCCATGGTTCGAAGCTTCTGCTCTGCATTTGGTGGGATCAGCTGGGCAAAGTTTATTGTGAGCTGCTTGAACCGACTGAAACCATTACAGGAGATCACTATCAACTAGAATTGATGTTTTTGAGTCGAGCATTGAAGAATACGAGCAGAGACATGACAAAGTGATTTTGCAACATAACGCTAGGCCACATATTACAAACCAGGTGAAAACCTACTTAGAAATGCTTAAATAACATTTCCTACCCCACCCACCCACCCTATTCATCAGGTATTGCCATACCCGATTGACATTGGTTACGATTGACGGCACATAGCCTGGCTGAGTAGTACTTTCATTCTTATGAAGATGCCAAAACAAAAATGTTTTTCTGACGTGGAATTCAAATGCTGCCAGAAAGATGGGAAAGGAAAAAGTAGTGGTTAGTGATGGACTATACTTCAGTGATGTGTTTCTCACTTATTTTTTTTAAAAATAAAATATTACATTTTCATGAAAAATCAGAGAAAACTTATTCGGGGTCTTAATAGCTTAGTGTTTTAAAAGCTGCTTGTGCTTAACCAGGTCTTCCCGAGATTGAAAGTAATAGGAATTCGAACGTCATTAGATATTATTTATCATCAATCCATTACCACCTACACATTACCATAGTATGTGTAATGAATATCAGCTCCGATAAATCAAAGAGCCAAGTTTGAATTCCAGTTGAATGTGTTTCATTTAATTATGCACAAACTAGCAGTATAGCCCGGCGTTGCTCGGGTGTAATGAAAGCTTTAAAACTCATCCATGGTCCTGGACCTCAGACTCTTTGGACATTGGCACGAAAGACTAAAAAGCAATAGTTGTTTCCAGTTAAAGTGAAACCGTAGACTGAAAGAAAAATGTGATGGATGCAAGTCAAATTTTGATTTCCTGGTATCGATATCAAATAAGTTTTTTCATCGCAAACTGAATTTTGAAGGCTAAATAAGTCCTCTGAGTAAATGATATCATGGCCGAGACTAAGAACTACAATTATACCTACTTAAAGCCAAACCTGAAGCAAATACTAAAATAAAAGGGCTGAAAAAAATACAGACATACAGGTAGATAAACAGAAACACGCACAAACATTTTGCATTTTATATATATATATATATATTATTGATTTTCTGCACTATTGTAAGAACTGCAACCTTGAAACTTCTGAATATCGTTTCTTATGTCTTTGTCTAGGAGTGTATCGAATTTGATTAAAATCGGACCATTCCTTCTATAACTCAATTTTTTTGATTATCAATTTTCGATATTTATTGTGGGTACCTTGACACAAAACCTAGCTAAGAACACTCGCAGACGCTTATAGTACAACAGTGTATATTTTCAAGTAAGTCTGTTCAACCGTTTTGGAGTCTATAGGTAATGGACACACACAAAGTTCCATTTATATATAAGTTTAGATACTCTTGGGAAAGGTGTGAATCCATCTCTTCCCTACAGCTATAGATTAAATAGTAGATGGATTCTATAGCCTCGATTGGCAACCAGTTTACCGCAGAAAGAAATGGCAACCTAGTGCAAGAAAACCTGCTTAGCCAATCACATGAAAGAGACATGAACACCCTTGATAGTATCATGTATGGTACTTGACTGATTGATTTTTCCATAGATTAAAAGAAATAAAAGCTGCAATAAAAACTAAAAAATTGAGATGAAAGTAAATACTAGTCAAAATTAATAGTAATGGCTGAGAGTATTTCATCTAATGAAAATAAGAATAATGATGGTACTAATTCTACAAGTGTAAAAATTCAAAACCAGACCAGAGAAAGAGAGAAAAAAAGTGTTACCATCATCTACAAAATCCATGACAGATTCAACACAGAAAAAAAAAAAAAAGAAAAAAAAAAGCAATGAGCAATTAGGGAAAAAATCTCTCAGGCAGAAATTTGAACATCTCACTAACAGTTAAGTTGCAGCCAAATTAAAATTAAATGTGGCACCTTACAACATAGCCTAACCTATCAAATTTGAATCAATTTAAAAAAAGCTTAATTTGAATTAATTAAAAAATATTGAAAACCTAATTAAATTAAACCTAATTTAATCTATACGAGGAAAAGTCTTGAAATTCAACCACCCAAAAACTACTTTTTTAAGATTATTTTTTAATTGGACTCATAATTCAAAAGGGCTTAAAAAAATGAGGTAGAAAGGTGTTCACTCTAAGTCATAGCATGAACCCATCTACTATATAAATGTGCATTTAGCAGAAAAGTTGTTAACAAAACAAGATATATTAGTTTACTTATGCTACTAAAAGAACAAGATATTTCACAATCTACTAATAGACTTGTTCACCATTTCCAGTATCTGGAAGAGGGGAGGGATCAATTTACATCATTTCAATCTCCATATTCAGTAAGTTTGCTAATCAATATGTCAAGTAGACTTTCAGTTCCCCAGTCCTAGTTCAGTTTCTAGGCCCATGTAGCATCCCTTTGTAAAAGATGAAAACCTAAAAAAATGAATATTAAATAATGGCAGTAATTTGTTTCAGGAATCAATACCTGCTTCATAATGCTAACAGATTATTAAAGTTGCTTTAATAATGTACATTAACTTTTTCAACATGAAGGTGTACAGTTTTGGGGTGTTCAAAGGTATTGAATACCAAAGAATCACAAGTTTAAGTTCATTAAGTGTAGATTTAAAAGAGGTTTTTATAGGTTTGTATCTATGTAGGACGTGTATTGTGGTGCAGTGGATATCAGCTCGGAACAAGAAATCAGAGAGCCGTGTTTGATTTGCACTTGAATTTGTTGTATTCACTTATGTGCAAATATTATTGTGAAAGGTATTAATCTGTTGCTTCTCTCTCCAGCTGTATATTTTATAGCTTTGGTTGGTAAGTAATCTGCTGCAGAAAATAATGGCAACCTACTGCGGGAAAATCTTCTGCCCAGTCAATCATGGATTGAAAGAGACATGATTGCCTAAGCGTGCATTATGTATGGCACTCGACTGACTGACTGACCTATAAACTCATTTCAATTTAAAGCAACATCTTTTTCGAGCAAGTGAGAAAAAAGTTATTGGATTGCCTTGAATTTTGTGTTTTTCTTACGTTTAGGTTTGCCAATCCACTTGTTTGCATTGTGGTGCAGTGGATATCGACTTGGAACAATAAATCGAGGTGCCAAGTTCAAATTCTAGTTACACAAATACCCTTGGGAAAGGTATTAATCCGTCACTTCCCTCCAGTTATGGGTTAAATAATAGGACAGATTGGGTTCTATAGCCTTGCCTGGCAACCAGTCTACCACAAAAAGCAATGGCAACCTTCTACGGGATAATCTTCTGCCAAGTCAGGCATGTCTCTTTCAAGACATGATTGGCCAAAGCGTGTATCACATATGACACTTAACTGAATGAATCCACTTGTTGCTTATAGAATGGCAGTCAGAAGAGGGGGGGAACAAAAAAAAAAACAAAAAACAACTGAAATTAAGATGAATAGAAATCAAGTGAAAAAAATAATCAATGCTTGATTCAACAAATAAAAAATAAAAATTCTTCAGTGCGTATGTCAATGAAAGTGTAAGTTTTGAATGTTTAAAAGAAAACAAATACATGAAATCAGAGAGAATCTGATACTTTGTTTAACAAAATTAACAATTGTAAAAACCCAAAAGAAATACGATTTTTAAAATAAACCTAATAAATGTAATATAACCAAATGATAAAAAAAAAAAAAAATGAAAATATTCATGCTAAATATATTTGTTGTCTTATTTTACAGAACTACCAAATTTTTCATTCCCAAAATAATGAAGCAGAGATCAAATAACAGGAAAACAGGAATTTCAAAAAATGCCATTTCAAAATAAATTGCACAATTGTTCATTTGTACAAAAAAAAAAAAGAAAAAAAAAGTGACATGTATGTAATACCAATGGAAGAAAATAGTGACATTTGCCCTCCTGTATGGCAGTTAATATTGGGCAATGTCCTCAAAGATGAAGTGACAGAAATGTGGTTCTACAGAAGGCTGCTGAGGGTTCTATGAACCGATTATGTGAGCAATGATGAGGTTTTGGAGAGAATGGAAATAAGGAAACTTATACTTAACATCAGGAAGAGACAGTTGAAGTTTCTGGGGCATGTAATGAGGAAGAAGGGCTTGGAGAATCTGATACTCCCAGGACAGAAGGAAAGAGGAACAGGGGAAAACAGCGTGTAACATACTTAGTAGATTGAGCAAATGGATGTTAGAGTAGAGTTTGGGAGAAATAAAACAAAATTTATTAAGATTTAGAAGGGATAGGAAGACGTGGAGGGCCATGAATGCCAACATAAGAAAATTTAACAACTGTTAACAGTTTTACTATTGTAAGTGATGTCTTTACAAAACTTAAAATGCCTGCTGTCAACATGTTTTTAAGACTCTGGAGTGGATGTGCATTATGGCGGAGTGGACAGAATGAGAAATTAGAAACCGAGTTCAAATTCAAGTTGAATTCGTAGTATTCACTTTTGAGCAAATATCATTTAACTGCCTCTTCTCCTTTCAGCAATGGGTTAAATAGCAAGACAGATTAGGTTTTACAGCCTTGGTTAGGAACCAGTCTACCACAAAATAATGACAATTTACTGTGGTAAAATCTTCTGCCCAGTCAGTCATGTCTCTTTCAAGACAGGATCGCCTAAACATGTATCATGTATGCCACTTAACTGACTGAAAGATGTTTGGGTTACAAATTAACGGTTAGTGCTCTTTCCACACCAGCTTAGACCTATAGTAGTGTACAATACAACCTAATTTGTGACATATTTTTATATTTTCTATAAGGAGTGTCATTTAGCTAAGTCTGTAATGCAGAGTATTACTATTTTTTTTTTTTTAATCATATCACCCCAAGCAAGGTGGTAGCGCCACTGATGCGCAGGGGGGCTACGTAAGGGTAAAAAGAATGGAAAAGAGAAAGCCGGAAACCGCATCCTAAACAGGAAACAAGGGATGAGCCTCTTCACCTGTTCAATAGATGTGGGTGGAGTGTGAACCGGGTGATAGTTTAGTCTATCTACTCCAATTGAGAAAAAAAAAAATAATAAAGGAAAAGAGTGAAAAGATTGGAAAAGAGAAAACCGGAAACCGTATCCTAAACAGGAAACAAGGGATGAGCCTCTTCACCTGTTCAATAGATCCTATCAAAACCAAAATGGTGACACATAAGTCACCATTTTTCCAGTGTATGACAATTTTTTATTACCACCCTAAATGGACCAGTACAGCTAGCAACAATACTATCATGTAGTAATGAAAGTTAAATAATAAAACCAGTATAATACTTGAGACTGTGTCCAATTACTAGCATGGCTGCAAGATGAAGCCACATTTGAAAGTCCCGCATGCGTGACTTTAGGGACTACTTTTGAAATAAGTTGGATTACTAATGACAAGTGAATTCAAAATCTAGTAGCATGGGACTTTTAAATGGAGACTCATTTGGCAAACTTCAGTTGCGCAAAGAGGTACTTAAAAAAAAAAAAAAAGCTTTAAATGTTTGCAACAATTCTAAATGACAATGTAATAAAATGAATCTTATTGTTCTCTAAGTAAACTATGTCAGTGCCAAATCTAATAAACTGAATCCTTTCAGTGAAATACTTTGGAAGATTTAAATTGTAAATACAAATATTCACTAAGTCAATTTTTAGCTTTTAACCCCAATTTTTGAGATGAGTAAACTTTGTGCATTGTGGTGCAGTGGATATTGGCTCGGAACAACAAACTGATGAGATGAGTTCAAATTTCAGTTGAATTCCTTGCAATCACTTACATGCAAATACCCTTGGGAAAAGGACACTTAACTGACTGAATCTTTATAATGACAACCTACTGCAGGAAAATCTTCTGCCCAGTCAGTCATGTCTCTTTTGAGACATGATTGTCCAAGTGTGTATCACGTATGGTACTTAACTAAATTTTTATGTATGGATTTACACTGGTAGGCAAATTTCATCTTAGCTGTTTCAGTTATATTTTGTCTGGAGCCTTTTCAATAAGTCTGTTAGAGTTTGATTTTAAACTATTTTTTTTTTTTTTTTGTTCAATCTTCTAGCAAGGACAGCAGAATGAGAACAATTTAGACCTGTGGACTGAATAAAGTGTTCAGTTTTAAGTTTTCAGAATTTTACCAAAGGATGCAACAACTGAAATGTGACAATATCAACGAAAATAAGGAGTCTTGCCAGAGTAAAGCACAATGTCATTTATAAGTAGGGCACTCATCCAAAAAAAGACTAAACTCCTGACATCTGCAAATTGTTTGCTGACCAATGCTCTAAATATTGGCCCAACAAACGATACCCTAGAGATAAACACTCCCTTACCTATATTTTAAATAGTTTCTTAAAGTGTGTGTGTGTGGGGGGGGGGGGGAGAAGTTTCTAGACATTTGTATATACCAGACTTAGGGGTGCTTTCATGCATCTTTAAAAAAAAAAAAGTTAAATTTTACTTATCCTAGAAAACATTACATAGCATTCAGATTTTATTTACAATCAAAAATCCCAAACAATCATAATTTTGTTTATTAAGTGTGTATTGAATTGAGTTTTTATAGATTTATACCTATAAAAACATTTAATTTAAAGCAACATCATTTTTGAGGATATGAGAGGAAAAAAAAAGTTATTGGTATTAGTTTTTCTTGAATTTTTTTTTATTGTACCATTTAAGCTGGCCAATCTTTTGAATTCCAGTTGAATTTTTTGCATTCTCTTGCACACAAATACCCTTGAGAAAGGTATTAATCTGTTTCTTCCCTCCAGTTATGGGTTAATTTATAGGACAGATTGGGTTCTATAGCCTTGGCTGGCAACCAGTCTATTGCAGAAAGCAATAGCAACCCACTGTGGGATAATCTTCTGCCCAGTCAGTCATGTCTCTTTAGAGACATGACCGCCCAAAGTGTTTATCACGTGTGGCACTTAACTAACTAACTACTTGTTGACTATAAAATGGTAGTCAGAAAAAAAAAACAACTGAAATTAAGATGAAAGGAACACTAGTGAAAAAGTAAATAATGCTTCATTTCACAAATAAAAAATAATTCTGAGTTTTTTTTTTAAGAAAGTTTTGGAGGGAGATTCAATTCTGATTTCCCTGCTGTGAACCCTGAAGTAAAGAATAAATTCTAGGAAGATTTGAGCTCATAAATCTTTCATTTTGAGAAGCTTATTTGTGGTGCATTGGGTAGTGGCTCAAAACGAGAAATTGGGGAGCCGAGTTCGAATTTCAGCTGAATTCATTGCCTTCACTTATGCGCAAATACCCTTGGGAAAGGTATTAATCTGTCTCTTCCTTCCAGTTATGGGTTAAATAACAGGACAGATTGGGTTCTCTAGCCTTGGTCGGCAACCAGTCTACCGCAGAAAGCAATGGCAACCTACTGCGGGATAATCTTCTGCCCAGTCAGTCATGTCTCTTTGGAGACATGATTGCCCAAGCGTGTATCACGTATGGCACTTAACTGACTGATTTCCCAACTGCTAAACAATTGCCCCTTTTTATTTTTAATCTCAAGCCCCTTTACTAATGACCATGAAAAGATGGTCAGAATTCAATGGTGGTTAAAACTCCAACTGAGTCACAGAATTACTTTCATCCTTTAATAATCAAGAATTATTTCCAAGAATATTTGCTAAAACTTTGAGGATATTATCAACATTTTCTTTAATAATCATGTCAGTGTTAATTGACCTTTTGAAAGACAAAATAAAAATTCAGTGAAAGTGTCAAATTGGAAGAAAAATATCTTGGTAAATACTTTGACAAGCTTAGTTAATTCCAAAAGATACAAAAAGTGATTCCAATTTCATTATATATACAAATTCTATCACAACATTTAACACATTCCTGTCCACTTTCACAACACAGGAAAATAACTGTTGACAACACCAATAAAAATTTCAAATTCTCGAGGTCTTCTATATTAAAAGCAACCAATATTGAACTAGATATATTACAAGTGTAGCAGCCGGTTCTCTGCGTAAGGCCAGGAAGTTTTTCCTGTCCAAGACAATCCTGCACATATACACATCTACCATCTGCCTGTGTATTGAATATTGCTGCCATATCTGGTTGGGTGCTTCTGCTATCCACCTAGGTGTCCTTGACAAAATCCAATGGAGAATCTGTAATTTGATTGATCTCGACTTGGCAGCTAGGATACAGTTGCTTTCTCACCAACACAGTATGGCTTCCCTGTGTCCGATGAACTTAGCTCACTGATACCCCCTATATATGAATTTCCTCAAGCCACAAGATTAGCAATTAGGTCCCACCCTTTTACTGTGAAACTGATAAATTGTAAATGAAAGTTCTACTCCAGCAGCTTCTTTTCTCACACTTCCTGCCCATGGAATTCCTTTCTGCATACTTGCTTTCCCGACAGCTACAATCTTCAAGAATTCAAATGTAAAGTCAATAGTCACCTCCTATCTCACATCCTATCTCTCATGCTTTTTTTCTCCGTCCACCCTACTCATCAGTATTCTCTCCATTCTCATACTCTCTTCCTGACACTCTCTGTAACCTGTCACTCTTTCTCATAACATTCCTCTGATGTAACCCCCTGCACAACAGTGGCAGTAAAATGCTTTGCTTGGGGCCACACAATTATAATAAAAAAAGCACTTGACCAGCATTTAATCCCATTTTGCATTTCTACCATCTTTGATTAGCTCTCTTATATTAGAACACATGCAAAAAAAAAAAAAAAAAAAAAAAAAAAAACTATTCCCACAACAGAGAAATTAAAATATTTTAAAAACAGCATGTTTACATGTGCTTTCTGAAATCTCAATCAGTTACAATAAGCTTGTCTTTGCCTGCCAATACACTCCTTAGGATGATCTTGGAGGAGTACTTGGGTTAATAAAATGTACAGCACCTGCCTTAATGAATTTCAGCTTAACACCAAGAAGCTAAATAGAGAACTAAATAAGATAAAAATGAAACAGGCATAATATGTTAGTATTATTCAATGAAACATGCTTTATATATATATATATATAATTTTCTGAAAGTTCCTGTATTATCTCTTCTAGAGCATTATTTTAGAGCTTAAAATCTTTTTAAAACATTGCAAATTCTTCCTGACAATTGCTTGCATCTACTACAGACTTGCTACAAGCTTCAATGCCTCAATTCCACCATATATTTTTCTAGATTACTGTCAGCATGAGAGCCCAATAGTTTATTTAGGAGCTGAACCAGTAGATTAATCACACATATTTTGATTCCAGCAGTGAAAGCTTGCGTAGAGCAACTGATGTACAAAAGCATATGGATGCACACCTTTTCTAACTACATTCGTATGAAGTGAATTAAACAACTGAGTGGAACTTGGCTCACCAATTCCACTTAGTGTTCATAAGTTATTTTACATGTACATGCATCTCTCACACACACAGTAGAGAAAAATAAGTATTTAATTTTATTAAAAACAAATGTGGTTGTGCAAAACAAGAAATATACAAATAGCTGTTAAATACCCAAATATTATTTTTTATTAGTTTCTCTATGCTATTTGGTGTTTGTTTTATTTCTAAGTAATAAATAATTAATAACCAATACTTTAGAGGAACTACCTATATACCATTTTTCTTCTGTGTCTTCCTACCAATCACTACTGATGACCTTGATGCAAAGGAAGCCAAGGAAAAACTGAACAAATATAACAGAATTAGTTCAACAATCAGGACATATATTTAACAATTTTTATTTATTTATTTTTTTTTTTACTAATGTTTACCAAATACAAGGTAAGGGGTTACTGTGCAAGTTTATATTAGCGTACGAAAGAATGAGCATTAGAGTCTGGAGCTGAAGGAAACTTTAGAAGGAACCAGAAATAAGGGATAAATCTCTACCCAAGTTCCAAATACCGACGAGGAGTGTAAACCAGACTATAGGCAAACCTTTCTACTCCTATTAGATTAAAACTATTTTACGAATAGAAAAAAAAAAAAAGACACCTGTTTAGTTTTTTCTTTGTGCAAATAAGAGTTAAAGTATTAAATTTTTACTAATTGATTAATTTCTTTTTGAAAGATCCAAGCATTTGATCATAATCTTGAGAAATATCCCTACAAATACATCAGACTACTGTAGTATTTTTAATGTTTTACTAAATTATAATTTAAAAAGATAGGTATCAGTCGAAGGTAAACAAAAATAAAATTAAATGGTAATTTATGCTAATATTTGAAGTAATGATGAAAGTAGCTATTAGTAATTAAATAAATATTCTGTGATATTTATCAAAAGTTGAATCTCAAAGGCAAAAAGTAGACTTATGTTTTAAAAGTTTGAAAGTATAATTCAGGTATGTATCCAACTCTCCAAGATATTTTTACAACAAAGAACAATTTAAAAATATAGGTATGTGAAGAAGTTTTCATTTTCTCCTCCCCGCCCTAGAATTTCAGCGAGTAGTTCCAGGTGTGACAAGAATATGGAAGCAATCAGAAACAGACAATATGTAAGAAAACAAAAGGCTCATTTACAGGAACAAAATATAGAGAGCAGCAGTTGGTTTCTGAGTTAAAATTACATGAAAAGAACTTCAGATACACACTGGTTTGGAAAACAATGGGGGTAGAAAGAGCCCCCATAGCTGATATCATCTTTCTCCTTGTAAAAGCAAATACACAAAAGGGCAGATCCCTATCATTTCACAGATGGAATGTACATAACATACAATACTCTTTATTTATTACAATAGACTATAGTGAAGTTACTAAGGCAGTTTCTCTCAGTCTCTATCCCATAATATCACCATGATTTCCACGGTATGAACAGTTTAATGCCCACTTTGCAAATGAAACCGTTTTGTCATAAATTGAGAACAGTAAATTAAATGACACGATACTTAAAATGAATTACAGAAGAAAGATTTTACAAGCTGATTGGTGTCAAACAAGTGGCCTCAGTTTTTTCCAAGTAATTGATTTACATTTATCCTGAAATTCTATCCATGACTTGCCATCACATTTATTCCATCTGATTTAAAAAATTTATTTTTATTTTGCATGTATGTGACCCCATAAAAAAATACAAGTTACTTCTGTTCATCACATTCTGAAGACAATGTAAATATACATTGAAACATTAAGACGACACTAAAATCTTTAGCATTATTTTAACTGTTTCATGATCAAACATTTTTGCTTGAGCTAACTACCTTTCAGCTAAATCTTATATTCCAACATAAAAACAATCACCTTGATTTTCCAATCCTTAGAGAAATCCTGATATTTGAACACAGAGCAGCTGAACAAACAAGGAATTTAGGAGTATTAAAAGGTGGCAGGTCTGAAGAATATACAGTCAGTCAAGTGCCATATGTGAAACACTCTTGGGTGATCATATCTCAAAAGAGATCTGACTGACTGGGCAGAAGATTATCTCACAGTAGGTTGCTATTGCTTTCTGCAGTAGACTGGTTGCCAGCCAAAGCTATAGAACCCAATCTGTTCTGTTATTTAACCCATAACTGGAGGGAAAAGACGGATTAATACCTTACCCAAGAGTATTTGCACATAAGTGAATGCAATGAATTCAACTGGAACATGCAGAATAAATTCCAATGCCAGCTCCAGGATTTTATTTTGATATATTTCATTTGCAACAAAATTACTGGAATACTTCTGTGCTTATATATATATATATATATATATATATATATATATGTGTGTGTGTGTGTGTTTATACATTGAGCCCTGTTTTATTAATACCTGAATAATAAAACTATACATGTGCACCCTCATATGTATATTTATTAATTTACATCACTATATATACATGTATAAAATATTAAATTGTAAAAACTAGTGCCAATTTTCAGTAAATTATCGTTAGGGAGGCATTTTTGGTGAACAGTTTTTTTTTGTCAAAGTTAGGGAATTAAATGTGGAAAGTTTCACATTAATTCTCTTTCTCATAGTGTGTGTGTGTGTATATATATATATATATATATATATATATATATGTGTATATATATATATATATATATATATACACACACACACACACACCTCATAAAAGTAAATGTAGACATATTTGCTGGTCAAAATAGATTATAACCACTTTAGATGATGTGTTGAATTTTCCTTTATGGAGATCATATTGGTCTGGATAATATAAAGACCTATTACTTTATATTTTACAAGATATTTTTGGATTATTCTCTCCATTTACATACTGGGCAACATTATCTGGACGTGTTTATCTGATCACATGTTGGGAAGTGACCTGGGCTGAGAACTAGTCAGTACCTCCTTGTATTACATATTCAAAAGATGCAGAACAAAACAGGGTTCACATTTTGACATTTCACTCCACACCACCCACAAAAAAAAGTTACATATTTATATTACCTATAGTTTTAGAATATAAAGTTTAAGAATCTGTCAACTTTAATTTCATGAAAATAATCTTTGAAACCCAAACATGAGTACTCGTTTGTTGTTGCCATGCACCAGTTGTGTTTTGATTATACTAATTAGCACCTCCATATATTAAACATTAGTCATTTCATTGTTAGGATAGAATAATGCTGGATACAATATACAAATCAGAAAAATGTCTTGCAGAGTCAATATAATTAAACATTTGATGTTCATAGCAGGGAAAGAGATTACTATTGAGAAGAGGATCTGTAGTAACAAACAAGTCTTAACACTAATCCCTGTTGCCACAATACATATTGAAGAAAATGGTTTTTATACAAAGTCCCCAAAGAGCAAGAAGGAACTTGATTTCTGTCAAGTCCTCTATAAATACCTTGTGCTAGACTTTCATTTGCCCTTTTATGTGTGTGTGCGTGTGTGTGGTAGATGGAAGTACTCAATTGATAACAGCAAACTTATTCAACTGGCATTAAAAATAGCATTGTGTGGCAGTTAGTCAAGAAAGATTACCATAAATTCAAAAGCATAGAGAAGGCAACAGGAAACCACTCCACTATCTTTCCCAAAATATGGCAATTCACAGATAATAAAGAAAAAAAAATCTATGTCCTGAATGAACATGGCATAAGTAACTTGTGGAGGAGGAAAAAGAAAGGAAACTAAAAGGTGTGATTATATCTTCTTGATTTACAAAAATTTCCTGTTTTATTTTCAGTAAAGGAATTTATTTAAAAAAAAAAAAAAAAAAAAAAAAAAAAAAATCAATTGTGTATGAGTGTGTTATTTGCACACAATATTTATAATTATAAAACTAGTCTTAACATTAAGAATTATTTGTATCTTCCACATTCCTGAACGGATTTATAACCATTGATTTTAAAGCATCACCCAAGAAATAAGTTATTATATAAACTAAAATCCTCAAGATTAAAAGAAAAACCAGAAAATTTGCTATTACAGAATCATAAATCCATAACATGGTTTGGTTTTGCTTTATACCATATCAATATACTGGCTCATTTAATACCAAAATGTATTTTTTTTTTAAATATAATTATTTTTAAAATAAAATCTTGTACTTTAAATAGTAGACTATAGTTGTTTTTTTTTTTATTTTTTTATTTCATTATATTAAAAATATATATATAGTATAATTTCTCTTACAAATTGGAATGTGTAAAAAGAATTACTATTTTGAAAAGTTCTTTTAATTTTCTTAGGATATACAAATGAGTTAGGGTAGCATGTCCAATATTCCATAATATACTAAAAGGTTTAACACATTACAGACACTATAAATCAACAGGCTAGTCTATAATCAGAAGTGTATCTATAGAATATAATTTTGACAAGCACTGAATTGTGTCCCTTTTCCAAACATGACATGAATTTGTTAACTAGGCATCCCTAAAAAGGCAGGATGTGAGAGTATTTTCTTTATTTTTAATGGGTGGTGTGCACATGATGACCCAAATCTTTCTAGATTACTCAAGATCAACACACACACACACACACACACACACACACACACACAAAAAAAAAAAGAAAAAAAAAAAGCTCAATGCTTTCATTAACAAAATATGGAACTCAAGGAAAATAATTCTGTCTTTAGTATCATTTGTACAAATTGGTTGAGGCTTACGGCCATATCACGTTGAAAACACCGGTTCTCGCTCGATCACTGAAGCTTAGCAACGTTCGTTGAGCCTGGTCAGTACTTAGATGAGTGACCGCTTGGGAATACCAGGTGATGTAAGCGTTTAGTGACAGATGTGCGTTGTGGTGCTGTGGATATTGGCTTGGAAAGAGAAATCGGTGAGCCAAGTTCGAATTCCAGTTGAATACCCTGCATTCAATTAAGCACTGGTACCCTTGGGAAAGGTATTAATCCATCTCTTCCCTCCGGTTATGAGTTAAATAACAAGGGTAGGAGTTGGGGATCCTGCCCTTAAAAACAAATCCTAATGAATCTTGATACTCAAAAAGAAAAAGTATTACTAGACACAAAACTTATATAGAAAAACAACAATTGTTGAAAGAAAAAGGTATTACCAACAATAAATAAATAAAATTTAGTTGGCAATAAATGACCCGCTATAAAAACAAAACAACCAACCAACAAATTGGTTAATAATGTGATCAACACCTCACTTCACCTCTAGTTTTTCTTTCTACACACACAAAAGCAAGATCAATCTGCATTGGCCCACATATTTTCAGTTAATAATTTATACAAATTTTACTATCTAATGTGTTGTGGTGCAGTGGATATTGACTTGGAACGGCCAACAACCAAGCTCGAATTCCAGTTGAATTCCTTGCATTCACTTGCGTGCAAATACCCTTGGGAAAGGTATTAATTCGTCTCTTCCCTCCAGATAGGACAGATTGGGTTCTATAGCCTTGGTTGGCAACGAGTCAAAAAGCAATGGCAACCTACTGTAGGATAATCTTCTGCCTAGTCAGGCACGTCTTTCAAGACATGATCACCGAAAGCGTGTATCATGTATGGCACTTAACTGTGCTTCTCACCAGTTATAACAAAAAAAAACAAAGAAATTGGAGAAAGGACAGAGGCTGCAATAGGGATAGCTGTACCAAACACCACAAATTGTCACAAAACCAAAACAATCTAAAAATTCCAGTAATATTTTTAGCCTCATTAGATACAGACTTTCACATGAAGGTTATGCATGGTCCCCAAACCATTTAGAATTGAGTAAAACTATCAACAAACCTGTATGACATTACCACCAACTGAAAATTTGTTGATTATCAAGTTTTTTTTTTTTTTTACAGAAATTCTGTCCAAAACTATTTTTCTAAAATTTTTTCTAAAAACTTATTTTTCATTGATATGAAGTAGGGATAATTAAAAATTTTTCCATGGGTTAGTTGATCTTCAAATTGGGCGAGCAGAGTTTGAATTCCAGTTGAATTCTTTGTATTCACTTACGTGCAAATACCCTTGGGAAAGGTATTAATCTGTCACTTCCTTCCAGTTATGGGTTAAATAACAGGACAGATTGGGTTCTTTAGCCTTGGTTGGCAACTAGCCTACCACAGATAGCAATGGCAACCTACTGCGGGATAATCTTCTGCCCAGTCAGTCATGTCTCTTTGGAGACATGATTGCCCAAGCATGTATCATGTATGGTACTTAACTGACTGACTCTATACATGGTCTCTGCGACATCAAAGCGAACCCAACGCGAGTGTTTCCAAAATGGAGGATTGATTTACAATAAGGTTTAATGAGAAACTGAGCACCCCCTAAAAATTTTAATGAATTTTTTCCAAATTTGTTTTGATAATTGGAAAGTTTAGGGTGTAACTGATGATATTGCACTGAGAAAAAAAAATGAAAAAAAAAAAAAAAAAAAAAAAATGTAAAAATGATGATCAACAAGTTTACAGGTGGTGGTAATGTTGTACAGATTTGCCAAACTATCAACCGTGTACAACAACTTTCTCATCTCAATGATTTAAAATGGCTAAGTAAGGGCCATTTTTCTTCAAACCTCAGGAGAATTACAAAATCAAAAGTAATACTTCAGCAAGTAACAGAAACTTTATCACTGGAAGACTGAACAGCAGTGAATGACTTAAAGGGATAGCACATGTAATGTGAAGAGAAAATAATGACGTAATGTTGGCATTCCACAATTCTTTAAACAAAAATTTAGGAAGGAAGCTTCTCCCCACTATCATTACTAAAATGACTGAACTTGAGAAACCCATTTTCCTTAAAATTTGTTTTGAGAGAAAGATTTTATTACTTTCAACTGATAGTAGCACTGGCTGCTTGGTCAATGAACGTTGATTGTTTCCTTATAAGGAAACGGTTAATATTACCATTAGCTACAATAAAAAACAGATTAAATATCTAAGGAAAATACTTTTTACTATCAAAGATTAACTTTATTTGATTATAGAAACTGCTCAATGGTACCTTCATTAAGTAGTAACCAGAATACATGTTATACCTTAGATTAAAGGCTATTTCGGCCTTATACCAGACTAAAATAAGCTTCATAAATATCTACATACTAAATATAGTTTAATGTACTGAAGGAAAAGTAAGTATATATATCAAATATTGAAAGCCAAATAAATAAATAAAAAAAGTAAACACAATACATCCAAATCTGAGTTATATTTAAAAAAAATTTTCTGGTAGATCCAAGGAAGTGTTAGGTTCAAACAAAAAAAAAAAAAGTAGTGTCTTATTTATTGATCCAAATCTTTTTCCTAAAAAGACAAACCCAGTAGTTACAAGAGCCATAACCAAGATGCTAATTATCCACACGACCTCAAACAAAAGATTAGGAAGGATAGGATGTGCGTTGTGGTGCAGTGGATATCGGCTCGGAAATCGGGGAGCCTAGTTCGAATTCCAGTTGAATTCATTGCATTCACTTACGCGCAATTACCCTTGGGAAAGGTATTAATCCGTCTATTCCTTCCAGTTATGGGTTAAATAACAGGACAGATTGGGTTCTATAGCCTTGGTCAGCGACCAGTCTACTGCAGAAAGCAATGGCAACCTATTGCGGGATAATCTTCTGCCCAGTCAGTCATGTCTCTTTTGAGACATGATCGCCCAAGCGTGTTTCACGTATGGCACTTAACTGATTGACCCCATCAATAAGGGGAGGAGAGCAACAACAGTTACTGAACTTGAGAAACCAGTTTTCCTAAAAAAATTTTTTAAGAGAAAGATTTTATAAATTTAAACTGAAAGCAGTACTTGCTGTTTAGTAGATGAATACAAAATGTTTCCTTATTGGGAAACAGAAAATATTACCATTACACAGATTGGAGATGAGATAAAAGATTTTATTAACCAAATGCAACAAGATCTTGAGAAATGATAGAAGATAGTGGCTGAAACAAAAATTGAAATCTGTTTCAAAAACTAAATTGATGCCCTTTACTTCTTCACAGAAGGGACATTAAATATTAGCCATATTTTTGAGGAAGAGAGACAGGGGTGGGAAAGAAACAGTTATCTTATTCCAGGCAAGATCAATAACCTAATGTTGACATAAGGAAAATATGGTGGTATTTTTAACTTATGTAAACAAAGCAAGATTTAAACAGCCATTTTCTTTTGTGGCTGCAATACACAATAGAACTCCATTGTTATGTGCTGAAACATTGTTCAACAATTCCAAGTGCTTAACATTTCCTTTTCATGATACTTGTCTCTTGATAGAGCTGTCACCACAACTCTTCCATTTTCTACTTACTTCTAGCCCAGTGGTAAGAGGACAGGATAACAAATATTAGAGTTTCAAAACATAAAAAAAAAGAATTTCTTAACCTAAGAACACCTTCCAAGTTAGCAATTTAATTCTTGATTCAATATCTACAAGTTAATGATTTAGGAGAGGACTAGCAGTATATCCCAGCGTTGCTCAGGTGTAATGAAAGCTTTAAAACTAATCCATGGTCCTGGAGCTCAGACTCTTTAGACGTTGGCCCAAAAGACTAAAAAGTAATAGTTGTTTCCAGTTAAAGTGAAACTGTAGACTGAAAGAAAAATGAATGGATGCAAGTCAAATTTTGATTTCCTGGTATCGATATAAAATTTTCTGCACTATTGTAAGAACTGCAACCTTGAAACTTCTGAATATTGTTTCTTATGTTTTTGTCTATGAGTGTATCAAATTTGATTAAAATCGGACCACTCCTTCTATAACCCAAATTTTACGATTATTGATTTTCGATATTTATCAGGTGTTACCTCGACACAAAACCTAGCTAAGAAACTCACAGACACTTATAGTACAACTGTGTAAATTTTCAAGAAAATCAGTTCAGCTGTTTCGGAGTCTATAGGTAATGGACACACACACAAAGTTCCATTTATAAATAAGTTTAGATGTTAAAAGGAAGGATATTTGCTTATAAGTGAATCCAACAAATTCCATTTGAAATTGTTGCATTCACTTACATGCAAATACCCTTGGGAAAGGTATTAATCTGACTTTTCCCTCCAGCTATGAGTTAAATAGCAAGGAAGAGTTGGTTCTGTAGCCTTGGTTGGCAACCAGTCTACCACAGAAAGTAACGGCAACCTACTGTGGGAAAAATCTTCTACCTAAGTCAGTCATGTCTGAAAAGAGACATGATCACCCAAGTGTGTATCACGTACAGCAACTGACTGAATGAATTGCTGTACGATATACACAAGAGTATCATATTTACATCATTCTGTTTGTCTACAACTGGATGCAAAATTAGCAGTAGTATTTTAGTGATTAAATTTTAAAATTATTTTTTAGTTTAATCTGGAGTGCTTCTCCCCACCACCATATTTACTACTATCAGTTAAACACACTAGATTATGATATTTCAGAAACTTTAATTTAAAAAAAAAATAAAATCATGTGATATACACTGTTTTTACTAATGTAGAAGATCAAGCCTATTATAATTGTGTATACCTCTCTTCATTAGGTCATATGACCATTACACCCTGCCAATGCCTCATAAATAATGATAGTTGTCCTGAATGGACATGCCTCCACATCCTACTGTACAAGCACCAGTGCCCCTCAGGGCTCTATCCTTGGCCCAACGCTCTTCCTTATTTTCATAAATGATCTCCCAGATGTGACCAAGTGCCAAGTATGCATCTACGCAGATGACACCACAATTTACTCCTGCATCAGTAAGAAATCTGGAGAGGCGGACAAACAGAACCTTGCTGCTGATCTTGAGAGGGATCTACACTCAGTGGTGGATTGGGGTAAGAAGTGGCTTGCAAATTTCAATGTGCCTAAGATGAAGCTGCTGTCTGTCAATAATCAAGTTACCATAAATAAACTAACAGTCTACCAAATTGTTTTAAAATTATTAAGAGAAATGTTTGTAAGATTGCTAGTTTACAATAAATTTACATAAGCTGGACCACCCCATCATTAACTTTTATAATACTTAAAAAATATATGTATATATTTGTAGCCTGAAGCACTTAATCTATATCAGTGATTCTTAACCACCACGCCATGTCACACAAGAGTATTGCATGATCCTCTTAAGTCTGTCACAAAATATTGTCACACCATATGTGTATGTGCGTAGGAGTATTTTCTTTTTTAATCTATGGTTTTATTTCATAACTTTTAAATGTATACTCTTTAAAAACTTTTGCTAAGTGTTCCATGATATTTTCATTTGCTTCTAGGTGTGCTGTTGCTTAAAAAGATTGAGAAACACCGATCTATAGTAATAAAAGAAAAATGATTTCAGTTTTCAAGGCATATTTCGTTTCTTTTGAATTTTAAAATCTCATTTCGTTTCTTTTGAATTTTAAAATCTCATTTCGTTTCTTTTGAATTTTAAAATCTCATTTCGTTTCTTTTTATTTTATTTTAAATACTTGATGTTACTTCATTTTAACCTGAAGATGACATTACTTTGCCAATTCACAGTCAGGCAGAGCAAGTAGTGTTAAAGTGTTATTAATATTAGCAGATATGACTAAATTGGATTTTAATTATGACCTGTTGGCTATATTGTGTCCAAAACTCAGAAGCCAAAATGTTAAAAATTGTCCAACCGCTAAACAAGCATCTGCTGTTAAAAAAAAAAAATAATTAAAAGATTAAACTTTCCAAATATTCAGCCCTTCTTGATGGTTCAGAAACTTGGACTGTCTGCTCATTTGGAGAAAGGACTTAATGGAATGTATACGAACATGCTGAGAAAGATCCATAACATCAGCAGGAAATCCAGCCCAACAATGACCAACATCTATAGAGATATTGCACAATTATCTCTTAAAGCTTCAGTGGAAATGGCCGCAATATGCTGGACACTTGTCAAGAACAGAATGAGGCGATCTTATCCTTGCTATTTTGGTAATTCTGGAAGTGTTGTATTGAGAAAACTGACATATCCACACACAATTGCCCCAGACTCTGGGATGAATAGGTGAGATCTGAATGCTGCAATGCCTGACCGTGTTTTGTGGAGTTGTTGATGGATTTTTGACCAACCATAGCTTGGTCAAAGGATAATAATGGTAACCAGTAATTATTATAATTAACTTAATTCAATAATACTAAATTTAAATAGGGCAGATTTATATGTGAAGTGTAAGTATTTGGTAAATCTAATGCTTACACAGACACAATACTATTACAGGTCAGTCAGTTAAGTGCCATACATGATACACGCTTGGGCGATCATGTCTCGAAAGAGACAAGACTGATTGGACAAAAGATTATTACGCAGTAGGTTGCCATTGCTTTCTGCAGTAGACTGGTTGCCAGCCAAGGCTATAGAACCCAATCTGTCTTCTTAAACGTTTGAACTTTCCAAGTATTCAGTGATTCGGTCCTTCTCAATAGTTCAGAAACTTGGACTTTGTCATTTGGAGAAATGACAATAAAATTTATACGAACATGCTGGAAAAGATTTAAAACAACAGCTGGAGATCCAGCCCAACATTGACCGACATCTATGGAGATATCCCATGATTATCTCTTGAGCTTATGCAGAAACATCTGCAGTTTGCTGACAGTTGTTATCGAGTGCAGAATAAGGTGATCTCATCCTTGCTTCTTTGGCATCCCTCTAGAAGTGTTGTATCAAGGAAACTGATGTATCTACACACAACTGCCCGAGACACAGGGCTGGACAGGAGAGATCTGAGTACAATGCTTGACTCTTGTGTCAGGTGAGATCATAGATGAATTTCCGACTAACCATAAGTTGGTTGAAGGACAATTTAAAAACGAGGTTCAGCTAGTAATGGTAATTCGGCCAACGATATAAATTTCAATGTGTCAGACTAAACAGTTTTGCATAAATAAATGCAGTATACCATTTTATTTGCATGCACCTTGAGTTGTCTGAGTGCAGAGAAATGAAGCCAAATGATTATTAAAGAGGAAACATTGCTCTACAAAGTGGGGTAATTTTTACCTTTTTTCTTCTTCAAAGGAGTTGAATTTCTCTGGTATTTTATACACTAAGATATTTTTTGAAAAACAATTTCAAATATCATGGTTAGCCCACCAAACTGATAAGGGTACATTTGTCTTTAAGATGGGACTGTTTTGATATGTGTAGAGAGAAACAACTCAGAGTGTAACAAGTTAAAAAAAAAACAAAACAAAAGAAACTATGAAATTCTCAACTTCATCAATGCACCAACTGTCATTGAAAAACTGACAGTTTAAAGAGACATGGAATAAAAACTAATCATATGAGAAATAATTATCTCTTTAAAAAAAGAAGAGGAAATTTGTTTACATATCAATTTCATCAAAATAGCTTAGAAAATAAATGATGTCAGCATTTGAAATGAAAGGAAATGTCATTATTTTGACATGATTTCACTTAACTGGGGCAGTTTGGGATATCTACCATATATGAAGAAGTTGTTTGTTTTACTGATATCCTCAGAAGTAGAAAATAACTGAGTCAAAAGTATTGCTATTTTACAAACTATTTAAAGCTCACATTTGTATGACAACAATAGTGGGTCTTTCTATAAGATGGAAATGAACAAAATCACTTAAAAACACACAAAAGATCAAAAGAAAAAGTTTGGAGTTGAGAACATACTAATAGGAAAGAATGGAGGACAAGGGAATATATGGCAATGAAAGTTAATGGATATAGCAAGAGGGCTGCTTTAATGGCATTCAGTTCATAACAAACGCAGTAGACGACCAAATAGACATGAAGATATTAAAAAGGTTTCCAAGTAAGTCATAGCAGATTACAATAGCACAAAAGCCGGGAAAGACATTGTAACAACACTGAGCACACAAGAGATGATGATTATAAAAAAATAGTCTTAATTAAATGAGTCTCAATATTATTATTATTTTTTAAATCGTATCACTCTGAGCAAGATGGTAACGCCACTGATGTGCAGGGGGATACATAATAGTGAAAAGATTGGAAAAGATAAAGCCGGAAACCACATCCTAAACAGGGAACAAGGGATGAGCCTCTTCACCTGTTCAATAGATGTTTTTTGACAAGAGTCACAATTGACTACTTAAGTTTTGTCATACTCCATTAAACTTTAAATAGCTGGCTACACGTATCTGAGGATGCCAGTCTATAAGGGTGGCTAATAAATTCCTGTTGCAGATGCCTGCTCAGGCACATTTGTGTTTATCCAACACAAACAGATACTACACTATAACTATGCTGAGCTGACCTTAGTTAATTAGTTTCTGGGAGAGCACCTCATCTGGTGTGAACAACAGTCTTAAAAAAAAAAAAAAAAAAAAAAAATCTAAACCCTCGGTCACGAATGACTTATGTTAGCACAGCCATTGACAGCTTCCAAAAGCTTCTATCTACCTAATTCCACTCATACAGCTTGGGTCAACAGATGGCATGGCCTTCAATCACTTTACAAAAGGTGTCACATGCTGGGATCACCTCCTCTAGACTAATAACGTCAAGAGTCACCTTCCTGACAAATTGATCAGGATGAGATTGGAACCAAAGTGTCATGGTCAGAAGGTGAACATTTTAACCATTCTACTACATGACCATAACAGTTTAATATAAGACATTTAATTAAGACATAGTTACTATGCCATTAAATTTATGGAACAGAGTTCAATCCCTGAGCCAGGTAGTACAAAAATCAGTGAAAACAAAACTACCCTGAATGAGAATGTGAGAACATTTGACAGCCACCTACCCACAGATTAAATAAATGGTTCAGTTCAAAATATCCAAAAGGGACACCTGTAAAAGATCAAAGAGCACAACAGCTGAAACTTTATGATAAAGAAAATATTAATTTGGCTGTAAATAATGATAGCTTTCCATCCTAGAAATCCAGACAGAAGTGAAAAGGTGATAATAACAAAGATGAGGATATTAGTCCAATTATGATTAACACTGGTCAAAGTGATTTTTGATACCAAGAAACAAAACATGTCTTTTAGTTAATTTGATGGTGCTGATCCTGAAAATGACTAGATTATCAATTGTTAGCTACTGTTTTTAGTCTTAAAAAAAAATAAAATAAAATTGATCAATTTACGATTTACAACATTTAGTTAATAAAGATCATGGAAACCATCAATTTTCAGGTAAGCTGAGCAATTTATGTCAACCACCTGAAAAACTATTTTTATAAGAAATGGATTTGGGAGTTAAAAATTTTAAAATTTGGGTAGGTGGGGGAGTTGATTTAGATACCAAATACCTATTCAGAAAGCAGGTTCTGGTGGGTTGTGTGTTATGAGTCAGTCAGTAGGTTATGTGCCACACATGATACAGGGCATTTGTGCGTAAGCAAGGGATTCAACTGGAATTCGAACTCAGCACTCCGATTTGTTGTTCCGAGTCAATATCCACTGCACCACAAAGCAGTCAGAATGCCCAAATCAAAAGGCTCTTGCCTATGTTGGATTAGCCTGACCATGTAGATGAGAGAGAGAGAGATTTTTAATTGACTGAAAATTGTTTTGTTGAAGGGCTACTGACAAACTCATCTTGTTGCTTTTATTACTTTTCCAAAAGCGACTCAATCTTTAACAGTAGCTCAAAAATTGGAAGCCAATGAATTGTCATCACGGTTCCTTCTTCTCTATGAATAAATACAGTCATGGTAAACAAAGCATTATAGCATTTTTCTAATAAACTAAAGTGGTTCCAAATCAAGTGTAAACAAAAAACTATCCCCCCCCCCCAAAAAAAAATACAATTAAATTAAGTATTCTGGTATTTAATTTTCTTTTATTGCACAGATTAACTAGACATCTGTTCAGAGTGCTGTTTAATAAGAAAAACAACCTGGTTTATATATGCTTATAGATTTTTCAGAGATTCTGTTCACTTTCAGAATTGGGCAAGCGTGCACATGTACAAAGGCTTAAAGGGATAGGAAAAGTCAAGCAGTTGACTGGTAGAAGACACAAGAGAAAAATTATAACTAAATGAGGCATTATTAAACTAGAAAAATAAACTCCCTTATCTGAAAGTAGAGAGCCTTCCTGAGAGAACATTGACCATATTCATAAGGAAGGTCATCTAATTTTAGCATGTGCTCAAAATAAATAGACGCATACAGGGGAAGAAAAATTTTAACGTTTCCTATTTTAATGTAAACACGTTACTATTTTTAACATGTGCAAAGATCGCTCACTCGCCCTCTCACACAGAAAGAAAGAGAGAGTAAGTGGGAGATACACAGAGCGACATAGGTTAGTCATAAATGCACAAAAAAGGGCATTGATTATTTTTACTTTTAATTCGTAAAATTTAAAAAAGTCTACCTCACTCCCACAAAAAAATGTATCTATCCCACCAAAGAATTTGGATATTTTGAACACACACCTGAAAGAAAAAAAGTTTTAAGTCTTTTAGCTTGTTGAATCCTTTCTGACTGGGCTATGGAACCAATGTCGTGAGTAGGTGTTCGAGCATCAATAATGGATTCAAGATTTTTGATGCAGCTTGGGTCTACCCCAAAAATCGAGACATTTTCTTCTGTTCTTTCATTTGGCTAACTCGTGTAAATATAAATAATTTATGTGTATATACTAAAAATAAAAATTATTCATCGAGAGAGAAAATATATCAATTTTGATTGATCATCAAAATTAATAAGCATCAAACTTAGATGCGTGACAACTTACAAAACCTCAGTGTCACCGACTCAATAAAAGGCAAGGTCTATCAAAATTAGTACAAAAAAAAAATCGCTAGACATTTTTGTCAAATAAAATAACGATGACTGAGAAAAAAGATTGAAAATATATGCATTTAAAGTTTTAAAATTTAAATCATATTCTAAGTTAGAACATGATACACAAACAAATTTAAATTTACAATGAATTTCTTGAAGGACGTTGCTGACAGGCTCGATGAAAAACACTTGAGAAAGCACAATTTTGGATACGGTCATTGGTTGGTAATTTATTTCATGTCCAAGAAAAAATTATCTAGTTCCAAGAGGGCCCCAATTACACCAAAGAAAAAATAAATTATTTGTGCTTATGTCGTGTTAAATAAATAATTTAATTATTTCCGATGGAAGGAGACAATTTTGCCTAAGCCACGTTAAACCTGGCTCTGTTACATTTTTGAGGTGAGGACGCGAAGAAATCTCTAGTACCCAGGCAAGAAATAAGATTTCAAATTTAAATGCGAGAAAGGATTGGATAAACTTTAAATGCTATACAAACTGAACAATTAAACTATTATTTTAAGGTAGAACATTTAAACATTAAAAAAGAAAATGTCTCTTTCTCTTTCAAATTAAAAATTTAGTTGTGATTTCCTTTGTAAGGCGACCACAAAAAAAACATGTTTACCTCGATCGTTAAGACGGCGTGGCGGGGGAGAGGGCTACGTGGCATTATCTTCACTAAAAAAAACATTTATTTTTCTAAATTCAATATTTTTTTCAACCTTTTAAAGATGTTTCTGATGGTACCAGATTGGAATGGGAAAGCAAGATTATTTTTTTTAATTTATTTACTTTTTTAAACGTTTTTAAAAATCACAAGGTGCGACACTCACAGTTAACGCCGTAACGGTGATTGTTTTTTGTTTTTTTGTTTGATGCAATGTATTTATTGTTGTACACACAATCGTGTTGATTTTAAACTAATAATTGTAGATTTGCCATTGGCCAAAAGTTGATCACATCAAAAGGTAAAATATGAGAGGGGGGGGAGGGTAGTGGGTTGCAGTGCAAACCCGACCGACTGTCTACCTGAACCATAGTCTCTTCTCTTACAACCTCGTCCTCCATTCTTATCTGCCTCCGCATTTTCTTTTACACCTGAGCAGATGACGTGAACACCGAGCAGTTAGGGGGGGGGGGGAGAGAAAGGAGGCGAATTCAAAACTCACCAATCAACCTAAAGTAAAAAAAACCTAACACAACTGAATGAGTGTTTTTTTAACCGTCAACTATAATTTCTAGAATTTTTAAATTTTTCTGACGAACAAAAAAAACAAAAAGAAACTAAAACCCAGTATGACTTACACTCAACAACCCAACAGAGAAAAGGACTTGTAATAAATTAATTATTTACAGTTGAGTACACAAGTAGTTTGTTCGTACAAACAAGCATTTGTGTGTGAGAAATACTTAATTTAACAACTTGAAATATGAAATTATTGGAGTACTTAGGGAATGGGGAACGTATATATGAGTAATAAATTTACAAGTAATTACGTAGTATATTGACCTGGCACTTAAACCACTTTTTGTGTGTGTGTGTGTGTGTGTGTTAGAACTGCTTACTTTTAGTTTTATGCACACACAAAAAACAAAAGTGGGAATTAAAAGGAAAAAAAAAAATCAAAATTCAAAACCGAGAATGAATACCAATAATTGGCTGATAAAAAAAAGTAATATTCATTGACTTCACTTAACAATTACAGACATAAATTAACTGATAAAGAAACATGCGAGAAGCAACTTTGAGTGAATTTAAAAAGAAAACTAAAAGAAAGACATTTTTTGCACTTATTGTTGGTAGCATTAGAAATAAAAAAAATTATTGTTGACGAAAATGAATTCCCCTACTATATAAATTCTAAAAAGAAAAAGGAAAATTATTGCTAAAATTTTTAGCAATAATTTTCCTTTTTCTGAGTCGATATTTTTAGCCTAAAAATATCGACAGTGGATATCGACTCAGAACGACAAATCGGAGAGCCGAGTTCGAATTCCAGTTGAATTCCTACCTTGTATTCACAAATTATAACTTGGGAAAGGTAACTAGTCTCATCTCTCTCCAGTTATGGGTTAGGACATGGGTTATAGCCTTGGCTGGCAACCAGTCTATCGCAGAAAGCAATGGCAACCTAATGCAGGATAATCTACCAAGTCAGTCATATTTCTTTCGAGACATGATCGCCCAAAGCGTGTATCACGTATGGCACTTAACTGACTGATTGCTAAAACGGGAAATTTTAGAAGTGCGACATTTAAGTACTCAGTAGCCATAAAATTGAGATTTTTTAACGTTTAACAACCAAATGCTAATTTTTATAATAAAGACTTGATTAGAAAAGTGCTCAATTATTGATCATGAAACAAAACTAATTGTGTAAAAAAAAAAAAAAAAATCAGGTTTCTAATTTGAGTACTGTTCTTGCTCTACCCCGCCAAAAAGTGGCATTCATTAAATTAAAATATCAAATAGCTCAATCGCCAATTAATTTTTAAACAAAAATCATGTAACAATATTTTACAAGTGAAATACTACGTCACTAGATAAATTTAAAAAAATGCAATCAAATTTTTGTCTAGTTGAGTGGGTATCTCACTCGAAAAAGCATATCCGCAGTTTGGAAGAGTCTGCGAGAAGGTTGACAATAGACGAAACAGTTTTATCGTCGAGCTACTACTACCACCACGCGATTAGGAATGGACAACAAGTTCTTTTTACTAAGCCACACTTCTCCTTGGACTATAATACCAGAAAATTTTTATTATGATTTTTGTTTTTGACGAGGAAACAAAAACTTAATTACATAGTCATACATTTCCAAGTAAAGGCTCAATCCAGTTGAATTCGTTGCATTCACTTACGCGCAAATACCCTTTTTGGAAATAATCAATCAATCGCTTCTCACTCCGGATACGAGTTGAATAGCTGGGCAGATTGGGTTCTAAAGCCTTGGTTGGCAGCTTGTCTACCACAGAAATGGCAACTTACTGCAGGAATGTTAGTCTGGTCTTTGACATGATCGCTCAAGCCCAGCATGTATCACGTATGTCATTTTTAAATGACTGACTGAAATAGCATCTGCCAAAAATTTTACTGTCCCTCCCTCCCAATTTCATCTCGTTTACCGGTTTACAAGACCTTTAAATCGTCGTCGTTTTTTTTGTTTTTTTTTTTAAGGAGAGATAAAATAAAATAAAAATATAGATAAAACTATGGATATCCCTCATCCCCAAAAAGTCATTCTAATATTATAGAAATACTGCACTTAAACATTTAAAATCTACAATTTCCTCTTAACCATAACCTAAACAAGTTCATGGGGCACTCTGAAGATTTCACTTATTACTCAGTAGTGACCAGTTTGTTTGCTAAATTATTTTTCACTGCGACCCGAGCAAGCCACAAAGTACCAACCAAAATTCAATACTTAGAAGAAAAGTGTTTAAAAAGTGAGTTTTTTTTAAATAGTAAATTCCTAATAGACTAAAATTATCCGTCAAAACTAAAAATGCATAAATTGTAATTTTTAAGTGAGCAATATTATCCCCTCTCCCGAAACTTTATTATTAAAGAAAAAAAGGTGACCCGGTGAGGACAAGGTTCTGGTTTGTTGGACAAACAAAAAAAAATACCAGCCTGTTTTTTTTTTTAAATGTGACAGTTTGTTAAGAACACTATTTCAATTTGGAATATTGTAGGTGGATTGACTTAAATTCATAATCACTTTTTAGTTTCTAAAAGCCTTAAAGAATTTAATTACAAACAAACGTTAACTTTTTCTGGCTTAGTATCAATGACGACAATTTTTTTTTAAATGAATGAATTTGCTGAGATGTGGATAAAATGAACGAAACTGTACCTATGAAATTTAATTATGGGATGAATTCTGTTATTGAAATTTTAAATTTTTTATAGACAGATCATAAATAATTTGTCAGTATTTTCTGAATAGCAGTACAGAGTAAGCTAATTTCATAGTCAACTGTTCAAAATCAAAATGTCAGCTTTAGATGTTGAAGGGAAGGAGTAATTAAATTTAAGAATGCTTTAAGATAAAGATCTTGTCCAATAGGGACTAAAAATCCACATTTCAAACACCTGTGTGTGTAGTGTACAATTACTAAAGAGAGTTTTTGAAAAAAAATTATATCAGTTCAGTAATTTGAAAAGACTACAAAAAAGGCCTACATGATTAAAAATCAGTCTGGAATATTTTTTTTAAAGAAATAGATAGAAATACAAGCTAGTATAATTGTAAAAAAAAATATATATTATGGCAAGGAAATAGCCCGCTCATTGCAAAACTAACAAGGGAATTGTTTTTTTATGGGAATAAATCTTATTCTTTCACCAACAAGACTAGGAAAAGAAAAAAGCAATATGTTGTGGCTGTGTAAGACCTTTAAATCGTGTTTCCAAGTCAGTCAGTTAAAAGTGCCATACGTGATACACGCTTAGGCGATCATGTTTCGAAAGAGACATGACTAACTGGGCAGTAGGTTGCCATTGAATTCTATAGCCGACCAAGGATATAGAACCCAATCTGTCCTGTTATTTAACCCATCAATTGGAAGGAATAGAGTAGACAGATTAATACCTTTCCCAAGGGTATTTGCGCGTAAGTGAATGCAACGAATTCGGCTGGAATTCGAACTCGACTCCCCGATTTCTCGTTCCGAGTCGATATCCACTGCGCCACAACGCACATCCCTCATTTCCAAGTAGATGAGAAAAATATAGTAATTTTTATAGCGCAGCACAAGGCCCAAAAAAAGTATGGGACACCGAGTGAGGATCGAACTCAATTGTAATGGTTCTACCAAGACAAGCTTGCTAACCATTGCACCACCCACCTAGAGGAAAAAAAGATATGTAGGTAGCAGACTTCGGCTTACCCACTTCTTATAGCAACCACATCTACTACTCACAACACAACGCACTGGTTACTTTCAAAAGGCGTGTGTGATGTCCAAACCCAAATTACACAATAATTCAAACAAATAAAACTAAAAAAGATGTCACCAGGGGCCTGTTATTGAAATATTTCTATGATCTCTACACACGAAGACAAGCACCACCAACCGATACCGGCATGTCGTCTTCAACACATTATTACCCAAGACTGGCCCATTTTAGTTGGTTTTTTAACTGATGTAGTTTGTCGTAGTCACCACGAAAAAAGAATGACTAATTAAACAAAGAGTAGACTGTCGACCTCACCCCAAACTTTAGCCGGCCTTGTCCCCTACCTCTCTAGGTAGAAGAAACAATGACGAGGAGGAGTATTTGGATTATATATTTTGAAGCTGATCTGTTTTTAACCAGTCATAGAGGAAGTCAAGTAACAAAATATTGCAATGGATTAAAGATTTTTTTTAAAAAAAAGGGGTGGGTCTCCTGCTAACATTTCTTCAGTTGCTACTACTAAAAACTAAAAAAGTCTATCAAAAAGAACGAATGACAAATGGTGGTATGTCGTGGTTTTAAAAAGGAAAACTAGAAAATTTAATATTTTTAAACAAAATAAAATTTCATTATTAAACTTGATTTATTAATAATTGTAAAAACTAAAGTGTATAAACAGTTAAATTTTTTAAACAATCAATGATTAATAATAAATAGGATGAAATTATGAAAATTGCACAACTTAATGTCGAGTTAGGCATGTTCAGGAATAGAAAAAAAAAATTGTGTATCTTCTACTTTAGCGTCCGAAACGTTCTTGCCAGATACTGAAGTGTCTCCCTTGATTTTTCCTATTGCCTCATATGACTGAAAGTGAAAAATGAGGCATGTCCACTGTCCAGATTTTTTAGTTTTTAACAGATTATGATTAGTTTCGTTCTATTTCAACAGCAATCAACAAAAACAAAAAAAAAGTAAAAACTATTTACTTTTTTAAAATCCAAGACCTGATCTTTTAAATAGCCCAAGTTTTTACTTTGAAATACCGGTCGCCGACTAAAAATGTGCTTAAAATATGAAGCTAGGTAACAAAAACATTAAATGATATTCAATAAGGACAATTTTTCATCTCAAAAGTGTTCCGAAACTTGTAAAGTTTCTGTGAGTTTGGAAAATAAAAATTCTCTAAAATTTTAATGTATTAAAATTTTCCTTCGGCCAGCCTACAAATTACAGAGCTAGAGAGAGTATCGTTTTTAAAAAGTAACAAGATCATAAAAAAAAAAGACAAGTCTTTTCTTATGTGACGTGGTGAAGTGGGTGAACACGGCTCTTCCCAACTTATCCTTTGCTTAGAGATACAAAAAAAAGGATAAGTTTCGGAGAGTCATGATCGCATACATCCTGAAGAGTCCCTTGCTAGTCCGGTATCGAGAACAAAATTATTTTTTAAATCACAAAAGATGTTTGCTAAGCTAAGCAGGTGGGCCAAGTAACTCCACTTATGATCAAGTATTAAAAA
Source organism: Ascarosepion bandense (assembly GCA_037127315.1). Classification (NCBI taxonomy): domain Eukaryota; kingdom Metazoa; phylum Mollusca; class Cephalopoda; order Sepiida; family Sepiidae; genus Ascarosepion; species Ascarosepion bandense. The sequence goes on from JBBBDQ010001588.1 coordinate 3,554,656, forward strand.
AAATTAATTTAAAAAAAATCATTTATTTTTAAGATCTTAACCTCTTAAGAGAAACCCATCAACCTTAAATAAACGAACAAAAAATGGATTGTTTAAAACAAAATAAAAAAAAAAGTCTAGAAAGCGAGCAAAGATTATTAATTTAAAACTTGCTTACAGCGATAATTTTTTTTTGTATACGACTGAAACTTAAAACACATTTTTAGACTGAGGGGTAAAAAATTAAAGTATTTATAAAGACAGAAGAAACTAGAGAAAGAAGGGAGTGTCAAACAGAAGTTCTGTTTTTTTATTTTATGTGGTCTTTAGATTTATTTTAAAAATTGAATTTTAAATTTGTTTTTTTTTTTTAACCGACGAATGTAGTTTTCAGAGAGAGAGATACAATTAATTTTTAAATTATTCAGTTCTAGACGAAGAGACGATGATGACAACAGCTTTCATAAAAATAAAAAAACTTTTTCGACATGTAATTTAATTTTTAAACTTCAAAAGGAAGAAAAATGTTTTGGATACTAAAAGACGTGCATCTTTATTTTTTTAAATCCTCTTTCCTTCCAATAAAGTAGAAAAATACCATCTTTGACAACCCATAACTTAATGTGATCGCTGCTCATTCGGGAGAAGAAGAAATAAAAAGCGGGGGGGGGGGGCATCAGGTCACGTGATAATATTGCCGTAAGCAGGTTTGTTCATAAGTTCGTTTTTAATTTTCCCTGATTCCCCCCCCTCTTTTTTTTGCCCAAACTCGATAAAACAAAAAATAAAAAAATAAATCGATTTTCATAAAATCCCTTTTTAAAGAAGGGGCACCAAACCTTTTTGATTTTTAAACTAAAATTTTATTTTATTTTTTTTTTGAGTGATTATCTTTTTTAAATTCAATTGTGGGTTGACAAATTTGTTTGGTAGTAGGAAGTGATGGTTAACGATCAGTAGTGTTTACTCGAGGATAATAAATCGTATTTAAAAAGTTGTGGAAGGATTTAAGCATAACATATCTACTTAGCACTTTTTTTTAGAGTTTTAACTTAAGAATTTGAAGTTTAAAACATTTTAAAGTCATAAAGTAAACAGCTGTAAAAAATAAAAAAATAAAATAAAATTTTCACGAGTCAAAAACACCCTCTTCTACCCAAGAAAAGATTTTTTTAATTTCTGCTCCCCATTTAGAGACGTTATCTTGAAAAAAAAAAGTACATTTGTATATAATTAATTAATTAAAGAAATTGTCACGTGAGATTTTATTTTATGCGAATTTTATTTATTTATTTTAGACAGGACTTTAAGGAAAATTCATTGTCAAGAGAAAAGTTTGTAAGCATTTTTAATGAACATAAAAAAATACAACGACAAAACATATATATATATATATATATATATATATATACACACACAAATAATACTTACCTAATAAGAGTAATTTAACTTCTCTCGCGGATCGTTCTCCCTCGGCACGGAGGGATTTGTCGATGGCTTTAGACCGTTCGGCGGCCGCTTTTTCGTCGCTACTCACGGCACAACCCATGGTTGTCTCTTTTGGTACTTGGAGTCGTCCCTTATTTTTTTTTTTTTACTTTTTAAAACTGTACTGTATAATGATGGTAGGATCTCCACACACACAACACAAGACTCACAACCTAAGTAGGAAAGGTAAGAAAATAAATTAAGGCGAAAGAAACAAACAAAACCGCCGCTCTAGCAGCACTAAGAAAAAGGAAGAAATCTACTGTAGTCGGTGCAGGGTTAGGAGTGAAACGGCGACTTAGATAGATAGATCACTAATAGAGAGAAGGATAAAGAAAGATGGAAAGAGTAGAAGTTGAATAGAGAGAATGGATTGAGGTTTCTCTTGGTGACGATATGAGAGTTCAACGGAGAAAGTTTTTTTTTTTTTAGTAAATTTATTAAATAATTTTAAATAAGAAATTCTTTAAATTATCGACAGATGAAATTAGAATATTTCTTAGATATAGATCAAACAGAAATATGTTTAATTTATATCAAGCTTTTTTTTTTTTAAGACCGGAATTGAATTTTAAATTTTTTCTCTAAAATTACTTATGAATTATATAACTTATAATTAATTTTATTTTTTTTTTTTAAACAACCTACTTATAATTGGTTTAATTTTTTTTTAATAACCTAAGAACATAACGGGGGAAATAAGTAACAGAAAAATTTTTAAAATTCGATTTTTAACTTAAGTGTCACACTGGACATGTGCGCACTGAAAAACAATTTACTGAGAAAATAAGCACAGCGTACGTACTGAAGGAGAATATATTACAAATAAATATAATTTTTATAATCCAGATCCTCGGATATTTTTTAAAGTTAATGATGTATCTTCAATTCATTTATTAAATGAACGAGGTTTGTTTTTTTCCCCCACTCCAGTTGGTTGTTAGTTCTTCAATCGCTGCCTTCTGTATTTTTTTAAAATATAAAATAATTAAAAAAAAAGAAACGACACGCTTATTGTAAGTAAATCCTGGTTCAGCGTGTCGTTTTCTTTTTTTGTCTCCCGATGTCTTAAAAACAGCTTTTTTTGAAGCTTTTGTAAAAATGCGAACTTTTAGCACTCTAGCAGCAGCAACGGTTGTTCTGCTAAAACCGGAAAACTGAAGGGGAGGAACTGAAGATACATAAACGGAGGGAGTACGGGGAAGAGTGACTATCTAAGGGAGGGGGAAATTTAAAAACGAGCGAGTAAGTGGAATGGGGAGAAAGGCAGAGGAGAAATGTCTTGGTCAGTAAAGAGAGGTGTGAGAGCGCCGACCTAAGACTTATAAGGAAGGAAGGGAGGGAGGAGTAAGTCTATGTCCGCTTTAAAATGACACCATCGTGAAAGTTTAAATTAATGTATATTGTGGAATCGGTTTTCGTGTTGTTGTTTCTCATGGTATTATTAGCTTCTCTTGTTCACGGTCGAATGAAATGATGTGGCAGTAATAAAATGGGTTTAAAATAAAAGGTTTCACTTTAAAAAAATCAGTCTTTCATTTTTGTCAGACTGAAAATACCAGGAGTAAGTCAGTTTGTTTTTTTACACTTACTCATTCTCCTTTTCTCCTACGAATTTCCTCATAATTTATATTTATAAATTATGCTTATTCACTCTTCTTTACACATGTGAGTGTGTGTAAGTTCTGAGTCAGTGAACTGCAATATTTTCTCTCTTTCGTCACTGAGTATTTCAAACATTGACAAGAAAGAATAAAAACATCAATCAACCAAATTAGACTTTATTACACACACACACACTAGAATTAAAAAATAAAAAAAATTGCCAGAAAAGTGTCTTTCTACCAGTAAAAGAAAAAAGGCAGCAATTTTAGCACTAAGCATCATTACAATTTAGCACATTTTAAATTTAAAATCCAAAAGGAAGCGACTTGATGGTAAAATCCCAAAGAAGATCCTATTAATATTATTTGTTAAAAATTAAATATTAAAACTGATCCAGCTAGAGGGTTCAATGTAAATAGAATTATTTACAGAGCCAGTATGTATTTTTTTTATATAGAAAAAAATTTGAAATTTATGATTATTTCTGTAAATTGAATTTGCTTCATCGGTAATCTTTAATATTATGGAAATTTTTTTCTACAATATTAAAGATTGCCGATAAAGCAAATTCAATTCGCAGAAATAATCATACAATCATAATTTCGAATTTTTTTTATGTGTAATATATATATATATATATATATATATATATATACAGTGAAGAGTTGTGAAACAGTGCTGTCTGTGGCTGGTTTATCTATGCATCATTCATTCAGTAATGAATTTGAACACTTTTGGCAACTGGCGTGTGTTTACATTATATATAACACACTGAAGTCCGCCTTTCTCAACCAAGCACCCATAGCTCAGAGGTAGAATCACCAACTGATGTCAATTTGGTCAGGTTTCAATCCTGGCTAGAAGCAATCAGACGTCTAACTCTACTGATAAGCTGTGATACAGCGAAACAGATCTGTCTGCAGATGACCATTTACACTCTCACATCCTGATTGACAGCTTACGGCCATATCACGTTGAATACACCGGTTCTCACTCGATCACCAAAGTTAAGCAACGTTGAGCCTGGTCAGTACTTAGATGGGTGACCACTTGGGAATACCAGGTGTTGTAAGCGTTTAGTGACGGATGTGCATTGTGATGCAGTAGATATCGGCTTGGAAAGAGAAATCGGTGAGCCTAGTTCGAATTCCAGTTGAATACCCTGCATTCACTTAAGCACTGGTACCCTTGGGAAAGATATTAATCCGTCCCTTCCCTCCACTTATGGGTTAAATAACAGGGTAGGACTTTGGGACCCTGCCCTTAAAAACAAATCCCAATGAATCTTGATACTCGAAAAGAAAAAAAGTATTACTAGACACAAAAACTTATATAAAAACAACAATAAATTGTTGAAAGAAAAAAGTATTACCAGCAATAAATAAATAAAAAAAAAATTTAGTTGGGAATAAATGACCCTCTGAGGTTGATATGCCATAAAACAAAATAACCAACCAACCAACATCCTGGTTGAACACTATAGAGGAATGATAGACTTTGAAAAAACAGTATCTACTCATGCATATCTACTCATCATTCATTCAGTAATGAATTTGAACACTCTTGGGTTTTTGCGTGTGTTTACATTGTATATAACACGCTAAAGTCTGCCTTCTTTCACCAAGCATCCATAACTCAAAGGTAGAATCACTGAATGATGTCAATTTGGTTGGGTTTCAATCCCAGCTAGAAGCAATTGGATGTCTAACTGTACTGATGAGCTGTGATACAGCAAAACAGATTTGTCTGTAGATGAATATATAGCAAAACAGATCTGTCTGTAGATGACTATATATATATATATACACTACTGGACATAATTATTAGACCACCCCAGTGTTTAAAAAAATTATGTATTTCATACTGTTTTTTAGTATTTATTGCCAAGTGAATAATTGTAAATGAAAATAGAATGGTTCTTTTGTTAATACTGCATAATAACACATGCATCAAATGAATTTATAAATATTTAATAATTACTTATATTGCAGTTTCAGCAATGAAAGAATGAAGAAAATTTATGGTGATTCAGACGAGTTCATCTTTGCTTCCTTGTCTTGTAAAATTTTGCAAAGTAATAATAACAAAAGAACCATTCTATTTTCATTTAGAATTATCCACTTGGCAATAAATACTAAAAATAGTATGAAATACATCATTTCTTTTAAAAAACTGTGGTAGCCTAATAATTATGACCGGTAGTATATATATATATATATATAAAATCTACAAGTTGCGATGGGTAAATTGTCGCTATTTGCCTTGTAAAATTCTGCAAAGTAATAATAACAAAAGAACCATTCTATTTTCATTTAGAATTATCCACTTGGCAATAAATACTAAAAATAGTATGAAATACATCATTTCTTTTAAAAAATGGGGTGGCCTAATATTTATGACCAATAATGTATATATATATATATATATATATATATATATATATATATATTGTTTAAGTTGCTTTTCTCAAGATTTTATATAATCTCTTTTTTTTAACTTTCCTTTATTGGTGGTTTACTTTTAAACCAACTAATTGAAAGAGAGAATTTGAATTCCATTAACATTTCATTTCAATAATTAAATTAATGTAAAGTAAAATTTTGTTAAACATAACTACATCATTTTTGCATTCTTTAGAAGAAAATAATATGTGAAGAATTCAGAAATTAAATAACATTATTAAGAATGAATAAAATTTAAAAAAATACATTTCTAAGAAATATAGTTATCACTGATTTTTTTTTTTTATATTACAAATATTTATTATTATTCATCCATCATTGGGCAAAAAAGCTTTTAAAGACTTTTGACAGGATAAGAAAAAAAAAATAAAAGATTTTCAATTATAACTGAAAAACTTTTTAATGGACATTCACTAACACATTTTTACCGACAAGGTTTTGGAGAGGATGGAAACAAAAAGGAAACTTATACTTAACATCAGGAAGAGACAGTTGAAGTTTCTGGGACATGTAATAAGGATGGAGGGCTTAGAGAATCTGATACTCACAGGACAGATAGCAGGAAAGAAGGACAGGGACATACTTGATGGGCTTAAGTAAATGGATGGCAGAGCAGGGTTTGGGTGAAATAACAAGACAAAATTTATTGATAGCTACAAGAGACAGGAAGATGTGGAGGAACATGATCATCTACATCCTGAAGTGACACAACACTTGAAAAAGAAAGTAAGATGTTATGCCAATAGGATCATTATAAGTTTGCTTAATCAGAAAGCCAGCATTCGAAATTCTGGTTTTTCATCTGTTCTCAAGAACCAATCTCTGGCATTGGCAAGAATCCATATCTGTTTCAGGCTCAGAAATTTAAATACCTGGGAAGTGTTCTGATAAAAGATGGAAAGGTGCATTGTTATGGCCAAGGACACATTTCAGAAACTAAGCAGATTATTGTGAGTCAGGAAGATTTTGAAAAGAAAAGAGTATTGGACTGTTATGTAATATCTGTCCTCCTATATGGCAATGAATGCTGGACGATCTCCTCAAAGATGAAGGAGAGGCTCAAAGCAACAGAAATGTAGTTTTACAGAAGGATACTGAGGATACCTGGACCATGTGAGCAATGACAAGGTTTTGGAGAGGATGCAAATGAAAAGGAAACTTATACTTAGCATCAGGAAGAGACAACTGAGATTTCTGAGACAATAAGGAAGGAGTGCTTGGAGAATCTAATACTCATAGGACAAATAAAGAGAAAGAGAGACAGGGGAAAGCAGTGTGAGACATACTTGATAGGCTTGAGCAAGTGGATCCCAGACTGGGGTTTGGGAGAATACTTTTCAGAAGCAACTTTTGTCACCGAAAAAAAGTTTTTTTTAGATTAACACCCTAAAAACACTATAAGATTCTAAGTTGAGAAAAGCAACTGTCTTATTTGCTTGTGAAGAAATTGGAAGTTTGTAAATATGATTATTGAGCACTCTGGAGGTGTGCCAGAAACTGTCGTCTAATATGGCATATGTACTGCTTACAAACATTGACTTTACAAAATTAATAAGATTTGAGAATTCATGGTGTTATTTGATCCCCAACAATAACTGAGAGTCAAGTGTAAATATACTAATAAAAAAATATTATATTATTATTTTTACTTTTTTAGAGGCTACCAGGAATTTGATCCACATATTAAAACAGGTGAAATGCAAAAAAACATACTCATGAGTACCTCTGACATCTTACATAGATTTTGTTCTCTCCAGTGGAGTGATGTGATAGTAACTCAGAATGAGAAATCCAAGAATCAGTTTTCAAATTCCTGTCGAGTATATGTTTGAATACCTTTGGAGAAGGTATGAATTTCATTTCTTCTTCTCCCAGCTATGGATTAAATAGTAGGACTTATATCAAGAAAAAAATATTGTTATTTTCAAAAAATTATTACTGCAATATTCACTCCAAAAAACAAATTTAAAAATGTCTTACAATCCAAAGTATTAGGGCTTTCACTAACAAAGGGTTGATAAACTGTAAAACAAAAACAAAAAAAATCAAACAATCAATTCTATATAGTGACCACAACTACATTAGTTTTTTTTTAATCATTTCACCCCCAGCAAGGTGATAATGTCACTAAGATGGAGAAGGGGTCTGAACCTATCTCTCTCATTGCGTTTTGTCTGTTTGCATATTCTGATACAAAGAATGTCTCTGGTTGAGTCATGTTGGTAAGTCGTGTTATACAAAGCAAAGGCAAAAACAATAATATTGAGAGGAAAAAGAATTTGGTGGTCATAATAGTAGTAGTGTATTGTGGTGCAATGGATATCGGCTCAGAATGAGAAATCAGAGAACCAAGTTCAAATTACAGTTAAATTCGTTGTATTAACTTACTAGCAATATAGCCTGGCATTGCTTGGGTGTAATGAAACCTTTAAAACTAATCCATGGTTCTGGAGCTCAGACTCTTTGGGCATTGGCACGAAAGACTAAAAAGCAATAGTTGTTTCTAGTTAAAGCGAAACCGTAGACTGAAAGAAAAATGAATGGATTTAAGTCAAATTTTGATTTCCTGGTATTGATATCAAATAAGTTTTTTCGTCATAAACTGAATTTTGAAGGCTACATAAGTCCTCTGAGTAAATGATATCATGGCTGAGACTAAGAACTACAATTATACCTACTTAGAGCCAAACCTGAAGCAAAAACTAAAATAAAACAGCTGAAAAAATACAGGCATAGAGGCAGATAAACAGACACACACACAAACATCTTGCCTTTTATATATATATATAGAGAGAGAGAGAGAGAGAGATTATCGATTTTCTGCATTATTGTAAGAACTGCAACCTTGAAACTTCTGAATATCGTTTCTTATGTCTTTGTCTATGAGTATCAAATTTGATTAAAATCGGACCACTCCTTCTATAACCCGATGTTTTTCGATTATAGATTTTCAATATTTATTGGGGGTACCCCGACACAAAACCTAGCTAAGAAAACTCGCAGACGCTAATAGTACATCTATGTAAATTTTCAAGAAAATCGGTTCAGCCATTTCGGAGTCTATAAGTAACAGACAGACACATACACACACAGAGAAACAAAGTTCCATTTATAAATAAGTTTAGATTTAGATTTAGATACTCTTGGGTATTCCTCACTTCTCCCTCCAGGTATGAGTTGAATAGCAGGACAGATGGAGTTCTATAGCTTTGGTTGCCAACCAGTCTACTGCAGAAAGAAATGGCAAGCTACTGTTGGAAAATCTTCTGCCTAGTCAGTCATAGACCAAAAAAGACATGGTTGCCCAAGCGTGTATAATGTATAACACTTAACTGACTGACAGAATAGTAGTAGTAGTAGTAGAAGTAGTAGCAATGATCTTAAGAAAGAAAAATACTATTGAGTTTGCTCCTACACAAGTGAGATATAACATATGACATACACACAGATGTATGCATTCCACTTCTGTATTAGGATGTCTTGGGAATTAGGAAATGATTATGACCATCCACCTAAAATAGGAATTATGCTGCTTGGAGGTATGACCTCCTGAAACTTAGCTAACCCTGACAATGAATGTTTGGAGTGATGGTGAATATGCCAAGTAAGTGTTTTGTCACCAAGGTTGGTCGTAATTTATAATGTCAGTTTGTTTTAAATGTAACAGTAAAATCTGCTATATCTCACCCGATTATATACAGATATTAGCAGAGAAAGTTCATAAAAAGAAGGTTCCAACATTAAAAGTAACTGAAGCTATTTGTAAAGATGAGAAAAAATATGTTGCAAGTTGTACTAAGAGGCTTAAGTGGGGATAGATGAGACAAAGTGGAAAGGATTGTTCAATGCCTTACCCCCTACTTTTGTGGAATTGGAGTAGAGACAGATCAGAATGATACAAACGCTATGTGTAAGGAGAGAGTATTGGGATTTTTATGGAAGTGGTAATAAATAACCTTCATCAGATAGTAAGGCTTTTTTCTCTTTTTAACTATTGAAGATTTTGAAGGCTGAAGAATTTGAAATTAGTCTGTTATCCCAGGAGTTTTCAAACTGTGGTCCTCGGACCGCAGGGGGTCCGCAAGGATAAGATAGGGGGTCCATGGTTTAACTCATCACATGAAATTCAAAGTATAAATTTTCAATGTCTGGATATTTATTTTTACTTATTAATGTTATCAAATGACAAAAGCTTGCACTATTGCCCATTACATGTCAACGTTATTTATACAAAAAATTGTTTTACACATGCAAGAGCTTGATGTTCAAATTAACTTTTTCTTCAGGGTGCAAGTGTCAGCAATGGAAAAAAATTTTAATAAAGGAGTCCGTAAGTCAAGAAGTTTAAAAACCCCTGCGTTATCAGAGGTTGTTTCAGAAACATAAATCAAGATAAAGAATAAGTAATAATTAACTTATCTTTCTTGTTATTACCACTCGATCAGCTCCTGTCTGAGTTTCTGGAAGAAAGAATTATCATTATTTACATTTGGACTAAAATCTTCATCTTTGTTATTACCACTTGATCAGCTCCTGTCTGAGTTTCTGGAAGAAAGAATTATCATTATTTACATTTGGACTAAAATCTTCATCTTTGTTATTACCACTTGATTAGCTCCTGTCTGAGTTACTGGAAGAAAGAATTATCATTATTTACATTTGGACTAAAATCTTCATCTTTGTTATTACCACTTGATCAGCTCCTGTTTGAATTTCTGGAATAAAGAATAATCATTATTTAAATTTGGATTAATATCCACATCTTTGTTGTTATTGTTGCTTGATCACTTTCTGTCTGTATTTCTGGGATGAAGAATTATCATTACTTATGTTTGAACTAATATCCTCATCTTTGTTGTTGTTCTCACTTGATCAGCTCCTGTCTGAATTTCTGGAATGAAGAATTATCATTATTTACATTTGGATTAATATCCACATCTTTGTTGTTATTATCGCTTGATCAGTTTGTGTCTGAATTTCTGAGATGAAGAATTATCATTATTTACATTTGGACTAATATCCTCATCTTTGTTGTTCTTATCACTTGTTCAGCTCAGGTCTGGATTTCTGGGATGAAGAATTATCATTATTTATGTTTGGACTAATATCCTCCTCTTTGTTGTTACCACTTGATCAGCTCCTGTCTGAATTTCTGGTATGAGGAATTATCATTATTTACATTTGGATTAATATCCTCATCTTTGTTGTTGCTACCACTTGTTCAGCTCCTGTCTGAATTTCTGGAATGAAGAATTATCATTATTTACATTTGGATTAATATCCACATCTTTGTTGTTATTATCGCTTGATCAGTTTGTGTCTGAATTTCTGAGATGAAGAATTATCATTATTTACATTTGGACTAATATCCTCATCTTTGTTGTTCTTATCACTTGTTCAGCTCAGGTCTGGATTTCTGGGATGAAGAATTATCATTATTTATGTTTGGACTAATATCCTCCTCTTTGTTGTTACCACTTGATCAGCTCCTGTCTGAATTTCTGGAATGAGGAATTATCATTATTTACATTTGGATTAATATCCACATCTTTGTTGTTATTATCGCTTGATCAGTTTGTGTCTGAATTTCTGAGATGAAGAATTATAATTGTTTACATTTGGACTAATATCCTCATCTTTGTTGTTGCTACCACTTGATCAGCTCCTGTCTGAATTTCTGGAATGAAGAATTATCATTATTTACATTTGGATTAATATCCACATCTTTGTTGTTATTATCGCTTGATCAGTTTGTGTCTGAATTTCTGAGATGAAGAATTATCATTATTTACATTTGGACTAATATCCTCATCTTTGTTGTTGCTACCACTTGATCAGCTCCTGTCTGAATTTCTGGAATGAAGAATTATCATTATTTACATTTGGATTAATATCCACATCTTTGTTGTTATTATCGCTTGATCAGTTTGTGTCTGAATTTCAGAGATGAAGAATTATCATTATTTACATTTGGACTAATATCCTCATCTTTGTTGTTCTTTTCACTTGTTCAGCTCAGGTCTGGATTTCTGGGATGAAGAATTATCATTATTTATGTTTGGACTAATATCCTCCTCTTTGTTGTTAACACTTGATCAGCTCCTGTCTGAATTTCTGAGATGAAGAATTTTCATTATTTACATTTGGACTAATATCCTCATCTTTGTTGTTCTTATCACTTGTTCAGCTCAGGTCTGGATTTCTGGGATGAAGAATTATCATTATTTATGTTTGGACTAATATCCTCCTCTTTGTTGTTACCACTTGATCAGCTCCTGTCTGAATTTCTGGAATGAGGAATTATCATTATTTACATTTGGACTAATATCCTCATCTTTGTTGTTCTTATCACTTGTTCAGCTCAGGTCTGGATTTCTGGGATGAAGAATTATCATTATTTATGTTTGGACTAATATCCTCCTCTTTGTTGTTACCACTTGATCTGCTCCTGTCTGAATTTCTGGTATGAGGAATTATCATTATTTACATTTGGATTAATATCCACATCTTTGTTGTTATTATCGCTTGATCAGTTTGTGTCTGAATTTCTGAGATGAAGAATTATCATTATTTACATTTGGACTAATATCCTCATCTTTGTTGTTCTTATCACTTGTTCAGCTCAGGTCTGGATTTCTGGGATGAAGAATTATCATTATTTATGTTTGGACTAATATCTTCCTCTTTGTTTTTACCACTTGATCAGCTCCTGTCTGAATTTCTGGAATGAAGAATTATCATTATTTACATTTGGATTAATATCCACATCTTTGTTGTTATTATCGCTTGATCAGTTTGTGTCTGAATTTCTGAGATGAAGAATTATCATTATTTACATTTGGACTAATATCCTCATCTTTGTTGTTCTTATCACTTGTTCAGCTCAGGTCTGGATTTCTGGGATGAAGAATTATCATTATTTATGTTTGGACTAATATCCTCCTCTTTGTTGTTACCACTTGATCAGCTCCTGTCTGAATTTCTGGTATGAGGAATTATCATTATTTACATTTGGACTAATATCCACATCTTTGTTGTTCTTATCACTTGTTCAGCTCAGGTCTGGATTTCTGGGATGAAGAATTATCATTATTTATGTTTGGACTAATATCCTCCTCTTTGTTGTTACCACTTGATCAGCTCCTGTCTGAATTTCTGGAATGAGGAATTATCATTATTTACATTTGGACTAATATCCTCATCTTTGTTGTTATTATCACTTGTTCAGCTCAGGTCTGGATTTCTGGGATGAAGAATTATCATTATTTATGTTTGGACTAATATCCTCCTCTTTGTTGTTACCACTTGATCAGCTCCTGTCTGAATTTCTGGTATGAGGAATTATCATTATTTACATTTGGACTAATATCCTCATCTTTGTTGTTCTTATCACTTGTTCAGCTCAGGTCTGGATTTCTGGGATGAAGAATTATCATTATTTATGTTTGGACTAATATCCTCCTCTTTGTTGTTACCACTTGATCAGCTCCTGTCTGAATTTCTGGTATGAGGAATTATCATTATTTACATTTGGACTAATATCCTCATCTTTGTTAATCTTATTGCTTCATCTGTTTCTTCCTGTTTGAATTTTGGGATGAAGAATTTTCATTATCATCATTTACATTTGGACTAATATTTTCATTATTGTTGCTATTAACGCTTCATCACTGCTTGTCTGAATTTCTGGGATGAAGAGTTATCATTATATTATTCACATTTAGACTAATGTCCTCATCTTTGTTATTATTGTATGGAAGATTTTTTTAATCCTCCAATAACAAAACTCAACAAAATTAACTGTACATAACTTTATAATTTAAGTATAACATAATTTTTTTGAGTTACAAGTAAATAATAATAAATTCTTTGTATATTTGAGTAGATTTGAATATATAAAATGCCATCTGGCAAATATTTCAGTTTATAAAATATGGTAAGTTATATCACTTTCTAATATATATGCAAATTCTTTCATGGGGATTAAGTAGTGTAAATATATTTAATGCAAATCACACTTTTACTGTTTATTCAACTCCGAAAAACAGAATTTTTAATCACAGTTGCACATAAAAATGAATAAAAATGTTTGCTTGTTTTTCATTGGTAAAAAATTATGAACTGTTGTACATAACAAAAACTTGATAATTTTCATAATATCTCCCACTTAGTATTATTTACCGAGATTACTTTTCAATTACAACAGTTAGTATCTTGAAAATTAAATTATGTATTTTTAATCATTCAGCTATACGAATATATTGCTGGCAATTTTGTGTTAAATATACAAATTGTTACTAAATATATAATTTTACTTTAAATATGTATCATTGGTAATTTTTTACATAAAAATGTATTGCTGATATTTATACTATAAAGATTTATTTTTATAGTTTTTGTTTTTATGTGAGGGTTCATTGTTTGCCCCTAGCTGGGACCCTAACAGTTGTTATCACACCATGGCAAGGTGGATCTGGGAACAACAACAATTAAGAGGTGGTTCTGTGCTTTTCAAAACCTTCAATTACCCAATCAGAGGCCTTGCTGCCAGATGTAGTTTTATTGTCATACCCAGAACTATTTCTCTGAGAATTCCTTTGCTGTAAAGGTTAAATAAATGCAGTGAGTGAATACATCCATGTTTTATTACACTTTCTAGCTTCTTTGAGTGGGGGGTATAGGAGTGCAGTTCTCAACAACACCAGGCATTACACCTGTGGTTTCCATAGCAACTAAGTTTTTACAGGATGAAGTTGCTCGTCCCAAAGACCAACCAGTTTTGTACCTGGATTTCACTTACAGTACCCAGTGTTCACAAGTAATCTCTAACCTAAGTACTGACTGGGCTTTCAGTCAGTTAAGTGCCATACGTGATACACGCTTGGGCGATCATGTCTCGAAAGAGACATGACTGACTGGGCAGAAGATTATCCCACAGTAGGTTGGCATTGCTTTTTGCGGTAGACTGGTTGCCAGCCAAGGCTATAGAACCCAATCTGTCCTGTTATGTAACCCATAGCTGGAAGGAAGAGACAGATTAATACCTTTCCCAAGGGTATTTGCGCGTAAGTGAATGCAATGAATTCAACTGGAATTTGAACTCGACTCCACGATTTCTCGTTCTGAGTGGATATCCACTGCACCACAATGACTGGGCTTTACAGTGCTTAATTTTGGTGATCAAATAAGAACCGGTGTTTTAGTGTGACTTGATCATAATCATTTTTCCAATTCAGTCTTAGCCATTCTTGTTATTTTATATGTTGTAGAGTGGCTGACACCCCTGCAGTACTCTCAATGATGGAATGGCCCATTGGCTGAAATTGTCTATTTAAGTAAAGAATAGTAGCATTCAAGGCAAAATATTCGCATGTCATTTGAGTATATTTGGAGGGATTACTTTGACGACTATTGCAATCTAAACCCCTCCTCACTGTGTTGTAAGTTCTGTCTTGTCCGTCATTGCGACTATTGTACTGTTCTGTGCATATCCATTTAGCACCAGGTATTGTGGTGAATAATTCTGCAGCACACTTTCTCTGTGTATCCTATTCACCTCAGCAATACAAAATTATATTAGCTGTCTATACAATCTATAATTAATTAGGAGGCACGGTAGAGTAATGGATAACAACTTAGATTTGGGAATTAGAAAGCTGAGTTCAAATTCCAGTCAAGTTCATTACATTCACTTATGTGTTAATACCCATGGGAAAGGTATTAATCCATACCTTTTTTTCATCCCAGCTATAGGTAAATAGCAGAACAGATTGGTTCCTATAGCCTTGAGTGGCAACTGGTGTAGGAGAACAAATCTGAATTCAAAACCCTCAATTATGAGTAAATAGATTCCTCGTCCCTGTGATTCCAAATCTGCTGCAGCACTTTATTGTTTGCATTAAAAAGAGAAAGATGGTGGATGCCAATGCCAGTGGTCATAAAGATTAAGCAGGTCTTTATCCTTGGCATATATATACTAGCAGTATAGCTTGGCGTTGCTTGGGTGTAATGAAAGCTTTAAAACTAATCCATGGTCCTGGAGCTCAGACTTTTTGGACGTTGACAAGAAAAACTAAAAAGCAATCGTTGTTTCCAGTTAAAGCGAAACCGTAGACTGAAAGAAAAATGAATGGATGTAAGTCAAATTTTGATTTCCTGGTATCGATATCAAATAAGGTTTTTTTTGTCGTAAACTGAATTTTGAAGGCTAAATAATACCTCTGAGTAAATGGTATCTGGCTGAGACTAAGAACTACAATTATATCTACTTAGAGCCAAACCTGAAGCAAAAGCTAAAATAAAAGGGCTGAAGAAATACAGACATAGAGGCAGATCAACAGACACACACACAAACATCTTGCCTTTTATATATATATATTATCGATTTTCTGCACTATTGTAAGAACTGCAAACTTGAAACTTCTGAATATCATTTCTTCTGTCTTTGCCTATGAGTGTCTCAAATTTGATTAAAATCGGACCACTCCTTCTATAACCCAATTTTTTTAATTATCGATTTTTGATTTTTATCGGGGTTACCTCGACACAAAACCAAGCTAAGAACATTCGCAGAGGCTTATAGTACAACTGTGTAAATTTTCAAGAAAATCAGTTCAGCCATTTCAGAGTCTGAAGGTTACAGACACACACAGACAAAGTTCCATTTATAAATAAGTTTAGATTAGATAGGTGTGTGTGTGTGTGTGTATTTAGGCAACAAATTCTCTTTTAGGCATGTCGGATTAAATTTGCTTATTGTTAATAAAATCCATTCATATTTGTGGATAATCTTTCATGTATTATAATTGAAAGATGTAAGAAATGCGCTGTAACTTTTACAGTTGATTTTATTTTTCATTTCTCAATGTTCCCAAGTACTTTTAATCTCCTTCTGAGATCATTTTTAGGGGTGTAAGTTGTAGTAAGTACTATAAAGAAGATTCATGGTAGGGTATGACTGCCACTATGCACAAAGAAATGTGAAACATAATGATGGCATCACTGATAGAATCCCTAAATTTGCTAAATGACTCAGAACACATAGAAACAAGGATAAGAACTTTTGCTGCATTTACAAGAATAAAAAAATTAAGAGACACAAAGATTGATGGAGGAGAAAATGAGATAACTGATTTATTTCTTGCTACATTTGAGTGCAAAGCTGTGAAGAAAATTTTAACATTGTCCTACCCGAGCAAATTGGAAGAAATGATATTTAAAGAAATTGTAAAAATTATAAAAAGAACATAAGACCAAAAAAGACGATGGTAATCGTGGAAAGAACCAAGTTTTTAGAAACAAGACAAGCACCAAATGAGTTCCTTATATAATACTTACATAAATTGAAAGAACGAGCCAAGTATTGTGAATTTGAAAAATTGAGAGCACAGAAAATAACTATAGAAGATGAATTGATGTTTTCCAGGTTAATTGAAGGCTTGATGTGCATTTTGGTGCCATGAATATTGGTCTAGAATGAGAAATCAGGGAGCTGAGTTCAAATTCCAATTGAATTCCTTGCATTCACTTACGCACAAATACCCTTGGCAAAGGTATTAATCCGTCTCTTCCCTCCAGTTATGGGTTAAATAACAGGACAGATTGGGTTCTATAGCCTTGGCTGTCAACCAGTCTGCTGCAGAAAGTAATGGCAACTTACTGCAGGATAATCTTCTGCTTAGTCAGTCATGCCTCTTTCAAGACATGATTGCCCAAGTGTGTATCATGTATGGCACTTAACTGACTGAAGGCTTGCAAGACCAAAACCACAAGCGAAAAATAATAGAAAATCTACAGAGTAGCAGAATGAGTTTGGAAACTAGTGTTGAGTTTTTGCAACAATTAGAGTTGATTTGAGAATTTCATCAACCAAAAAAAGAATTTGAGACACACAGGACAAGTGTGACCAATTCTATAATGCAGATATTATGGAAAAAATCACAAGAGAGACAAGTACAAATGTCCAGCCCCAGAAAAAATAAAAAAGAGATCATTTTCAGAATGTACACAAACATGAAAACAAAAGTAAAAGTAAAAACTGTTCAAACCCCCTCTGAAGAAAAAGTTGAAACATTTACAATGAATACACAAAAAGAGGCAGAGAAAAAATAAGGATAAATGGCCAAGAATTTAACATGCAAGTTGATACAGGCAGTGAAGTTATGTTGATACTAAAAAACTTTTGGATAAAATTAGCACAACCTAAATAAAAAAAAAAGCAGCATACAATTAAAGCAGTTTGATGGAACAACCATAAAAACAATGGACACATTTCTAGGCAATTTTGAAACCAACAAGCGTTTTGAAATAATTCACATTACAGTTGTAGCATGGATCATCATGGATTATTAGGGATTGATGTATTAAAAGTAGATACAATGAGACTAATCAATTCCATGGAAGCAGAAGGAAATGTATTAGGATTTTTTAAAAGTCTATGAAGCAAGCATTTAACTAAAAGAAAACTATGACCCAAAGTATATAGAGTCAAGAAAAGTTCCAATTCATATCCTACCTTTGGTAGTAGCCAAATTAAACAAATGTTAGAACAAGGCACAGAGTAACTCAAGGTGGTAGTGATTGGGTGTCACTAATAGTAGCGATAAAGAAACCCCGATGGAGATTTAAGGATATATGGTGATTACAAGATAGGGGTAAATCAGTAGATGTATTCAGACTTTTTTTTTTTCCAAATATTGAAACTGCAAGCCACGAGATAGCAAAAAATGGAGTACTTTGCAAAAATGGATCTCAAGTCAGCATACAATCAAATAGAAATTGATGAGAAATTTAAGAAAATAAGCATGATAAACATCCCTATAAACATTAAGATGGACTTGTCTACTGTTTGGGATAAAGACTTCCAGCCATATTTTTCAAAAATCAACTGAGTCTTATTAAGAAAAATAAAAAAAATGTGATTATATACCAGGGGCAAGAACTAAAGAAGAATTGAAATATAAAACAGAACAAATTTTAGTGAGATTTAAAAAGGTAGGCTTGACCATTAACAAAGATAAATGTAATTTTGACTGTAAGAAGATATCATATTTAGGATATCAAATATCAGAAGATGGCATATCACCTGATGATAGACTAACAAAGAAAATAACAGAAATAGCTGCTCAGCCAAATAAAAAAGAATTAGAATTGGGGTGGGGGCTGATAAATTTTTATAGTAAATACCAGATACAGCAACATAATAGAGCTATTTGAAAAAACAAGCTGTAAGCAGAACAAAAGAAAAAAGGAAATAGAAAATATGAAAAAGAGAAATGAAAGAGAGTAAGCAGAAGAAAGAAAGAAAGAGAAAATAAGAAAGAAAAATGAATGAGAGTAAGTAGAAAGAAAGAAAGAAAGAAAGAAATGGAAAATAAGAGAAATGAAAGAGAGTAAGCAGAAGAAAGAAAGAAAGAAAGAAAAAGAAAGAAAGAAAGAAAGAAAGAAATGGAAAATATGAAAATAAGACAAATGAAAGGGAATAAGCAGAAGAAAAGAAAGAAATGAAAAATAAGAAAAAGAGAAATGAAAGGGAATAAGCAGAAAGAAAGAAAAAGAAAGGAATGAAAAATAAAAAAAAAGAAATGAAAGGGAGTAAGGATAGCAAAGTAAAAAAAAAGAAATGGAAAAAGAAGGAAAATGAAAGAGAAATGAAAAGAAGTAAGCAGAAAAAAGAAATGAAAAAGAAAGAAAAAAGAAGGAAAAAAAGAGAATGAAAGAGAGTAAGCAAAAAGAAAGAAAAAATGGGAAATAAAAAAGAAAGGAAAATGAAGGAGAAATTAGTAATCAGAACAATGGAAAGAAAGAAATGGAAAAATAAAAGGAATAAGCAGAACAGAAGGGGACTTGAAAGAAAGAAATAAACAAAGGAGGGTGTATTAAACGTTTTCTTTAATTTTATCCTCTACTGAATATGAGGTAAGCCATCCTCCCAAAAATATTCAGAGCACTTGGTCTAGTTGCAGATCTCTTTAAATGGCAACAAGCACAAGTAAATGTTCTAGAAAACATAAATATATTGTAAACTACTCTATTGCTCAATATGGTAAGAGTATTAGGAAAAGTGTTGTCACTTGACCTTCATCAATAAACAGCATCAAATTGAGCATAAAACAATGATAATAATCAGCACAGAAATAAAATGAACTGACACAGACATTCAAGGCTATAATGTTCACAGAGCGGAATTATCCTTGCATCAATCAGAGCAGTTTCAGTGACTGAATGGACTTGCTTCAATACACAGATAACTGAAGTCTCCTATTATTGATACTAAGTCACCCATTTCCCTTGATATGAGTCACCCATCTTGTAATTGTCTTGAGTCATGATCAATCACTGACCTGAGTCAACCTATCCAAGAATTACAAAGAAATGATGATTAATAGTGACTGAGATACTAGCTGTATTAGCTTAAGAGTCCATGTTTTTTTGGGGGGAAAGTGAACAGTGAAAGCAAGTTCATAAAGCTGTTCTTTTGTTAATTGTTCCAAAATTCACTTGTCAGTCCATTTGAATGTACATAGAAGGAAATTCTGTATGCTCGTCACTTTATTAATATTTATAAAACTTAGGTTCAGCGCAAAATTGAATTCACTATAGCAATAACTATGCATCAGGCAATGCTCTGAAACATTGCTCAGTGGTATGGTGTTCTTTCATATCAGTCAGTTAAGTGCCATACGTGAAACACGCTCGGGCGATCATGTCTTGAAATAGACATGACTGACTGGGCAGAAGATTATCCCACAGTAGATTGCCATTGCTTTCTGTGGTAGACTGGTTGCCTGCCATGGCTATAGAACCCAATCTGTCCTGTTATTTAACCCATAACTGGAGGGACAAGACAGATTAATAGCTTTCCCAAGGGTATTTGCACGTAAGTGAATGCAATGAATTCAACTGGAATTTGAACTTGGCTCCCCGATTTCTTGTTCCGAGCCGATATCCACTTCACCACAAAGGGTATATAAATAGTATTTTCATTTTTTACAAACTTTTGCTCTTAGAACTGAGCAAGCAGATTCTAGCTGCATATATGATTTGATTATAAGTGTGCACGTCTGCACAGAACCAACCACACTTTTTGGATGAACTAATGAAACTGATGCGCATTGTGTTCCACAAGGTATGCCTCCTCATGTTTTCAATTCAAAGTTGTCCTTCTCTTAGACTAGTTGCCAATAAAGGTGAATGAGTCCAATCTGCCTGACTATTTAACCCATATCTAGTGAAAGATGAACATGACCTGATATCCTCATTTCAGACACTCATTATGGACTGGAAAATTTTAGGCATTATTTTAAATTAGGTTTTAAAAGCACTGATGTTGTTTGCAGAAGTTTGGGAAGTGGAAGAAAAGGAAACACCATCTGGTCATATTGTCCAAAACTGGTTAAAACATTAAGGGTGGTGATTGGTCTTTTGAAATTGGATGAGTATCAGTTGTTGCTTATGAGGCTTTAAAATGCAAAGTAGAGAAGAACCAGAATATCAGCCTTCAAAATTTGTAGAAGCTACAATCTTTTAAGCTTTATATAATCTTTAAAAATATACATTTTATTAAAAAATGAAACCCCTGTTGATATGTACAAATATTTTATTTATTTATTTCCTAGTGTATTTCATTGTGTAACTATATATTTGTGCATGAATATCATATGAATACGATTGGGCATTTTGTTAAATATCTTAATAATATGAAAGGCTTTAGATACACATATAATATGGGGAGGAAAGGATCATACAGAAATTATTGATACAGGGACTCTCCTCTCATGTGAAATGAACCAATGGGCAAAAGAGCAAGAGAATAAGAGGCAATATTCCAAAACTACAGCTCTGTGTGGATGCCAGACGTTCTCCTGCAGCTATTGTGGAAAAACTTACCCATCAAATGTGAGTTTTGCTAGTTAGCAACAGACCATTAAGAGATATTCTAACTTAAACCATGTTGACAATATACTAACATTGAGTCATAATCTAGAGTGACTAGAGTGCATGCATAGGGCACTTAGTGAGTTACATTTTCGCTATAGTAGAAATAGTCTTTGTTAACCATTGTTTGATGGTAAGGTCTCCAGCCATGTCACTTTCTTCACATTAACCCCTTTTTAGCATTCAACATGCTCAAACCTGCTCCATATCAGCTCAAAAAGTTTCACTGAAGTCAAAGTCTCTCTGTTTGCTTGACTTCCTCTATTATTTGGAATGATGTTGTCTTATATTTTGGCTGAGTATATGGGGTGGATTTCTGGGCCGAGTTTGATCGGATTAAAAGTAGAACTGTCAGTTTTCTAAATCCACCAGATGAGAGCCTGATGATAAACGAATCAATTCGTAAGAAGATTTTCTGAAAATTGATGTGACATTTAAACTTTTAGAAAATTTTCAACTATATAAAATAAAATTAATACTGCGAAAACATTTCCAGTTGATTTTGATCAACGAACAAGATGTGTTGTTGACATTTAAATATTCCGCTATTTATTGATAGCATCCTCAGAATGTAAACATAATTAAAAAAATGTAAAAACAAACAAACAAACATACAACAACAACAACGAAAAAAAAAAGACACAAAGATTTAAAAAATAAATCCTGTGAAAAAATTAAAAACGTCTTTGTTAAAGGAAGAGAAGAACAAATAAAACTTAAAACAATTAAACAATTTTTTTCTACATCATAACCAGTTTTGATGAAAGAAAACTTGTAAACACTTTGTAACAAAACAGTTTTTATACTGCTACACACGTCGGGATGTGTGTTGTGGTGCAGTGGATATCAACTCGGGACAAGAAATCGGGGAGCCGAGTTCAAATTCCTGTTGAATTCCTTGCATTCACTTACACGCAAATACCCTTGGGAAAGGTATTAATCTGTAGCAGCCACAGATCTATTTCCTTTAGCGAATCAATGCCCCCGACGGGAGATTCGGTCACTCACTGACCAATCAACGGGCGGAGCGCATTGATTCCTCTCTAGAACTATTTTTCCTAGTCCTGTTTGTAGAACGGAGGAAAGCCAGAGAGCCATGAGCCCGCGGCAGTAACGGACGCCTCTCTCACATCGCTGCCACTGATTCCCCATGGAATGCTTTATCGGAAGACGCTGCTGCTAGCTTCACCATGGACACTTACATACTACCAATCTTGTACGTTTACTATGTAATAAACCATTCTTTGTTGTTATTCTAAAAGCAAGTTTCGTCATTCATTTGTGTGCCTAAAAAATATAGTGTTGGGGAAATTAAGCATTTCCCATAACCCCTATAAATCCCTCCAGTTAGGAGTCAAATAACAGGACAAATTGGGTTCTATCCCCTTGGCTGTCAACCAGCCAGTCATGTCTCGAAAGAGACATGATCGCCCAAGCATGTATCACGTATGGCACTTAACTGACTGACTGACACACGCGCTTGCGCACATACACGTATATATATATATATATATATATATATATATATATATATATATATATATAATTGTGCGGTGTATTTAGGCAGCAGTCCCTAATAGCAGAAAATTAATTTGGTGCTTACGTATTATCGGGAGGACCTTTAAAAAAACGACTCAAAAATTAAAGTAAATTATTTATTGAAACGGTTAAAACAATAAAATGACATTACATTTGTAATTCCGGAGGCCAGAACGTCGCAATTGCTTCCAAAAGTGACTCAAAGACATCAGTACAGGCAACATGCTTCCGCCACATGAATTCGGCCAAATACGACTCCAAATGGTGACGTGCAGTGCCACAGTGCTTCTCGCATATACGAATTCCAGTCAATTGTAGTCTTATCGGCCATGTCCAGTTGTTCTTCGCACCATTTGATTGAGGTCAAGTCCTTGGCCCAACAGTAGAAGAAACGGACGGCAGTTACGAACGGCAAACGACTGTCGGCAAACCAATTGTTCAAGGTCCTCCCGATAATACGTAAGGACCATTAATTTCTACTATAAAATAATTTAAAACTGTTAAAAGGCCAACCCTCAATAACATCAACTATGAACACAGCTGACCGTATTTGGAAAATGAAACATTCCTAACTCTACTTAAAAAAAAAAAAATTAAATTGTATATTTATTAACATCTGCTGGCCTGAATAATCGAGAAATCTTTTTTTGGAAAATGTGCGTTCTCCGGCAGGATTCAAGCTTGCGTCCTCTAGAGAATTAAAAAAACAAAAGCAAAAAACAAAACAAAACAAAACAAAAAAACAACGGAGCATTTACTCAAATACGTACATGCATTAAAAAATGTTTAAAAAAATAAATTATTGAAAATATGCCAGAGTTAATCCATTTCGTAACGGATTTCCTAAAACTGTCTTGTTTACATGCGGATAAGAAAAAAAAAGCAGATATGAATTTCTCGAAAAGTCGGGATAATGTGTGTTTAAAAGCATTATTCGAGTTTTGTTTGACCGTTAGTTCTACATGGCCGAATGGTTAAGGCACATCATATCTAACAACAGTTTTCCCAATGTGACACACATTCGAATCCTGCCGGAGGACGAATATTTTCCTAATTCATGCCAGTAGATTTAAATAAATATACTGTTAAATAAATAAATAAATAAATAAAAGAGCATCTACTCAAATACGTGTATTCATTAAAATAATGTTTAAACAAATAAATTAATAATATATAAGAAAATAGTCAGATTTCTTTGATTTAAAGATTAAAAAAAAATACCAGAAAGTTATTTTTCTTCCATATTTCATTTTCTGATAAAGCTTAATTAAAGACCGAAACCTGTTAAATTAACGTTTCCTTTTTATTCCTTATCCTATCTTTCTGTCGGATTTTTATTCATATTTGATCCCAAATCATATTTTCTTTATAATCGTTTCACCTCAAATAAGGCAGGGCTGCCACTCGTGCACAAGAGGTTACAGTCAAAGAAAAGAAAAGAAAGAAAAGAAAGAAAAAACAAGATACAAGGGATGTTGAAGAAAGTATAAGAGAAATATGGGAATCAAGAAGATAGAAGATGACAATTGACATTAAACTTTTGGAGATTGTAGCTATTAGGACAGCAAGTATACGGAAAGGAATTCCACAGGCGGAAAGTGCGAGAAAAGAAACTATTAGAGTAGAAGAGATAGTTATACTTGACTAGCTTGACGGCAAAAAGGTGAGACCAATCTAGTAGCACGAGTAAATTCAAGTGGTTAGAACAGCAGGAAAAGAAGCTCGTCAGAGGAGAAGCTGAGAAAATATATGTAGAAAAGATAGGGGGAAGCCACACCCCGTCGGTGAGAAAGTGACTGGATTCATGTTACTAAATCGGCATCGATTACGTTGCAGATACTCCATTGCGTTTTGTCGAGAACCCCGATATGAATAACAGGAGCACACGGCCAGATATGGCAACAGTATTCAATGCACAGACGAATGGTAGATTTATAAATGTGTGCGAGGGATTCTGATGAGAAAAACTTCATGGTCCGATATAGTTAACCAACCTTTTTAGCGGTAGATATAGCTATTAATTCGAGGCCGAGGAGGCGCAATGTGTTGCTTTCTGGGAGACTAGCGTTATTCATACTGATGGAAAGTAGGAAAGTTTCTCTATGGTGGTTAAAGGAGAGCAGCTTCGTTTTGAAACCATTAAAATTTACGAGCCATTTCTTACACTAATCCATCACAGATTAGAGGTTCTTTCCAAGAGCAGCAGCGATGTTTACTTTGTCATCCTTGGCAGATTTCGTATTGAGACGGGAGTAAATGGTAGTGTTATTTGCTTAGATGCCTACTTGGGAACTGATTACACCAGGAAGATCATTGATGAAGATCGTAGAACCTAGGATAGAGCCTTAAGGGACGCCCGCGTTCATCTGAAAGGATCTAGAGGCATGCCTGTTCAAAATGACCATCGCATTTGAAAAAAAAAAAGAAAAAGAAAAAAGAGCAACCGCTCGGTTTAGTTGCTGAAAACAAACTGAATGGCTGGCCAGTCTCGTCACTGTTTCAAGCGACGTCACTAAGTGGCCATCACGTGACCTATGTGAATTATCCCCACCAAAGGGAGATAATTGCCTTCTGTATCTCTACAACTTAAAGCATTTATCTTTAAGCCAACATTTGCATTTCTTCAAACGTTATTATAGTTGGCACTTCGCATTTGAAATAGATATCTAATTTTATTTATTAAAAGGTGTTTATTATGTCAGTTCTCTTGAACATCATAGCTGAAATGCAAAATATGCAGGTTCAAATGATAGTTTTCATTATAAAGGAGGATGCTACTAGGTTCGATCCCTGCCGGAGAACATTTTTTTTTTTTACTAGGATTTCTCAAATGCTCAGTTCTATGTACTAGACTTAATATACAATGTTTAATAAATAAAAGAGGGACAACTCTTTTCAGATATATATGTGAAGGATCCTTTCAGCCAACACTTCATTGGAGAATGCCATTGGCAAAGGAAATTGACACGAATAAAATCTTAAATTATGAAGAAAAACTGGAAAAGAGAGGTACAATTGAAAACACTGTTAAAAATAATTTATTTATGAAAAATAATTCACGAACAAAATGCAAATAACTTGAAGGAGAATAAAATTGGAAATAAAATTACTCAAGGTCCATTGTGCTGAAAAAGGGAACGTAAAAAGTTCTCTTTTGGTATGCACAGCTCGGTCTATGTACTTTAATACAAATGGATTCTAGAACACGTAAATGATGGTCAGACCGAACCCTAAACAAAATGGAATCCTTCAGCAATATCTGAATTCTCCATTAGGTGCTGGCCGATCTAATATAAGCAGGCAAGTGCTTACTGATTCTGGATTCTAATCTTTAATTCTATTGACAGTGCCACTGCGTTTCATTTTCAGCTCAACTCCCTTCACCCTTCTTTATAATTTACAATGGAAATAGAGAATAATTGCACTTTGCCTTTCTTAGACGTTTGTGTTGAGTGCAAGAATAGTTTGTTTATAACATCTGTCTATCGCAAACCTACGTTCACTGGTTTATATTCAAATTGGAATTCTTTTGTTTTGTTTCCAAGTCCCGGAAAATTAATCTCATTGCCAGTAGTTTGTGTTTGGTTTATCTTTAGCTCCCATGTCGAGGTATGAAGTGACGAATGCTTATCGACAGAGTGTCCGCCTGCATCTTTTCCGGAGTCACGACTGTCAGGTTACGTGTCGTCTTCATTATTAAATCTGTATTTCCTTCTTTCGTCAAAGATGATCTCACACATTTAAAAATGATTTCTGTCATTTATAAGTACAATCGTAAGTGTGGCACTGAATACGTAGGGCGAACCAATCAGAAACCAGAATTAATAAGTGCGTGTCTCTTCCAAGATTTAGCAAAGTGTGTTTTTATATTTCCCCTTTATCTTTTCATAAAGGTTTTCCTTTGGGTAAGCCAACTTTACGGTTGCCTATGTTGGAGCTAAGGAAGTGGATATCGTCTCTGATATATTTTTAATCTGTTTAATAAATGATTGTAGTAACGTGTCTACTAGGTTAGCGAATCTGCTAGTTGGACAGGTTGGTCTTGCTACTGTGTGTTTAATCGTAAGATAAGGTGTTTGGAATGTTGATATATTCTAATTTTTGTATTTACATTATTCGGACTATTGTCTTCATCTTTGTTGCCATTTGTACGACGTTTCGGCTGTTGTACACTCCGACCTTCTTCAGGTGCTAGGAATTTCGAACCGAATCCTTTAATACAATCACTGGGGTATATCGTTCTCATTCCTTGCATAGTAGTAATGCCATAATTGGAAGTCATGTGTTATCTCCCTCTAACCCTGCAAGTTACTTGTTCACCACCACTGTAGCCTGGTATTAAACTCACAACTCTAAGAGTCAAGTCAGGAACTAACCAACGTCTATATATACTGGGCCATGCGTAGGTGCATATATAATGTTGGATGAACAGATAATGTTATTGTTATTGAAGTGGAATTCAAATTCTAGTTGATTTAGTTTTATCTACTTTGTAATAATGGAAAAGTCATGAATCTGTCATCCGTCACATATCAGTTAAAAAGCAGGGTAGGTTGGGCTCTCTTGCCTTGGGTAGCAGCCTGTCTAGGAGAAAGAAAACTTTGAATTTACACCTAAGGTGGGTGTTACGTCCGGTAACAGAATTATGTGAAATAATACAAAACAACGGGATAGTATCAAAGTAAGTGTATTGACAGGGAAAGAGAAGTATTTACAAGAGGTGAGGATTAGTAGAACACAGAACAAGGTAATTAGTATACAGTATCGTCGTAGAGACGTGATAGATTGGCTAGTAGAACACTTCCGGTGCAATACCGGAAATACCCGACTGACTCGCTCACTCGACTTCCTTACTCGACTTTCTTCCTCGACTTCCTTACTCGACTTCCTTCCTCGACTTCCTGTCTCGAGGTATAATCACTACTATTTTATATAGTGATTCGAATAGTCCATTTCCGTGGAAAGGTGGAGAGCGCCTCAACAGTGGGCTGTTTGGAAGCTTTGTGACGCACTGTACATCGTCTCTCTGTTATCAGTTCTCAAAAAATGTGACTGTCTTTTTTTTTTTAAATTGTAGCTGGTTTGATAATTGTAATCAAATCATTTGTGTGGGTCATCGAGCGCTTCAATTCTAAAGTGAATTGTTGAGAAATCATACGCAGAAATCGTGGTAATGTTCATAAAATATAATGTATATTTGGACAGCAATTTTTTTACTTATTCTTGTATTAGTAAATATTATACATCAGATATTATCTCTGGAAAAATAGCTCCTTGTAACGAGATGGCTGGAAGAAAGTATTTATTCTCTTCAAACTTTTCTCCTATTAACGGGCATTGCCATATCAGTATTATAACAACACCGAAGCTTATGGAGAGAACGGAGAGGAATGTCTGAAAGGGAAAACAAATGACAAGTGGTTGTTTTCAGAGAGACTTTTATAAACGATGACATACACAAAATTATACATATATGCAAGTGTCCAGACGTGCAGAAATACATATCACATATATCTACCACAAAACAAAGTATAAGAAAGAACAAAAGGAAAGACCTTACATATAGTTTGAAGATACTTTTGATCTGGAAAAGCTATTGCTATGATTTCAGATTTAAAGGGGCTGGATTCATGTATATCCCAGCGGGATACGGCAGGATTCATCTCTATTCTTGCAAGATTTAGCATCATACTGGGCCAGAGAGCCCTGGCAGAAAAAAAAACCTTCTCGTTTGGTTGCTGTCCACCAGCTGAAAAAGTAATTAGCGCTTTGGTTACTGTATGTAGGCTGTCATGTGACCCACTTGACTTACCAAAGGGAGATAAGTGCCTTCTGTATCACAACAACCTGAATACTTAGTTCCTTAGGATGACCAGTTCATTAAGGAATTTAGATTACATAGTTAATTTTCCCTACTCGAATACACGCACTTAAATCATATCTGCTCTTAATTTCAGTCTACGCTTCTAACATCTTCGCCTAAACTCTGAAATTAAAAAAAAATCACTAGGAGTAGATAGATTTGCCTATTGCTCAGTTCACACTCTTTCCTTATCTTCTAAACAGGAGTAGAGGTTTATTCCTCATTTTCTGTTCATGATTGGGTTTTCGATTCCTTCGCCCAAAGTCTTGTCATTTACTTTCACCCCCCGTAATTCCTTGTGTCTTAGTTGCATTATCGCCTTGCTTTGAGTGGAGGGGGGATTATATTAAAAAAACCCTGTGGAACTCTCCTAAATTATTATTTATGAACAGCGTATAATTTTTTTATTGGAAAAATAGTCTTAACTCAGCACTGCCAGAATTTCGATTTGTTTTAATCATTTCACCAAAGCAAGGTAATAAAGCCACTAAGATGCAAGAAATTACTGAGTGTGTGAGAATATGAGAAAAAGAAAACATTATTAAAAAGAGAAGAATAAATGAACAGGAATTAAGAAGACAAAACGATTGACATTGCATTTAAAGTTTTGAAGATCAAAGTTGACTGGAAAGCAAGGAGCTGGAAGAGAGTTCCACAAGTAAGCAATACAAATGTACAGTCCTTTCCAAAATTACTGTGTTTTCTTGTACTTAATTCGACTTTTCTTGAGTATAATACGACTTGAGTATATTACGACCTTGTGTTTCTGAAGATGAAAACAAAGAATAAATTACATGCTTGAGTATAACAAGATTCTGTAGTACAGGCATCTGTTACGTGTTAAGTGTAATAAAAGAAAAAAATGATTGACCAAAACTCAGAGTTAAATCACAGACAAATATTTAATTTACAAAAACATTAAATAAAAATATTTACAAATATGCAGTTTTTTCATTCAAATAGAAAGCAGAGTTTACTACTGGCAGAGTGACTGGTAAGTGCTACGAAGGGGAAGGAAGGTGTCAAATATCTTTACCTAGTTAAGATAGCGAAGAAGTTTAAGTGCTATACTTTTAGGAAATCCTCAAATGCATATATAAAGAATAATTATTAGTTTGGTCATTGAAAAAGTCAAAATTATCGATTTACCCATATAGTTCCATGAGGTTCTCTTTCAGGTTTTAGTTGGTCGGCAACTTTTCTTAGAGATTCTTTCGGCTGAATGCACAGATCCCTGAATCGGACCGGAGTTGATAATGTCAGCAAACCCTGGTAACAACTGACTGTTCTTTTCCCAAAACCTATTTTTATAGGAACTAACACCTAATTTGCATATTTCTAGAACATTTCGAATTCTCTCGATTTTACTCGAATTTTCTCGGACATTCTAGCATCTTCCGAATGTTCTATTTTTAATTTCCTTTTTTTTTATGACTACTTCATGAATTAAAACTTTTTTTGTAATAACAAATAGGACTCAACAGAACCCTTTACTACAACCTTTTAGACATTATTATTATTTTTTTATATAAATGCATCTTCGTAACACATTGCATCCTCGTAACACAACCCTATATAATTTTTATATGATTTTGTTGTGCCATCCATTGAAATCTCATATATTTCATTTCTTCTGTTCATTTCTGTTTTGAAGCTTTTTTCTTTGTTGCTTTGTTGTAACATTAAAGTTATTAAAAGATCTTGTGGATTTTCTTTATTAATTATTTTTAGTCAATTTCTTTGAATTCTTTAATTACACTTATGAGTCAATGGCAAGAAAGATAAACAAATATAGTTGAGTTTGTCTCCAGGCTTGTCTGATATTGCATTGTACTGCAGACAAGCAAAGCTAAAATTGCCATTTAAATCAATTGTGGAAAAGTACAAATCCGGGAAAATCAGACTTTAAATGATGTTGGATGACTCCAATGATAAAGTAGTAAAAACATTAAATCCTACATCAAAAATGGGGAGAAAGTGGAAGGCCAGAGAGACTGTAAAATGTGCTAAAAACAATTAAGCTTTCATTGAAGTCATCGAAGCAGGGAAACAAAGGTTTGAACTAAATGGAAGGCAGTGGTGGTCGAAAACGTCTGGTAAAGATCGCCGAGACATGGTCATCCAAAATGTCAGGAACGAAAAAGTTAATAAAAGACTCGTAAAAAGAGTACAACAATCCCAACAAGGCAAATGGACAAACCTGGAAGAGGCTCTGCAGAAATTTATTACTTGGAAGGACATTTGGCAGATGGCTCCACTAAGGTTGAGTTTTTAATACGTTCCACATATGACCTGCTATCATCTAAGAATAATCTTGTTAAATGGAAGAAAGAGAGCGATCCAGCCTGTTCCCTGTGTAAAAATAATCCACAAACATGAGAACATATTCTTGGTTGCTGTAAAACACCTCTTGTCAATGGAAGATATACCTGGAGACACGATAGTATTTTGAATGAGCTGGTCAAGATTCTACAGAAGGATGCTGTGGATATCATGTACCGAGCATGTGAGCAATGATGAGGTGTTGGAAAGAATGGCAACGAAAAGAAAATTAATAATGAGCATCAGGAAGTGACAATTGAAGTTCCTGGGACATGCAGTGAGGAAGGAGGGCTTGGAGAACATGATACTGACAGGTCAGATAGAAGGAAAAAGAGGAAAAAGGCAGCAGATAGCACATTTGAAGGGCCTGAGTATGTGGATGACGGAACGGGGGTTGCGTGGTGTAACAGAAGAAAACGTACTAAGAGCCACCAGGGATAGGGAGACGTGGAAAGCCATGATCGCCTACGTCCTGAAAGGACAGGGCACATAGAAAAAGAAGGTCAAAATGATAAAGAAATATATGAAGCCTGGGTTATCTAATTCAACTCAGAAATTTGTCGCAGAAGGAAAAATTTACGTCGGCTCATAGCAAACGAGCAAATATCTAGCTATATCCGGATAAAACCTTAGTTGTGGTGGCATTTGGGAGATATCTGCAGACCTTCCTGGTTGGCGTAATGATTACCCCAAAATAATGTCAAGTATGGATCTGCGACCAGATATTGTTCATCTATCAAGGGTGAGCTTTAAAATCATCCTGGTAAAATTAAGAATACGATATAAAAGCCGGATGGATCAAAGCCACGAATATAACTCATCCATATGAAAATCTAAAATCAAAGCTGGTAAACGAAGGGTATAATGTAATTATTAGAGTAGTAGAAATTGGATCAAGAGGTTGCTGTCCTGTGGGTATCAGATTCTCTAAGCCCTCCTTCCGGATTACTTCTCATAGAAACTTCAGTTCCTGATGTTAAGTATAAGTTTCCATCTTCTCGAAAACCTCATCGTTGCTGACATGTTCGGTCCATGGAATCCTCAGTATCTTTCTCTAGAACCAGATTTCGGTTGCTTCAAGTTTTTTCCCCGTCTTTGATAAGATTGTCCAGCATTCGCTGCCACATTCAATGACAGACATCATATAACAATACTCTGCTTAGCTTTTAGAATGCATCATTATCCTTGCCGATACGTCTTCAGATCTCAGTATCGCACTTTCCATCCACTGTTAGAACACTCCCCAGATATTTATATTTCTGTACCTGGTTGATTTTAATACCCCCGGCCTGTAGTTGGCATTTTGGGCTCCTCTTTTTACTGATGATCATGCGTTCAATTTTCTTGTTGTTTATGTTTCGTTCTTTCTTTTCACTTTTTTTAGCTACCTTCTGCATGAAGTTTAGTAGTTTTCTTTCCGTGTTTGCTATCAGCACTGTACTATCTGCGTATCTTATATTGTTCAAATTGTGGCCTCCAACGACAAATCCTGGCATAGCATCTAGGACCCTCAAAATATTCTTGCTGTACAAGTTGAATAGATCCGGTGAAAAGACACATCCTTGTCTTACACCCCTTTCTATCTTTGTAAATCTACTGAATTTGTTACCTTTACGTATGCAGGCAGTTTGCCACTAGTATAGATTCTTAATTATTCTAATGTCTTTCCCAAATATATCGGGGATGCTGAGTATCTCCATCAATTCTTTGTGGCGTATTTTGTCGAACGCTTTTGCATTATACTGACATAAAGCCTATGATTTTTGTATTGACATTATGTTAACACACAACTTGTAAATTTTCCATTAGCATAATACTGGCATACAGCTAATAAGTTTTGTATCGACGCAATACTAAAATACAGCGGTTAATTCTTGTATCGCTATAATACTAACATGAAGCCTGTAATTTCTTTTGTATAATAATAACGTACAACTTATAATTTTGAAGAAGAGGCGTTAACATTCGAAATTCCTCTCCATTTCTGATGAAAACTGAAAACGAATCGAAAGAATAGCTCGTTTGAATTCTTGTGAATATCAAGAAGAAAGTTTGTTGTCAGAAAACAAATCTACAACTTACATGTCCTTCTAAGCAAACCCCCAACATTCAGAAACATTTCGGTATAACTTCAGACGGCGAACTTTTCAGCCCTCAGTCAAATAACATAGATGTGCAGCTGGTTTGACAGAAAGTATTACAGGACGAGAAATCGGAGAGCCGAGTTCGCGTTCCCATCGAATTTCTTTGCATACATTTTTGCGCAAATATCATTCGGGACGGTATTATTCAATTAATCCCTCAGTTATGGGTTAATTATCAGGACTGACTGGGCTCTTCAGTTTTGGCCCTAACATGTATAGGGAAAAACAACATTGAATTCAAAGCATTGCATCTAATAAAAGGATCAACGACTCAATGACCTCGACTGCGTTTACTATTCTTCTTTTTGTATCTGCTGTGTTCCTTCAGGACACAGGTGATTATGGCTTTCCACAACTTCCTTTTGCTATCTCTTCTAATTCCTTTTCTGTCTACTATTTACAAAATCTTTTTAGGTTGATAGGTTACTTTCTGTTTCCCTCTGTTCTTTATGACTTCAATACGTCTTGTGTGGGGTGATTTTCTAAGTGCAGCTTAGATGTGTCACAAGGCCGAAAGTATGGGACACTCAGTGAGGGTCGAACTCACTACTCAATTGTAATGATTCCAGCGAGACAAGCTTGCTAACCATTGCATCACCTCGAGGCGTCCAAAGCGCAGCTTAGATGTGGCACAATACCGAAAGTATGGGACACCTAGTGAGAATCGAACTCACTACACAAATATAACGGTTCTAGCGAGCTAAGCTTGCTAACCATTACACCACCTCGTGGTGCCCAATACGTCTTGTGTGTGTCCGATTCTCCAAACTCTCTTTCATTTGAAATTCACGGAGAACGACTCGTATATAAACATAACTTTTGTTATTATTATTATTATTATTATTTTAATTTATTTGTTTTCTTTCCGATAGGCAAAGTACCTCAAGATATCAACGTTTTCGATTCACTTGGCAAGACAGAAAAAAAAATTTTCTTTCTTAAATTCTTAAAAATTCAGTATATAAGCATTTTGGACACTCACTGTCCATCGAACATAGCCTGATCTGCGAGGCTAGGTGAGCCAACTATCACCACTTTTCATTATAGCAAGGTACCTAAAATGAATTTAACAAGCTTAGCTTAATCATGGCTGGCCTCTAGTATTCGAGCACGCTCGTCTGCTAGGGAAACTAGCTAATACCTTTTTCAGATGCCGGCTCAGACACATTTGCGATTCTTCAACATCCACAGAGCCAACGTGTGGTTTCTATTAGGACTGTAGTGAGTAGACTTTAGTTACAGTCTGCTGGAGGAAGCGCACAATCTGCCGTGATTGAACAAGGCCAGGACACTCAAATCCTCTGTCACGATGACTTGTGACTTCGTGCTAGCATCAATATCGACGGCTTTCAATCGGTACCAAGAAGTGTCCTCTTTGATAAATCAACCACCACCTGTCAAAAAGCCACAAGTGTAAAGCATCCACCGTACTAATAATCTGTTAAGCTATGATCTAGGTGTATATATCCTCTTTCATTCATAATAACCGGGTCAATCGATTAATATATATATTTCTTGTCACAAATCATTTACCTATATTAGAAACACTATCACCACTTTCAGTAGACACCTTAGACGTCACTTATCAAACCAATGTACCACAAAAAACAAGAAAGCTTAAGAAAAATTCTGCTCGAAAATACAAGGATACTATTTAAATCACAATATCAAAAACATCTTGCTATCAAATAGGCACTATATATAAAACAATTCTCTCCTACTATCAAACTTACTTTATTTAATAGTGGAAATGGAGAATTGAAAGTTTTTTAAATAGAAAAAATACTCACGCGATGTCCAGTTGCACACGACACGTGAGAGCTTTAAAAAATGCCCCTTGTTCAAAACACAACAAAATAAATTACGTTACAGTCAAAGCATAAGGATAAAATAACAACAGCAGAAACATAATACCCTTGAGAGTGGCCAGAGAAGTAGCTGAAAGCGTTTGGGAAAATCATTACAGAACATTTTTACATTTTTTATCACCAGCAAATAGGAAACATGTTCGCATACAGGGAAAATTAAATAAAAGATGAATAAAATCTTCCTTTTCGGTAATTTTTAACGAGACATTCTTAAAAGAAAGGTTGATGCTAAAACACACACACACACACACACACACACACACACACACACATATATATATATATATATATATATATATATATATATATATATATATATATAACACCATATTTAGCATGGCCGGACGGAAGTAATTATATTACAGGGGCCCAACAATATTTTTCGGAAACTTTGAAAAAAGTACTTCAAGGTGGTTACTAGTGCCAAAAACTGTTGAGATTGTAAGTACGTAGTTGAGGAGTGAAAATCCACTACTAGTGTAATCATTTTTTTTAGTTTGGCTTTGATAATTTTAGTTTTTTGTGATTTTTGCGAAAACTTGCGCGACACTATTTTTCGGACATGACAAAAAATCCTCTTTTATTAAGAGCTAAGTTCATGTATATGTTGCTGTATGCAAATTTTCTGCTTGTACACTTAGCTGTCATCATTAGAATCAATTATCTGTTCTATTTTACTGGCAAAACAATTAAGTTTAATGAGGTAAAATGCATTCAAAAGAAGTCGTTTGTTTGGCACGGAAGAAGCGGGATGATGGCCTCAGCATCAGAAGGTTCGCCATGGATTTGAAGCTGTCGAAATCAACGGTCGAATACATGCTGAAGACAAACTCCGAGCGGAAAAAGAAGAGAGGACGGAAAAGATCAATTGGCAAGAGGACTGAAAGGAGAATGAAGAGGACTGTGACACGACTTTTGACATCTGGAGAAAAAGTTACAGCAAGAAAAGTGAAGGAGAAATGTGAATTGGATGTAAACGTCCGAACAGTACAAAGAACGCTGCATAGGATTGGTATGCAAAGGCTAAGAAAAAAATTACACTAACAAAGAAACACAAAGGAGCAAGACTGGAGTGTGCTAAAAGGTGGTTAACAAAGCATGTTGACTTTAAGAAGGTTATATTTACTGATGAGAAGTGTTTCAAGTTTGATGGGCCCGATGGATGGTGTACTTGGTCGAGAAGGGGTGAGCCTGCTGTACTGAACAAACGACAGATGGGAGGAGGAGGAGTTATGGTTTGGGGTATGATCTTTGCTAATGGAAATATATGGTTGGAGTGGCTGAAAGGACGACAGAACAGCGAAAGCTACAAACAGTTGCTGGACGAGAAAGCCCTACCAAGGATAAGAAGAGAGATAGGGAATGATTTCGTTCTACAGCAAGACAATTGCAGCATCCATGTGTCAAAACTCATGAAAGAATGGATGGCTAAAGTGAATATGACTACTTTGGAATGGCCTGCAAAAAGCTCTGATCTAAATTTAATAGAAAATGTTTGGGAAATGCTTGCGCAACTTGTCTATGATGGACCTGAAATAACGAAAGAGGCTCAACTATGGGAACGGATACTAGATGCCAAAAAACAACTAATAAAAACACGTAGAGATGTTATTGTGCATATGTTTGATCATTATGAAGAGAGATTGATAAAAGTTATTGAGAAGAAAGGTGATATTACAGACTATTAACAGTTTTTCAACGATGTCCGAAAAATAATGTCGCGTGTGTTTTGTAAAAAATGATGAAAAATAAATATTTTTCCTTACCTAATCGATTTTCTTCCATTTTTATTACAGGTATTGTCTTTATATGTTTATGCTATTCTATTGAAGGAATTTCACTACTCTATGGTACTCGGAAAGTCGAATACTAAAGTGTCCGAAAAATATTGTCGGGCCCCTGTAGTCAGAACAATAATTGATTTCACAGGATATTTTACAATAATCAACGGGATAATCCACATCAGCCAATCTATGGACACCTGATGATGACCAGAGGGTACTTGGTCGAAACGTTGTGTCTATTAAAACACCTATATCAACTAAGATGAGAACAAAAGTTCGAAATAATTCCAAGATTATTGAAAATTACTCATCTGAGAAATAAATACAAAAAATCTTTTATTGTTCAACATGAAGCCTATTTAATTTCGTATGCCTTGAACATGTAGTTACTCAGATATTCACATTTTGACTATATATATATATATATATATATATATATATATATATAATGGATAAATAGATATTTCAATTAATGTTATTATTATTATTATTATTATTATTATTATTATGGACTCTCCAGTCGATTTCGACGTATGAGCGTCTAACACAGTCAGACAACCACACAAAGAATTGTTTAAAGTGGTGAAGGCTTGTGTAGCACCATCCACACTTTTTGGAACTGCAGATAACAAACAATCGGTGCAGACATCTGCCACAGATCGCATGAACAACAGACCTCAGTTCTTTAACCCATAACTTGAGGGAAGGGACGGATTAATACTTTTCCCAAGGGTACCAATGCGTAAGTGAATGCAAAGTGTTTGACTGGTATTCCCAAGTGGTCACACATCTAAGTACTGACCAGGCTCAACGTTGCTTAACTTCGGTGATCGAGCTAGAACCGGTGTATTCAAGTAATATATATATATATATATATATATATATATATATATATATAGTCATCCACATACAAACCTGTTTCTCGGTATCATAGCTCATCAGTGTGGTTAGACATCCGCTTGCTTCGAGTTGGATTTGGTGTCAATCGGAGAGTCTACCTCTAAGCTATCGGCGTAGAGCTGAGAGAGGAGGAAATTTTAACATTTTATACATACTTGCACCCGAGAGAACTCAATTCATGACCGAAGAGTAATGCGTAAATCGCGAAAGGGGTTACGGTTTTTAAAGTTTTCCCCTCTAGAGAGTTCTATCGGATAAAGAGAGCATATTTAGTCATCCACACACAAGCCTGTTTCGCCATATCACAGCTCATATGTGTGGCTAGACATCCGCTTGTTCATAGCCGGGATCGAAGCTCAACCGATTTGGTATCAGTAATATATCTATTACGTTTACTAAGCCATCATATATATATATATATATATATATCTTACTTAATTTTACCTTTTCTATTTTCCTAAAAAATTTTGCAAGTGAATATTGAGAAGTGTCCTTACAGTTGGAGCTTTCTCGACTCTGTGAATTAAAGTATAAGAAATAAACCCTATTTTCAACACAATTACATAACCACATACATATCGAAATACGCCTAAACTTTATTTTCTACTCAATAACAGACAATATTACAAATATGCCAAAAAATATTCCACAATACAACACACACCGTTTAAATTGAAGTGTCTATTGGTTAAAAATTAACATAGCCAAGTGAAATATTTGGCCAATCAGAGAAAACTCAAATCCTATTTTTCTCGGGCTTACTCTCGGAAAAAGTTCATTATAAAACTACAGATTTCAACTTTCAAGATTAGAGATGCGACTGACTCGATGCCGTTCAAACACAAGAGAAGACGAGGCTAAATAGCTTTTTCTTTCCCCAAAGTGTGTTTATAGAAACATCTGTTGTCTACTTCAAACGAATTTCCAACAATAGCGGCTCGGACGGTCAGTGGATCTTCGCTAACGATCAAAATCTTTTCTAAACTATTGATTTTTCTCTTGACTAACTATAGAAAGACTTTATCTCAACTAAAGACCATTTTTTTTTACTCTTTTTTGACTCCGTTGAATTCATCCACATATGTTTGGAAATACAAATGATTTATAATTAACAGGCATAGAAATGTTTTCTTTAATTTTCTTTAATTATTGTTTGGACTTTTTAATATAAAAAAAATCTAGACTGAAGCTCTTAAAACTGGTAATCCACAAAACATTTATCATTTCCACTACCAAAAAATCCTAGAGAAATATTTTCTATTTTTGCTTTCTTTATACGCACGTGCAGAAACTTATAATCATCGTCGGACTTTGTTACACGTCTCGCTTTTAAAAATGAGGTGTTAAAAATAGCCAGATGTTTACTCCCAAAAGGGAGACTTACGAGAGGAAACCTTTCGGCTAACTCTCGTTCTTTATACACATTTGTGTACGTGTACGTGTACGTGTGCGCACACGAAATTTGCTTTTAGGCATACGATTTCCTTTTAAAGACAGGATGGTCTCATTAATTAATATCCAGATTGGGAAATTGATAAAATCTCGATACCCTAGAAATGCAAAAACCTAAAAGAGTAAAGAAAAAGAAAAACAACTTCAGTACTATGCGTTTATGGGGTCGGAGGCGAAGAGAGGGAAAGAGAGAGTAGAGAGTGAAAAAGTGATAGAGAGAGAGAGAGAGAGAGAGAGAGAGAGAGATAAATAAATTCTTTGCAAATTCAATCCTTGAATACCC
Source organism: Ascarosepion bandense (assembly GCA_037127315.1). Lineage (NCBI taxonomy): Eukaryota > Metazoa > Mollusca > Cephalopoda > Sepiida > Sepiidae > Ascarosepion > Ascarosepion bandense. The sequence continues at coordinate 3,594,281 of JBBBDQ010001588.1, forward strand.
GAGAAGGAAATGATCCCCCGTTTCTACTGATCCTAATCCATCCAAATCGAGTCAGACGTATTTTAGTTTCCAGTCGAGTATCATATTTTAAAAGCGTTGGTATCAATTGGAAAATTCAGATATTTCTGCCAGAAATAAAATACCCGGTTGAACGATATTTTTTTTCTCCATTTTATTTATTTTCTTTTCAGTATTGGGTGACTCATTTTACGGAGTCATTGCAATATTAACAATACTTTTTAGACTGACATAAAAAATAGCTATATGTCTCGGTGTATAACGCGCATCAAATACGAAGGAAAGTGTTCTGCGCTTAACACACTGAAAATATACTTTCACGATGTCGGCTGGTTTGTAAAGTTGCGCATCACAACACATCATCTGCTCCGAAAAGTCATACATCCATTTTTACGGAGCGAGTTAAAACTTTCTACAGAAAATCGATTATTGTACATTTTTGTAGCACGTTTTTTAACATTATTAATATGAGAAGAAACCACTGTAAGTGGAAACAGCAGAAAAAAAAAATTCGTCTACATTTTAAGTCGGCTCTCATTTTTACTTTCTCTTTCATCTCTCTCTCTCTCTCTCTCTCTCTCTCTATATATATATATATATATATATAATAGAGTGAAGTAAAAGAATAAAGTAGAAAACGTATTTCAATCTAACGTGTTTTACTTTTATTAAAGTTTCTTCAAAGATCCAGTAACTTATATATATATATATATATATATATATATATATATATATATATATCATTCAGTGAAATGAATTAGAGCGCTCTAGCTATTGGGCGCGTATAATGATATGCGCTAAAAAGTCTGCTTACTTCCACCGAACGCCCATAGCCCAGGGGTAGAGTCGTCGACTGACGCCATTTCGGTCGGGTTTCAATCCTGGGTAAAAAAGCAATCGGAGTCTAACCGTACTGATGAGCTGTGATACGGCGAAACAGATCTGTCTGCGTATGACAATATATATATATATATATACAGAGAGAGAGATATCCAGTAAACGGTGAGGATAATCCAACAAGATTAACTTAATATAAAATATTAAGTGTTCTATCTATATAGAGAGCTCAATGCATGTTATCCAGAGCAATATGATATTTATAAAAGAAAACTCAACACGTCATTTAAATTGGTTATAAATTATAATACATTTCAATGAGCTTAATTAGCTCAATGAGCTAAAGAAAATGCTTATTCCGGCAAAAAGTTTTTGTACCAAATGGAAGGAATATTGTGTGGCCTGAAGAAATGAGCTAATTAAGCTCATTGAAATGAATTATAATTTTAACCAATTTAAATAACGTGTTGAGTTATATATATATATATATATATATATATATATATATATATATATATATATATATAATTATTATTACTATTAATCAGTTTTTGGTCATAATAGTATTAGACCAGTATACAGTTGTATTAAAAAGGGCTCAATACATATATAATGTAGGACTCTTGAATATTTTTCATTTGGACATCAGTTATTTACGCAACCTTGGTTTTAACCTTTCGGTATTTTCAGGTGATTTATAATAACTGATATTCGAATGTTTTCCAACATACAACAGGGACTTTTACGAACGCGCGACTGGAAGTTTAAAATAAACTGAAATTTCAAAATTAGGGTGAAGTTATTTAAGGATTTTGAACACTTTCATCCAAGATTCATTAAATAAATTTTTGTTCCGGAAATAATTTTATTGTCAACTTTTCTTCATGACACAATCTGCAAATATGTATGTCTTAGTTATTTCCAACTAATTCTTTTTTTTTCGACATTACTGTTACCAGGTATTGAACTCACAACTCTTTGGGTCAAGTCAGTGGATCCAAGCAACGCTTTTATTCACTGGGCCATGTATTCTTAAGTAGCATGGCTTAAGGAACGAGAACAATCTACTCCAGTGATCGAAATAAAGAGTTCAGTTCAAAATTCCATTCTCTGACGAAGGTCGGAGCGTACAACGGCCGAAACGTCGTGAATATGACAATAAAGATAAGGACAATAGTCCGAACAATATTAATATTGTAAATACTTCATCTCAGAAATATAGACAAATGCTGAGTAAATTGTATTTGCTTTATTTTATTTACACTGTTCGGACTGTTGTCCTCATTTTTTATTGTCGTGTTTATGACACTTCGGCCGTTGTATGCTTTGGCCTTCTTCAGGTGTTTAGAATTTCGAACCGAGCTCTTTATTACGATCACTGCGGTATATTATTCTCATTTCTTGTGCAATGCTACTTCCAGCTGTAGTATCGTAAACATGGCAATAAAGATGAGGACAACAGTCCGAACAGTGTAAATAATGTAAATACTACCTCATCTCAGAAGTGTAGACAAGTATGTTTACTTTATTTATTTAGCAAAAATACGTTTTCCAGGTCGAAATTGTAGTCATGTACTTTTTAGTGGAACGTATTGCGTGAACTTGTATGATTTATAATTAAACGACACACACCAAAGCAAAATTAAAAACGGATTTGAAATTAGTTCAAATGTAATTTATTTAACGACGCTACAAATCTTTGGCGTGTTAAACGAAAGTGAATTAACATTGTCTTTGTAAAAATCAAGTGTTGTACTTAGCTACAAGTGTGCAAGAAAAAAAAAGATAAAAATTACCAAAAAAATGAAAAATAGGTTATCCAGATTTTGTTTTATTTAATTCCATGACGTAGGCGATCATAGATCCCCATGCTTCCCTTTTGAAATTATCTTTGAATTAGCATGACTTCTTGGGCAAGACAGTAGAATTGTTTTTCGATACCCTTCTAACGATTTTTGTATTATGAGTAGTCACTCTAGACTGACTACCGACCATGTCTAAGCAGTTCAGTCGATCCAGTTATTTAACTATCGATCATACTATTTAACACTATTTAGGATGTGCATTGTGGTGCCGAATGTGCGTTGTAGTGCAGTGGATATCGGCTCGGAACGAGAAATCGGGAAGTCGAGTTCGAATTCCAGTTGAATTCCTTGCATTCACTTACGCGCAAATACTCTTGGAAAAGGTATTAATCCGTCACTTCCATCCAGTTATAAGTTAAATAACAGGACACATTGGGTTCTATAGCCTTGGCTGGCAACCAGTCTACCGCAAAAAGCAATGGAAACCTAATGCTGGATAATCTTCTACCCAGTCAGTCATGTCTCTTTCGAGATATGATCGCCCAAAGCGTGTATCACGTATGGCTGACTGATTAATTTAGCTAGTGTTAAATACTATAGATGTCCGTTCGTTTTCCTAGTATGACTGTTTGCTGGGGTGGCTAGGTAATTCCTGTTGCAGGTGCCTGTGCAATACATTTGGGTTTGTTCAACACAACTTCTGAGATAGAGCACATAAACTGGCGTGATCAATAGTTAGAGCAACGCCAGTGCCTTCAAACACTCGGCCATTATAACTTGTGGCTTCGTGCTGGCACTGAATGCTTCCTAACAGTTTCATCTACTCAATTTCACACACAAAGTTTGAGTCAACCCGTCGTATGGTTTTCAGGCACTCCCCAACGGTACTACGCTCAAGATTTATCATCCAAGACCAATATTTCCAATATGCTACCTCCTTGACAAATTGGCCGTGCTGAGATTCGAACCAGGGTCTCATGGTTCTAACCATTTGTCGGAAAGTAAATAGAAGAGATGAACACATGCCTTTCCCAAGGTCAATAATATGAAAATAAACACAGCAGGCTCAACCGGAGTTTGAACTCTGTTCACCGATACTATTTTTCCATATCGATAACCCTTATGCCACTTAGAGATGTTTGATTTTAAAACCAAATAAACGAAAAGAACAGGTGAAAGAATGCGGTTAGGGATACAGAATCGGCCTCTACTGTTTTGCACGAACTGCTTATCTAATACTAATGAATAAAAATAGAGTTTGTTTATATTTGCATTCTCATACGTCTCGTCGCCTGTCCGTCTGCTTTTTTTAATATTCAGGTCTGTACTTACTTCAGACAAATGTACAAACATTTATATAAGGAAAAAAATGCGGATTATCTTAAGACTATATAATTCAATTATACAAAATAAACCTTTACTTAATTATATTAAAGATAAGTAAAATCTTGACACATTTACAGTGCACACACACACACACACACACACACACACACACACACACACACACACACACATTGTAATATACCGTTCATAAATGTTTATTTACACTGTTCGGACTGAAGGTCGGAGCGTACAACGGCCGAAACGTCGTGAATATGACAATAAAGATAAGGACAATAGTCCGAACAATATTAATATTGTAAATACTTCATCTCAGAAATATAGACAAATACTGAGTAAATTGTATTTGCTTTATTTTATTTACACTGTTCGGACTGTTGTCCTCATTTTTTATTGTCGTGTTTATGACATTTCGGCCGTTGTATGCTTTGGCCTTCTTCAGGTGTTTAGAATTTCGAACCGAGCTCTTTATTACGATCACTGGTTACTTATTCCATTTCTTCCAAATATTGTCTCTTTTAATTCGCCGTTTTCTCTCTCATGCTATGGGTTGAATAGCAGAAGTAATAAGGTTCTGTAGCCTTGGTTGGCAACCGGTCTACCACAGAAAGTAATGGCAACCTACTACAGGAAAATCTTCTGCTCAGTCAAAGCGTATATCACGTATGGCACTTAATTGGCTAAATGTTTGATCTATGTAATTAAGATAATGAACTGAAAAGAAGAAAAATTGTGGGTGGCGAAAAGAGATGGATTCGTATCTTTCCCAAGGGTAAATAAATCTAACGAACTCGATTGAAATTCGAAATCAATTCTCCGGTTTCTGAGCCGCTATCACACCACCCGCACATTCTTTTTTAATAAGAAGGATTACTAGATACTCAGTAGGATTAAAAATAAAACCTGTCAAAGTGGGGACGAATAGTCTTGCAGGTTCTTCTAGCAAAATAGGGTAAACCGGGAGAAAGAAACAACGGATCGACAGTTTGTGCACTAAACCGTCGGTAAAGTTCTGCCATGGTGAATGAGCAGAGGGTGAAAGCCCCCCCCCCACCATACACGTTGCTAATGATACGGGCAGTTTGTTGTGCCATAGATTCTGTCTCAGCAACGCGACGTTAAACAGCAGCAAAGGTTGGCTGCTTTCACTCTGGAAACACAATCTGATACAGCCGTGCAGCCTCGCGTCCATTGCTATTCGCGCGGTCGTATGTAAAAATCATAACTTCGCGCTCACAATATAAATATCCTGCCATTGTTAAATGAAACACTTCTCAGTTAATTCACTACTACAAATATTGGAGACAGACGAATCACAAATTTACACGAATGACAAATGTAACCTAGTCTACGTGGCAACACAGCACCATCTGCCATAAATTTTCTTTAAACTTAATAACTTAAAAATGAACGATTTGCGGACATATGTTTGCATTAATTTGTGTCTGTTTTGGTGTGAGGAACACGCCTCCAATGTTTACAAGTATTTTTGATACACTCACACACACACACACACACACACACACACACACACACACACACACACTCTCTCTCTCTCTCTTTCTCTCTCTCTCTCTCGGTCTGTATACACACATACACACACATACACACACACATATACACACACATATATATATATATAGAGAGAGAGAGATAAAGAGGGTGTGTGTGTATAAAATGTAAACATATACACACACACACACACACACACAGAGAAAGAGAGGGAGAGAGAGAGAGAGAGAGAGAGAGTGTGTGTGTGTGTGTATGTGTGTGTATCAAAAATACTTGTAAACATTGGAGGCGTATTCTTTACACCAAAACTGACAAATTCATGCATACGCCACATATATATATATACATTTTGCAGGCTTATCGTTACCTCTTAAAATAACCCACCTACTTTGCCCCTCTAACCTCATCCCTCATCCAGCGTAGACTTAACTTCCTGTTGGTTAATCGGGACTTACCCACAAGAATATTCTTAATCCTGTCCTGATGCCCCCATTTAACTGTTTGAAAAAAAAGGTAGCAAATTGTTTTTTAATTTCCATAAGTATGATTCTTATCACCAGTTATCAACCATCGCCTGACGAAGTACAATTTATAGTACTGAAACATAAAAGCTTTTGTGTAGCGAAGCTAAATGTTTTTATTTATTATAACTGCTTATAATAAAAATATTGCAATAAATATCGATGCAAAAAAAAAGAAGAAAATGACAAAAGAAAAACCTTTATGCTGATACGTTTTCAAAGTAACTGCAGAAATTTTATTGAGAAAGCTTTATTTATACACATGAAAAAAATTATCAGCGAAAAAAAAATAATGTTATGCGTTTAAATTGATATAAGAGAACGTTCTAAAATATTCCAGAATCTTTCGACGTTCAACAAAAGAAAACTATGAAAGACGCCAAGTGGGATAAATGTTTTGATAATTTATTAAACGGAAGTGAAATATTACTGTTATTATTATTATTGGATCTTCAACCCAAAAAGCAATAACGTAGAAAACTCTCTGAAGCTGCCATATACAGGATAAACTGTAACAGTTTTCCTTTACAATATAGTGCTGAATCTTCCAGAAATTTGAAAATAAGAAAGTTTCCTACATAGTGATTTATTGAACGGATTAGGTTATATACAAAAATCATTTCCACGAAAATTTCGATCTAAAAAAGCTGTCTTTAATAAGATCGAAGAGGAAAAGATTTCAAAAATTCCTTAATAGATACTTAGCCCAAGCATGAATATAATTTTATTTTATTATTTTATTTTTTTTTAACTATCAGTCAGTTAAGTGCCATACGTGATACACGCTTGGGCGATCATGTCTCGAAAGAGATATTACTGACTGGGCAGATGATTATCCCGCAGTAAGTTGCCATTACTTTCTGCAGTAGACTGGTTGCCAGCCAAGGCTATAGAACCCAGTCTGTCCTGCTATTTAATCCATAACTGGAGGGAAGAGACGGATTAATACCTTTCCCAACGGTAATTGCGCGTAAGTGTAATGCAAGGAATTTAACTAGAATTCGAACTCGGTTTTGCCGAGTCCTCGTTCCGAGTCGATATCCACTGCATCACATCAAGCTAACATATTTATGTACGGCCATAACAATGTTTAAAATTAAAGGAAAATGGTTAACTCATGCTTTTTAAAATTTCAATAATAATGATAATAATAATTGTTAAAAACCAAAAAGGAAAAAACTTGCCTATTAATTGATATGTCTTGTCCAGCGGATTGTAACATAGCAACCAAGGAATTAGAAAAACTGTCAAAATATAAAGACCTGAAAATTGAAATTGAAAAAAAAAATGTGGAAATTGAAAACAAGAATCGTGCCAGTGATAGTAGGTGCACTTGGAATGATAAAAAAAATGGAACAAAAAACCCAGCTTAAGAGATATACAAAAAATTGTCTTGTTAAGTACAGCCCACACACTAAGGAGAACTTTGTCTATGTAACGCTAGGGATGATAGGGGAGATAGAAAAAACATGAAATGGAGCCATAACAACACACCACAACCTTCCTTAGGTCTTCCCGCAGAATTGGTAGGTAGTGCGACCATAGTAGAAATCGAATTATGATGAAAAAAATGACATAATAATAATAATAATAATAATAATAATAATAATAATAATAATAATAATAAACCCGAACAGACATGGTCTGGAATTACAGAAGATGATGTTAAATTTGCACTAAAAAAAGCACACAATTGGAAATTCCCAGGTATAGATAAAATTCCTAACTTTTGGCTATATTATTTAAATGCAGCACATAAAAAACTAGCCAAAGAACTTCAAGAAATGGTTGACGATCCCACTAAAATTCCTGCATGGATGACCAAAGGAATTACATTTCTTCTACCCAAGAATGGTGACACAAACAACCCGAAAAACTACAGACCAATTACATGTCTTCCGACAACATATAAACTATTAACATCTATTTTAACAAAACAGACATATTTATTCTTAGAAAGAAATGACATGATACCGCTTGAACAAAAAGGGTGCAAACGTGGCTGTTATGGTTGTAAAGACCAATTGCTAATTAACAAAATGATCCTGGAAAACTGCTACAGTACAAAGAAAAATCTCAGTACTGCCTGGATAGATTATCGAAAGGCATTCGATAGTGTGCCACATTACTGGATTTTAAAGACTTTAAATATATACAAGATATCGCCCGTCATCATCAATTTTATCAAACAGTGCATGTCTATATGGAAAACAACCCTTTACCTCAATCATATAAATGGAACCTATAAGTCTGATGAAATAAACATCAAAAGAGGTATATTTCAAGGTGATTCTTTATCTCCCTTACTATTCTGCATATCATTAATAGCACTAACCAGTCAACTTAATAAGACAGAATGTGGTTATAAAATAGGACAAAAGAAAATAAGCCATCTATTTTACATGGATGACTTAAAGTTATATGCTAAGAATGATAATGAGCTGGAAGGTCTTCTGCAAACTGTAAAATGCTTCAGCGAAGACATTGGAATGAAATTTAATTTGAATAAATGTGCTAAAGCTACAGTTTTGCGTGGATCAATACAAGAAACATCCTCAATTAGCCTAGATCCTGCTGTAACAATAAAAGAATTGAAACCAGAAGAAGCTTATAAATACCTAGGTGTAAATGAGAGCGAAAACATTCACCATAAAAAAATGAAAGAAATAGTGCGTAAAGAGTACTATAGAAGGCTACGAATGATATTAAAAACTGAATTAAATTCACAGAACAGAGTTATGGCCATTAATAGCCTTGCAATCCCAGTTGTCCAATATAGCTTTAACATCTTAAACTGGACTCTAAACGACATCAGGCGAATGGATGCTAAACAAGAAAGCTTCTTTCTAAGCATAAGATGCATCATTCAAAGGCTGATGTAGACCGTCTATACATACCCCGTAAAGAAGGTGGAAGAGGTCTTATTCAGCTGGAATTGTCATACAAGACAACAACTATTGGCTTACTAACATACATAGAAACAACAAAGGATTGGATGATACAATTAGTAAGGCAACATGAAGAAAGAAAGAAAAAATATTCAATAATAAAAGAAGGTAGTAAATACAAACAAGATTTACATTAATAGATTCTGTAGAAAAGCAAAACAGAAGCCAAGAACCAACTATTGCGGCAAAAAATATGAAAATGAAAGCCAAAGATAAAGCTCTTGAACAGATGAAACAGCGCTGGCAAGACAAACCTCTGCATGGCCAATATCCAGTACGTGCCAATAAATCCAATGTTGACAAAGTTAATACTCATCGATGGTTACGTGCATCTGGATTAAAGTCTGAAACTGAAGGCTTTATTCTTGCAGCACAAGACCAAAGTCTTTTCACGAGAAACTTTCAGGCAAATATTATGCATAATAATATGGATCCAAAATGCAGGTTTTGTGATAAACACCAAGAAACAATAGACCACCTAATCTCAGGCTGTTCTGTGCTTGCCCCAAATGAATATAAAAATCGCCACGATAGATTTGGGCAATATTTACATTGGGCAATGTGCAAACATTATGGAAAAGCTGTAAACAAACACTGGTATGAACATCACCCAGCACCGGTTACAGAAATAGAAGATGTAACCATTCTATGGGATTACACCATCTACACAGACAGAAAAATTGAAGCAAACAGGCCAGGCATTATTGTTAAAAACCAGAAGGAGAAAACTTGTCTATTAATTGATATGGCTTGTCCAGCGGATTGTAACATAGCAATCAAGGAATTTGAAAAACTGTCAAAATATAAAGACCTGGAAATTGAAATAGAAAAAATGTGGAAATTGAAAACAAGAGTTGTGCCAGTGATAGTAGGTGCACTTGGAATGATAAAAAATGGAACAAAACAACACATTGAAAGAATCCCTGGAAACCCCAGCTTAAGATATATACAAAAAATTGTCTTATTAAGTACAGCCCACACACTAAGGAAAACTTTATCTATGTAATGCTGGGGATGATAGGGAAGATAGAAAAACATGAAATGGAGCCATAACAACACGCCACTACCTGCCTTAGGTCTCCCCGCAGACATGGTTGGTAGTGAGACCAAAGCAGAAATCGAAATATGATGAAAAATGACACAATAATAATAATAAGCAATTTAATTCAATTTTGTTTAATATGTTAAAATTTGCATCACCCCATAGTTTGCGGCTTCCATAGTATTGATTTCCTTAACATCGAAATGTGGGTCAGTGTCAAATTTTTCCTCTTGTCATTTTATATATATATATATATATATATATATATATATATATATATATATATATTCTCAGCCATGTTTGTTCACATTTATCTTAATCTGTTCATGTCTATTCACAACTGTCTATCTTAATTCGTTTATATCTATCTATCTATCTATCTCAATCTATTCATTATAATTCATCTAGAAAAAAAAAGAAGACGCTTTGATATTATTTACAGTGTTTGGAATGTGGTGTTATACTGGATTTAAACCGTAAATATGAAGAAAAGAACTAGTCGGCAAGACTCAACAGAGTTATGATGAATCAGGTTAGAAGCATCTGTAATTAATTATTGGCCGATGAAGAATATCAGATATCTAGTGTGAAAAGCATGTGTACATGTCTCAGACGTGCTTTTTAGGGATCAGTTCTTCACAAGAAAAATAATTGTCACGTTTTTTAATATCTTATTTGCGGTACGGTTTGTTCATTGTACCTCCTTCGCCATCTTGAGTGTTCACAGTCACAATCCTCCTGTTGACACAAATGCAAGTCTGTCAGATCCGCTTGGTTAACTGAGTGGGACAGAAAGGTTTTTTTTTTCTGTTGCCATATGTTTACAAAAACCCATCAGTGTTGGATGAAAACGTTTGAGATGGATTGATCCGAGTTAGTTTATAACGAGAATAGATTTGAATATTCGCCAGATATATTGGTGAGTTTCAATTAGGTGCTAAGCGGAAATAACTCACTCACTCATAATTTTATCTTCAGATACTACTTTTTCAATTCGCATTTTCACTTTAATATCCGCCTTTCTATCTATTTATATCAGCATGTTCATATCTAAGTCTGTTCATACTAATCTATCTATCTATCTATCTATCTATCTATCTATCTATCTATCTATCTATCTATCTATCTATCTATCTCAGTCCGTTTCTATCTATCTATCTATCTATCTATCTATCTATCTATCTAAGTCTGTCTATGTATGTGTATATAATTCCAGATGAAGAGGACTCAAGGTTTTACTATTTTGAGTGCCCCGGCATTTATTTTGTTATAAACAGTGCTCAATATAATATATTATAGAGCTTAATATAATCATATAGTTATGAATTAATTGTGCATTGATGTACAACCAACATCAAACATTGACTGATGAAGAGAATTTATCTCGAAACATAGAAATTTCCGTGTCGCAATGTACACTTAATATATGTATATATATATATATATATATATATTGCAATGTGTCGGACTGGAGATTGAATGTTTGAATAAAGAAAATGTTCCTTTGAGAATTATTGTCACTGTTAAAAAACACGGAAGTCTTCTTAAACACGTGTACCTACAAAATATAGAAAGGTGAGGAATAATATCGGATAAAAAACAAAACAAAAGCACAATAATTGAATTGTTTATACAAGTTTATTTAATTTTATTCACATTAATTTTTTTTAAAATATCGCGTTTCTAATTTTATATAAATCTTACTTTTGACAAAGACAAGTAAACAGTACGTATTCATCAGTATCAATCCCATTTTAATAACCACTGAGCCTATCTGTGATTTATGCTGCAACTTTACTGAGCAGACCTTAGTTACGGTTTCTGGGAAAGTGCGTATAATCTAAAGCAGTGTTTCTCAATCTTTGTACCCTTGTGGAACACTTGAAATAATTTTCATGTTTCAGGGAACCCTTGCATGAAAAATATATTATACCATTATTAATATCTATCGCTTTTATATTTTTCTTGTAGTTCGCGTGGTAAATAAGTACAATTTATGGGCATCTTTTATGCGTCTTGTACTAATTTGAATCGCTCAGTGATACGCAAATATGCCATGTACAGGTCCTGTCCACAAAACAGTCAAGATGGTTTCAGTTAAGTGCCATACATGATACATGAGTTGGGCGATCATGTCTCGAATAAGACATGACTGACTGGGGAAAAGATTATCTCGCAATAGGTTGCCATTGCTTTCTATGGTAGACTGGTTGCCAGCCAAGGCTATAGAATCCAATCTGTCCTATTATTTAACCCATAACTGGAGGGACAAGACGGGTTAATATCTTTTCCAAGGGTATTTATGCGTAAGTAAATGCAAGGAATTCAACTAGAATTCGAACTCGGCACCCCGTACATTCCCTGTGATATTATAAGTTTAAATAATATAATATAAGAAATTGAAGGCTTTATTATAATATTCAAGGATTTTCCAAAAATATGCCGTTCCTACATAGCAAAATTCTTCTTCTTCTTTTATGTGTCGTATTTCTTCAGGATGTAGGCGATCATGGCCTTCCACATATCCATATCCCTTGTATCTCTTAACACTCTTACTCTTGTTACCCCTCCCAAACCTTGATTTGCCATCCATTTGCTCAGTCCCCTCAAGTATGTCATGTGTTGGTTTCCCCTGTCTCTCTTTCCCTCTATCTATCCCGTGAGTATCAGATTCTCCATACTCTTCTTCCTCATTATATGCCACAGAAACTCCAGTTGTCTTTTTTCCTGATGTTAAGTAAAAGTTTCCTTTTCGTTTCCATCTTCTCGAAAACCTCATTGTTGCTCACATGTTCGGTCCATGGTATTCTCAGCAGCCTTCTGTAGAACCATATTTCAGCTGCTTCAAATCTTTCCCTCATCTTTGGTGAGATTGCTCAGCATTCACTGCCATATTGAAGGACAGACATTACATAACAGTCCAGTACTCTGTTCTTTGTTTCCAATGAAATTTTCCTGTTTTTCTATATACTTCTTTGCTTTTAGATTAAGTCCTTGGCCATATCAATTCGCCTTCGGATCTCAGTGTCGCACTTTCGGTTTTCTGTTAAAACATTTTCCAGGCAATTATATTTCTGTATATGCTTGATTTTGGTATACCCGACCTGCAGTTGTTATTTTAGGCTCCTGTTTTTACCGTTGACCATGCATTCAGTTTTCATGTAGTTTATATTTAGTCCTTTCTTTTCGCTTTTTTAGTTACTTACGTAGAAGGTCTTCTAGTTTCCTTTCTGTTGTAGGACCCATACTCACCTCAACATGGACTCACCCACTGCTATATTAATAGGTGTGTGATAGCAGTAAGTGTGTGAGAAGTAAGCGTGGACGGAAGTAGACTGTAGCAATGTGCGCATGACCGGCAGTCTACTACGAAGGACGATACTGGATTCATTAGCTCTTTGTACCTTCTTCTTTGTAACCTTTCCTGTAAATACATCTTTCTTTAATCTACACCTCGTGTTCCGTGTTATATTTCCGTGGATCCATTTTTGGCTCCACATCACTTTTCGTGTTTGCTATCACCACTGTATCATCTGCGTATCTTATATTGATCATACTGTGGCCACCAATTATGAATCCTGGCAGGGCTTCTAGTTCTAGAAACGTCTTGCTGTATAGGTTGAATGGATCTGGTGAGAAACCTTACACTCCTTTCCATTTTTGTATATCAGCTGAACTGTAGGCGGTTTGCTGTTAGTGCAGATTCTTGATTAATCTAAGTCTGTTGAAATCTTCTAAACCACTTTTTGACCGCCTGAAGAGCTGGATCAGAATCTTTATAAACCTTTCGATACTTTCTTTTAGAAGGCACACCCTTGTCTTACACCCCTTTCTATCTTTGTATATCTGCTGAACTCGTGTTATGTTCGTATGCAGGCGGTTTGCTACCAGGAGAGGTTCTTGATTACTCTAAGGTCTATCCCGAATATGTCTAGGTTGCCGATCATCTCTATCAAGTCTTTGTGGTGTACTTTGTCGAATGCCGTTGCACAGTCTATGAAATACGGGTACACGTCCTTCTGCATTTGTATTTTCCCTTTCTGATAACATTGTGATCATATATATCGCGTTTCTTGTTCCAGTCTACTTGACGAAACTGCATTGTTCTTGTCTTTATCTCTGTCCTGATTCTACTGCGCGCTCTTTTCATTAGAATTCGAATGATGAGTTTTGTTATGTGGCTCGTTAAGCTGATTGTTCGGTGGAGTTACATTCCTTTGCGCCTGGCTTCTTAGGCAGTGCTATGAAAATTGATCGACTTAGGTGATCCGGTATATATATATATATTTTTTTTAATCATTTCACCCCAAACAAGGCATTCCACTGCCACTATTTCGCTTGGGGCTACATGGGGGAAGGTAAATAGAAAGAGTGTTAGATATAGGAAATGTCAGAAGTGGGGGTGATAGATAGTTGGGTGGGTGGGAAGAGTGTTTGAAAGAATCGAAGCGAGTTAGTTTGTTAGGAGGTGTCTATTGACCTTACATTTAAACTCCTGGAGATTGTAGCCGTTGGGGAAGCAGTCTTGTGGAATGGAATTGCACAGTCGGGAAGTGCGAGAAAAGAAACTATTGGAGTAGAAGTTGCGGTTGCATTTTATCGGTTTCACTGTAAAAGGCTGGGTCTCTAGTTGCTAATCTAGTATCTCGTGCAAATTCGAACTTAGGGGGCACCAGTGATCTAAGTTCATCGGAGGAGAAGCCATGAAAGTATTTATAGAAGAGACACAGGGAAGCCACGTCGCGCCAGTGAGAGAGAGACTGCAGGCGGTCTGCTAAGTCGGTATCGATAACATTATTGCCACTGTTGTAGATTTCATTTATTATTTCTGTAATTTTGTCTACGTCAAAATCGTCTAAGGCTGTCAGTATATCTATTACATGACCGTCTAGTCCTGCTACTTTGTTTCTATTCCTTTTAGCCAATGCAGCTTCCACTTCAGTTTTTAATTTTCCTGGTCCGTTGGTATAGAAGAGATATCCGATATATTCGACCCGTTGCTGAAGTATTTTTTGTTTGTCTAATATTAGCGTTTCGTCCTTGGATTTTATTCATCCTGTTGATGATCATGTCTTTTGTCCTGTTAATTCTCTTATTTTTATACGTGTCTCCTTTATCTGTGATACTCATTTTTTTCTATTTTTGTACATTTTTTGTTGGGCCATTCTTCTTTAGCCCGTCTGCATTTGCTCTTTATTTCATTGAGTAATTTTCTCTATTCTGTTCCATGTTTTGACATTGTTTTCTGTCTCTTTTGCATCACGCCGAGAATCTCATTGTGTTCCACTCATTTTTCCTTCTAAGTCTGTTTTCTTTGGGATGATGTCATTTGCTTATGTCACTGACGATTTTTTTAGTGTGTCTCATTTCTAGTTTCCGTTTCCAATTTGCCCATCGCATTTTTTTTTCGCACTGTCCGTATATTTCTTTTGCGGGTTGAGGTCATTCACGGGTTGATTGTATTGCAGGCTTGGTGCTGCGCTTGGCTTCTTCAGTCTTCGAAGTTTCATCCTTTAGTGGTCGTTTCCGCAGTCTTCATTTGGAAAATTTTTTACAGTGAACAACTGCATTCCTGAATCTCCTGTTTATAGTTATGTAGTCGATTTAGTTTTTCGTGTCTCCTCCTAGGCTTCTCCATGTTTACAACAGTTGTGGGATCATCCCTTTGTACATAGTTATGGACTCGTCTGAGTGTACATATAATCCTTCCTATAGAGAGTACTGTAGAGTTAGTTGCGAGAGAGTTGTTTAGTTGGAGTTGGATCTGGAATCACAGTTGTAGTTGCAGTTGCTCTGAGCTACACTCAGCTAGAATCAGTTACCTGGACCTACTATTTCACTTCAATACTGTATATATTTATTTCTACTAATAGTATTCCTAAATTGACTAACCCGCGTTCCAGTTTGTATATTACGTTCAATATAACTAATATTTTCTATTTCCATATCTGCTTTTGTTATTTATTATTTTGTGCGGTTTCTCACCCGAAATCCACACACACACACACACACACACACACACACACACACACACACATATATATATATATATATATATATATATATATATATATATTATGTTTAAAATCTTTGATTTCCTGTATCATAATTCGATGAAGTTTTATTAAAAATTTAAGGTGAAATGTTTCGTTTACTTTATATAGAAAAAATCTCCCAGGCAACAGGAAATTTCGAAAACCGTATATGAGTATAATAGTCTTATATTAGTCTGGTGATCTAGAACTTGGTAGGAACTTCTAGAACTTCTTGGAGGCTTCGAGGACTTGTTTTTGTTAGTTATAATTTCGCGTGTTATTCTGTAGTTAGAAACTGTTAAATGAGGAAAAAATGCCAATTACATCATTAGCAAAATAAAAAATAAAACTTCTGCAAAGAAGCAGTTTTTGTTTATTTGTAAGGTTCTATTAACATAGAAACTTACAAATAAACAAAAACTGCTTCTTTGCTTAAGTTATAAACTAACAGATGCGTTGAAATGCTAATTACTTTTCAATTACATCATTACCACATTGAAAAATAAAATTGCTGAAACATTTTGATTTTTTACCCTTATGGTAAAATCTACTTTGCACTTTAAGACTCTATATATTTATTTCTACTAATAGTATTCCTAAACTGACTAACCCACATTCCCGTTTGTATATTACGTTCAATATAACTAACATTTTCTATCTCCAAATCTGTTTTTGTTATTTATTATTTTGTGTGGTTTCTCACCCGGAATTCACAACAATAACCGTTTCGGGTGTTCTAGAAACTATGTGTTGGTTATTACCTGGTCATTCGCTTTGTACCATTGGACTATTTTTCTCCGCGCTCATTGTGGTTTCCTAGTCTGAAGTTGCTAACTGTTACCCCTTCCTTCTTCTTGCTTACTTTTGCATTAATGCCTCCCATTATAATTCTAATTTCTTATGATTTATACTGAGCCTTGACATTGTTTAGCATAGAGTAGAAAGATTCTATTTCCTCCTCAGTAGTTTGCATTGTCGTTGCATACACTACTATTACAGCCATGTTGAAAGGCTTTCTTTTCAGTTTGACCACAAGAACTCTTTCAGATAACTCTGCAGTACTCCAGAACGCATTTCTTCATGACTTAGTCTAGTATCAAGCCAACTCCTTTTTCATTATTTTTATCGCCTGCGTAGATCATCCTGTGGTTGTCACTGACGAAATCTCCGTTGTTTGGCCACCTAGTTTCGCATATGCCTAAAATGTCTAAATTCAATCTGCTCATCTTTTGCTTGACATTCTCCACTTGCCCATAGTTTCTCAACGTTCTGATGTTTCATGTTTCTAGAATTATATTTTGTTTGGTGCGAACAGTTGCAGGATAACACCCAGGTGACTCATGTCACTCATTTTGTTCTTTCCGGGCGAGGGGTCAGTTCCGAGGAATTTTATCCCCTTTACGCCGCTAACGCTAACAGTCGCTGGATGACGTTCAGGTGACACCTGTTGTCAGTGTTGGTCCTTACCGGGTGAGGAGTCAATTCCTTTTGGCTTAACTCCCTTCACGATGTTAGGTTTCATACTTTGATTGTTCATGGCCAGAAGAGTAGTTTCCCGTTGCCTTATCCCCGTTGTTTATCGAGACAGCGCCTCTAGTTAACTGGCTGTTGACTCCATGAGAGTTCTTTTACCCTTTTGTAGGTTTTATTTTTTATCCTACCGTGTTGCTAACATCCCACCTCACTCAGAAGAGTGAGGATCCCACATTACTCAGAAGAGTGATATGGGATAGAGTAAGGTAGTCTGTTTGGTCGCCGACAGTCCGATAGTGAATTTGTTGTAATAGACACATATACACAATGACAAAAATTTTTATACCTACCTGTGTCATTCGAGAGGATTTTTAGGTTAATGTCTCTATACCAGTAGTGAATGATAACTTTATGAATCCGGGTTAGTATGATGGTTGGAACGAAAAATTGTGATTATTAAGTTACAACTTAGAGCAGAGCAATGTATGTTGTGTAACCTGGAAACTAAAATGACCTAGAGCCAAGAATGACCAACTATAACTGCAACCAAAACGAGATATATGCTGTATAACAGCAATGGAATGCGGATTATTAATTTGACGACGGGGTACCAGAACTTGTTATCGTCTCTCTTATAAAATCGCTTGCCTTTTTCACGCAGTTAAAGTAGTTATCATTTAATAAAATGACGACCGTAACATGTATGTATAAACACAGACTAAACTATCGCCCGGTTCACACTCCACCCACATCTATTGAAGAGGTGAAGAGGCTCATCCCTTGTTTCCTGTTTAGGATGCGGTTTCCGGTTTTCTCTTTTCTAATCTTCTCACTTTGTTTTTTTTTTCAATTGGAGTAGATAGACTAAACTATCGCCCGGTTCACACTCCACCCACATCTATTGAACAGGTGAAGAGGCTCATCCCTTGTTTCCTGTTTAGGATGTGGTTTCCGGTTTTTCTTTTCTAATCTTCTCACTCTTATGTAGCCCCCTGCACATCAGTGGCGTTACCGCCTTGCTTGGGGTGATATGATTAAAAAAAAAACACACATGTAGACAACATATCTTTTTTTCACTTTTCAGGTGACGTGACGTAGAGTAGGAGGTGGAATCGGAGGTATCAGAACACATGCATCGAGCTAGCCAGGGCCGAGCTCGTCTGCAATTTTCCCTGTGTCTTTCTCGGTCTGAGTTTTGATCTCAAATGCACGCTGACTGACTCAACTACTAATTTCTGTCTCTTATATAAGCGACTATGCCATATTTCCACATTTTGACACACTGTTTGCATAATTTCAAGGCCCATATTATCTGACTTTGGTTACGCTGGTTTCAAAACAATCAAATATTTTCCTGACATGGAGAATTTTGCCCGTAACTTTGACAAAAATTAAACATTTATTAACACAATGTCTATTTTTCTTTTGCTAGCTAGTTTGAATATTTTTTGCTGTTTCATAAAAATATACTCCATCACGAAATTATTTACCAGCTCAAATAATCTACAACATAAGCGAGCCAAGAACTATTTAATACTCATCCTAGAAAGTAACTTAACATGGCTTACCTCGTAATACACTTCTTCACGAAATTATTTACCATTTCAGATAATCTACACCACAAGCAGGTCAAGAACTATTTAACACTCATCCTTAACATAGCTTACCCCATAGTTAACTTTTCCCTCCTTCTCGAAAATATGGAAGCTCTCAGTGACACAAGCATCTTTGCAAAGTCCCAGTCAGTTTCAGAAATAATGAATGCTGTGAAAATCAAAGTATTGAAAGATATTTCAATTCCTCCCCACCCTCCTCAAATAGAAGAAAAAATGCACAGCTTTATACTCATCTGTAAAGTGAGGTATGTACACAGAATTCGAGACATGCTTTGTCTTTTAAACAAAAAGTTACTCAAAAACGCGTAATCTTATTTATTATTGTTTCTCGTAGAACATCTAGCGACATCTAGGGGAATATTAGGGTTCTAGAATCTAGAATCTAGAATTATCTGTAACTAGACAATGGCGAGCATGTTTGAATTATCGATCACTAGACCTTGTGTCTTCGTTTTTATTTGAATTATTCACTTCTTTTGAGCACTTAGGGGTTCAAAATTTTGGTCAATCCATGGTATGGTTTTAGATAGACTAAACTATCACCCGGTTCACACTCCACCCACGTCTATTGAACAGGTGTAGAGGCTCATCCCTTGTTCCCTGTTTAGGATGTGGTTTCTGGTTTTCTCTTTTCCAATCTTTTACTCTTTTCCATTCTTTTACTCTTTTTTTTTCAATTGGAGTAGTTAAACTAAACTATCGCCCGGTTCACACTCCACCCACGTCTATTGAACAGGTGTAGAGGCTCATCCCTTGTTCCTTGTTTAGGATGTGGTTTCCGGTTTTCTCTTTTCCAATCTTCTTACTCTTACGTAGCCCCCTGTGCATCAATGGCGTTACCGCCTTGCTTGGGGTGATATGATTAAAAAAAAATTTTTTCGGCACCAAGGGTTCATTTCGATATTATCAAGAAGTCACATTTCTGACATAATATGGTGAGATTCAAACCAGGATCTCACAGGAATACTGAAGCCCTAACCACGTGGTCATGTGCCCATTATAGGCAGATATACAGAAGCTAGCAAGATTTTCTGCCTTTTTTGTAACGTACTCGTAAATATGATGAGCATACATTGTAACCACGAATAACGAAGATTCCAATAATTATCCAATAGACGTAGCGTATTTCATTGTTTAAATTTTGAGAGAGAGAGAGAGAGAGAGAGAGAGAGAGAGAGAGAGAGAGGCACTTAGTAGACTTTGCAGACACACACACACACACACACACACACACACACACACACACATATATATATATATATATATATATAGTCATCTGCAGACAGATCCGTTTCGCTGTATCACAACTCATCAGTATGGTTAGACATCCGATTGCTTTTTACCCAGGATTGAAACCCTACCGAATTGGCGTCAGTCTGCGAATCTATCTCTGAGCTATGGGCGCTCGGTAGAAGGAGGCATATATATATATATATATATATATATATATATATGCCTCCTTCTATATATATATATATATATATATATATATATATCTATATATAAGTCTGAAAGAGTTAATTATAAAAATTTATTTTGCATTGCTGATATATATATATATATATATATATATATATATATATATATATATATATTATCGTCCATAATTATTAAGCCACCCCAGTTTTTAAAAAAAGATGATGTATTTCATACTATTTTTTATATTTATTACCAAGTAGATAATTCTAAATGAAAATAAAATGTTTCGTTTGTTATTATTACTTTGCAAAATTTTATAAGGCAGCCAGGAAGCCTTTGCTTTGGTCAGCCTATGAAAAGAATAGACTAGCATGGGGAAGAGAGCACAAAAGCTGGACACCAGAACAGTTCATTTGATGCACATATTATTGTGCAGTATTAACCAAGAACAATTCTATTTTCAGTTAGAATTACTTACTTGGCAATAAATACTAAAAATAGTATGAAATACATAATTTCTTTTAGAAAACCTGGGGCGGGTGCTAATAATTATGGCCGGTAGTGTATATATAAGTAAATTTGTTTTTTTTTATTTAAAATTGATATAGTTTACATTGCGACATGGAAAGTTTTATGTTTTTCCAAGATTTTGACCTTGTCATCAAGCAATGTTAGATCATTGTTGTGAAAATGATTTTCATATGAACATAATGGTAATTCATATTTGAGCAGATGCACTGTTTTTATTCATTCATTCATTTATTAAACAGTATATTTATTTATTTACATCTACCGGGTTTTTTTAATTCATCAAGAATAAAACTTAAATAGACAAAAATTACATTATTAAATTTTGAATTAAGAAAAAATATTAAAATGGAGGGAGATGAAATCAAAGGGGCGTAATTCATAATTATTAATAGTAATATTTGCGAGGGTGAAAGTGAGGGTGTGAGAAAGAGACAAACGTATAGAAGGATCTATCAATGAGGATTTAAGAATAAGTATTTTTTCTATGGCAGTATATATATATATATATATATATATATATATATATATATATATATATATATGTATAAAATGAATTGTTTGAAGTAGATATTCTGTTTTTAATTAAACAGTATTATGTATT
The DNA here is from genome assembly GCA_037127315.1 of Ascarosepion bandense. NCBI lineage: Eukaryota > Metazoa > Mollusca > Cephalopoda > Sepiida > Sepiidae > Ascarosepion > Ascarosepion bandense. The sequence continues at coordinate 3,615,983 of JBBBDQ010001588.1, forward strand.
TATATCTACTGGCCTGATTATTTACGATAAATTTTTATTACGAAAATGTGTCATTCGGCATTGTCGGTAAGTTTCGTTAAAATTCGTTAATTTCCGTAACACACACACACACGCATATATATATATATATATATATATATATATATATATATATATAACGTTACTTTCACTGGATACGGGTAGACACTCCGTTTTTAATTTACACGCTAGAGTGTGGATTCAGTTACGTATTGGAGGCCCCATGCAGCTACTTCCATTTTTTATTAGGAATGGCTAACTGAGTCATATTACAGCATTGATACCAATCTAGAAGATTTTAGATTTAGTGATTGGCCAACAAATATTGTAAATCCTGTTTGTAGTAAACATTTTTTCGATTAACTGCTTCAGAATTCTAAGTTTTTTTCACTGAATCTTTTTATTTCTCTCGCCCAAATATTTTCTCTATTCTCTAAAACTACATTTAGTTACCGCAAAAATTATCTTTGCAGGGGTCGAACAAAATAACGGAAACACCTAGTTCCATATTAGCATAATTTGGAAAATTTGATTAAAATGTCAAAAGTCTATTTTTACGTTTGTTGATTTAATATTCGAAGTACTTCATCTTTTTTTTTGTTAAATTTTTTTTCTTTTTGTAAAATTTTTTTTTTGTTTACAGATATTATTTAAATAAGTTTATTAAAATCAACAGTCAGGACTATGGTTCAGGAACTGTTTCCGGTGGGAAATGCCATCTTTCAGGATGAGAATTCATTCATTCTTCATTCATACTGCTAAAGTTGTAGCTGAATGGCACGAGGAACATTCCAGTGAAGTAGAATATCTTATCTGTCCAGCAAATTTCCTAGATTTCAACATCACTGAACATTTAGGATTCATTTTAGAAAAACAAGTGAGGAGTCGATATCGACCATCACCATCATAGAAAAAATTGGAGACTGTTTTAGCTGAAGAATGGATAAAAATTCCCCTGGAAACCATTTAAACTTTTTACGAGTCGATCCTACGCAGAATTCTAGAATTTGCTTGAAATTTTAAGGTGTTTCCATTATTTTGTCCATCCCTCTGTGTGTGTGTGTGTATATATATATATATATATATATATATATATATATATATATCCGAGTGAATAAGGAACGAGGAAAAATTTACAACGTCCAAAACATTAATTTAAAACAGTACTCGATATATAATATAGAGCTGTGAATATTTATTATAATTTATATTTCAGAACATGTAAAAGTTTTTTTAATAGATATCCACTACAAATTGTACATTTTGTTTCGACATTGGACTTACAATGTCTCATCAGGTGGTGTGGAAAGGAATGGAAGGCCTCTTTTCTTATATTTGGCAAGTTGTGTGTGGGATGTTGTGAATTGCAGACAGATGCAGAACATCGGTTATATCGTTTCAAACTAAATCCTTTGGCATTAAAAAAAAAAAATGATGAAATCATATACACAAACAGAAGACTTATTCATAAAGCGTAAATTAGAGGATATTTAAAAGCATAACACGAAGATATAAATTCATTAGCCCCAATATAATAAATTGGAGAAGTATATTACCATTATTATTTGTGGTACAGTGGATATCGGCTCGGAATGAGAAACCGGGGAGCAGAGTTCGAATTCCAGTTGAATCCATTGTATTCACTTACGCGCAAATACCCTTGGGAAAGGTTTTAATCTTTCTCTTCCTTCCAGTTATGGGTTAAATAACAGGACAGATTGGGTTCTATAGCCTTGGTCGGCAACCAGTCTACCGCAGAAAGCAATGGCAACCTACTGCGGGATAATCTTCTGCCCAGTCAGTCATGTCTCTTTCGAGACATGATCGCCCAAGCGTGTATCACGTATGGCACTTAACTGACTGATGAGGCATTGTTCTTTCAATGTTGAAACAAAAAGTACAATTTTGTAGTAGTTTGTCCATGTTCTAAAGTATAATATATATATTGCTCTAAAAAGAAAAGACGTTATACTTATCCCAAAACCCGAGGAACCTTTCGGCCAACACTTGTTCAAGGGCTTCGTTGGCAATAATTATGAAAAGGGCTGAACGAAGACAATATCATTAGGGGAATTACTCACAGTACAAGGAGAAAGTGGAATACGTTTAAAAATAAACTTTAATGAAAAATACATTAAAATGTGAGGTGGGTTGTAAATTTGATTCCAAGAGTGATTAAAAAAGAAAAAATTTCACTCTCCATTTCCTTCGCTCCTTGCAGTTGCAAGGAGCGAAGGAAATGCTCTTTCTGTCTGCACAGGCACGGTCGCAGGATTTTCAAGTAAATAGCCTCTAGGACCCGTAGATGATATGAAGGAGTCGAATTTAGTTTTAATGATACCATGTTTGCACAGACAGACGGCGTTACGATGGGTAGTCCTTTGGGTCCTGTCCTTGCTAATATCTTTGTAGGACATCATGAGCGTTTGTTGTTCGAAAAGGTTGATGAGCCATTAATATATCAACTTTATGTTGATGATACCTTTTCCTTATTTTATAACGCTTCAGATGCTGAACGTTGTTTTAGTTCAGTTGAACTCCTTACATCCCTCTCTTCAGTTTACTATGGAGACAGAGAAGGATGGGTGTCTTTCTTTTTTGGATGTCCTTGTTCAGTGACGGGATGATGTTTTCGTGACATCTGTGTTTCGCAAACCAACTTTTACCGGTTTGTACACAAATTGGAATCTTTTGTTCCTAAGTCCCGCAAAATCGGTCTTATAGAAACGTTGGTTCACCGTGCCCTCAATATTTGTTCCCCTATATGCTTGAGCAGTGAACTATTGCGCTTGCAAAGTATCTTTGAGGCTAATGGGTACCCAACCAATGTGGTTAAACGTGTTATTGATCGCAAGATCAAACGGTTTAAGGAACCAAAAGTCGAAGGACCGAGTCGCTGTCCTTTATACTTAAAATTACCCTGGCTTGGCAGGAAATGTCAAACTGTTACTGACAAAGTTTCGGCGTGTGTTTCGTCTTGTTATTATTCAGTACAGTTGCGTGTTGTTTTCCATACTAGACCTGTTTTTCCATCCTTCGTCAAAGACAGGTTGTCCTATTTTCGAAAAAGTTCAGTTGTTTATAAATTTAAATGCTGTTGTGATACGGCATACATAGGACGAACCAGTCTTAGGTTGGAGACGCGGGTCTCGCAACACGTCCCTGCGAATATACGTTCTGGGAGCCCTATCAGTACTATAAGAACAACCCAAGCTGTTCTGGATTCAGCGATCGGCCAACACTTGCTGGACAATCCTGCATGTGCATCCTCGTACGAGGACAGTTGGTTTTCTGTCTTGCACAGCGCTCGCTCAACATATCATCTACGGGTCCTAGAGGCTATTTACTTGAAAATCCAGCGACCGAGCCTGTGCAGACAGAAAGAGCATTTCCTTCGCTCCTTGCAGTTACTGGAGAGTGAAACTTTTTCTTTTTTAATCACTCTTGTGGAATCAAATTTACAACCCCCCTCACATTTTAATGTATTTTTCATTAAAGTTTATTTTTAAACGTATTCCACTTTCTCCTTGTACTGTGAGTAATTCCCCTATTGATATTGTCTTCGTTCAGCCCTTTTCATAATTATTGCCAACGAAGCCCTTGAACAAGTGTTGGCTGAAAGGTTCCTCGGGTTTTGGGATAAGTATGACGTCTTTTCTTTTTAGAGCAATTTGTGGTTTCTGTGGGTACCGATCTTTATTCACATACACATATATATATTTCTTTTCCATTCCTTGATTTCTCTTTTTGTTTTCTCATCTTGACTGCCCTCTTTCTTTTTCCCTCTTTTTATCCTCTTACCTCATAGAAAAAGAGTTTCTAAAAATGGAAGGCAGTGTTTTTTTAATTTTCTTAAAAAAAAGTTTATTACCATCACTATTAACTACCTGATGAGACATTGTTCTTTCAATGTTGAAACAAAATGTACAATTTTGTAGTAGCTTGTAGTTTGCACATGTTCTAAAGTATAATTTATAATTAATATTCATTGCTCTATTTTTTATATTTAGCACTGTTTTAAATTAATGTTTTGAATGTTGTAATTATCTTCTCCGTTCCTTATTCATTTAGATATGTGCGTGTGTGTGTGTGTGTGTGTGTGTGTGTGTGTGTGTGTGTGTGTGTGTGTGTGTGTGTGTGAGAGAGAGAGAGAGAGAGAGAGAGAGAGAGAGAGATAGAGAGAGATTTATCTATATTTAGTTTGTTAAAAAAATACCCAGAGTTCTTTTACAGTGAAAATCAAAACTAAATATGATGGATAAAACTTCCTTTTTTTTAAAAACTAAAATCCGTATAAAATTTCTCTACCCCCATACAGAAATGAAACGATTGTGTAAGTTATATTTAACTTGAAATAGATATCAATATGCTGAGAGCTGAGAAATTTGTAAACAATCAAGTAGATATGTCTAGCCGTACTGATGAGCTGCGAAACAGGCTTGTATGTGGATGACTAATATATATATATATATATATATATATATATATTGTTTAATGACTTAGTTTCTGGTCATAATAAGGTTAGACCAGTGCACATTTGTATTAAAAAGTGTTCAACACAATTATATTGTAGTTCTTTTGAATATTTTCCATTTGTAAATGAGTTTTTTTTTTTAATTCTATCACCCCGAGCAAGGCGGTAACGCCACTGATGCGCAGGGGGCTACGTAATAGTGAAAAGATTGGAAGAGAGAAAGCCAGAAACCACATCCTAAACAGGGAACAAGGGATGAGCCTCTTAACCTGTTCACTAGACGTGGGTGGAGTGTGAACCGGGCGATAGATAGATCTAGCTACTCCAATTGAAAAAAAAAAGAAAAAAAAAGAGAAACCAAAGTGAGAAGATTGGAAAAGAGAAAGCCGAAGACTTGGATTGTAATTGCTTGTAAAATTACATATATTATGAATCTAAAATCAAATTATCTCTTAGAATGTTAGCGTCATTTTGTAATAGTGAATCACAAAATGTCAAGAGTTTCTTAAAATGTTTTTTTTTGTTATACTTGCATTTAAAAGACGAAATTAAAATTTACAGAATTTTACTTTGCACTTTACCTCAAATAATAAATTCCTTCTGATGCTTTATTGTTTATGTTTTTTTATTGAAGCCTAACTTCGTATATGTTCCATACTTTCGGCCTTGTTTGTACCTAGTTTAACAACTACTCAAAAGCTAAAAAAACTTACACTGTAAGCCACAAGCCCTCCTGACAAATAATAATGTTTGGAAACACAATCTCTACACTCTACACCTATTTAGTTTGGGATGTGAGTGTGTGCACAGAAGTGGTTGGAGAATTAATTAACTATGCCTAAGTTTAATAGGCCCAGCAATGTTGACGACCACTTTTTGGATAAAACTCAGCCATCTCCGCCAAGGAAAAGAAGATGGATCATATTCATCAGGGTTAAGATATTTACCCTTCTCCCCCACCGAAGAGAGATGTAACACACTATCGGTTTTTAACGTGGGGAATCTGAGCGCGTACGCCCAGGCAGTTGGTCAAAGATTACCTATCCTAACTGGGCACCAAACTGGCCTTATCTGGTCATTTTCCTCCCAGCCAAAAGGCCGAGCGACGCGACCAGCTGTTTCTAGCATGAGTGGTGTCTTCAGGCTATTTGCAATAACTGATTTTACCGTTTACCCATTTTTTTTAAAGAACGCTCATGTAACGGTGGTTTTTTTTTGTTTTTGAACACTCACTTGGCAGGGAATTCTTGAACGCGCAATTTTTCAAATTACAAAGAATTATAGCGTTTTCATCTTTGGTTGTATGAACCTAGGAGGCATTTTCTAGTATGGCTACACTTAATCATAATTTCCGTTCTTTCGTTCAACAGTTCGCTTTTGTTTGGGAATAGCATAATCTCTAATTTTTCTTCTTGGCAGTCTACATATTTTGCCACCTTTGTAAGGCTTGGCTGTTTTAACTATATTCCACGTTATGTCTGGGTCTTTTCCATATTTTGATTTTAATTTCCATACGTGTCTAGCTAATTTTATACAGTTTTTGTACAGTTTTTTTAAGTTTTCTATTTTGTATGTGGATCTTTGATTGAACCACCTGGTCTTAAAGGTGTCTTTGGTTGAACCCAAATATATTTTATTTTGGCCATTTGGGTCATGTAAATGATTTCTTTTGTGTTGCAAACTCCTTGAAGTGGACATTTATTTTTGTCTCTGCAGTTGCATTCTTTATTAGTGGTTTTGTTTTGTACACTGCTATCTAAGTTTCTGGCGTTTTTTTTTTAATGAAACTATCTAAATTACAAGTGCAATTATAACTTAGCTTGAATGTGTTTCTGTTGAAAATTTTGTTTAGTTCTGATCCTTTTGGAAAGTGTCTATCTATCAGTTTCAAAAATATTTGTCCTATTTTGGTCTTTACTTCTAAATTAAATGGTGGATTCAACGAGATAATGTTTCATTTTCTATTATCGTCTTTTATTTTTCTGCTTGGTTGAGAATTATATTGTAAAATGTTTTTATGGACAGATTTTCTTAGTGCATCTTCATAAATATTTTTCTTTTCATCAAATTGCAAATCGCCTGAAGACACCACTCATGGTAGAAAACTAGGTCGCGCAAAAACTCGTTTACAAATGGAATATATATATGAAACCTAGGTACGTTTGTTGGCTCTTGCATATATATATATATATATATATATATATATATATATATGCAAGAGCCAACAAACCTACCTAGGTTTCACCCTACGGCTCGTCAGGGTAAATTAGCCACAAGCATAGATTTTCTGTCTTTGTTGCTCTACTTTCGTTTCGTCTTGGTTTTTTTCTTTCCTACGAGTATTTGACTTTTGTTCATGTACTTCGTTTGTTTCTTTTTTTACTTCCCCTCCTTTCCTTCCGAGTTCGTCCTCGGTGGGTTATTCAAGACGAACTGAAATATAGTATAACTATTACTAGTATTAGCAGAATTATTTCTGTCACTATTAATATTGTTATATATATATATATATATATATATATACATGAGTAGGATTTCCCTGACGAGTGAGAACATCATAACAGTGTCCTAACGAAATTTCGAAGTCGGCATGAATCTGCTCAGTTAAAGTGACAGACTCTTTCTGCTTATCAACGCTCAATTTCCACTTTGATATCGAACAGTTCACGATAAAAAAAATTGCTGGCCAAAATACATTTTACCAGTAGAACCACTGAAACATAACAACCTTGGCGCAATATTATCACAACTCAACACTATCTATCTATCTATCTATCTATCTATCTATCTATCTATCTATCTATCTATGTGTGCGCGTGTGTATGTGTTTTGGGCACTTCGACTTAGTGTAATGGCTAGTAAGCATGTGTCAGTAGATCAATTACGACTTAGCATGGAGTTCGAACTTCAGCGAGTGCTCTACATTTTCAGCCTTGTGCCATACCTAAGCAACATTAAAAAATAATTTCAAAGCACTTCGACGTGGTGTTACGACAGAGTATCGATGTCTATCCTCACTAGGAGTTCCATTCTTTCAACCTTGTGCCACAACTCAGCTACTGTTACAAAGTCACCACGCCCACGCACACGCCCACGCACACAGGTGCGTGTGTACCTGTCAGACTGTAGCAGAGATATGATAGTGATTGCATAAATTTTTTGAATAGGCGATAGCGTAGAGATAGCATGGTGTTTAGACTTTAACACCCCCCGACCAAACCAGGGGACAAAAAGACATCTCTTGTCCACTGAAGACTGAGAAATGAAGCTTGTACATTTATCTTTTACTAACAGTATAGCCCGGCGTTGCTCGGGTGTAATGAAAGTTTTAAAACAAATCCATGTTCCTGGAGCTCAGACTCAACCTAAAGAATATTTGTGTGAGGTTTAGTGAGAATCGGATAAAAATTATGAATTTGTATAAAGGACATACAGGCAGATAAACAGACATACACACAAACATCTTGCCTTTTTTATATATATATAATCGATTTTCTGCACTATTGTAAGAACTGTAACCTTGAAACTTCTGAATATCGTTTCTTATGTCTTTGTCTATAATTGTATCAAATTGGATTAAAATCGAACCACTCCTTCTATAACCTGATTTTTTCGATTATCGATTTTCGATATTTATCGGGGGTACCTCGACACAAAACCTAGCTAAGAACACTCGCAGACGCTTATAGTACAACTGTGTACATTTTCAAGAAAATCTGTTCAGCCGTTTCGGAGTCTATAGGTAATGGACACACACACACATACACACACACAGACAAATAGAAGAGTGAGAAAAAAAAACGAACTCTCGGTATATCTGCTTCCTACGGGATTAGTTTTTAGTTTCCTTTGCTAGAACTTCTTCTATGTGCCCTGTCCTTTCAGGACGTAGGCGATCATGGCTTTCCACATCTCCCTATCCCTGATGGCTCTTAGCACGCTTTCTCCTGTTACACCACGAAACCTTCGATCCGTCACCCACCTGATTAGGTCCCTCAAATATGTTATCCGCTGCATTCCCCTGTTTCTTTCCCTCTATCTGGCCTGTTAGTATCAGGTTCTCCAATCCCTCTTTCTTCATTGCATGTCCCGAAAACTTCAACTGTCTTTTCCTGATGCTCAGTATTAATTTCCTTTTCGTTTCCATCCTTTCCAAAATCTCATCATTGCCACATGCTCGGTCCATGATATCCGCAGCATCATTCTGTAGGACCACATTTCAGTTGCTTCAAGTTTTTTCCTTCATCTTCGATGATATTGTCCAGCATTTACTGCCATATTGAAGAACTGCTATCACATAGCAATCCAGTACTCTCTTCATTGTTTTTAGCGAAATTGACCTGTATCTTAATACTATACTCAACTTCTGGAATGCTTCCTTCGCCTTGTCAATTCGTCTACAGATCTCTGTGTCACACTTTCTGTCTGCTGTTATAAATGAATTTAAATTTTTGTACCTGGTTGATTTTAGTATTTCCCACCTGTATTTGGCATTTTGGGTTGCTCTTTTTGCTGAAGACCATGCATTCGTTTTTCTTGCAGTTTATTTGTAGTCCTTTCTTGTCACTCTCTTCAGCTACCTTCTGTGCGGGGTCTTGTAGTTTCTTTTCCGTGTCTGTTATAGGCCTTTTAAAGACGCCGGCCGTCCAAACAGAAGTGAACGAGAAATAATCTTCGCTCAATTTCTACTGAGTCACTGCGATTTATTTCACCTTACTCCGGTACCTCCCACTTTAGTCCAGTAGCAAAAAAAAAAAAAAAAAAATACTGCTTGCGTCTACCTCGAACTATCCCAAGCTTGTAGAATGTATATAGTGTATAGACAGTGATATCTGTCTTTTACCGTGAGCGATACCCGCACCCAAGGAAGTATTCACCCAAGGAAGTATGTTTGAACGCTTTCCACAGAATTTGGGGATTGGTGGCATTTTCGCCACCATATATAATTTTAGCTAAATGTGAAGGATTCTAAAGTTTTGGGGCAAAATCTTTTTGAAAAAAAAGAAAAGCTTTAATTTATACAGAATTTAATTATTCCTTTATTTAATTTATACAGAATTTAATTATTCCTTTATTTGCATTTTCAAAGGTTCCTATGACCTTATATCAAGTTTCAGTTAAATTGTGTTTTCACCTCTCAACAGGACTTAGACTACGCCGACTCTACCCGTTACAGAGGGGTAAGTTCTACCCCCAAAGAAAAGCCAACTTGTTGACTCAGGTGCAAACTAGGCGTATACCTAAATATTAATTCGTTGTGATTACTGATTTATATTCGATAATATTAGATCGAGTAATAAATAATTTTCGTTTTCTTTAATCAAATTTATTTCTTAAAAAAGTAAAGTGCAATAATATTTTATTAAATTATATATTCACCACTATTTCAATGACTAGTTGCCACTTATCAACAATTACCATAAAAGTATTTATAGAAAAGGCTCAGGGAGGCAACCTTACGGCGGTGGGAAAGGGACTGAAGCCGAACCACAAGATCAGGACTAATAATATTGCCGATTCTTCTTTGGATTTTATCAAAGAGCTCAAGGTAAATAGCAGGGGCACTAAACCATATGTGGCAGCAATATTCTAAGCATGGGTAAATGGTAGACATAGATATGTAGAATAGATTTTGGAGAGAAAAATTGTCTTGCTCGATGCAGTGAACCAACTTTCTTAGTAGTCGAGAAGAGCGAAAAAAGAAACTGTTAGCATAGAACTTACGGCTACATCTAGCCAATTCAACTGTAAATAGACGAGATCTCGATGCCAAATTCAAAAAATTTAAAACGTCTAGCAAAAAGCTTATCCGAACAATTACTAGGAAAGTATTTATTGAAAAGGCACAGAGATGCAACCAGGACTAATAATATTGCCGATTCTTTAGTAGTAGCTCTAGATCAATATCAGGAGCACCGAAGCATATGATTTAGTTGATGGAAGGTCAGAGGTGAATATGGCGGATATGCAGGATTGAATTGACCGACCTAGTTTCGGAGTTCTTTTTTGTGTTATTCTTGCTGTATATGACTTTACGTTGTCTTGGAGATTAACATTTTTCCAATTGATAAGCCTACGGCGCTTTTCGACCAAATTTTTACGGACACGTTGCAGGTACTGGTAAGTGAAAATGTGCTTTTATTGTTTCATTGCGTTTAAAAAATTGTAAATTCAAAATCCCCCATGATCTCATCACACGCACAACATTTACATTTTTTCTATGGAATTGAGCTTTTGGAATTAGATACGGATAATTACTTATGTCAGTTCGATGCCTTTTTCGTTGACATTTTCGTCATTATATATTTAAGGAACGGCTATTTAGGATGATGCATTCGTCATTTAAATTGGTTATCCTCCAAAATAAATGACTTATAACGTAACCTAATCTTTTCCTATATAATTTTCAAACTTCAAAAGGCATCCGACTAGATACAGTATTTTTTGGCGATGTTTCTCGGCTTGGTAAGGTGGATAGTCTGGTTGACTATTACTCTTGAGTTGTGATTTCGATTCTCACTGGACACGCATAATAAATTGGCTTTAGATGACACAATAATTCAAGAGTTAATATCTCGTAAAATCAACCAAACTATAGGTTCAGCTTATCTCTTGTCGCTTTTCACTTCCTTCTAAAGTTCTTTCTTTCTCTTTCATTTCCAGTAGCTCCATTCATTTTATTAGCATTTTTGCCTTGCTTGAGTGAATTGATTAAAAAACAAAACAAAAAAACTAACATTGTATATGATGTAGTGATTAGTCATTACCCAGAACACGCGCAACATTACCTTTCTTCCACGAAGACTTTCTAATAGGTTTGGTCATAAATAATTTCCATTGTTGTTTATCAAATTTATTCCTAGTGACGAGTACATACCTCCTTTCGGTCTTTTGTGAACACGTTGTAGCTGCTGAACGTATAAATGTACATTTAGTATTTCATTGCGTTTTAAGAAATATAAATGAATAATACTGAGACGATCCCACGCACAACACTACCTTTCTCCCAAGTAGCTCAGCCTTTGGTACTTGTTGTGGAGATTTTTCCTTATCAATACACTGCTTTTGGCGTTGAACATTTCTTCAAAAGTGAAATTACCTATTAATCAAATAATTTTATATAGGTTGATACATTATTAAATGAGTTAAGCAACTAAGTATATGATTTCGTACTCCCCATTTCTAGAAACGTAATCATTTGGGTGAAATTTATTTGACTTAATAGGTAAAGAGATAGTGTAGCTGTGGCAGTGAGGCTAGGTATGGGACACGGACAAAATTTAATACCGTTTGACTGTGAAAAAAAAGTCAAAAAGTTGCGGCATTACATATCTGAAGCGAAGTCGCTCTCAAGTTTTTCCCGGGCAACAATGATATATTATGAATACATGAATTTTGGTATATCAAAAATTGCAGGCGATGCAAGACAGGATAGCCGGTGAGTGACAAGGATCTACCCAAAGACGAGGAACAAAGGGTCGAATCACATCCCGGTTCAACCATGGTCTTGCTCAGCACATTGGTCAACATGTTAAAGTTTTGAAGATCTTAGAGGTACAAAAATTAATTAAATAAATAAAAATGTACTTCAAAAGGACACAAAGGGGAAACAAAAACTAAATTTATGAGAAACAAAGAGAAAAGAATATACATAATAAGTTAACCGATTATTGCTCCACACTTGTCCGAACTTGGCCGAGGAGGAACGCCTTTTATTGATGACAATTTGGATCCATATTCTCTTGAAGTTTTAATGTGATCGATACAGACTTGGCAGATCGGCTGCAGTCGCTCTCTCATCGGCGTGACGTGGCTTCCCTGTGCCTCTTCTATAAATACTTCCACGGCTTCTGCTCCGATGAACTTAGATCACTGGTGCCCCCTAGGTATGAATTTACACGAGCTACTAGATTAGCAACTAGGTTCCACCCTTTTACAGTGAAACCGCAATTTCTACTCTAATAGCTTCTTTTCACGCACCTTCCACCTGTGGAATTCCCTTCCATATACTTGCTTCCCCGACAGCTACAATCTCCAGGAATTTAAATGTAAGGTCAATAGACATCTCCTATTACACTAACTCGCATCCATTCTCACAAGCGCTTTTTTCATTTACTCTACCCCCATCCTCGTTATCCTCATCCGTCTATTACCCTCTCCCCCGACATTTACTATAACTAACCCCTCTCTCTCATCACTTTCCCCTATGTAACCCCCTGCGCAACAGTGGCAGTAAAATGCCTTGCTTGGGGTGAGATGATTAAAAAAAAACAAAAAACAATAAAACAAACAAAAAAAAACTTGGTCTGGTAGGAGGTCACAATAATTAGCAGGAAGGATTCCTTTCACAATTGACTCAGTTATGGACAACCTTTGGAGCAACCTTGAATGTTATACCCCCGAATCGACTTCAGTACGCCCCCTCAAATCTGATGCCACGTTGCGTAACTACAGTTATTCAAGTGAACCGAGAAATTAAGTGTTGTTAGATAGCTGCCTCTAATTTTGGGGCTCTTCAGTTTAAGGAGGTGAGAAGCAGGTGAGAAAGAGAGAACAAACGATATGAACACACACACACATACACACACATACACATATATATATATATACTGATCACATAATCAAAGTTCTATATGTTCAGTTTGCACATGCTGTTCAAATTTCACACAATTACGGATTGAACCTGTTATATATCCTATAACAATTCTGCTTGTTCCTTCCTTAGTTAATTACTTAGTTCCTCCATTCGTTACGCTACTTACTCTCTATACGAGCTTTTCCTTCCCCTCTATCTTTTTAAACGCTACTCTCCTCAGCCTTTGCCAAACGGAAGGGTAGTAAAGAGTGAGAGAGTAGGAGGAGAGAGCCTATAGCATTACGGTATCAGTAGCAGCTTAAGCTACTTGTTGTAGCAGTAATTTTGCGTGTGTATATGTGTGTGTACTGTAGTAAAAATAGGTAGGTTTGTTGCCGTATCCCGCGACCTAATAACAAAATTTCTGGCTTCTACAGCCTTGGGGCCATAACTCAGACGGTCCTTTCTGTTTATAATAGACACAGGGGCCATGATTTTTCAGTAACAAAAAAAAAAAAAATTCTCTTTCAAAATCTCTCACAAAATAGCGTACAGTATTTTGGTTATGGTCTGTGCATACGCCATTTAATATAATATATGATGACAGTAAAGTAGCTTCTATGGACATTACTTTTATAGATATAAACTTATATATGCATGGAACTTTGTGTGTGTGTGTGTGTGTGTCCCCGACTGAAACGATTTTCTTAAAAATTTACACAGTTGTACTATAAGCGTCTGCGAGTGTTTTTAGCTAGGTTTTATGTCGAGGTACCCCCCGATACATATCGAAAATCGATAATCGAAAAAATCGGGTTATAGAAGGAGTGGTCTGATTTTAATCAAATTTGATACACTCATAGACAAAGACATAAAAGACGATATTCAGAAGTTTCAAGGTTGCAGTTCTTACAATAGTGCAGAAAATCGATAATATATATATAAAAGGCAAGATGTTTGTGTGTGTGTGTGTGTGTTTATCTGTCTGTATGTCTGTATTTTTTTCAGCCCTTTTATTTTAGTTTTTGCTTCGGGGTTGGCTCTAAGTAGGTATAATTGTAGTTCTTAGTCTCAGCCATGATACCATTTACTCAGAGGACTTATTTAGCCTTCAAAATTCAGTTAACGACAAGAAAAACCTTATTTGATATCGATACCAGGAAATCAAAATTTGATTTACATCCATTGATTTTTCTTTCAGTCTACATTTTCGCTTTAACTGGAAACAACTATTGCTTTTTAGTCTTTCTTGCCAACGTCCAAAGAGTCTGAGCTCCAGGACCATGGATTAGTTTTAAAGCTTTCATTACACCCGAGCAACGCCGGACTATACTGCTAGATATATATATATATGCGATTGGTAAATTGTCGCAATTATTTTATTATTTCAAATATTCTTTAGGCTGAGTCTGAGCTCCAGGACCATGGATTAGTTTTAAAGCTTTCATTACACCCGAGCAACGCCGGGCTATACTGCTAGTAGATATATATCGCCAATTTACGATAGCAGAATTAATAGGTTACAATACAAGGAAAGGATCCTTTTCACTAGCGATTTTTAGTGATTTTCGTAAATATTTACTAAACTTCGCGGCGCAACTAGTGAAGATCGTATTTCTTATACAAGGAGTCATTAGTAAGACTAGTTTATTCACTGTTGGTCATATGCAACCTTAAATAGCTTTTTTTTTTTTTTTTTTTTTTAATCAGATCTTAGTCCAGGAAATAGTTGTCGTGAATTTGTATTTTTACGAATCATACTTTTTGAATTTTCCAAATATCTTAAATGATATCGTTTTTCCAGACGATTTAAACCTGAAGATTTTATTTAGTCAGGGTTCATTATTGTTTTCTTTCTTATCTAGTACCCATGACAGCAGACAAAAAGTAACGAACATCGCCCTCCCTCTCTTAATACACACCCATAAAAGATGCCCTCTTTCACTATGCAGATAAATAACAAGGATACATGCATTCGTAATAGAAGATAATTTCACCTTTCGCTTGTCGTCGGCTCAGATTCATAATTTGAAATCCATCGTTGTCTTTTCACGCCATATCTTCGCCTGTAAAAGTCACTCTCGAGTTGCCAAGTTACTAATTACTTACCAGTTTCTTCTGAGAGTAGCTTTCTTAACCCATAAACAACGAGAAAATGCTGCATGAATGTGCAGTCCAAAGGGGTAAAGAAACGAGAAAATGCATTTAAAAAAATAGTTTTAGTTTTTATTTTTGCTTTATTTATATTCGAAAACTACAATTAAAAAGTTATTTTAACTCTTTTACATTATGATGTGGTGCAGTGGATATCGACCCGGAATGATAAATCGGGGAGCCGAGTTCGAATTCCAGTTGAATTCCTTGCATTCACTTACGTACAAATATCCTTAGGAAAGATATTAATCCGTCTTTTATCTCCAGTTATGGGTTAAATAATAGGACAGATTGGCCTTGGCTGTCAATCTACAGCGGGATAATATTCTGTCCAGTAAGTCATGTCTCTTTCGAGACGTATGGCACTTAACTGACTGACTGACATTATGAAAATGAAGGGAAAATCGGTAGAACATAACCGTTAGGTGGTGCAATGGTTAGTGACTCAGACTGAGGAATTACGGTGCCGAGTTCGAATTCCAGTCTTGTTCATTACATTCACTTGCAAGCGAAAAGTTATGAAACCATCTTTTCTTCCCCCAGAGTTGTGAAAAGTAACCCTTGGTGAGAACTCTGTCAGAAATGAAAGACTCTGAACTCAAAACCAGCCTTGAGAGTGTTGTTCACCGTCAGGGTATGAGGAAACACCAATGCTACTGCGGCCACAGTACTTGGTACTCCTCCGAATCTAATGTGTTAAAACGGGTTGAAAAATACTTCTGGAATCCCACAGTTGATAATACGTTGTTTAAAATCGAATCATAAAGAAGGAAAAATTGCGTTCTGTTTGTCTTCATAAAATGCTATTAACGAAACGGATGATTTCTTTTTGTTATTCGTTTATTCTGGAAGAGAGGATCAGACGTGGCAGTTTTAATTCTATGAGGTAGCGGGAAGAATCATGTCACCATTCCGTGTTGCGTTCTAATTGGTCTCTTGGTCCCCACGCTACTACATAGAACGGTATTAACGAAACCGAAAATTTCTTTTTCTTAGTCGTTTTTACTGGAAAAAACGATCAGACGTGGCAGCTTGAATTCTAAGAAACAGTGGTGGGGGGAATCGCGTCAGTATTCAGTGTAACTTTCCGTGTAGCCTCCGGTCCCAAGATACTAAATTAAATTGTATTAACGAAAATGACACTTTGTTTTTCTTATTCGTTTTTATTTGAAGATATATTTTTAGTATTCGTTTTTATTGGAAGATGGTATTAACGAACAAGACGATATCTTTTTTGTATTCGTTTTTATTGGAAAATATCTTTTTTGTATTCGTTTTTATTGAAAGATGGTATTAATGAATAAGACGATATCTTTTTAATATTCGTTTTTATTGAAAGGTGGTATTAACGACCAGGACGATATCTTTTTTGTATTCGTTTTTATTGGAAAATATCTTTTTTGTATTCGTTTTTTTTTTAAATATCTTTTTTGTATTCGTTTTTATTGGAAAATATCTTTTTTGTATTCGTTTTTATTGAAATATGGTATTAACGAACAGGAGGTTATCTTTTTCTTATTCGTTTTTATTAGCTTAGTGGGTCAGACGTGGTAGCTTGGATTTTATGTAAGCGAACCCATTTTCTAAATTCTGACCAATGTTCAAATGTATTTATTTTAATTCTTATTTATTTAAGTTTTGGGACGTCTTCTTGGATGAACCGGGAGAGTTCCTGCGAGTCCTCGTAGATAACCATAAAATGCAAATGAGTTGTGTATGCTGTATATCAGATATGTGAAAGCGTTATCCGTGCGGAACAACAGCCATTTTTCTCATTTGGGAGTATCATATGTTTTTTATCCTTCTTCGTAAAGATTTTTCTCGGTTTAATAGAAAGAGAAAGAAGTTTAGACAATAAAATGAAAACCAAATACTTGGTTTGTATTTATTCACAAGTACACACGGTATATATCAGGCAGAAACATATGGCCTGTCAGGAACCCAGCTAAAGTTTCCTTGCATTTCAAATAGCGAAATGTAAGCCATGTTAGTCAGAGAGATTCCAGAAAGAAATTTACCTGTCCCTGGCGGGCATGAAAATGACAAAGTCGTCTATTGCTCCTCCGAGGCTCATGTACGTCAGCAGAATTGAACTGGGCGGAGGGTAGGTGAGAAAAACGTGAATCTCAATGTTCAGGTCAGATACGCTTGACTGCTCTCAACATCTTTGAGGTTACACTGTTAATATCTGCATCTATTTATATCTATTTATCTTTTTTGTGTGTCCTCTCTTATTTCTAATTCAGCCCCTTTTTGTGTGTCTCTCTCCCTATCAAAATATCTCTCTCTCTCTCTCTCTATATATATATATATATATATAGAGAGAGAGAGAGAGAGAGAAAGAGGGAGAGAGAGGGTAGGATAAAAAGCTGATGTTTGCTAAGAACTTTTCAGCGTCCGTCGCATAGTTAGCTAACTACATCAGTTGATTCTTATCTATCTATCTATCTATCTATCTATCTATCTATCTATCTGAATCTGTTCAAATCTATCTATCTATCTATCTATCTATCTATCTATCTATCTATCTCAGTCCGTTTCTTTCTTTCTTTCTTTCTTTCTTTCTTTCTATCTATCTATCTATGGTTGTTAGTACCTCATCTAATCTGCTGACATACTTTCCTAGTTCCGTTTCATTTGATCTGCTATAATTTGAAATAGGATATTTATATATGTTTAATAGCAAGAATACAATAAGTAACAATTTAAAAAACAAAACCGGAACATGTCGTTGTTTTTAACGTATAGCATCTCAGTTCTTAGAATCGAACAGCCAGTACTATCCACAAATAAGATATGATTTGGTGGCTTGTGCAGAACCAACCACAGTTTTTGAAAGAGCCGAATATAGAGAACTAGTGCACACAAAGTACCACAAGATCTGCAATGAACCTTCTTCAAGTTGCTCTTCTCTTCGACCGTTTACCACCCAAACCTGTAGGACCGAGTTCATCAAGCTATTTATTCATAGTCAGTCAGTCGAGTGCCATACGTGATACACGCTTGGGCAATCATGTCTCGAAAGAAGCATGACTGACGGGGCAGAAGATTGTTCCACAGTGGGTTGCCATTACTTTCTGCGGTAAACCGGTTGCCAACCAAGGCTTTAGAACCAAATCTTTCCTGTTATTTTTTTTTTTTTAATCGTATCACCCCGAGCAAGGCGGTAACTCCACTGATGTGCAGGGGGCTACGTAATAGTGGAAAGATTGGAAAAGAGAAAGCCGGAAACCACATCCTAAACAGGGACCAAGGGATAAGCCTCTTCACCTGCTCAATAGACGTGGGTGGAGTGTGAACCGGGCGATAGATAGATCTATCTACTCCAATTAAATTTAACCCATAACTGGAAGGAGAAGACGGATTAATACATTTCCCAAGGGTAAGTGAATGAATGCAATGAATTCAACTGGAATTCGAACTCGGCTCTTCGATTTCTCGTTCCGAGCCGATATCTACTGCACCACAACGCACATCCTGCACCACAACACACATTTAGTCGTAACCGGATTCATAAGTATTTGAACATAGGTGAATGTAATAAACTCGAATGAAATTTGAACCCAATCCAAAAAGATATCTAGTTCTCCATCGTGCCATTTACTATACATGAGATACTTTTTGACACTCCACACGTACACAACCCGATTCATTAATAATTATTATAAAATAATGCGCTGAAGTCAAAATTAATGCTCGAGCGTGCGTTGTGGTGCAGTGGTAAAGCAGAGTTGGCTTTTGCCTCTGCTGTTACGACTATGTCACTGTCAGCTCTCTGCCTTCGGATAGAGAGCGCTCTCTGCTTCCGAGCAGAGAGCACTAACCCAGTCGTGGTTCCGCGGAAGGGTAGAATCACGACTCAGTAAAAATAGACAGACATTTTTTGGCCCGGCTGTATGGCCGGGAAGACCCACTATAAAATGACCTTGTGTCACATCTAACCTTGCGTGGGAAGGTTGGTAAATACCGTGGGCGATCATGTCTCGAAAGAGACATGACTGACTGGGCAGAAGATTATCCCACAGTAGGTTGCCATTGCTTTCTGCAGTAGACTGGTTACCAGCCAAGGCTATAGAACCCACTCTGTCCTATTATTTAACCCATAACTGGAGGAAAGAGACGGATTAATACCTTTCCCAAGGGTATTTGCGTGTAAATGAATGCAAGGGATTCAACTGGAATTCGAACTCGGCTCCCCGATTTCTCTTTCTGAATCGATATCCATTGCACCCCATAACGAAGTTAAAAAAAACTAGTTCCCAAAACAAAACTTCAAATCTAAAAATGGTTAGTTCATAATATGCCCTTGATGATTGCGTAGTGCACGAAACTCCGAAGCGTGCTTTAGACGTAGGATAATATGTATAATTATTAATATATACTTAATAGCTCTAATATATTAGATTGAGCACTGTGGTGTTAACACCAGATAAATATTTACATATCGGTGTGTTCCTGCGCATATACAGATATGTAAACTTATTTACATTCATATATATATATATATATATATATAATCTAAACGTATTTATAAATAGAACTTTGTGTATGTGTGTGTGTGTGTCCGTTATCTATAGACTCCGAAACGGTTGAACCTATTTTCTTGAAAATTTACACAGTTGTACTATAAGCGTCTGCAAGTGTTCTTAGCTAGGTTTTGTATAAAGGAACCCCCGATAAATATCGATGATCGAAAATATAGTGTTATAGAAGGAGTGGTCCGATTTTAATCAAATTTGATACACTCATAGACAAAGAAACGATATTCAGAAGTTTCAAGGTTGCAGTTATTACAATAGTGCAGAAAATCGATAATATATATATATATATATATATATATATATATATATATATATAAAAGGCAAGATGTTTGTGTGTATGTGTGTCTGCTTATCTGTCTGTATGTTCTTTATACAAATCCACAATTTTTATCCGATTCTCACCAAACTTCACACAAATATTCTTTAGGCTGAGCTTGAGCTCCTCAACTATGGATTAGTTTTAAAGCTTTCATTATATCCAAGCAACGCCGGGCTATACTGCTAGTGTGTGTGTATATATATATATATATATATATATATATATATATATATATATGGCATATCAGAACTACTCTTATAAACTTTGGGGTGGGTTCTTGATACCAAAACAAAGTAAAATGTCTATATCAACATATGTTCAAAAGTCCATCGCTGTACCTCTACGCAGCAACTTATAAAAATATCCAAAATGTCTCACACTTGCTTCTAAACACATATGCACCCGTCGAGCCATTGACTGTTGAACCCTTTCACAGACAATGTGACTAAAAATCAGTGGAGCTCCGTCATGCATGGACTACATGCACCTTCGTATTAGCAGGAGTACATCCTCTAGCAGGTCTGGAAGTGTATTCGAAACAAAGTCACTGTAGACAGCTCTTTTAAGACGTACTGGCAGAACATATGGACCTATTAGACAGTTACCTACAATTCCAGCCCACACATTAATTGTAAACTGATGCTAGTGTCTAGCCTGTATTGTACCATGAGTATACCGATCCTCCCATAAATGTTATTTCGTCTCTTCCAAATGTTACCTCAGCCGTAAATAAGACTGAAGACCGTAGAATTTGTTCTTCGTGGTTAGGCGTACAAACAAATCTCGGTCTGTCTCGATCCGCATTTTGAGGTGTCGGATCTTATCTCAGCAACGCAACAATAAACGGCAGCAAGGGTTGGATGACTCTATTGTCACCGGTTTGGAAACGTCTAGCTGATACACCCGTGCAGCCTAGGGTCCGTTATTATTTGCGCGGCTGTATGTAAAAATCGTCTGTGTCTGCCTGCCATCGTTAAACGGAAAACATCTCAGTTAACACTACTACGCACGGTAACCGTTGAAGGCAAACTTGCCAAAATGTACGCAAATGGCAAATGTCACCTTATCTGCATGACAACACAGCACCATCTGCCGTAAACCTTCTGGAAACTTAATTACCCCCAAATAAGGAAAATATATAGTGTTAGTTGGATTCATTTGATTAATTATTTCTTTTTTATCATTTCACCCCAAGCAAGGCACTAAAGTCACTAAGACACAGTATTTTGTTTAAGACACATTATATTGTTTAAGCAAATAAAATAACGATTGACATTGCATTTACATTTTTCATCTCAAACACAGGAATGAGAGATTAAAAACATAACTACTACTTTTATTTGAACTGAATTTTACTTTTGTTCATTCTAATTCCTGACACAGGAAGATCGATCCTCTTTTTCTTTCTTTGTATTTCGATGCAGTAGAAAGAGTTCCTGTAACCATTGAAGCATGGCATGAAGAAATTATTAACATCTAATTTCAAATAAATAACTTTAGAAACCAAACATCGGACTGAAATTACTTCAGCACATGCTTCAATGACTTATCGTACAAAAGCGCTCAAGTCGAGCGAATATCATCCAATTTGCCTAAAATTTTGAATAGCACCTACGTAATACGTAATACATTATTACATATTATTGAATACCACCTACGTAATACCACCTACGAAAATGAAAGCAAGGAGCCGAGCAAAGCTAAACGGAAATAGAAAATTGAGTAGTTTGATGACTAATATATATATATATATATATATATATATATATATATATATATATATATTTTTTTTTTTTAATAGTATCACCCCGAGCAAGGCGGTAACGCCACTGATGTGTAGGGGGCTACGTAATAGTGAAAAGATTGGAAAACAGAAAGCCGGAAACCACATCCTAAACAGGGAACAAGGGATGAGCCTCTTAACCTGTTCAACAGACGTGGGTGGATTGTGAACCGGGCGATAGATCTATCTACTGCAATTGAAAAAAAGAAAAAAAAGAAACGAAAGTGAGAAGATTGGAATAGAGAAAAGCCGGAAACCACATCCTAAACAGGGAACAAGGGATGAGCCTCTTAACCTGTTCAACAGACGTGGGTGGATTGTGAACCGGGCGATAGATCTATCTACTGCAATTGAGAAAAGAAAAAAAAGAAACGAAAGTGAGAAGATTGGAAAAGAGAAAAGCCGGAAACCACATCCTAAACAGGGAACAAGGGACCAGCCTCTTAACCTGTTCAACAGACGAGGGTGGATTGTGAACCGGGCGATAGATCTATCTACTGCAATTGAAAAAAGAAAAAAAAAAAGAAACGAAAGTGAGAAGATTGGAAAAGAGAAAAGCCGGAAACCACATCCTAAACAGGGAACAAGGGATGAGCCTCTTAACCTTTTCAATAGACGTGGGTGGAGAGTGAACCGGGCGATAGATCTATCTACTGCAATTGAAAAAAGAAAAAAAGAAACCAAAGTGAGAATATTGGAATGGAGAAAAGCCGGAAACCACATCCTAAACAGTGTACAAGGGATGAGCCTCTTAACCTGTTCAACAGACGTGGGTGGATTGTGAACCGGGCGATAGATCTATCTACTGCAATTGAAAAAAGAAAAAAAAAAGAAACGAAAGCGAGAAGATTGGAAAAGAGAAAAGCCGGAAACCACATCCTAAACAGGGAACAAGGGATGAGCCTCTTAACCTGTTCAATAGACGTGGGTGGAGAGTGAACCGGGCGATAGATCTATCTACTGCAATTGAAAAAAGAAAAAAAGAAACCAAAGTGAGAATATTGGAATGGAGAAAAGCCGGAAACCACATCCTAAACAGTGTACAAGGGATGAGCCTCTTAACCTGTTCAACAGACGTGGGTGGATTGTGAACCGGGCGATAGATCTATCTACTGCAATTGAAAAAAGAAAAAAAAAAAGAAACGAAAGCGAGAAGATTGGAAAAGAGAAAAGCCGGAAACCACATCCTAAACAGGGAACAAGGGATGAGCCTCTTAACCTGTTCAATAGACGTGGGTGGAGAGTGAACCGGGCGATAGATCTATCTACTGCAATTGAAAAAAGAAAAAAAGAAACCAAAGTGAGAATATTGGAATGGAGAAAAGCCGGAAACCACATCCTAAACAGTGTACAAGGGATGAGCCTCTTAACCTGTTCAACAGACGTGGGTGGAGAGTGAACCGGGCGATAGATCTATCTACTGCAATTGAAAAAAGAAAAAAAGAAACGAAAGTGAGAAGATTGGAAAAGAGAAAAGCCGGAAACCACATCCTAAACAGGGAATAAGTGATGAGCCTCTTAATCTGTTCAATAGACGTGGGTGGAGTGTGAACCGGGCGATAGATAGAATTTGTTATTTAAGTCCGGTAAATTCCGACAAAGCCAAACTCAAAAGAACTCAATGTTAAATTTATTTATTTAATTTAAGAGAGTAATATCTAGATTTTTTTTTAGATATTCTACAATTTCATGTTTAATACGTATTTCGCAGCCAAAAACTTCCTTTCTCCTTATACTGTTCGTTCTCCTTTCCTTTTCTTTTTCTTTTTCTTTCTCTTTTTCCCGTTTACGATATTTCTATATTTTTCTTTTTCTTTCTTTCTTTTGTTATTTTTTTGAATGAGTGAGGAAACGTTTTCAAGATTACCGTTACAAATGTCTATTCTCGATCTGAGCACGTGAGTGTCTGTATGTGATTCTTTTCTGGATGATTTTGAATATTAACTGTTGTATCATTTGCGTCTGACGAGCTGCAAGTTTTTGGGCTGAGAAATATCTATTACCCATGAAATTGTAGAATATCTAATATATATATATATAATTTGATGCGGTTGCAAGACTGAACACTCTGAACTGCTGGTGTATTTACATTTCGTAAAAATATTACACGCTATGAAATCTGCCTTTCTCTGATGTGCGCGAATATCCTGATGGGTGAATTTCCGACTAACAAATCAGCTGGGTTTCAATCCCGGCCTGAGATAAATCTAGAGTTGTGATACACCAAAACAGGCCTGTTTGTGGATGGTTTGTTTATATATGTATATAGGTACCTCCACTCAATCGTTGAAAAACAGCATAATATGAAATAAAAGGCCCCAAACTTAATAAAAACGATCTTTTTCCATCAAAATAGTTATATCATTATTAAGATGAAAGATCAAATTATTAAAAAAAAAACATTTTATTTAAATTTAACATTTTTTTAATTGCATCTAACAGGTTCGTAATTTTGGTAAAAATCTTGTTTTCATTTTAGTTAGCGGGTAACCAAATCGTTACTAGAGTTTACAATGGTTAGCATAATATTACATAACTCATTTTTTCCGGTAACAAACACATTAATTTGGAAATTCTTGCAAAAATCAATTCATGAAATTATAAGAAATTAAATTGTGTTGCGAAAACTGGTTTTATTAGTTAAACGCAGGACTCATTGAGAAATATAAATCATCTATTATTTCTTGAAAAATTTTAGCATATTTCTGAAAATCTGCTTCCAATAATAAAATAAAAAATGCAATCTAACTATGACATTTTTTTAATTTGATAAGCTTTTATTTCTTTGAATAAATAATATAAATTAAGGTCATTATAGTCTGAAGAAAAAGTTTTTTTTTTCGATTAAGAATGAAATTTTAAAATAATTGTTTTCATTTTTTCCCAATTATAATAGTTTATAAAATTTCAAAAATATTTTAAAAATACTTCAAAGATTTGTTGGGGTTAGTTTTAAACTTATTAATCGAAGATTATATTTACTAATCGAAAATTAAAAAGTTTAATACAAATCTTCGTACCTTCCTATTTTAAAAAAATTCATTTTTTTGTGTATTTGAAGTCTTTTTTTTTGTATGGTAGTTTCTGTGTGTAAATTAAAAGGTCATGTGTTTCTGGGTTTATTCCCTTTGCAGGAAAAAACAGTACAATTATGTCACTTGTGATTGTTATACATTATCTTATCTTGTATCTGTCAAAGCTGTCAACACATATACTGGAAAGGTCAGAAAGCTGAAGTCTGTGCTTAAGAAATAGTTTTATTCTAAATTTCATGCTATAAATAATAATACTTGTGTAAGTCAGATTAATTTTATCTGTGACGTTATAGAACCGCATTACAAACTTCCGAACTGTGTTTGCTATTTTTGGTAACTGTTATCGTTCCTTAGCAAAATTTTATGTCAACACAGGATAAAATCGTCACTGATGGTGGATGTTTTTATGTTCACGTCCTTGTAACCTCTCTGAAGATGGCTCATGTGAGTCGAAAGCTTAGAATCAACTTAATAAAAATTATCCAAATGTTGAAGAATTAATGTCTTTATTTTCACCTAAAATTAAAGCCAAAGTACGATGTTTAGAACGGCTCATGATTAGACATAATAGACATTCATTGTCTTTTATATTTAACAGTAGATGTTTAGAATATATATATATATATATATATATATATATATATATATATATATATATATACACTATTCTTCACCAAATACTAAGCCCAAAAGTCACTGAAGGTAGAGAGAATTACTGTGTGCTGTTGTATGAAAAGGTAAGAAGTGAAATTCATGGGGTTATGCAAGAAAGATTACGGTTAACCCCAGACTTGAAGAGGTCAAGATTACAGTGATTGAGAAAACACCCGGGTGTCTGTTCAACAAAGCAGCAGTTCGTGATAAAAATCTGTCAGAGTGGAACTTCCTTCTTATTAATGGAATACGTAGGAGAAGGGGTTGATTCATACATGAGTACGTCGCATGGCGAGTCTCAGTTGTAAAGGCCAAGGGTGGCGGGACTAAGAATTGTAACTCGTCAGAACACATGCCATGGAAATAGCAGTAGAGCAGGCCGTGGTGCTTACTAAAAAGGTTTTACATAGTCGTATATAAGTTGTATGGCTTTTGGTATCAGAGCCCCTAGAGGCGTCATTTGGCAATCTCATGGCAAGATTTTAATATCAGTTCTTGAATTGGCGCAAGTTACGCGGTTGTGGCTTTGCAGAGATAACTTGCTGGTTCTTCATCCCAGAGATATATGAAATTATCCTTTTAGCTTTGTCATATCAAGAAAGGGAACAGGAAAAACATCCCTTAAATTTTAATAATAAAAAAAAAAGTTTTAAAGTTTAAATAAAATAATCCTCTCCATATAATAAAGACCGTCGTGTGTGTGTGTGTGTGTGTGTGTGTGTGTGTGTGTGTGTGTGTGTGTATTTCCCACCTGTCACGCTGATGGAAGTAGAGACAATAGCGAGACAGCGTCAGCTTAGTCATGGCCTCAGCTCCCTGGCTTAGTCCATTCAAAAGACAATAGCGAGGCAGCGTCAGCTTTGTCCATTCAATAGCGAGGCAGCATCGGCTCAGTTCATTCATTTTACTACCAGTTATTACACTTTACTACCTGTTACAAAAGCTCTTAAAGAAGGTTCACTCTTTAACAGTGCCTTATTATTTAATTATTTTGAAATTTTTAATCCTCTCAAATGTTTTGCTGTCATTTTTGACTGTAGGAGCACATTCGTTAGCTTATAAACTATTTTAAATAATAGAAAAACAAATAAATTAAAAAAAATGTCATATTTAAAAAAAATCCATAAATTCAAACAAGATTAAAGTAATTGTATTAATAAGCTTTATAAAGTACAAGGCCACAATATTTTTTCTTCGATTGAGGCATGAACTCACCTTTGTTTGCTATACTAGCTCGTTTTACAGTAGAGTGACATTGACACGAAAGTAAAATTGTGAAATCGGATGAAGTCTGCTTGATTTGAGATGTGGATTTATCATTATTTAAAGTATTTAGAGTTGAACTAATATCCTCATCTTTCTTGGTTACTGTGCTCGCCGGCCTTCTTCAGAAAACGCTAGCAGAGAGAAGCAATCTTAACAGCAAGGCTCCAGCAGTAGTAGTAAGAATGTGTTATGTCGGGTAACAGAATTATGTGAAATAATACAAAACAACATAATAGTATAAAAGTAGGTGTATTGACAGGAAAGAGAAGTATTTACAAGAGGTGAGGATTAGTAGAATACAGAACAAGGTAATTAGTATACAGTATCGTCGTAGAGACGTGATAGATTGACTAGTAGAACACTTCCGGTGCAATACCGGAAATACCCGACTGACTCGCTCACTCGACTTCCTTACTCGACTTCCTTCCTCGAGGTATAATCACTACTATTTTATATAGTGATTCGAATAGTCCATTTCCGTGGAAAAGTGGAGAGCGCACCAACAGAAAGAGAGGCGGCGACGAAGGACTTCAAGCATGATAGCAAAGCAGCAGCGAATGCCAAGGTAGCCGTAAACAGGCTATTACGAAATTAAGTATTGTTCGGAATCGTTCTACGGGACTAAATTCTAAAGGATTAAATCGTGGGTTGGGTTCGTAAATTCAGTGGAATATTAATTATGACTCAGCCTCAGTAGAAACAGAGATAGCAAAAACAGAGTAGTAGTAGAGTTTTATCGACGAGGTGGCAGTAGGGTACCAGATGATGCGTGCTGAAGTATCTACAGCACAATATCCGTGCTAATGGATATTAAGTATAAATAAAACAAGCACAAATAAGACAAAACAACGATAATAGAGGTTAAGTGGTTTGAGTCGCAGCGAGCACAGTCCGATAATGATCGTCAATGACACTCCGAAGGTATCAATATGGGCAGACGCTCTAGGTAGATGTGACACAAGGCTATTTAAGTGGAAACATCGAGCCTGTAAGCTCGGACAAAAAATCTTGTCTGCTTTTTCCAAGACTAAACGCTTCGGCGGACCCTCTTCTGGATTCCTCTCCGCCGAAAGGCAGAGAATCCGACAAAGTGAACGACTGACACACGCAGTCGATCCCTTCAGAATGTCAATAACGCTCCGGATCTCTGACTGCTATTAATCTTAATTTCTATAGATATTTCGGACCACAGACCATTCCATATTTGATAGCGCCAGAGGGGCGTCAGCTGCTCTACAACAAGTAATAAAAAAAAGTACAAAATTAAACATCGTTAGATATTAAACAATGTCCATAAAGTCTCCTTACAATTAAAAGAAAATATTTCAAAAGCTAAATAAACAGACAAATATATGGAAATTGTTTAAAATTGAGGAGTAGATATTAAAGTTTTTTTTAATTGATTTAATCCACCTCTTTATGAGCGCCATTAGTTGCACGAAGCACATCAAGACGGTGAATGTTTTCCTCAGATGTTCTTGATCGTCTACTCCTCTCTTTATTCAACAATGTCCTTGTCTCCATAAATTTCTTGTGCCATACACAAATTGACAGACATAACGGTAGATCTTTTCCATATTTATTTCTATCGTTTCGCAGACTCAGTTTATCCGATTTTGTTTGAATCAACCATGACACATATTTTATCTTTCCTTGTGGAGTAGCCATTTTTTAGAAATTCATTTAACAGTACATCTTTCATTTTGCTTCAATAAACCATGACACACATTTTGTTTTGTCTTTTCTTGAGAAGTAGCCATTTTTTAGGAGTTCATTTAACAGTACCTCTTTCATCAAAATGGATATCTGAAATACAAAAATGCAATGTAAATAAAAACCTTGATAACTACTGAGTACATAGAATAAATCTGATTAAGATATCTCACCAATTGCTTTTTGAGACTTTATGGACATCCTTTATATATATATATATATATATATATATATATATATATATATATATATATATATTAATGCAAATATTATTAAAGACAACATACATTTTATCCTGAATAATTTTATTGATAAACGTTACCAAATTACGAATAATCCTTTTCAGATAAGAAAGAAATTCCACTAGAAATTCTCGTCTTTAAAAGAAATATTGTCCAAGCTTCCAACATTTTCAAGTCATCATCTGGCGGAGTGGTTAAAACTATGAGACCCGGATCTGGATTTCACCGGGGTCGATTTTTTAGAAAGTTGACTTTTTTATGTAATCGGTCTGGGTGGGGCGATCCCAGCATACAGGTCTTTTAGAATATGCCTGAAAGCCATACCACAGGTTGAATCAAGTCTTGTTAGTGAAATTCGGTGAACGGGACCCTTTGGGAGTCATCAATGGTTGTGCTAGCACAAAGTCATCGTGACCGAGGGTTTGAGCGTCCTGGCCTTGTTCAGCCTGTCATTAATGCTAGATAACGCTCTCTCTCCAGAAGCTCTAAGGTCTGCTCAGCATAGTTGCAGTATAAAGCACATGTGGGCTCTGTGGGTATTGAACAAACATAAAATGTGCCTGAGCAGGCGTCTGCAATGCGGATTAACTAGCCACCCTAGTAGACAGGCATCCTTGGATATGAGTGGCCATCCATAATCATAATTAAATTATCCAAATTGTCACTATCAATACACTTGCATTTTAAAACCATTTTTAAGTAAAAACTAATGAATTGTTTATTTCTTCAGGTTAACCTTGTGGATTGCCCTTTTCCACTAAATAGACCCGTGAATCTATATATTATTAATATATGAAGAGAAACTGCCATAGCTTTTCCTGTAGTGAACTGGCCTTGAATAACCTTTTGAACATGCAATGTGTACAAAGATGTATGGAACTTAAGCTTAGCTAATTCTAAATATGAAATGAGAAAAATTAAAATTCTGTATGTTAGAACCAAATTCAAAGTTATTTCTTTCTGCTTAACGTTTATGAGATGAAGATTTGAAGCTATACCACTGGATGACCTAAGCCTTGTGAGTGAAATTAGATAGACGGAACTCTTTGGAGAGCCGATGATAATCGAACTAGCACAAAGTCACATGTCATCGTGACCGAGGTTTTGCTGGTCATGATCACGCCTGAGAACACGGTCTCTCTCAGAAACTGTAATTAAGGTTCGCTCAGCAGAGTTGCAGTGCAAACCATAGGTCGGCTCTCTGGGTGTTAAACAAATATACCTGAGCAGGCGTCTGCAACAAGAATTGGCGAGTCACCCTAATATCTTCGGATACGAGTGACAAGACATTTATTTTATTGGGATACATAGAGACAAACAGAGAGTATCGTAGGTTCTAATGGTTCTACGCGAGGGTAAAAGTATAAAGTGAAAATTTATTTGGAGAACCAACCATCGTTTTATATAGACGTTTGGATATATTTCTGGCTTATTTTGATACACAATCGAATTAGAGAATGGAGAACGATTGTGCTGTACCAAGCATAACACCTGAACTAGTCAGTGAAGTGCCATACGTGAAACACGCTTGGGCGATCATGTCTCGAAAGAGACATGACTGACTGGGCAGAAAATTATCCCGCAGTAGGTTGCCATTACTTTCTGCGGTAGACTGGTTACCAGCCAAGGCTTTGGAACCCAATCTGTCCTATTATTTAACCCAAAACTGGAGGAAAGAGACGGATTATTACCTTTCCCAAGGGTAGTTGCGCGTAAGTGAATACAATGGATTCAACTGGAATTCGAACTCGGCTCCCCGGTTTCTCGTTCCGAGCCGATATCCACTGTACCACAGCGCACATGGAAAATTTGCAAGTCAGAAAGGAATGCAGAATGATTGTGTTACTCCAATATTAGCAGATAGCCTTAAAATAGTATTTTTGACTAATTTATATTTTTTACCCGGGATTGAGCATCCAACCACAGGCAATGGAAAATATCAACCTCTCTAAATTATTAAACTGAAATTTTTAGTGCCTCGGTTTTAGATAATAGTTAAAGAGCTGAGAAGTGAGTTTTATCTTCAATAGGTGCTCCATGCATATTGCCTTGTGCCAAACTAGTCTAAGCTAACTAAATAGCAACTATTAAACAGAATTTAATTTCAATGGATAAATTGCAAGCTGTTGTTTTTAATGTTTGCCAGCCGCATCTGAGAGGGTCTGCTGCATTACGTCGCACATCAACCCCGACCCTGGGACACTGTCGCCGGTATTCTTACTTCGATGCAGAAGATCTATTGAGAGTTTGTTTTTTAAAAGGTCAGGAGTAAGATGTAATATCTGATGAAGTCTTTGAGAGGAAAACAACTTAAGGGAAGACGCATGCCCAAAAGGTCATTCAAGCTGTCTATAAGGTAATAGAGAAAGACAAACAGAATGATACAGAGAGAAATAGGTAAAGAGAGAGAGAAAAAAAGAGAAAAGACAATCAAGAGAAAAATAGAGATAGAGAGAGAGAGAGAGAGAGAGAGAGAGAAAGAGAGAAAAAGGAGAGAAAGATAGGTTTTCTTATAGGTAAAGAGAGAGGGGAAAAAGAGAAAATAAAATAAAGAGGAAAATAGAGAGAGAAAAAGAAAAAGAAAAAAGAAAAAAGGAGAGAAAGAAAAAGAGGGAGAAAAAGGAGAGAGAGAATAAAAGAAAGAAAGAAAAAGAAGAGAGAGAGAGAGAAAAATAGAATGAGATGAAGAAATTGAGAGAGAGAGAGAGAGAGAGAGAGAGAGGGTACATAGGTTTTCTTATTGTCTAATTCACACTCCTCAACGGTCTTTTGAACAGGAGTAGAGGTTTATACATTGTTTACTGTTCAGAATTGAGTCTTCGGTTCCCTTTAGCTTTTTTCTTTCTTTTTAACTTCTGGTAACGCTTTGTGCCTTGGTGACATTATCAACTTGCCTGAGGGTTGTGAGTCTTACTCTGTAATCCTCTACCTGGAGCGACTCTTAAGGCTTGTACAAGATGAACATCATGGTGAAGTCTTTGAGATGAAAACAACTCGAAGGAGGACACATACCCAAAAGGTTATTCAAGCTGGTTATAAGAAAAAATGAAAAAGAAAAAAGGTGCGAGAGAGAGAGAGAGAGAGAGAGAGAGAGAGAGAGAGAGAGTGAGAGAGTGAGAGAGAGCAAGAGAAAGGGAGAGAGAAATAGAGAGAGAAAGTGAGAGAGAAAATAATTGAGAGAGAGAAAGAGAGACAAAAATAGAAAGATATTGAGGAAGAGAAAGATAGAGAGAAAGCGATAGAAAGTGAGAGAGAGAGAGAGAGAAAAGAGATAGAGAGAAAGAGAGAGAAATAGAGAGAGAAATAGAGAGGGATAGAGAGAAAGGAATTGAGAGAGAGAAAGAGAGACAAAAATAGAAAGATATTGAAGAAAAGAAAGAGAAAGAGAAAGCGATAGAGAGAAAGAGAGAGAAATAGAGAGAGATATAAAGAAAGAGAGAGAAATAGAAGGGGTAGAGAGAGAAATATATATATCGAGTTTCGATCCCGGCCAGAAGCAAGTGGATATGTCTAGCCACACTGATGAGCTGTGATACAGCGAAACGGGCTTGTTTGTGGATGACTAATATATATATATATATATATATATATATATATATATATAGAGAGAGAGAGAGAGAGAGAGAGAGAGAGAGGGAGGATAATGGCAAATACAAGCAACAAAGGCGACTAGTATGAATTGTAGCGTAGCATTTTAACTGGATATAGAGTTTGCATTCTACACTTGGATATTTCAAGCAAGCTATATTTTGGTTATATATCCATCTGCACACCCATCTTTATCTAGAGTCCCTGTTTTCCAGTCATCAACTCAGATTTTTTTTGTCTGGAAAGGGCCAGTTCGGTTGAATACGCCGAACTTGAAGTAATCAATAATCATCCAATCCAAATTCTCATGACTGCTTTCGTCTGGAGTGACTCAGGTCAGCCGGTCGATCAAATTCAATCTGATAAAGTTATGCCAATCGATACCGATACTCGAACAACTAAAATCAGTCTGACATTCCTGTGAGGTGACTCAGACCATTGTCATTGTATCGATCCATATAAGCGTTATAAAACATGTATCTTTTAATTAAATTAAACATGGGCGATTCGAGACAGTGTTCGTTTTCTTGTTACATTAAAATTAACTGCTTTAATTTTTTTATATTAATTTTCATCCAATGCAACGCCTAAGAGGTACTTAAGATAGAGGGTTACTGCGTGCTGTTATAGCAGCGTAAGAAAAAGCAAGAAACGTACACTACCGGCCATAATTATTAGGCCATCCCAGTGTTTTAACAAAATGATGTATTTCATACTATTTTTTAGTATTTATTGCCAAGTGAATAATTGTAAGAAAAAAAAATAGAAAGGTTCTTTTGTTAATCTTACACAATTACATGTGCATCAAATGAATTTATAAATATTTAGTAATTACCTATATTGCAGTTTCCGTCAATGAAATGATGAAGAAAATTTCGGGTGATTCGGACGAGTTCATCTTTGCTTCCTTGCCTTGTAAAAATTTTCAAAGTAATAATAAAAGAACCATTCTATTTTCATTTAGAATTATCCACTTAAAAATTGTATGAATTTTTTTTTTAATCGTATCACCCACGAGCAAGGCGGTAACGCAACTGAAGCGCAGGGGGCTACGTAAGAGAGTAAAGATTGAAGAGAAAGCCGGAAACCACATCCTAAGCAAGAAACAAGGGATGAGCCTCTACACCTGTTCAATAGATGTGGGTGGAGTGTGAACCGGGCGATAGTTTAGTCTATCTACTCCAATTGAAGAAAAAAAACAAATAAAAGAGTAAAAAGATTGGAAAAGAGAAAGCCGGAAACCACATCCTAAACAGGGAACAAGGGATGAGCCTCTTCACCTGTTCAATAGATGTGGGTGGAGTGTGAACCGGGCGATAGTTTGATCTATCTACTCCAATTAAAAAAGTTACAGGTGGTGAGTTAACACAGTTTTAACTTAGTTAAAGTCCAATCAAAGAAATTTCTTAAAAATAAATAAATACAAAATCATTACTTACTTTTACTAAAATTTCAAATAAATCTAACCAACCTGTTTTCGTTTATTATTTTCTTGTCTAAGTATATGCGTATTTTCAACAAGCATATACTTAGACAAGAAAATAATAAACGAAAACTTAAAATTCTAGAAGCTATCTACATCAAACAGTTTAAACCTAGCCTAAATAAAATAAATTTCGACACCTCCACTAACATACTTCAATGCCTATAATCGACGGGAGAGGTCATAGTTATTATACTTACCCCCTACACCCATAGTAGTAGCAGTTCCTAGACCAATCCCTCATGCCACTGTACACTCAATTGACCAAAAACTCACTACCAACATTCCTTCTCGGCCTACAGCCATGTGCGACACAAAAAAATGGACCTGTCTAATTTTCTCTGTATAACTCCACTCTGTTAATAATAATTTAAATGTTCTATGTTCACGGAACATTAAATGTTCGTCCTTTGATAATGGCTTATGTTAGCCGAAAGCTCAGACCTGATAAAAAAAAATCAACAATTATTGCGATTTCTTGTCGTCTTTCCATGACAACACTATCAATCTAATCAGATCATACGAACGGATCTTACACAAAATAAATAGACAGAACTTGTCTATATTATTCAATGAAACCTGTATTAATGAAAAAATGCTGCCAAAATACACACAATATATATAGATATATATAGAGTCATCCGCAGACAGATTTGTTTCGCTGTATCACAGCTCATCAGTACAGTTAGACATCCGATATCACGTATGCTTGCATGGTATATCACAGGCTAGTAGCTCAGGGGTAGATTCGCCAACTGATGTCAGTTCGGTCGGGGTTCAATCCTGGCTATAAAGCAAGCGGATGTCTTACTGTTCTGATGAGCTGTGATATAGCGAAACAGATTTGTCTGCGGATGACTATATATTACATTTTTATATATATAAAAGATGTAATTTGTGAAAACCAATTTAATGACTATTTTTATAATTTCCTTGTTAATTTTAAAATGAAAATTCGATTTAAAACATTCAACAAGTTTTCATAAATTACGTAATTTGTCAGTATGCGCATATATATATATATATATATATATATATATATATATATATATATATATATATATATATAAAGTATCACCGAACCATAGAAAAAAAAATGACAGTATTATGTAAACACCGAAAATTTTTCTCGTTAAAATTTAATTAACTATAATGTTCATTTATAATTTATGCTCTAATATTACACAAAAATTATTTTATTAAAATTAATGACGAACGCAATGCTTATTTGGTTTTCATAACTCCAACATACCTTAGTATAACATAATGACTGAATTCAAGTTTTAATTTAAACAATTTGGCCTCTTTAACAGATACAATAGTATAAAAATTAAATTTAAGAATCTAAAATTTGATCTGCTCTCTAAAACTAATGTCTACACATTTGAATAATATGTTTCTATGATGTATCTTTTCTAGACAAATTAAAAGTGTCACTTCTATGATATAAGACGACAATCTCCTTAATGCGACCTAAATGTTCAACTTTATAGTTCAACCTAATTATCACTTTTGATTGAAACACACGTAAAGTCATATTGTTTAACTTCACTCCAACCACTCCTCCTTAACTTTCTGAATAACTTGAGTTCATTTTATATCTTCTAAAATAACTCATTTTCCCCATTTGTTTTTAAAAGATCACCTGAAGAAGAATAATATTGTTCTTAAACATGAAATTTTTTGTGTAGTGATATAATGTATTTATAAACCACTGTAATAACAAACTTGCAATATTAAGCTCTACTCTGTATTGAACATTTTTTTTTTATAAAAGTAAATGTAACGAACAGTAAGCTTTTAATTTATCTGTTCTTTCACTTATTTATAACGTATCTGACCATTGGAACTATACCTCAATCAACATTCTGTCACTTGGATTTTTAAATCATTTGTCTTTAATAAATCTCTGAAAAAGCTTGTTCAAGTGAAACATGTTAGATTAAAGACACATTTTCCTACTTGTTCTTTACGTATTCTATTCATCTTGTCGGATTCCGATCCATATATTCAACTCTCTCACACACACACACACACACACACACACACACACATATATATATATATATATATTACAAATTGATGAACTGCGTCTGCTATTCGGTGAGTGTTATCGTTGCACAGCAATGTTTTCTGTCAATACATGATAAAATCATCTTTGATGGTGGATGTCTTTATGTTAACGCCCCTGTAAGCTCTTTGAAGATGGCTCATGTGAGCGAAAATACGATGCTTAGAATGGCTCATGATTAAACACAATAGACACTCATTGTCTCTTATATTTAACAGTATATTTTTAGAATATATATATATATATATATATATATATATATATATATATATATATATATTCAAATTCTTTCTTTTTCTATGTGCCTTGCCCTTTCAGGACGCAGGCGATCATGGCCTTCCACGTCTCCCTATCCCTGGTGGCTCTTAGCACACTTTCTCCTGTTACACCACGCAACCACCGTTCCGTCATCCACCCGGTCAGGCCAGTCAAGTACGTTACACGCTGTTTTGCCCTGTCTCTCCTTCCCTCTATCTGGC
Organism: Ascarosepion bandense; assembly: GCA_037127315.1. Classification (NCBI taxonomy): domain Eukaryota; kingdom Metazoa; phylum Mollusca; class Cephalopoda; order Sepiida; family Sepiidae; genus Ascarosepion; species Ascarosepion bandense. Next base: position 3,652,378 of record JBBBDQ010001588.1, read on the forward strand.
CTGTTAGTATCAGGTTCTTAAAACCCTTCTTCCTCACTGCATGTCCCAGGAACTTTAACTGTCTCTTCCTGATGCTCAGTATTAATTTCCTTTTCGTTTCCATTCTTTCCAAAACCTCATCATTGCTTACATGCTTAATCCGCAGCATCCTTCTGTAGAACCACATTTCAGTTGCTTTAAGTTTTTCTTTCATTTTTGATGATATTGTCCGGCATTCACTGCCATATTGAAGAACTGACATCACATAGCAATCTAGTGCTCTCTTCTTTGTTTCTAGTGAAAGCTGATAGTAGCAGTAGCAGTCAGTTAAGTGCCATACGTGATACAGGCTGTGGGCGATCATGTCTCGAAAGAGACATGACTGACTGGACAGAAGATTATCCTGCAGTAGGTTGCCATTGCTTTCTGCGATAGATTGGTTGCCAAACAAGGCTATAGAACCCAATCTGTCCTATTGTTTAATCCATAACTGGAGAGAAGAGACAGATTAATACCTTTTCCAAGGATATTTGTTCGTAGGTGAATGCAAGGAATTCAACTGGAATTCGAACTCGGTACCCCGATTTGTCGTTCCGCACATAGCAGTATACGTGTATGCAAAAAGATTAATCATTAATCAGGCTACTAATAAAGTCTGTGTTCTTTTTTTTTTTTTGCCCAGCAAGAGAGTGAATAGGAAAGTCAAGCAATAAAGGAGATTGTACTTATCGGACGTTAGTTTTTAGAAGTCAGTTGAAGATGACTTGTTTTTTTGACGGCGTGTAAGAGAATGTATGTCCAGGTCTTTCTTCAAGTTTCTTTTGTTACATTTTATCGTGTCGTCTCTGTGCTGCTCCCATTTTGACTTTCTTTTCTTGCCGGTCAAGCAACGTGGTTAAATAATGGAATCTAGTCATGTGACTGGATCAAACGACATACTCATTTTTTTTAGGTGTTAAGAAAAATTGACCGGGGTCATAGAACAATTTGCTCTTTTCAATTCAATCAGAATCCAAAATTAATTTTCACACCGACTTGAGAAATTTGCCTTTGGTCTGGGTTTTTCCAAAATGTTTTCAGTCGTTCTGATCCATTTTTGCCTGTGTGGAATTTTACTTTTTGTGTTTTAGTTAATTGTTGGACGATATAGGATTCTTTTCTTCCTTTCTTTCAATCATTTTCCCCTTTTCTTTCCTTATATATCTGTTTATGTCTATGTCCAGCTGTCTGTCTCCTCTCTTTCCTCGAAATATTCGCTCTTTTCTTACTATATATATATATATATATATATATATATATATATATATTTCACTTCACGTCCGTCTGCTTTTCTTTCTTTCTTCCTTCACACAAACAAACATACGTTAAAATAGTGTTTGCTATGTTGCCTATTATTTTTCAATTGCCTCGCAACTCGCTGGATTCAGTTCATAATGGAAGTATTGTTCAAATGAATCCTATTAGAGAAGAAAAAATAGTTTTATGAATGAATAAGTAAAACTGTTCTTTTATAATTTATAAGAATGATCAGCAAACAGACCGAGATGAAAGCAATAATTCCTCGCTGCTGAAAATAATCGATAATAAAGCATTAAAACGATCAGACAAAGGAAATAACGAACGGATCGCTGACAGCACATATAAGAACCAAATATATGGATATAATATCGGACGCCGAGACTCAATGCTTAATCCGCCGTGGGGATGTACACACTCATGTGCAAATTAATTGAAACAAAACGAATAATGTCTTTCTAGGGTCTTTCACACTTTCCCTGATCACGTATAAGTAGTCTTTTAACGTTGTTTTTCTCTTCCGACCACATTTTTCTTTGTCGTTTTGGACTGATGGATCCAATTTGTTTCTTCGTCTTGATGGCACGACTGACAGTTGAAAGGTTGCCACCAGCAATATCCGCGATCTCTCTGTAAGGCTTGCTAGTGCTTTCGCGTAGCGTTATAAATTTCGTACGCTTCCTTGGAGTAACGTCCATCGCAGACTATGGTCGTAGGAAAATTAATCGACACTCGAGACAATAGTGTATGGGCATGATAAAAATCTGATGCAATTACCGATGACGCAGTATTTTTCAAGGCAAAACAAATTCCACCATACACCCCGAAAATAGATTCATATTACTGCACACAACTGCAAATGACCTAATCTAAAAAAAAAAAAGAGAGAGGTTTGTGACCAGATGTAAAGAGTTATATAGTAGGAAAAATTGGGTTCTATAGCTTTCGTCGGCAGTCAGTCTACTTCGCTCGGAGGATAAAAAGGTTTGTGTAGGTTCAACACCTGTAAAAAGAAGGCATCGACGTTCCTCTCGTAGTCGGCGAGGAGTCATCGATAGCCTATGCCTGAGAGCGTTAAGTCACACCTGTTTAAGTCGACATACGTGTTTTATTTTTAACAGAGCATCTTTACATCCACCGACCAGAGCATTCGACAGTCTTAATAAAGAAAAAGTACTTTCCGGAAGTTATATCTAAGTAAAGCAATATGTGTAAGTAAATCAATAACTTCATCATTTAATGATGGAAAAACTATATATTTAATTGGTAAAACTAGAAAGAGTTTAAAAACGTAAATTTAAAAGTTACTGTTGTGTATTCTTGTTTAGCAAACCCTACAATATAATAACAAAAACAGATATAAAAGGGAAAATGTAAGTATATTGAATAAAAGATATACAACCTGTACACGGTTAGTAGATTCAGTAATACTTGTTAGTAGGAGTCAAATATATACAAGAAGTAAGTCTGGGTAATAATCTATATTCTTGCTAACCAAAGAGCGGCGGTTCAACTGCTCTGACAAACACCAACTCTAACAACAGACAACTCCAACTCAACCGGCAGGATTATTTGTAACCCATGGAAGAGTCCATAGAGTGGAAAAAAGGGGTGACATTCCAACAACTCTTTCCCTAGCTTCTTTTTGGGGGGAGCTAGCATTTTTTCCAGTTTCCAAAATATTTCTTTTGTTTTCATCGCGTCAATCTTTTTTTTTTTTTTAAATGACGAGCTTAGCTCTTCATTCCTTTGGTTTATGTGTGACACTTGTTCGTCTGGTTTGCAAGTTTTTCCCGTAACTATCGGTGTAATAAATACAGGTTTCTTTTGTGCGACTTCTGTCGCAAATTTTTTGCTGCTTGATAATACGTCTTTTTTTTTCGCTTTTTATTTTTTTGTAACAAACATTACTGCGTAGATCTCATATATTAAATTTCAGCATCCAATCCGTTCCTACCAGGTTGTTTGTGTTTTTCGTTACGTAGATGTTTAGGTTTTTTAATTTTTACTTGAAATTTTGCATTTACAATAATTTCACTTTCCAGTTTAATTCTTTTTCCTGTTATTGATTTTTCGATTTTTAAAGTGTGTAACATGGCAGGCTTACTCTACTAGGTTTATTTTTACATACCGTAGCTTTGTGGCCCATTTTACCACATGCTCGGTAATTTTTGTATTTAAAAAGACAATGTACGCTACTCCTGACTCTTCAATGTCCCTGCTATCTTTCTTTATGCTGAGGCATTTCTGGCAATCCTCTGCCAATATTTATAATGTTAGACTTGGCTCGTATTGAAGTTTGGTTAGCATGCGTTTCCTCATTTTGCTGCCTTTAGCAGCAACTAGTCCTTGGACAAATATGAGACACTTGAAATTGGGGTAAGTTCCGACATTTTAAAATCGTCACAATATTTATTGACGATAACTTTAAAAGTAGAATAGTCCTCGTTTTCGTCTTTTTTGAGATTAAGGCATTTCCACATTTTATGGAACAACGAGATTTTTGGGCTAAATAGCTCTGTGAGGCCTGTCACTGCCTCATCATTCGTTTCTTTGGGAGAATATAGTCTACGAACTTGGTGTGTTCGTCTGTGCCTAATTTCCTGAGTAGAAGTCTTATTTTTCTTCTCACTCCAGTGCTGACAGTCGATATTAAAAATATCCTCGTATCGCCTGTAATACTCTCCGAAATCTTTATCTTCCTCAACTGAGTATTTGAAAATTTCAATCGCATTCCACATTGCATCTTGTGAAAATGTCTCCGCCTTCTTCGTGTTCCTATCCGGGGCTGTGCTTGTTAATTTTAATAACAATTCTTGCAGTTCTGCTTGTCTTTCCTCATTTGCCTTTTGCATTTCAATTTGTCTTTCTTCAATTTGCTTTTCCATCTTTATTTGTCTCTTTTGCATTCCCATTTATTTGTCTTATTTCTAATTGATATTGTCTTTATTCAGTTCTCTTTATAATTTCGAGTCTTCCCTTTTGAAAATCTTCCATTTTTTCTTTTCGGTATTAGTGTCGACAACTTATTTGTGGTCGACTTGTTTGAGTCAGTTCGTAGCAAACTTTGTTAAAGTGATTCAGGGGGAAAAATTCGTCACAATTTTGTTGTGCGACTTTTGAGCAAATCTTTTTCGCTACTTTGATGTTGACTCCTCTTATGGGATTTTCGTGGTCCTCGACACTAAGTCTTTTTTTTTCTTGGTATTATGCGTAAGTTCGTTCTTTTCTGTCGCCAATTCGTTCTTTACGACTGATGTGACAACGTCTTTTTTCTTCCTCCGTGTGCACTTGTTAGAATCCTCATCGCCAAATTGTTGTTTGGCAAGAATGTATTTTTTTCTCCGCGTGAACTTGTACGAATCCTTCGTCGCTAAATTGTTGTGGCGACTGACTTGAATTTTTTCTCTCCGCGTGAACTTCTTCGAATCTTCACGCCAAATTGTTGTGGATTCTTGTTTAGAAAACCACACAATATAATAATAACAAAAACAGATATGAAAGGGAAAATGTAAGTATATTGAATAAAAAATATACAACCTGTACACGGTTAGTAGATTCAGGAATACTTGTTAGTATATATACAAGAAGTAAGTCCGGGTGATAGTCTATATTCTTGATTACCAACGAGCGGCGGTTCAACTGCTCTGACAAACATCAACTCTAACAACAGACTAATCAACAGACAACTCCAACTCAACCGTTCTCTGTAGGCAGGATTATTTGTAACCCATGGAAGAGTCCATAGAGTGTGTAAAAAGGGGTGATACCCCAACCGTTACTATTAATACAAATATAAAAAAGCAAATTTCTTCAGTGTAACTTTAGATTTAGTAAATAATATATACAAATCATATAAAAAACAAATACAAATACTTTATATATTCACCCGAAATCTAACTATCCTCTATCCTTTATAAAACATGTATCCTCATCCATAGAATTAGTAGAAATTCCGAAAATTATGTATTTAATAAACACAATAATTTTTATAATAATGCTTTAAAAAATAGTGGATATAAATGCCCTAATACTAAATATGTAAAAGAGAATATCTACCTCCGAAGAAAAAATAGAAAAAGAAAAATTATTTGGTACAGCCCCATCTTTCAACCAAATGGTTAGCAGTAAATTAGGCCAAGCATTTCTCGTTTTGATTGAGAAACATTTTCTGAACAATAATTCATTAAGCAAGATTTTCAATAAAAATACACTAAAATTAAGTTATAGTTGTACTGATAATCTAGAAAAAATTATAAAAAAGTAATAACAACGTTTTAAATAAAAATTTAAATCTAAATGAAAATAAGAATAATTTCAAAACTGAAATCAATAATTTAAACAATGAAATATGTAATTGTAGAAACCCTATAGAGTGCCCCATTGGAAAATAATTCCTTACGGAATCTGTTGTTTATCAATGTACTATTTCTTCTTCTAAAAACTCTGGTAATAAAAAAATTATGTGGGAAGTACTAAACACTCGTTTAAGCAAAGATTTTATCAGCATATTTCTTTCTTTACTAATAATAAGTACCGTAATCGAACATCCTTATCTAAAATTTTTAGTACTTAAAGGAAACAAGTAAATCTCCTACAATAAAATGGAAAATTAAGAAAAAAAAAACAAAAATATATAAGTCTTTAAATGATTCATGCTCCTTGTGTTTATATGAAAAACTATACATTATTAAATTTCTTAAAGATAAGGATCTATTAAATAAACCTAATGAAATTGTCATATTTAAGCATTGCGAAATGTTCCCCTTAGAATATAGTTCATAATTCTTCATATAAATATATTGATTAACTTATATATCCTTTACTTTTTTGCATTATGATATAAACAATATCAATTTAATAAATTTTAGGATATATATATATATATATATATATATATATATATATGTGTGTGTGTGTGTGTGTGTGTGTGTGTGTGTGTGTGTGTGTGTGTGCGCGTGTGTGTGTGCGTGTGTGTGTGCGTGTGTCCGTGTGTGTGTGTGTGTGTGTATGTGAACAGTAATCTCTTTTTTTATTCATTTTCCAAAATTAACATCCACTTCAATGAACAGGCGATCACACTTTTGAAAAGCATTTACTTACTATATATGATATATATATTAAGAAAATGACGCTGAATATATATATATATATATATCATCTAGTAAGTAAATGCTTTTTAAAAGTGAATCGCCTGTTCATTGACGTGGATGTTAATTTTGGGAATGTCTAACTATACTGATGAGCTGTGATACAGCGAAACAGATCTGTCTGCGGATGACTTTCTCTCTCTCTCTCTCTCTCTCTCTCTATATATATATATATATATATATATCGCCCCGTGGCCCAGGAGTAGAGTCGCCGACTGACGCCAAATCGCTCGGGTTTCGAGCCTGGGTTGTGTAGCAATCGAAGTCTAACCGTACTGATGAGCTGTGATACAGCAAAACAGATCTGTCTGCGGATGACAATATATATATATATATATAGAGAGAGAGAGAGAGATAGGCAATTATGTCGAATCCTTAAACGGAGAGGATAATCCAAATAGATTTATTTAATATAAATTATTAAGGATATAGATCCATACAGAGAGCTCAATAGGTACTATCCAGAGCAATATGATGTACGTAAAAGGAAAACCCAACGCATCATCTAAGGTTGTTATAATGTATAATTTATTTTGACGGGTAAGTTTTTGGTATCAATTTAGTCAAACAGCAAATTACAAAATCTTACCGGATTATAAGAGTTTTTGTATTTGCAGTTAAAAATGAGATAGGTACCAAAACTTTGACGTTGAAAAAAATTATAGTTTATAACTACCTTAGATAATGCGTGAAGTGTTCCTTTACGTGACTCTTCAGAAATGAATTGAGTTCTTTCGGTGACTGGCGTGTGTATACACTACTTATATACAACACGTTAAAATTTCTCTTCTCTGATTCCATGCACCTATGGTTTAAGGGGTAGCGACTCTGACTGTACACCAAATCAGTCGAGTTTCGATCCCGGCCAGAAGCAAGTGGATGTGTCTAGCCACATTGATAAGCTGTAATACAGCGAAACAGGCTTGTATGTGGATGAGTAATATATATATAAATATATATTCAGCGTCATTTTTTGACCAAAACTTCAGTCAAAGATTATCAGGCGACAGATTCGTTAATCCACGTCGATTATATCTGAGAGAAACAGAGAGAGAGAGAGAGAGAGAGAGAGAGGAGAGAGCGGAGAGAGAGAGAGAGAGAGAGAGGAGAGAGAGAGCGAGAGAGAGAGAGCGAGAGAGAGAGAGAGAGAGAGAGAGAGAGAGAGAGAGAGAGAGAGAGAGAGAGAGAGAGAGCAGAGAGAGAGAGAGAGAGAGAGAGAGAGAGAGGAGAGAGAGAGAGAGAGAAAGCGAGAGAGAGAGAGAGAGCGAGAGAGAGAGAGGAGAGAGAGAGCGAGGAGAGAGAGAGCAGAGAGAGAGAGCGAGAGAGAGAGAGAGAGCGAGCGAGAGAGAGAGAGAGCGAGAGAGAGAGCGAGAGAGCGAGAGAGAGAGGCGAGAGAGAGAGAGAGAGAGAGAGAGAGAGAGAGAGAGAGAGAGAGAGAGAGAGCGAGAGAGAGAGAGCGCTTGTGTGTCACAGGTGAAGATAAGAAAACGGATCATTCGTTTCAAAATCGAAATAAGGTTAAGGAATAATTGTCTAAGCTCATCAGCTTCGCGCTTTAGACGAGTAAAAAAATGTTTCCGATATCTGGGCGGGAAACCGGACAGCCAAATTCAAAATACGGTAAAAAAGCTGAATCAAACAGAAGCATTCGTTGTGATGCTCTTTTAGGCAGTTTTAAACTCCAATGAACTTTAGCATTTTTATTAAGTATTAAAATTACATCTTGAAACGTGACTATCTCAAACGATCCGTTCTCGTAACGTTTTTTTAAATAAATAAATGAGAGAGAGAGAGAGAGAGAGAGAGAGAGAGAGAGAGAGAGAGAGAGAGAGAGAGAGGAAATGAAAAAAAACTACTCTCGGTAAACATCAAAGATCCTTCAGTAATCTCTTTTTCTTTATTCGTTTCCCAAAATTACTATCTACGTCAATGAACAGGCGATCACACTTTTGAAAAGCATTTACTTACTGGATGATGTATATATGAAGATCTGTTTTATGATAGTCACTGGTACTAAATCTCGTTGCTGACACCACCGATACGCCATAAAAAACAAACGAGTCTCTTTTGAAAGCTTCCTTAAGCTATCCGCCATCTTTTCTATTTGCAAATTGAAGGCGTACATTGTTGGAGCTCTAAGAGGTGGTCTAACGTCGTATCAGTTTATACGTAGGCTATTATGATATAGCTCGCGGGCAATCAGGTATTTGCTAAATAGAATCTTCAGAAAAGTTATACCAAGTATTTACGAGCTTCGACGTTTTTAGTGGCCTGACGACTCGTCACAGGTGCGGTTACGATCCAGGTAAATACCTGTAAAATGGTGTAGTTAGCATCCATGTGAGGCGTAGAAATATATAAAATATTTGGAGGAAAAGGTAAATAAAAGAAAATTATTTCATGTAGGCTTTTTCAAGTAGACATTTTATTATTTTATTATTTAGATATTTTATTATCATCAGTTTTTTTTTTTGTATCTATTGGGACTGTTCAGGGAAAATGTTTAAATTTTTGCCAACAGAATAAACACTGGTTCAAATGGGTGACAAAAGTAAATATATTTGTTAAAAATTTAGTCCGATTTTAGGAATAGCTGAATCCTACTGTAAAACTAATTTTTTATTCTTTGTTGAAAGAATTTAGTGTTCTGGACAAAAAAAAAAAAAAAATTCAGAACCTAAATCAAAGTCAGTCAGTTAAGTGTCATACATGATACACGCTTGGGCGATCATGTCTCGAAAGAGACATGACTGACTGGGCAGAAGATTATCCCGCAGTAGGTTGCCAATGCTTTCTGCGGTAGACTGGTTGCCGACCAAGGCTATAGAACCCAATCTGTCCTGTTATTTAACCCATAACTGGAAGGAATAGACGGATTCATACCTTTCCCAATGGCATTTGCGCGTAAGTGAATACAATGGATTTAACTGGAATTTGAACTCGGCTCCCCGGCTTCTCGTTCCTAGCCGATATCCACTGTGCCACAATAATCCCATAAAATCTTTGTTAACAGTCAGTGGAATAGAGTTGGTTTCATTCATTAAGCGCTTTTACATTAAAACAAATTCATGGCAGATATTGTCAACAGCTCGATCCGGTGAACTGGGTGAATATTAATACTCAATTTCTGTGACTGATAACGGATGGCCAAAACACAATAAAATGAATTCAAAAGAGATAGTTTTCTTAAGTTCCCTCACCATCAAAACTCGGCTGACTTAGATTTAACCTCGCAGTAGGTTGCCACTACTTTCTGCAGTAAACTGGTTGCCAACCAAGGCTACAGAACCCAATCTGTCTTGTTATTTAACCCATAGTTAGAAGGGAGAGACGGATTTATACCTTTCCCAAGGGTATTTGCGCGTAAGTGAATGCAACGAATTCAACTGGAATTCGAACTCGGCTCTCTAATTTTTCGTTCTGATCCACTGCACTACAACGCCCATCCTTAATCAAATCCCTGGAATATTTTCTTGTTGGTAAAACCTTTAAAAGTTGGAAGGAAGTCTGTTCAACAATTTTTTTCCGAAAAAATCCTAGTTTTTTTTAAGAATAAATGAAATACATTCATTGTGTGCTTTCATTGGTCTTTTTATTTTTAACTTTCCGAATAGGTTCAAACACATTTTGTATCCTATCGACATTTCCATCCTTCAAGGAAATTGGGCGTGCTTATAAATTGTCTTAATTTTAAGTTGTCTCTGCATATCTACTTCCGAGATAAAAAAAAAGGTAAATTAAAATGTCTTAAGATTATTTTCTGATCAATCAAAAAAGATCCAGACGAATTCAACCAACATTTCGTTTTCAAGCCACTCCAATATTTATATAAACCGTCGCTGACTCTACGACAGAAGGATAATCTTAATTGGACTTAACGGCTCGGTGAATTTGTGACAGTTTGTTGCAATCTCCTAAAACTCCTTAGATAGGTAATGCGCTGCTTTCTTCTGTCATTTTCTCTTTGACATGCCCTGTGAATGTCAAATTTCCCAAACTCTCTTTCCTCATTATATGCTCTGGAAATTTCAACTGTCTCTTTCTGATGTTATGTGTAAATGTCATTTTTTCTTTACCCTTTTCTCTGAAACTTCGTCGTTCAGTCCATAATATTCTGAGCATCCTTCTGTAGATCCATATTTTTATTGCCTCAAGTCTCATTTTCGTCTGTGAGTCAAATATATACAAGAAGTAAGTCCGGGTAATAGTCTATATTCTTGCTGACCAACGAGCAGCGGTTCAACTGCTCTGACAAACAACAACTCTAACAACAGACTAATCAACAGACAACTCCAACTCAACCGTTCTCTGTAGGCAGGATTATTTATAACCCATGGAAGAGTCCATAGAGTATGTAAAAAGGGGTGACACCCCCAACAGTTAGCACTTACTACCATATAGAAACATCCTATATTATATAACAGCTTAGTACTTTTTTTTGTTTTTAACGAAATTTTCTCGTTTCTTAATATTTTGCTCAGCTTTTGGAAGGCATCTGTCGCTGTCCCAATAAACGTTCAGATTTCGGTGTTAGGTTTCTCACGCTCTGATAACACACTTCCCAGATATTTACATTTTTCTCTTGCTGAATTTTGATATCCCCAATTTCTAATTAGTATGTCGCGTTTGTTTCTCTTACTGATTCTTCTTTCTGTCTTACAATTGATGTTTAGTCCTTTCAATAAAACAACAGGAATTAAAACAATATCACTCCTGACATTACATTTAATTTTTTGAAGATCGTAGTTGACAGGAAAGCAGGAAACTGGAATAGTATTTTACAAGCGAGATGTACTTGACAACAAACTATTAGCATAGAACTTATGGTATCGCGCGTGAAATCAAACATGTGAACATGTGAAGAGGCTCATCCCTTGTTTCCTGTTTAGGATGCGGTTTCCGGTTTTTTCTCTTTTCCAGTCTTCTCACTTTTTTTTTCAATTGGAGTATATAGACTAAACTATCGCCCGGTTCACACTCCATCCACGTCTATTGAACATGTAAAGAGGCTCATCCCTTGTTTCCTGTTTAGGATGCGGTTTCCGGTTTTTTCTCTTTTCCAGTCTTCTCACTTTTTTTTTTCAATTGGAGTAGATAGACTAAACTATCGCCCGGTTCATTCTCCACCCTCATCTACTGAACCGCTGAAAAGGCTCATCCCTTGTTCCCTGTTTAGGATGTAGTTTCCGGCTTTCTCTTTTCCAATCTTTTCACTCCTATGTAGCCCCCTGCACATCAGTGGCGTTATCGCCTTGCTCGGTGTGATATGATTAAAAAAAAATAAATAATCCTTCTACTCCATCCCATCGGAAAACTTTTATCCAAGAATGTTTATATTATGCACAATTCTCTGCTTGAACTATTTACCTGTATTTTAATAAGAAAATTCTTTTTGCCTTCTTGCTTGTTGGCAATCTCCTTCTGCAGTTCCAGTCATTAAGAAATCTGTTGAAACGTTTGATTCCTATAACTATCGGCCTTCTAGAACTTTTTGGTAGAGTACTAAAGACCTGGACGTGTGTTGTGGTGCAGTGGATATCGGCTCGGAATGACAAATCGGAGAGCCGAGTTCGAATTCCAGTTGAATCTGTTGCATTCACTTCCGTGCAAATACCCTTGGAAAAGGTACAAATCCATCTCTTCTTCCTCCAGATATGGATTAAATAATAAGACAGAGTCGGCTTTGTAGCCTTGGTTGGCAATCAGTCTACTGCAGTAAGTAATGGCAACCTACTGCGGGAAAATCTTCTGTCCAGTCAATCATGTCTGGACAGTTATGTCATGTCTCTTTCGAGACATGATCGCCCAAGCGTGTATCATGTATAGCCCTTAACTTACTGATTAAAGACCTTAATCAACTCTGAATTGGTTAAGCATCTAATCCCACAGAGTCTTCTTTTAGATTGGCAATATGGCTTTCGCTTCTCTAGGTCAACTGCTGATGTGTTAATTACTATTGCTGAAAGATTCTATCAAGTTTTAGATAAGAATAGAGAAGTTCGAACTATTACTTTGGATATCTCGAAGACATTTTCAGGGTTGTAGGGGCTTAGACTATGCTTTTCAAATTGGCCTGGTGCCACACACAACGAAAGTTCCCACAATTTAAAATATCAGTTGGTTGAATGAAGTGTTGGGAAAATGAAAGTGTTTTGTTTGTAAAATAAGTGGAATTTTATTAATAGAACTGGATAACAAATTTGTAAGAAAAAAGATACTCAAATAGAAAATGCATGTAGTTATTTTTTATGAGTGAAATGTTCCAGTAGAAAAATGCACGTGATTACATGTTCCAGAGAGATAGTAGTAGAATGCATGTATGTATGTAAAAAGATTAATCAGTCTACTTAACTAATAAAGTCTTTGTTCCTTTCCTTTTTCTGGTAGGTTGGCGACAGGGTGAGAAAGAAAGTGAAACCAGTAAAGAAATTGTACTGAGTGGTCTTTAGTTTCACGAGTCATTTGAAGATGTCCTGTTGTTGTTGCTGTTGTTGGTTTCTAGTGGAGTGAAAACGAAGAAAGGAAAATTGAAAGAAGAGGTTGAAAAAATATATGTCGGCGAGACATGACCTCATCTTGAAGTTTCTTTCTCACATTGCGACGAGATGCTATCAAATACCGTCCCCATTCTGACTGATTTTAACCGGTCACAGAACGTGGTTAAGTAGCGGATTTTCATCATGTGACCGGCTCCAGCGGGCATTTTCATTCTTTAGGTGCGAAAAAAAAAAAAATGAACTGGCGTCATAATTCAATTTGCTATTTCCTATCCAATCAGCTTCCAGAATTTTACTTTTCACACTGACTTGTGAAATTTGCCTTGGTCTGGCTTTTTCCTAAATGTTTTTAGTCGTTTGGACTATTGTAAGAACTGCAACCTCGAAACTTCTGAATATTGTTTCTCATGGCTTTGTCTATGAGTGTATCAAATTTGATTAAAATCGGACCACTCCTTCTATAACCTGATTTTTTCGATTATCGATTTTCAATATTTATCGGGAGTATCTCGACACAAAACCTAGCTAAGAACACTCGCAGACGCTTATAGTACAACTGTGTAAATTTTCAAGAAAATCGGTTCAGCCGCTTCGGAGTCTATAGGTAACGGACACACACACACACACACACACACACACACACACACACACACACACACACACACATAGTTCCATTCATAAATAGGTTTAGATTAGATATATTATATTTTTGTGGTTAAGGCAAATGAAAGAAATGTCCGGAAAATGCATTATTTTCATAATTTATAATTACAGTTACTTGTTGTTATGTCTTTATTTAAATGTTATTGTTCACAGACATTTTTATAAATTTATTTTCATATTTATTTCTATGTAAAATACTAAATAATAAATATTTATAAATAGCCGTTTTCTATATTTTTAATAAAAATATTTTGTAAAAAAGCAATCTAATAAATAGGGTTTAATCTTTTTTTGTCTGTTCTGAAGGATAAAGAAAATATGTGAATCAGCTTTCATATTTTTGGATTTTATTAAAATTTTAATCATCGCTTTTTAAAACAACAGTGCCGCGGAACTTAAAAGGAAATCGATGTAATAGCGATGTCAAGGGAATAACCTTACGTTTGACCAACCTTTTTGCAGGTACGAAGATTAAACATTGCCAATGTTTTACTTTTTCTCATATTATATCAGACTCATTAAACTTTTGAGTTTTTTGGCTTTATTGTCTTGCTTGTTTAAAATTATTTAAAAATAAAAAAAAAATATCAATGAGTAAGCGATGCGCGTTGTGGTGCAGTGAATAACGGCTCGGAATGAGAAATCGGAGAGCCGCGTTCAAATTTGAGGAAAGGTAATATTTCGACTCTTCCCTCTAGCTATAGGTCAAATAACAGGAAGGGTTGGGCTCGACAAGCTTGGTTGGCAACCAGTCTAGTGTAGAATGTAATGGCAACCTATTTTAGGAAAATATTCTGCCCAGTCAGCTATGTCTCTTTAGAGACATAACCCACGTAAGGCATGTAACTGACTGGAGGGATATAGATAAAATTTTTCACTGAAATTGATGAAAAAGAGTTAAAATTGTGGTCTTAAGTGGTGATTTTCTAAGAGCAGCTTAGATCTGACACAAGGCTGAAATTATGGGGCACCCAGTAATAATAGAACACACAACTTAGTTTTTATGATTCCAGCGAGACAAACTTGCTGACCATTACATCAATTTGACACCCAAATTGTAGTCTTACGAAATGGATGGAATTGCAAATGTGCGTTGTGGTGTAGTGGATATCGGCTCGAAACGACAATTCGGGGACCCGATTTCGAATCCCAGTTGAATCCGTTGCATTCACTTACGCGCAAATACCCTTGGGAAAGGTATTAATCCGTCTATTCCTTCCAGTTATGGGTTAAATAACAGGACAGATTGGGTTCTATAGCCTTGGCTGGTAACCAGTCTACCACAGAAAGCAATGGCAACCTACTGCAGGATAATCTTCTGCCCAGTCAGTCATGTCTCTTTCGAGACATGATCGCCTAAGCGTGTATCACGTATGTCATTTAACTGACTGATTAACAAAAAAATAAAAGATAAAAAATAAAATAAAGATGGCGTTGGAAATAGCAGGGGAGCAAAGAGGAAATAAATTTAGGGACAAGATGCTAATATTAACCGCCAAGTATACGATTCGTAAATACAAATACCACAGTCATTTTGGCAGATATTATGTTCTTCAGGTAGCGACAGATGAAATAACGTTTGTGCTTTAAAATATGAACTCAAAAAAAAAAAAAAAAAAGAGCCAGTTCTTTTGAAAGGCGCTAGAGAAGAACTCCACAAGGAATTCGCAGAGCTATCTATTCCATGTAAGCAGTAAAGAAAACTACCTGAAAGCTCCAGTCTAGGATTAGTAATCCTACTTTCTAAAAAAAAAAAAATTACTATAAAATACATATAAAAGTGCTTAGAGATTAACAAAAACTCTCAATCAGATTCTCGATTCCCAATGTGGGCGTTAACGCCCTCTGGTGGTCGCTTTGAACTCCCAGTGAAGCAGTATGCATTCTGGGAAATTATAGAAGCGTTATCATTTTGATAAGGTAGTCTTTCTTCTATGTGCCATGTCTCTTCAGGAGGCTGGCGATCATGCCTTTAAACAATTTTATGTCTTTTGTAGCTCTTAACGAATTTTGTGTTTTTGCTCTCTCTTCTAAACTTTGTTCCGTAATCCATTATCGAAAGCTGCGTTGTTGTTTTTGTGCTTCTTTTACTTCAGTCTGTCCCGATGAAGATTTTCAAGCGCTTTTCGCTTATCATGTACCCTAGAAATTTCAACCGTCCCTTCCTTGATTTTATCTATAAGTATTCTTTTCGTTTCCCTTTTCTCTAAAACTTCGCCGTTGCTTATATATTCGGTCAATTGTATTCTTAGCATCTAATCTAAACTTATTTATAAATGGAACTTTGTCTGTGTGTGTGGGTGTCCGTTATCTATAGACTCCGAAACGGCTGAACCGATTTTCTTGAAAATTTACACAGTTGTACTATAAGCGTCTGCGAGTGTTCTTATCTAGATTTTGTGTCGAGATACCCCCCGATAAATATCGAAAATCGATAATCGAAAAAATCGAGTTATAGAAGAAGTGGCCCGATTTTAATCAAATTTGATACACTCATAGACAAAGACATAAGAAACGATATTCAGAAGTTTCAAGGTTGCAGTTCTTACAATAGTGCAGAAGATTGATTTTTTATATATATATATATATATATATATATATATATATATATATATATATATATATAAGGCAAGATGTTTGTGTGTGCCTGTTTATCTGTCTGTACGTCCTTTATACAAATCCACAATTTTTATCCGATTCTCACCAAACTTCACACAAATATTTTTTATGCTGAGTCTGAGCTCCAGGACCATGGATTAGTTTTAAGGCTTTCATTACACCCGAGCAACGCCGGGCTATACTGCTAGTCTTTTTGTAAAACCAAATTTCTGTTGTTTCAAGCCTTTTCTTCATCTGTCATGTGAGTGTCTAGTATTCGATGCTATATAGGAGGACTGATATTGCTGGATGTGCGTTGTGGTGCAGTGGATATCGACTCGTAACATCAAATCGGGGAGCCGAAGTCGAATACCATTTGAATTCCTTGCATTCACTTACGCACAATTACCCTTGGGAAATATATTAATCCGTTTCTTCTCTCCAGTTATGGGGTAAAAAGTCGGACAGATTGGGTTCTATAGCCTTGGTCGGCAACTAGTTTACCGCAGAAAGCAATGGCAACCTACTAGAGGATAATCTTCTGCCCAGTCAGTCATGTCTTTCGAGGCATGATCACCCAAGGCGTGTATCATGTATGACACTTAACTGACTGATATTACGCAACAGTTCAGTAGACTTTGCTTCTAACGGAATTTTCCTGTTTCTTAATACTTTGCTTAGCTTTTGAAAGGCGTCTCTAGCTATTCGGATATCAGTGTCGCACTTTTTATCCTCTGTTAAAATACTTGCCTGATAGTTATGTTTTTGTACTTCTTCGATGTTTTCAATCTGAAATTTTGTTGGATTGTTCTGTTTGCTGACAACCATGCATTCTGTCTCCTTATAATTGATATTGAGCCCTTTCTTCTTGGTTTTCTTACTTCTTGCCTTCTTTCACTGGCTTCTGTAAATGTTGTTTGTCTTTCCGTATCGGCTAACAACACTGTGTAATCTGTATATCGTATGTTATTGAGATTGTGGTCACCGATAATGAATACTGCGTGGATTTTACTTCTTCTAGAATCGTCTCGCTGTTTAGGTTGACTAGGACCGTTGAGAAGACGTCTTACACTCCTTTCGGAGGGGGTTTGATTTGAAGAGGATGGACTCCGCCAGGTTTACCTGCTTAAGTTACGTTATACATGAAGATAAAAATGGTGCAGCTCAGAGTACACATAAACGGAGGATATTTGATTAATCTACAATTTGCTAAAGACATTTTACTAATCTTAGAATTCTCGGATAAACCAGCTGAAATGATAAATGGAATCTATCCGGAATGGTTCAGTGTAGGTTTTAACCCGAAAACACTAACCATGGGTATATAGTACTCAGCGCAAATGACGCCATTTAAATTACAATTTAATTACACTTTCAGTACCTGATTTTCTTACCTAAATAATTTTTTTTTTCACTTCCTATGTCAATGACTCATAAATAGTGGATTATTCTGTTTTGATCGCGAGGAGAAGCGGAAATACATATCTGTTTGATTTTAGTGAGAAAAAACAAGAAAGAAAAAAGAAAGAAAGAGGAAGCGATAAAACAAACCGTTTTTTTTTTTTATGAAAGTCTTGTCAACTTTTTTGTTTTTTCATTTGTACCCACATACTTCTTTAAATAATAATTTACATTCATACTTGTTGGGGATCTTCGTTGACAATTTGTTGTGGCAAATCTTCACGCAAATCTTCTTTGCAAATTTGTTGTGGCGAACTTCGCCGCTAAGTTGTAGTCACCGCTTTGGCCTAAAATAAGATACGCAACACAGAAGGTAGCTTCAAAACAGCATAACAAGAACATATGTCAAAGGTCAGTGTTAGTAATCAGTAAATAGAAATAAGTCCGAACGTAACGTACGTGTTAACTAACTAAAGAACGAAAAAGCGAAATTATATGTTTGCTATGCACGTTATATTTAGTATGTACACACATTTCCGTAGACATTGTTGTTTTGCTATTTGTTTTTTAACAGTAAAATTAATGTCGAAGGAACATTTTTTTCATAGAATTTGCCATCTTTACGCCAGTAGTTTTTTTTGTAAAATACATCTATTTGATGCTTCAGTGCACATCATCAGTGATGTCTCTAGCCGAGGTTCATTATGGGTTTCGACATCATACGACTTCTCCCCGGTGACCCAGCCGATACTGCTCAGGTACCGACTTGAGTACTTGTCAGCTACAACTTCTTCCATCATCTAAAAAGCACACCATACGACATTTCTTGGCTTTTTATTGTCCAATCGCAGATGACTTCCGGTTCACCAGTAGCGTACGCTCTTCCATATAAAAAGACATTATTTTCGCAATTAAAAAAAAGAGAGAGAGAGAGAGATACCTTCACAAACACTTGTACACACCAGTTTAAACACGATTCGAATTAAACCAGAAAGAAAGAGTTAAAATTTCTTGAATGCAAAATGAGGTAAGTAGGTTTTAACATTCACAAGAAATATGTAAAGCAAGTAATCTATTTAATTAGTTTGTTTAAATGATCTAACAGTATAACCCGTATATAAGAGAAACCCGGATATAACAGAGATTTTGTCTGGCCCCAAATTAGAGCCTGTGGTAATGTATATAAAATAGACCAAACTCGGATATAAGAGAACTTTTATCCAGTCCCGACAACTCTCTTATATAAGGGTTACACTAAAAATAAGTATCTTGACGTGAATGATAACAATAATAATAATAATAATAATAATGATAATAATAATAATAATAATAATAATAATAATAATTATTATTATTTTTGACAAAACTAAGAACAAGAACAACCCAATAAAAGAATGACTTCCATGAGATATATATTTCCCCATAGGTTTAGGGAAGTGTTAGACGGTTATATTATTTTATTTAAATATTATGCTTTTGTTTCCGTGTCTCGATTACAGAAAAGAAAGCTATCGTCTGCTGGGTTTCTTTTAAAGGCGTTCATGTTTAAATTAAATTTGCAGATGACTAAATAAGTTTTCTTTTCTGTATTTTTTTTACAATAAAAGTTTACTCAAGTAAATAAGTACAAACATATTATATGTTACATGTCTGGAGATGCTAGAATATAAGTTTATTTTCCCACGTAATAGTCAAGTTAGCAGATATCTTCGTTTGGTTAGTTTAACACACACACACACACACACACACACACACACACACACACACAATGTATGTTGTGTGAGGGTGGTAATGCCCGTATATATATATATATATATTGTTAGATATAAAATGAATGCCTATTGTGCTTAATCATGAGTCGTTCTAAACTTCGTATTTAGAGCTTTAATTTCTGGTGAAAATAAAGATAAAAATTATCCAACACTTGGATATTTTTTTATTAAGATAGTTCTAAGCTTTCGGCTAACATGAGCCATCTTCAGAGTTGTTGTAGGAACGTTAACATGAAGATATCTACCATTAAATATGATATTTTTGTGTTGACATAAAACATTGCTATGCGACGATAACGATCACCGAATAGCAGACGCTAACCGTAAATTTATAATGCGGTTATATGACATGACACCACGTGAGAGACCGAAATGTTAACAACAAAAGCATATGTCTAAATGCAATGTAATGTGTTGTGACTAGATTGAAATGTGATTTTACTGAGTGTGGATTACCTTGACTTAATGTACAGTACCGGCCGTAATTATTAGGCCACCCCCAGCTTTTAAAAGAAATTATGTATTTCATATTATTTTTAGTATTTCTTGCCAAGTGGGTAATTCTAAATGAAAATAGAATCGTTCTGTTTTTAATACTGCACAATAATATGTGCATCAAATGGACTGTCCTGGTGTCCAATTTTTGTGCTCTCTTCCTCATGCCAGTCTCTTCTTCTTATTGGCTGGCCGAAGCAAAGGCTTCCTGGCTGCCCTGAAAAAAAATTTTGCAAAATAATAATAACAAAAGAAAAATTTTATTTTCATTTAGAATTATCCAATTGGTAATAAATATTCTGACTGGGCAGACAATTATCCCGCAGTAGGTTGCCATTACATTCTGCGGTAGACTGGTTGCTAGCCAAGGCTATACACCCAAATCTGTTCTATTATTTAACCCATAACTGGAGGAAAGAGACGGATTAATACCTTTCCCAAGGGTATTTGTGTGTAAGTGAATGCAAGGAATTCAACTGGAATTCGAACTCGGCACCCCGATTTGTCGTTCCGAGTCGATATCCACTGCACCACAATGCACATCCTTTTTCACGAAGTAGTGACTCCAATTCTTCGGCTTCAAACTTTGTCAGTGCGCTAGGGACTTCTTCATATTCAGCATCAAAATCATTATTTTTGAAGCATCTAAACCAATCTCTGCATGTTGTTTCTGACAGAGCATGGTTGCCATGAATGTCAACAAGAATTCTGCGTGTTTCAGCTGCAAATTTCTTTTGAATAAAGTAATACAGTAAAATTCCCCGCAAATACACTTTCTTTGTCACGAAATACGACACGTTTAACGCTCTAAAAAACAAAGCTGTTTACACTTCAACGGAATGACATACACTGAATTTTGAACTTGCTTATAGTACTTCTTTATTTTACTGTTGGGATATTCAGTACACTTCCTTCTCCAGACATTTGCACAGCATTTCTGTCAAAAATTAAATTTTCGTTTCGTCTGTCCAAAGTATATTTTGCAAAAATGCTGCAGAGTTGATACAATATTCGTTTGTAAAATTTATTTTAGCAAGAACGCGTTTTCGCTTAATAAGTGTGTGTGTGTGTGTGTTTTACCTTGAGACCTCGAAAAGATGTCATATCGACAAAGTGAACGACTAATTGTATCCGTACCCGCTTTTACTCCACTTACTTCTAGTCTACCCTGAGTTTCTTCAAGCCTAACTTGGCGCTTTTTGCCCAACTTTTCTCGCCAATAATCTTGCTGAACGTTCCGTTACATTTCTAGGACGACCAGAACTTTTTGGGGGACGAATAGAGTGACACATTCTCGAGTGACGAACTATCGTACCAACTGAATTCAGTAGCACATTTAACTGAATAGATATTCTGATATAAGCAAGTCCATTTGTATGAAGGTTAACAATACGTTTATGGAGGTCTTGATCAATTATTTTGCTTTTCACCATTTTTGTCAATGTTTAAACGACAGTTGACAGATAAAGAATGACGCAATACTTTTAATCATTTCTAAAAGTAATCTTAAAATTAATCTGAAACGTTCTAAAAAATAACCCCATTCTAATTTGGAAAATTCTAGTAAAATTTGAACACTTTTACAAAAGAAGCTGCTTCAAAAAAACACAAAAAACAAACAAACAAAAAAAAAAACAAAAAAAAAACAAAAACAAAAAAAAAACAAAAAACAAAAAAAGAAACAAAAAACAAAAACAAATGTGTTGTAAACTTTTGAGTTACTAAATATCGGTTTTTCTTAGTAGGATACTTGTTTGAAGTTCTTTTTAAAATTGATTGTTTGACTGAATATATATATATATATATATATATATATATATATATATATATTTGTTTTATAAGCAGTAAAAGTTTAAAATTCCTACATATATAGGTATAAGCAAATACATACATGTTCTATAAGCAGTAAAAGTTTAAAATACCTAAAAACATTTTTGTGATGTGTTGTAAACTTTTACTGGTCACTATATATATATATATATATATAGTGACCAGTAAAACTACATATATATATCGTTCATTCAGTAATGAATTAGAACACTCTCACTACTGGCGTATGAATATATGGTATATCACACGCTAAAAATCTGCCTGATAGCTCAGAGGTAAAATCGCTGACTGACGCCAATTCGGTCCGGTTTAAATTCTGGGTAAAAAGCAATCGGATGTCTAACCATATTGATGAGCTGTGATATAGCGAAACATCTGTCTTCAGATGACTATTTACGCTCTCACGCCGTGATTGAGCACTCTGGAAGAATGGTAGACTTTGAAAAAACAGTAGCTACACATCGTCCATTCAGTAACTCTCACTACTGGCGTATGAATACATGGTATATCACACGCTAAAAGTCTGCCTCCCACCGAGCGCCCATAGCTCAGAGCTAGAGACACCGACTGACGCCAATTCGTTTCAATCATGGGTAAAAAGCAATCGGATGGCTAACCGTACTGATGAGCTCTGATACAGCGAAACAGATCTGTCTGCGGAAGACTATATATATATATATATATATATTTAATCTAAATTTATTTATAAATGGAACTTTGTCTGTCTGTGTGTGTGTGTGTGTGTGTGTGTGTGTGTGTGTGTGTGTATCCGTTACCTATAGACTCCGAAACGGCTGAACCGATGTTCTTGAAAATTTACACAGTTGTACTATAAGCGTATGTGAGTGTTCTTAGCTAGGTTTTGTGTCGAGGTAACCCCGATAAATATCGAAAATAGATAATCGAAAAAATCGGGTTATAGAAAGAGTGGTCCGATTTTAATCAAATTTCATACACTCATAGCCAAAGACATAAGAAACGATATTCAGAAGTTTCAAGGTTGCAGTTCTTACAATAGTGCAGAAAATCGATAATATATATATATATATAGATATATATAAAAGGCAAGATGTTTGTGTGTGTGTCTGTTTATCTGTCTGTATGTCCTTTATAAAAATTCACAATTTTTATCCAATTCTCACCAAACTTCAGACAAATATTTTTTAGGCTGAGTCTGAGCTTCAGGATCATGGATTAGTTTTAAAGCTTTCATTACACCCGAACAACGCCGGGCTATACTACTAGTATATATATATATATATATATATATATATATACACACATATATATAACACGCTAAATCTATATACATACATATATATATATATATATTTAGTGTATCGAGGCAGTAGATAATTTTCTAAGCATATACTTTTAAATATAAGAGACAATGAATGTCTATTATGTTACTCATGAGCCGTTCTAAACGTCGTATTTTGGCTTTAATTTCAGTTGAAAATAAAGACAAAAATTCTCCAAAATTTGGATAATTTTTTAAGTTAGTTCTAAGCTTTCGGCCCACATGAACCATCCTCAGAGAGGTCACCAAGACGGTAACACAATAACATCCACCATCAGCGACGATTTTATTTTGTGTTGACATAAAAATCCGCTAGGCAACGGCAATAGTTACCAAAAATAACAAACGCAGTTCGCAAATTTGCAATGCGGTTCTATGACGTCACGCCGCGTGATAGCGCGAAATGACAACAGAACCATATATTCAAAGGCAATGTATTGCGTTATAACCAGACTTAAATGTGATTTTGTTAAGTGTGGGTTGTTTTGATTTAATGTAGATGGCCTATAATATCTGAATGTTCTTTTTATTGTGTGTACGAGTAAGGATTATTGTATTGTTGACTAATATCTGCCTGATATTACCTACATGTTTGTGTTTTTCTGGGAAATGTTGTTTAATTGTACTCTGATCAGAAAGGTGACAGGTAAGTCTACGGGAGAGCGTGGTTGCGCGTAACTCAATGCGAGGAACCCAACTGGAATTCGAACTCGGCACCCCGCTTTGTCGTATGGAGTCGATATCTACTGCATCACAAAGCATATCCGACATATCACCTATCACCTAACAACTATCACCAAACAATTAACTAAAACGAAAAAAGTAAAATTGTACACCCGCAAAAATGAATCAAAACGACTAAAAACATTTTGGAAAATGCCAGACCAAGGCAAATTTCTCAAGTCACTGTGAAAAGTAAGATTTTAGATTCTGATTGAATAGGAAATAGCAAATTGATTTATAACCCGGTCAAATTTCGGTTCCCTCTACCGCTTCAGTAAATATCTGGCTTCTCGTGCTATCGTCTACCTTTAGATGAGGGTGAAAATAGAGTATTGCTGCCATATACAGGCAGGAGCTGACAAGTCTTCACCTCCAGTTTCGGTAGGGTACAAAAGCGTCCTTGTAGATGACGAATTATTTTCCACCCTACAACTCGTTTCCCACAGACTAAACGTAGCAAGCCGTTTGTAGATCTATCGCTATTTCCATAGAAAGTGTTCAGACGAATTACATTCCTTAGTTTCAGTCGTTCTAACCTGAACGGCTAAGACCCACCATACCAAGTACACTACAGCAAACCACCCTCATTCCCTTCCCATTCGTGAGATGTAAGTTTCACTCGAACATCTTCTTCCCACAAACCGCTGCTTTGTGAAACCGACTCCCAAGAGGATGATTTCCCGATCACCACAGTCTTCACCTGTTAACATCTAGGGTCAACCATTATTGTCCCAATGCATAAATTGTGCCTTTTACTATGTAATCCTCTACCACGAGTGGCTCTTGAGCATTGTAGAAGGGAATATCCGTTCAAAGCAAAGAACAAAGTTCTAAAACAAAGCTCACAGCTTCTCTCTGCTTCTTTTAATTTTAGCATATTCTATGAGTGTTAAATTCTCCAGGCCCTCCTTCCTAATAATGTGTATCAGAAATTTCTACTTTATCTTTCTAATTCAAATTATATCTGTCTTATTTGTTTTCCTTAAATCTTCCTCGTTGGCCTTATGTTCCGTTCATGGTATTGGTACCTTCTTTCTGAAGAACATTTCTCTGTTGCAAACATTCCCATTGCACCCCTACTTTTAGCTTTTCAGAAGCTAAAAATAGCCATTGAATGCACGGAGATTTCGGACAGTAGATGTGATTATGGAAAAAAAGTGGTGAGACTGTTAACGGTAATGATGAGGAGCCTTTCTCTTAAGATAAGGCTTCAAGAAGCCTGTAAGGTCGTAACACGAAGGGGAAACAAAAATCAGTCGTAGCTGACAAATATCTAGATTGTAATATGAGCTCTGACAAAATAGAGTTACTGAGACATTAGGTTGATACATTTATACATTGAAAGACACTATGCCCAGTGAGTAAAAGCGTTAGTTAGACTAGTGACTTGATCAGAGATTTGTGAGTTCAATACCAGGTTTTGGTGGAGAACAAAAAAAAAAAAATTACAAAAAAGAAAACTTAGAGAGTTGAGTTAAAGGAAGATAACTAAGATATCGGTAAGTAGCAGGACACATAGAACTAGAACAATCAACCCCAGTGATCAAAATAAAGGCTTCAGTTCAAAATTCCAATAACCTGAAGAACGCCGGAGCTTACAATAGTCCGGACAATGTAAATAGGGTAAATTTTTTTAATTTTTTTAATCATATCACTCCAAGCAAGGCAGTAACGCCACTGATATGCAGGAGGCTACATAAGAGTGAGAAGATTAGAAAACAGAAAACCGGAAACCGCATCCTAAACAGGAAACAAGGGATGAGCCTCTTCACCTGTTCAATAGATGTGGGTGGAGTGTGAACCGGGCGATAGTTTAGTCTATCTACTCCAATTGAAAAAAAAAAACAAAAAAAAAAAACGAAGTGTGAAGATTAGAAAAGAGAAAACCGGAAACCGCATCCTAAACAGTAAAGGGATGAATAATTACAATACTTCATCTCAGAAATATAGACAAATCCTGAAGAAGGCCAAAGAGTATAACGGCTGAAACATCGTGAATATTGCAGTAAAAATGATGACACCAGTGCGAACAATGTAAATAAGTTACGAGAAGTATTCGAGTATAGACTTTTGTTCACTCCCTTGCCAACGGGGCAGAATCAAAGTGCAGCATGGGCAAATAAACTTTATCTTTCAGTTGTATATCTCTGTCTTCGGGCACAGCGCAACTCAGTTGTGTCGATGGGAAAGTGAGATTGGAATAGATATGTAGATAATTAGGGAGATAATTAAACCGTCCTTTCTCTGGGTAGGCTATTATTGCATGAATTGTACACGGTTGAATACTTTCTGGACAGTATCGTATGATCTCCAATGTAGTTTATATTGAAAATAAAACATTGTCTTTTATTTTTACTTAATAAATCAAACAACATTTTTTTATCACCCTAATCAGTGCCACACGTGATACACGCTTGGGCGATCATGTCTGGAAAGAGACATGACTGACTGGGCAGAAAGATGCCATTACTTTCTGCAGCAGACTGGTTGCCAACCAAGGCTATAAAACCCAATATGTTCTGTTATTTGACCCATAGCTGGAAGGAAGAGAGCCGATATCCACTACACCACAACGCACATTCTCACCATTTCTAATATGTTGTTCAGTAAAGTTAATATCGAAATAAAAATATACTCTTTATTTTTCCTTAATAAACTAAACGAGCAATCTAGCGATCTTAATATCGAAATAAAAATATACTCTTTATTTTTTCTTAATAAACTAAACGAGCAATCTAGCGATCTTAATATCGAAATAAAAAATCTAATCATTATATTTGATTAATAAATTTTGGTCATCTTGATATCGAAATATAAATATAGTCATTATTTTTTATGTAAAACTGAACGAAGCTTTTGACTGTCTTAATATCAAAATAAAATTATAGTCATTATTTTTACTTAATAAAATGAACGAGTTTCGCGGTTAACCCAATATTTTTGTTGTTCCTTTTATTAATTTAAGAACACAAAACTTTTTATTTTCTCTTTTGACTGTCAGGATTGTACGTAGTTTTCTTTTCAATTCTGCTTGTTTCTTTACCTTTATTTTTTTTCTCTAACTTCTTTTCCTTCCTTCTCTCTTTTTTCTTACGTTTTTTTCTCTCTATCTGTTTTTATTTGCTGTAATTTCATTGTTTTGATTAACGTTACTATTTACTCTGTACTTTAAATTTACCACAAAAAAATCTCTCATATCAACAGCCATCTGTTTTTATCTAATTTCTTGCGACCGGCTTGATAACGAAGCTGAGATGCCGAAGGTCACGTGCCATGAATCCCGTGAGCAACAGCAGTGAGCTGTGAGCAACATCCAATGACAAACTTTTATCATTAAACCATCATCACGTAAAAAACACCAAAAATCCAAACAAACGAATGTTTATTTTATATTATACAGAAAGAAGTGAACATATTCAGACATAAGCATAGAGGATTGATATGATTACATATAGATAAGTGCCTCGTGATATGTATATCTCAATCTAGGCCAATTGATATAAATTTCACAGCTGAAACAGGGATAGCAAATCAAACACATCCAACTACTAAAAATGACGTTTATAATAATAATAATATATATATTTACGCTCTCACACCATGATTGAGCACTCTGGAAGAAAAACAGTAGCTACTCTGGCATCTACGAATCGTTCATTCAGCAATGAATTAGAACACTCTCAGCTATTGGGGGTGTATAATGATAATATACACGCTAAAAGTCTGCCTCCTTCTACCGAGCGCCCGTAGCTCAGAGGTAGAATCGCCGACTGACGCCAATTCAGTCGGGTTTCAATCCTGGTAAATCGGCTGTCTAACCGTACTGATGAGCTGTGATACAGCGAAACAGCTCTGTCTGCGGATGACTAATATATATATATATATATATATATATATATATATATATATAGATGAGAGAGAGAAAGTTAGTATATTTCGTCTCCTATGGAACACTGAGTTCCCTTTAACGACCTCTCCGAACAAAAGCTTACCAATCATAGCAGAGGCTGTAATCATTCATAGTAGTTTTAATGAGAAATTGGATTCTTAAGCCAAGTGTTTTTTATCTTTTAAGATAATGCGATCCGGTTTGAATTCAGAGTTTCTTTCTCCGAGAGTGGTTGGCATTCACGGCTATAGGAATCAGTCTGTCCTGCTATTTTACCCATAACTAGAAGAAGAAAAGATGGATTCATACCTTTACTCTTTAATATATTTAATGAGTGAGCAATGTTCGTTTTTATCGTAATTTTTAAACCATTCAGTACAATCATTAGTGGATTGCCACTGGTTTATATTAATAAACATTCTTAGTGACTTGCATACGTTCTACCAGATGACCTTACTTAACTCTGTTTTTGTAGGGTTCAGTAATTTATATTCAGGATTATTTGGAAAATTACTCTTATGATCTTTTACTGTTATGAAACAAGGTTTCAAATGTAATTTCTCTACACGATTGTATAACTCAAATTTGCCGACTACAATACTAGCTTCTTGATTAATTTTAGTCTCTATATCAGTAGGAGCTATTTTTATAGTGTTTAATAACTTTGTAACGCTTTTTTATAATTGTTAGGGCTCATTTGATATAAGTATTTAGACTTATCTGCTTTAACATAAATTTTTCTTCTCTTCATTTTATTCATGTCAGCACTAATTCTTTGCTGCACAATATTAATCCTTATCCTTCTATATTTTGGTTTTTTAATTATGCCAATAAACTCAGCTTCAAATCTGTCTAATTCTTTAATATGGTGGGGGCAAGGGTTTTTAAATCCATACTTCTCACTGATATTGTTGTCATTTAAATTATTAAGATAGAAGTACGCTTTCCATCTCATATTTGCAATGCTCTTCTCTATTTTCTGTAATAAACATAATTCATGCATATGTTGGTCAGATATGGGTATATCTTTTAAGTGAACACTCTAAATCTATGCGTTCCATGTCATTTGACTTAAACAGTACTCGATAGGCTAATCTAGAGCTATGATAAATGAGATTATAACTATACGCGTGTCGAAAAACCTTCCACGGATCTACGAAGAAAGGAAAATGGTTTTAAAAAAGAAAGAGCTAAGTACATGAACATCAATCAAAAGGGTTCGGACCGAATCAGCACGTAGTCCAAAGAAAAAACCCTGATATGAATAATCAACTAACAAAAAACACTCAATACTTAGGTAGAACGGAATAAGCAAAAGATACCTGGTGAGCCAGGCAGACCTACCTCGGTTTCACCTAAATGGATCGTCGGGGAAAGCTGGCTAACGAGGAAAGAAACAAACGTCATGTATAAAGGAAATCCAATCAACCCACGTGACCAAGAAAGAAGACACCAAACACAAATAGGGGAGAACAAATTTAATTTTTAATTTCATATATTTTAAAATTTTTTTAAAGATTAGTGAATGCAAAGACGAAAACAAAAAACGAAAACCAAAAATGATACAAACACACCATAAGCAAAC
The DNA here is from genome assembly GCA_037127315.1 of Ascarosepion bandense. Taxonomy (NCBI): domain Eukaryota; kingdom Metazoa; phylum Mollusca; class Cephalopoda; order Sepiida; family Sepiidae; genus Ascarosepion; species Ascarosepion bandense. The sequence goes on from JBBBDQ010001588.1 coordinate 3,681,556, forward strand.
TTAATCCAAAAGCCAAGGCTTTCTGTGCCTACATTTATTTAATATTTCCGTTTTGGAATTCAGTAAATTATTGGTTTGTTTATACGAAGCTATAGCAAGTTTTTCCTTTACACACAACCTGCAAAATTTCTGGTCGGCTTTATATTTAGCACATCTCTTTAATACTTCCCATTTCAAAATAGGGTCTATATTTAGCACATCTCTTTAATACTTCCCATTTCAAAATAGGGTCTACATTTAGCACATGTCTTTAATACTTCCCATTTCAATATAGGGTGTATATTTAGCACATCTAGGCTTTCCTCTTCTCTGCTGGCTGGCTGGTTGGCTAGCACCCCATTTCCACATTCTGTGAGTAAAAAGTTAGAAATATCTTTTACAATGGTCAGTGGCTTTGTTCTCGGCTTGGAGTTAAAATGTCTTGAATATTGTTGAATTCTGTTCTGAGTGAGCCATTATTTTTTTATTTTTTGTTCGTTTTGCCTAATTTTTGCTTGATTTTAAAACTTTTCATGCTTAATTGAAGGATTGATTTTTTTCTTAGACATTTCATTGCCTGGACTTTAACTAAGTTAAAACTTAGCAATTCAACAACGTTTTTTTTCTTTTTGTTTCCTGTTTAGGATGCGGTTTCCGGTTTTCTCTTTTCCAATCTTTTCACTCTTTTCCTTTATTATTTTTTTTTCAATTGGAGTAGATAGACTAAACTATCGCCCGGTTCACCTCCACCCACATCTATTGAACAGGTGAAGAGGCTCATCCCTTGTTTCCTGTTTTCTCTTTTTCCAATCTTTTCACTCTTTTCCTTTATTATTATTTTTTTCAATTGGAGTAGATAGACTAAACTATCGCCCGGTTCACACTTCACCCACATCTATTGAACAGGTGAAGAGGCTCATCCCTTGTTTCCTGTTTTCTCTTTTCCAATCTTTTCACTCTTTTCCTTTATTATTATTTTTTTTTCAATTGGAGTAGATAGACTAAACTATCGCCCCGGTTCACACCTCCACCCACATCTATTGAACAGGTGAAGAGGCTCATCCCTTGTTTCCTGTTTAGGATGCGGTTTCCGGTTTTCTCTTTTCCAATCTTTTCACTCTTTTCCTTTTATATTTTTTATTTTTTCAACTGGAATAGATAGACTAAACTATCGCCCGGTTCACACTCCACCCACATCTATTGAACAGGTGAAGAGGTTCATCCCTTGTTTCCTGTTTAGGATGCGGTTTCCGGTTTTCTCTTTTCCAATCTTTTCACTCTTTTCCTTTTTTATTTTTATTTTTTGCAACTGGAATAGATAGACTAAACTATCGCCCGGTTCACACTCCACCCACATCTATTGAACAGGTGAAGAGGCTCATCCCTTGTTTCCGGCTTTCTCTTTTCCATTCTTTTTACCCTTACGTAGCCCCCTGCGCATCAGTGGCGTTACCGTCTTGCTTGGGGTGATATGATTAAAAAAAAAAATAATAATCTCTTTAATACTTCCCATTTCAAAATAGGGTGTATATTTAGCACATCTCTTTAATACTTCCCATTTCAAAATAGGGTGTATATTTAGCACATCTCTTTAATACTTCCCATTTCAAAATAGGATCCATATTAAGCTCTCCGATTCTTTCTACTTTGCGTTTCAATCAGCTGGAATTGTTTGAACTTTTGTTTTGTTTAACGGCATATCAATACCTTTATGGGTTATTTAATGCCAAAAAGATGGGATTTTAGGGTATTTCTTTATTTTTAAATGTTTGGTTATAGTGAGAAGATTGATCTTGTCAGATTTTGATGAAAAAGTAATTTTGTTGTTTTAGAAAAATCAAAATGACTTCTGGTTTTGTATTTTTCAAATGTCCTTTAAAATGAAAGAAAGAAGGTTTGTTTCGTTTGGTTTTACGGCATATTGACCTCAATGGGTCATTTAATGCCGACAAGATTTGTTTTTACAATAGATTCGTATGAATAGAATATGTATTATTTGTAAGAATTTAGTTTGTAGACCAGTTTTCATTTACGTATTTTTGTAAAGAGTGTTTAGTTGTGAGTTAGATAAATTACTGGTATATATATATATATAAAGAAATATATATATATATATTTTTTCATAAATGTATTGCTGGTAGTATTTCTTTCTTCAAACATTTATTGTAGGTAATATGTTTCCCTCATAAATATATTTCCTTAAAAATGCACTGCTGGTAATATTTTCTTCTCTAAAAAGAATTGCTGAAATTTTCATTATAAAATCTATTTTTATACTTTCATCGTGTTTTGACCCCAATTTTGGGGTTAACTATTTTCTTATTGCCAGGACCCTAAGAGTTGCTACTACCCAGGGTCAGGGCGGACCTGTGAACAACAACAATTAAGAGATGGCTCCACGCTCTTTAAAACTTCCCGCTCAAAGTTCTTGCGGCTTTTAATCATATAAAAAGGGATAATTACATTGAGAGGATTGTTTGTTTATTTGTCTAAGATGAGACCATTCTAAAAAATATGCCAAATCGAACGAACAGTGTGCTTAAAGCCTAAAACTCAAGTTTTCGTTGATTAGTGTGGTTGATTTTGTTTAGCGGCATATCAACACCTTTATTGGTTATTTAATGCCAAAATCTAAATATTTTCATCAATTTCATGGCTTCAACTAAATATATTTAATGCTCCAACTTTTATCGTCAATAGTATGAGGAACTTACATGGTCGCTAATTATCTAATTATCAGATATCACTAACAAGTCACTATTTTCTCAGTGTTTGTAGGTCGCTAGTAATTTACAAATAACATACTAAGCTCTACTTAGACTAAAACTGTTATTTAGTAAGTGTTCTAATGCAAAACACTAGAGGCCCCAAAGGTAGAGCTTTAGTAAATGAGGTTGTTTTATTGACATAGAAAGGGGAAGTTTGTTTGTTAATTTTGTACAGTGGCATATCAATCTCTATGGGTTATTAAATGCCGAAATCTTAAAAGAAAATTTTATAGCTTCAACTACATATATTTTGAACTATAGATAAAATGTATTGTCACTCACTTTTTAATAAAATGTATTATTGCTAATTCTACTATAAAACGTATTGCTGGTCCTTTATCTTTAAACATCTAAGTCATCTAAACTTATTTATAAATGGAATTTTGTCTGTGTGTGTGCGTGTGTCTGTGTGTGTGTGCCCCCGTTACCTATAGACTCTGAAAAGGCTAAACCGATTTTCTTGAAAATTTACACAGTTGTACTATAAGCGTCTGCGAGTGTTCTTAGCTAAGTTTTGTGTCAAGGTACCCCCGATAAATATCGAAAATCGATAATCGAAAAAATCGGGTTATAGAAAGAGTGGTCCGATTTTAATCAAATTTCATACACTTATAGATAAAGACATAAGAAACGATATTCAGAAGTTTCAAGGTTGCAGTTCTTACAATAGTGCAGAATATCGATTATATATATATATATATATATATGAGGCAAAATATTTGTGTGTGTGTCTGTTTATCTGCCTGTATGTCTGTATTTTTTTCAGCCCTTTTATTTTAGTTTTTGCTTCAGGTTTGGCTCTAAGTAGGTATAATTGTAGTTCTTAATCTCAGCCATGATACCATTTACTCAGAGGACTTATTTAGCCTTCAAAATTCAGTTTACGGCGTAAAAACCTCTTTGATATCAATACCAGGAAAACAAAATTTGACTTACATCCATTCATTTTTTTTTCAATCTGCGGTTTCGCTTTAACTGGAAACAACTATTGCTTTTTAGTCTTTCGTGCCAACGTCCAAAGAGTCTGAGCTCCAGGACCATGGATTAGTTTTAAAGCTTTCATTACACCCGAGCAACGCCGGGTTATACTGCTAGTTTTACTATAAAAGTGTATTTTTCATATTTTTTTAATGTTATGTTTTTGTTTGAGGCGTTCACTATTTGCCTATAGCTCCGACCCTAACATATCCTACCATCCCAGATTAGGGTGGAGCTGAGAACAACAGCATATAAAACGCGAGGGCATTCATACTTTATATATAGATACATTAATGTAGTAATTGGGAATCTTATTTTACTAATATCCTAATGTGTAAAACTTCATTGATTGCTGCACGCTCTTCTGAGATTACAACTGGCTGGCACCATCGAAAATGTTCCCCAATCAGTTGTTAAATAGAGCAAGAAATGGCTTGCAAAGTTGAACCTCTGCAAAACGAAACTGCTATCCTCGCCATAGAAAACCATTTTACCCACTTTTAAAATGGCTAATGTTAACCACCACGTGTTATGGGAGGGAGGAGTCAATTCAGTGCACCTTCTGGGCCTGATGTTTTCTACTGAAAAAGAAGTGGAGGGATTATATTGAACCGGTTGTTAGGTTTGCTAATAAGAGGATTATTTCATTGTGTCGTGTCAGACAATTTTTCTTGTTAGAATCCATCTTGCACATCTATCATTAACCGTGCATTAAATATTGAATCCGTATCTTGTCTGGGATGTACGCTGTGGTGCAGTAGATGAAGTCTCGGAACGAGAAATCGGAGAGCCGAGTTCGAATTCCGGTTGAATTCGTTGTATTTACTTATGCGCAAATACCCTTGGGAAAGCTATTAAGCTGTCTCTTCCCTCCAGTTATGAGTTAAATAACAGGACAGATTGGGTTCTGTAGCCTTGGCTGGCAACCAATCTACCGCAGAAAGTACTGGCAACCTTTTGCTCAGTCAGTCATGTCTCTTTCGAGACATAATCGCCTAAGCGTGTATCACGTATGGCACTTAACTCAATTGGTCTGTTGCTCCGGATATTCATCTCGATATTCTAGATGAAATCTGTAAGGTTACTGGTTCTGACCTGGCATCTCGACTTCAGCCGCTTTCGAACCGCCGTGACTTCTCTCTGTACTACTAGATAGGCAACGAGGTCTCAAAGTTTTACTATTGAAGTAGCCTGATGAACCGTAAGTTCTATCCTAATTGTATGTTTTCTCCGATTTTGTTATGGAAATCTCTTCCGATTTCTCACCTGCCACTTACAACATGAAAACAATTTAAATATAGTGTTAATCGCTTTTTTCTGTTATCCTGAAACATGTTCGGTTTTTGTCGTTTCTCCTCACTAAAGCCGTGGAACCATCATTAGCAAAATGATTTAAGATATTTCTAATATGGTGAGTTGTGCTCCGATAACGTGTCCAACATTTGAAATCTTTACGATATTAAAAGTACAGTAAATATCCCAGCTGAACTTCTGCGATGATAGGGTCATCTTGAAACTCTGAGACTTTTTTTTTTTCAGTTTTGGTGAATATGCCTGCAATGTTACTTATTTCTGATTAGTTTTTTTGTCAGACATTAGAACTATATCACAATAGTGGAAAAAGCCCTGGCGAAAGATAGTTTTGTTTTTCCATGTGTCGTATTTCTTAAGAACATAAGCGATCATGACTCTCCACAACTTCTTATTTTCGTAAGTTTGAGAGAACTGGGGTAAAACTGTCTAGTTACATTCATTGCCTCGAAAAGCAAACTAGTTACATTCCATCACTGCCGATCGGTCTCTGAACTACCAGCAATCACGATGAACGGACATCCCCTCGGGGAGGGGCCGTGTCGAGAGACTACTGGACCTCAAACTCACACCTGACCTCAAGTAGGTCTCGCACATGCGATCCATCAAAAAAGATGCAAGCAAAATGCTCGGCTCCAGTAAATGTAATCCTCTTTCTTTACAAGAACCAGATCAGACCTAAAATGGAGCATTGTTGTCATATTTGGGCGGGAACTGCACAATCCTCACATTCTTCTGTCGATAGAGTCAAAAACTGTTTGCGAGTTTTTGTGTGTGGCGATTAACTTAAAAATAAGTTTTCCTTTGTTGTACCAAATCTCAAGAATAATAATAATGCTGGCAATTCAAATATGCTAAATAGAATTCATATTATGAATAAGTACAAGTTTTAGTACTAAGTAAAAATATAAATCACAACTCGCCACAACTTCCCATTTCTTGTGGCCCTTAGCAGTGTTTCTTCCTTTGCTAAGATTTCCCGTCCCGCTATTCCTTCACACAAGCTCTATCTCTTATCTCTCTTCTTGCCTTCGTTATGCCCTGTGAGTGTCAAATTTTCCAAGTCCTCTTTTTTCATTATGAGCCCTTTTTTCTTTTCTTACTATTTTCTTTAAGACTTCAATTTTGCTTACTCATTCGGGCCATCAAATTCTCAAGATTCTTATTAAGACAAATTAAGAAAGAAAAACCGTAGATTAAAGTTGCTATGTTCTACCGTAAGAATGAATCTTCTATCGGTCATATATTAAAATTGTTATTTGTAGTCGATATTAATAAACTCCTCTCTCCATTAGAACCCGCAACAGATCATTCCATATCTTTGTTCACGAAGCAGAATAATAATAATAATAATAATAATAATAATAATAATAATAATAAGAAGAAGAAGAAGAAGAAGAAGGCTGATCTTGATCGACTTTATGTGTCCCGATCCGAAGGAAGTAGAGGATTAATTCAACTAGAACTGCTTTACAAAACCACAAAAATCGCTCTTCAAAGATACCTGGAATCATGAGCATGACTATTGGGGAGCATATAATCTGAGTAACGAAATGCTTGCTTCCTTTTAGGTAGTTAAGGCAACTTCGGAGTCACATGTAGTAATTTGTGAACACCCTCAATCGGATACTGTCAGAGCGGAGTAAAAAAGCAAAACAAAAGCAAATGAATAAAGAAATAATTAAAACTCATAATAGCTTGAGGAGAAAAAGAAATAACAATTTACATAAAGTGGGAAATATTTTTCGGGTGGATCCGTTTATTCGCTTCTGACTAATTCAAGGCGCCATCTTGTTCATTTCCGATACTTTGAACTTTTAACCTTTATCCATTTCCTTTTCATTTTAGATTTTGTATTTCCGTTTTTTTTTGTGTTTTGTCTGTAGCTATTTCTTTTTTTTTTTCTTGTCAATTTGCTGATTCTTCTTCTTTTTTAAGTAAAGTTTAATTTCTTTTTTTTCTGCTTTCTTGGGAAAAATAGAATCTTTGAGGAAACTAGAAACTAAGACATTTTGTTGGTATTCGTGTAATACTTAGTGAATAGTGTTGGGAATTTAACAAGTTGTGAACAAGCCTGATCGTTTTCAGGGCACGCAGTATTTCTGTCCCGAGAACAGGGCTGATTTGTTACAAAACGTTTTGTGTAGGAAAATGTTATTTGAAATATTGCGATAGCCGAGAAGAGACAAACAGAAAGAACTCAAAGCAGAGAAAAAATAGAAAAAAAAAGACAATTTAGAATCATATTTTCTTTAGAGTAACAAAACAATCAACAAAACAAAACAAAAAAACAAAAAAAAACAAAAAAAAAACAACAACAACATACAAACAACTAAACAACCAAACAAGAAAGGGAGTATTATTTAGCAATTTCTGTAATTCTTTAAGAAGATGCTAGATTTCGAATGATTAATTCGGAGAATTCATTGATTTGTTTCTTACAGCTTATCAAAATTTTGTTAGTTATTTAAAGCCGAAAAATATTTGGGATTGTAAGAATAGTTCTTTTATTGCAATTGAATGGGAACATTGTATTAACAATACGTGTAACTGAATACGCATAGTGTTTATGTATGTGTGTAGTGTCATGTGTGTGTTTTATATTCCGAACGTGGTAAGCACTATAAACACTGCACATATTCAGTCACACGTAAAATATAATTTTTCCTCATATAGCCGAAAGGACTCGAGGAAAAAAATAACAAGAAAAAATATTTGGACAATTTTTCTATAATTCATATTCTTAAAAGAAAAGAAATCATTAGATCACTTAAAAATTATATAAAAAGCTTAACCATAATAACTTGTCTGTCATTTTTAAGGAAACCTGCATAAAAGAGATATTGCTGCTCAAATGCACAATATATATATATATATTGCCACACAAGCAGGAGAACACAGTCATGGCTGTTAAACAATTTCTGCAACAAGATCAACCCTTACATATGGCCACATACCTCCCCAGACTGCAACTGAAGATAATTATGATGGCAGTATTCACTAATTTAATCGATAAGAGATGCAAAAGATTCCAAAGTATTTTGAATAAATCCACTCTTTAGTATCTCAAGATATTTTTATGTAATTTTGTTAAATATAGCTGTTAAAAACAGATGTCAGGCTTATTTTCATTTTTGCGTGATTTAAACAATTTATTCATCGCATCATAGCAACGATGAGGTTTTGGAAAGAATGGCAACGAAAAGGAAATAGATAGGGAGCATCAGGAAGAGACAACTGAAGTTCTTGGGACATGCGATGAGGAAGAAGGGCCCGGCGAACCTGATACTGACAGGCCAGATAGAAGGAAAAAGAGAGAGTAAGGCAGCAGATAACATATTTAAAGGGCCTGATCAGGTAGATGACGGAACGGGGACAGCGAGTTGTAACAGGAGCAAACATATTAAGAACCACAAGGGATAGGGAGACGTGGAGAACCATGATCGCCTACGTCCTGAAGGGACAGGCCACATAGAAGAAGAAGATTCATCGCATCATATATATATATATATTCAAGATACGGGCCTTTATGGTGAGAGATCCAAAATAATAATATAAAATATACATCCCAGAACAAATAAATAGTAAATATATCAAATAAAATATGTTTTTTTAATCGAACTATATATACAGGGGCCCGACAATATTTTTCGGACACTTTGAAAAAAGTAATTCAAGGTGGTTACTAGTGCCAAAAACTTTTGAGATTGTAAGTGCGTAGTTGAGGAGTGAAAATTCACTACTAGTGTAATCATTTTTTTTAGTTTGACTTTGATAATTTTAGTTTTTTGTGATTTTTGCGAAAACTTGCGCGACACTATTTTTCAGACATGACAAAAAATCCTATTTTATTAAAAGCTAAGTTCATGTATATGTTGCTGTATGCAAATTTTCTGCTTGTACCCTTAGCTGTCTTCATTAGAATCAATTATCTGTTCTATTTTACTGGCAAACAATTAAGTTTAATGAGGTAAAATGCATTCAAAAGAAGTCGTTTGTTTGGCACGGAAGAAGCGGGATGATGGCCTCAGCATCAGAAGGATCACCATGGATTTGAAGCTGTCGAAATCAACGGTCGAATACATGCTGAAGACAAACTCCGAGCGGAAAAAGAAGAGAGGACGGAAAAGATCAATTGGCAAGAGGACTGAAACGAGAATGAAGAGGACTGTGACACGGCTTTTGACATCTGGAGAAAAAGTTACAGCAAGAAAAGTGAAGGAGAAATGTGAATTGGATGTAAACGTCCGAACAGTACAAAGAACGCTACATAGGATTGGTTTGAAGTATGCAAAGGCTAAGAAAAAAATTACACTAACAAAGAAACACAAAGGAGCAAGACTGGAGTGTGCTAAAAGGTGGTTAACAAAGCATGTTGACTTTAAGAAGGTTATATTTACTGATGAGAAGCGTTTCAAGTTTGATGGGCCCGATGGATGGTGTACTTGGTCGAGAAGGGGTGAGCCTGCTGTACTGAACAAACGACAGATGGGAGGAGGAGGAGTTATGGTTTGGGGTATGATCTTTGCTAATGGAAATATATGGTTGGAGTGGCTGAAAGGACGACAGAACAGCGAAAGCTACAAACAGTTGCTGGACGAGAAAGCCCTACCAAGGATAAGAAGAGAGATAGGGAATGATTTCGTTCTACAGCAAGACAATTGCAGCATCCATGTGTCAAAACTCATGAAAGAATGGATGGCTAAAGTGAATATGACTACTTTGGAATGGCCTGCAAAACGCCCAGATCTAAATTTAACAGAAAATGTTTGGGAAATGCTTGCGCAACTTGTCTATGATGGACCTGAAATAACGAAAGAGGCTCTACTATGGGAACGGATACTAGATGCCAAAAAACAACTAATAGAAACACGTAGAGATGTTATTGTTTATTGTGCATGTGTTTGATCATTATGAAGAGACATTGATAAAAGTTATTGAGAAGAAAGGTGATATTACAGACTATTAACAGTTTTTCAACGATGTCCGAAAAATAATGTCGCGTGTGTTTTGTAAAAAAATGATGAAAAATAAATATTTTTCCTTACCTAATCGATTTTCTTCCATTTTTATTCCAGGTATTGTCTTTTTATGTTTATGCTATTCTACTGAAGGAATTTCGCCACTCTATGGTACTCGGAAAGTCGAATACTAAAGTGTCCGAAAAATATTGTCGGGCCCCTGTGTGTATATATATATATATATATATATATATATATATATATATATATATATAATCATTTCAAAAACCTTCCTCGAAAACTTTCGAACGAAGAAAAAATGGTTTTAAAAGAGAAAAAAGAAAAAACTTAAGACATGAAAGACTGTCAAAATTGTTCGGACAGAAATTAACACGAAGCCCAACGAAAAAAAGGAAAAAAACCCGACACGAGTAACCATCTAACAAAAAGCACTCAATACAAAGGTAGAGCGAACTTAATAGAACCTAATGAGCCAGACGAACCTACCTAGGTTTCGCCTAAACGGATATATATATATATATATATATATATATATATATATATATTGTGTGTGTGTATTTAGGCAGCAGTTTTTCATAACTGCATGTTTCATTCAATAATAGAAAATTACGATATTGACACATAATTTTTTCAATAATCCAATCTAAGCTTTCGGCTTACATAAGCCATTTTCAAAGATGTCAAATTACATTATATATTATAAACACGGACGAACGATAAAGATAAAATGTTTTTGTTAACATGGAAGATTTCCAAGCAATAACAAACTCGTGCATTTAAGACGTTGAAAGCGAATGTATTAATATTGTAATTTTTTTCTTCATTTAGTGATTATGCTATTAAGCTTAACAGAGAATATGAAAAAAATTACATAAAATAAATAGACAAAACTTGCCTATATTATTTAATGAAACATATATATATATATATATATATATATATATATATATATATATATAACTAGTTCAACATAAACATTAGATCATTTTAATCACTTTCTACTATCATTGGTTAAAAATGGCTTTGAGCGAATGAAGCCCATGCCACTTGGCGAAGACCACTCTTCTTCGGACTTTGTGGTCTTGTGCTGCAGAAACTCAGAAAAGAATCTCTACAAAATAACAGGAAACACATCAGGTTAAGACTTTCAACAACAGCAACAACTAAAATGCAGATCACATATGACTCGAAAAGAAAATCATAGCATATTCAAAATATTGATATTCTACACTACTTCAAATAAAGGGTTAGGAAGGAAACCTCCATTAATACTGAAAAGAGTTATAACTGCTATCGGACTTCCTCTTCTTTCTCATGTGCTCTGTCCCTTCAGAACGTTTGCAATTATGGACTTCTATTTACCCCTGTCTCTTGTCGCTTTAAACATTTTCCCTCACCCAAACCCCGCGGCGCCATCCACTTCCTCAAGCCCATCAAACATGTCTTGCACTGCTCTCCCCTTTCTCTCTTTCCCTCTATCAATCCTGTGAGTATCAGATTCTCCAAGCCCTCCTTCTTCATTATGTGTCGCAAGAACTTCATCTGTTTCTTCCTGTTGTTAAGTATAAGCTTTCTTCTGGTTCGTATCCTCTCCAACACCTCGTCGTTGCTTACATATTCGGTCCATGGTATCCTAAGCATCCTCCTGTACAACCACATTTCTGATGCTTTTATCCTTGAAGAGATCGTTCAACATACAGAAGGAAATATATCACATAGTAATCCAGCACTCTTTTCTTTGTTTCCAATGAGATTTTCCTGTCTCTCAATACTTTGGTTAGCTTCTGAAATGCGTCTTTGGCCACGCTAATGCGTCTTCGGATCTCAGTGTCACAGGTTTTGTTAGAACGCTTTCTAGGTATTTAAGTTTCTTTACTTGTTTTATTTTAGTTTCCTTGACCCGTAGTTGGCATTTTGAGGTCTTATTTTTGCTGATGACCATACATTCTTGAGGTTTATGCACAATCCTTTCTTCTCGCATTCTCTTGCTACCTTCTGTAGGAGGTCTTACATCTTTTTTTTTCCGTGTCTGCTATCAGCACTGTGTCATCTGCGTATCTTATATTGTTGAGATTGTGGTCGCCAGGGACGAATCAAAATTGTTTAGATGTATAGGTTGAATAGATACGGTGTGGAAATACATCATTGTCTTACGCCCCTTTCTATTTTGCCTACCTGTTGAATTCATTTCCTGTCCGCACGCAAGCGGTTTGCAGCCAATAATGATTCTTGATTATCCTAATGTTTTTCCCGAAAATATCGAGGCTACTGAGCATCTCCAACAAGTCTTTGTTGCGTCATTTGTCAAATGCATTTGCGTAATGTATGAAGCCCAGATGCAGGTTGTTCTGCATTTTTATTGCTCTAATAAACCTGTTTCCCAGAAAAAAATATACTAGGAGAAAAATTGTGTTAAGAAAATTTTTTATAAATTTTAATCGACAGTAGTACTGGCTGCAGGGTCGATGAATACCGAATGTTTCCTTATAAGGAAACGGTTAATCTTCCCATCATTAACGTTGTCATTCATCTGAGGCAAAACGAAATGGTAAGTTAGATTCGTTTAAGCCAATAGTGAGGATATCCTAGTTTCTGGCACTGACGAAAACGATTCAAGATTCTTAAATGGGGATTGCGGGAATTGTTTGTTTAGAGAAGGGAGTTCTGTATACATAAGAATGTGGCAATAGAGAAGATTGTTTTTTAGAAGGAGTAGGTATCAAGTTGGGAACGGCGGGATATTTTGGATACTAGAAGACGAGGGATGCCTAACGAAAGAATTTGGAGGGAGAAATGACATGGAAAGAAGTATGGCGAAAGAGGAGAGTTAAAAAAAATGAGCGAAAATGAAAGGAAAAAAGTTAAAGAAAAGAAACTATGGGCAAGATGAAAATCGAGAAAAAAGTGAGACGTTAAAAAACGAAAATTAAAAATGAAAGGAAAAAAGTTAAAGAAAAGAAACTATGGGCAAGATGAAAATCGAGAAAAAAGTGAGACGTTAAAAAACGAAAATTAAAAATGAAAGGAAAAAAGTTAAAGAAAAGAAACTATGGGCAAGATGAAAATCGAGAAAAAAAGTGAGACGTTAAAAAACGAAAATTAAAAATGAAAGGAAAAAAGTTAAAGAAAAGAAACTATGGGCAAGATGAAAATCGAGAAAAAAGTGAGACGTTAAAAAACGAAAATTAGAAATGAAAGGAAAAAAGTTAAAGAAAAGAAACTATGGGCAAGATGAAAATCGAGAAAAAAGTGAGACGTTAAAAAACGAAAATTAAAAATGAAAGGAAAAAAGTTAAAGCAAAGAAACTATGGGCAAGATGAAAATCGAGAAAAAAGTGAGACGTTAAAAAACGAAAATTAAAAATGAAAGGAAAAAAGTTAAAGAAAAGAAACTATGGGCAAGATGAAAATCGAGAAAAAAGTGAGACGTTAAAAAACGAAAATTAAAAATGAAAGGAAAAACATATTCTAGTAAATGAAAGCTGTAAAACATACCCCCCAACACACACATTCTAAATACATGTTTATAGCCTAGGGCGTAGATAGTCATGTAACTCCACAAATCCTTTTTTTTTTTTTTTTTAGCTGCCCGAAGTTACTAGCACTCTTTACATAGGGCCTTGTGTTTGTTTTGTTATCCATTTCACCCCAAGCAAGGTAATAAAGGCCTTAAAATACAGAGGTTTACTGAGAGTGAAATAATATCTTTTTTTCATGCTGTAGGCGATCATGGCCTTCCACATTCCTTGTTACTCTTAACATCCTTTCTGTTGCTACCGCTCTCAAACTCTGCTCTGCTACCAATTTGCTTAAATCCCATCAAGTATGTCACGGGCTATTGTTTCCTGTCCCTCTTTCCCTCTGTCATAGCTGAATCGTCCTGATGTAAAGCATAAATTTCTTTTTCGTTTCCATTTTCTCCAAAACCTTGTCGTTGTTCACATGTTCAATCTATGGTATCCTCAGCATCCTTCTGATCTTTGAGGAATTTGTCCAGCATTCGCTGCCATACTGAAAGCAAATATAGTTAGTCAGTTAAGTGCTATACATGATACACGCTTGGGCGATCATGTCTCGTAAGAGACATGACTGACTGGACAGAAGATCATCCCGCAGTAGGTTACCATTACTTTCTGCAGTAGACTGGTTGCCAGACAAGGCTATAGAACCCAATCTGTCTTGTTATTTAACACATAGATGGAGGAAAGAGACGGATTAATGCATTTCCTAAAGGTATTTGCATGCAAGTGAATGCAAGGAATTCAAGTGAAATTCGATCTCGGCTCCCCGATTTCTCGTTCCGAACCGATTATGTGTGTTGTGGTGCGGTGGATATAGTACTGCGCTTAAATTCATTAAATTGTTCTTGTTTTATGTGGCATGCCTCTTCAGGACCTGGATGATCTTGACCCTCCTCAGCTTATGCCTCTTTTGTAAATTTTATAAGTATGTTACACGTTTCCCGCCCCTGATTTTCTTGCCCTGTAAGCGTTAAATTCTCTAAACCTCCTTTCTTGATAATGTGTCTCAGGTGCTTCATCTCTTTTTTGGATTGTAAGTTAGTTTTCTTGTTGTTGATATTTTTCTTAAAACTTCCTATTTCATGTGTCATGGCCTTTTAAAACTTGCGCTATCATGACTCTCCACAGCTTCATTTCTCTTGTTGCTCTTAGTAATTTTTACCTGTCCTGTTCTTCCTTGTTTTGCCATTCATACGTACAAACTCGTTAAGTAAACTTTCCTTACTTTTCTTGTTTTCAATATCTCCTGCAATTGTTAACTTCTCCAGATCATCTTTTCGTTATTTGTTCCAGATAGTTCAGTTTTTTGTAGCTCTTATTTTTCTTTAAAAAAAAACTCTCCTTTTATGTTCTGTGCTACTAGAAAATATCTAGAAATTCCGGCTGGAAAAGATGGAAGAACAGAAGATAAAGGCAACACATTAGTTGGCAAATTCGTTTCGCACACCTCCTTGGCCTCGCTCTCTCAACTGATCTAAAGTGGAACGAATGTATCAGATCTATAGCTGCATCTACTGCTAGAAAGTTTGAGCCATTGTGTCGGGTCAGAAAGTTTTTCTCATCAGAATCCATTTTGCTTATTTATAGATCTACCATTCAATACTGTTACCATATCTGATCTAGTGTTCCTGCGATTCACCTCAAGCTTCTTAACAGAATCCAAAGAAAGATATGCAGTATAATAGGATCCAGTGTCTCACCGACGTGACGTGGCTGTTCTCATAATTTTCATTCAACTGCTCTGACGAACCTTTTGTCTTGGTGCCCCGACTACATAGATTTAAGCGTGGTACTACATTGGGATCTAGGTCACAGCCTTTTACCGCTGAAATAGTTAAATATAACCTCCTCTTCTGCTCTAATAGTTTCTTTTCTTGCACTTCCCCTTTGTGGAACTCTCTTCTGTTTGCTTGCTTCCCTGATAGCTACAATCTCCAAAAGTTTAAGTGCAACATTCATTTGCCATTTTCTAAATACTTGATTCCCGCACCCGTCTTTTATCTTTTCTTCAACACCTTGTTTTTTTCTCTTATTGTAAGTCACTGTGCAATAGTGGCGGTCCTGTCTTGCTTATGGGTGAAATGATTAACAAAAAAAAGAAAAAAAAAAAAAAGAAAAAGAAAAAGGAAATAAAACAGAAGAAAAACAATGCTTTGCAAAAGAAATTCTGTGCCTTTGTGTCCGTCTTTTAATGCTAATTATTTTGTTAGTCGCTAGTGCGCAATGAATTTAGCCTGGTACCAGATTTGATTTAGTCAATTGTCTAGAAGATATGATTCATTTGTCATAGAACGACGCAAGTATGTACCACCAGTGCAGATCTTTATGGCTCGGACCCGCCATGCTTTATCAGCGGAGTCAAATTACTATATTCTCACCATATTTTTTTTAATTGTCTCACGCCAAGCAAGGCAGTAGCGCCACTGATGCGCATGGGGCTACATAAGAGAAAAAGATTAGATAGGAAGAGAGTAAAGAGAAAAACGAACCAGTTACGGAGGTGTCAGAGAAGGGAGCAAGAGAAGAAGGGGAATACAGGTGTGATGACAGTTGCAAAGAGAGAAAGGAAAAGATATACAGGATGATGTAGAAAAAACTGGAGTCAAGTGGTTAAGAGATGGGTATTGCCATTGCATTTAAATTCCTGGAGGTTGTAGCCGTCAGGAAAGCAAGAATATGGAAGAGAGTTCCACAGGCGGGAGGTGCGAGAAAAGGAGCTGATGGAATAGGATTGTCAGCTGCATTTGGTTGATCTAATTGTGAATAGGTGGGACCCAGTTGCCAGTCTGGTTGCACGAGTAAACTCAAGTGGCAGGGGTACCAGTAACTTTAGTTCGTCGGAGTAGAAGCCATGAAAATATTTGTAGAACAGACAGAGGGAAGCCACATCCCGTCGGTGAGAAAGTGGCTGGAGTCGAACCACCAAGTCAGTACCTATGACATTTCTGATTCTCCTTTGGAGCCTGTCAAAAATACTGAGATGAACAGCAGGGGCGCCTGACCATATATGACAGCAGTATTCCATGCATGGACGGATGGTTGATTTGTATATGTGCAAGATGGATTCAGGCGGAAAAAGCATTCTGACCCGACACAGTGACCCAACCTTCCTAGCAGTGGATTTAGCTATTGACTCAATGTAATGATTCCACTTGAGATTGGAAGATAGGGTAAGGCCAAGGAGGCGCAGTGTATTGCTCTCAGGGAGACTCGCTTGGTCCATGCTTATGGGAGGCAGGAAAGGTTGCCTGTGATGATTGACAGACAGCAGCTTCGTCTTAGACGCATTGAAACTTACAAGCCACTTCTTTCCCCATTCCACCACTGAGTGCAGACTCCTCTCAAGATCAGCAGCGAGGTTATGTTTGCCCGCCACGCCGGACTTTTTACTGATGCGGGAATAAATTCTAAATATGAGAAAAATCTTATATTCAGACAGTTTTTCTCGCAAGAGCTGTTACTTTGTGAAGCAGATATTCGCGTTGATGATTCGCTGAACATCCCATTGTTGACATTTCAAGTCAAGAGGCATTACCGTTTCGGATGTAATTTTCTACCCTGAGTTGCTCTTGTACCTTGTATTAGGTGATCTTTTATGTGCCGGGATATAGGCGATAATGGCTCTTTACAATTTTCTATGTCTTGTGGCAATTTTGCTAAGTCTCCCGATCACTCGCTTTGTCATCCATTCACACAAGCCGCTCGCTGCCATCAGCTTTCTATCTTAACTTCGATATGCCTTGTGAGTCTTCGGTTTTTTAAGCCCTCTATCCTCATTATGTGTCCAAGAAATTTCATCTGTCTTTTCCGTATTTTAAGGTTATTTCTGATGCCATTTTCTTCAAGACTTTCAGGTTGCTTACTCGATCCGTCCATGGAGTTCTCAAAGGATAATTCCTTAAAAAAAATAACCCCCAACTCAGATAATTAACGGGCTGGTCTCACTATAGAGTAGTGTACTTGTCCCTCCCTGGTTATCCTATATTTGTGTTGTAATGTCGACTGCGAACTAAATTTAGGTACCATATAATCTCTGAAAGTTGGTGATCATGGCTCTGTATAGATTCCAGTTTGTGTTTGTCCAAGTGACTTTAGCCATTTTAAAATTCATATTTCTTATTTTTTTGTCATTCATTCACTCAAGTTTCCCCATAATACTAAATAACAGTAAGAAAGATTGTGCTGCGCCTATATTCTCAATAGAAAATATCTGTCTACCAAAAGAGTCAACGTTATAATTTATGGTCTTTACTTAGTCTCAAACACCCACGTCTGGCACAAGGCGACAATATAAACTTAGTCATATGTTTGAGATAACCTCAAACATATGACGCATTTTGGTTACTGCTCTACATTAACCAAAATGCAAATTTAATCAGGGGTTTTTAAAAAAAATTTCACCCCAAGAAAGGCAACAAAGCCACTAAGACACAGGTGCTTACTGGGTGTTAGAAAAGATGAAAAAAGAAAATATTCTTAAGGAGGGAGAACAATAAGCAGAAGAGAAATTAAGAAGATAACGACAAACATTGCATTTAAATTTTTGAAGATCAAAGTTGACTAGAAAGCAAGAAGCCAGAAGAGAGTTCCACAAGCGAGAAATGCGAGAGAAGCAACTCACGGTTACATATAGCCACTTTAACTGTAAAATGATGAGACCTTCCTGCCAATCTAGAACTGCGCTTAAAATCAAAGTTTAGGTACCATAGAGGTAATTTCATCTGAAAAAGTTACCATGAAAATATTTTTAAAAAAGGCACAGGGAAGAGAGTGCATTCAAGATGGAGGCAAGCGAAAAAAAAAAAAAAAAGAACAGAGACAGAAGAAAAAAGAGAGAGTATCGCTCTATATATAGGTGGAAAGACATTGATAGATCTAAACGCAAGAAATTCATTAACAGAACTCTTAAATTCTGTATTGCAATCTGGAAAAAGATTAACTTAAAAAAAGTTCCTCGTACTGAAATGGTATCTCCCATTTCGAAGCAATCTCTAACAATAAATAATAAACATGTATGAAACCATTTTGTTGCAAGACATAACTAATCGTACATAACTCAACTTTCCAGGCTTCAAAAGAAAACAAACAGAAAAAATGAACGAATTACTTGTCTTACTAAAAAAAATATTTTCACGTAATTAAATATTGCTAATTAAATTTATGGCTAGTTTGTCAAACTGTAGATGTAAAAGTAATTACACAAAATTATTATGACAACAAATTCGGCCTAAAAAACGAAAGTGTTTACATCGATAAATCTCAATTCATGTGTTGAAAATCATTTGCATCCGAGTCTCTTGCGATGTGTGACTTCTATATAAGATAACTAGCAGTATAACCCGGCGTTGCTCGAGTGTAATGAAAGCTTTCAAACTAATCCATGGTCCTGGCCATCAGACTCTTTAGACGTTAGCACGAAAGACTAAAAAGCAATAGTTGTTTCCATTTAAAGTGAAACCGTAGACTGAAAGAAAAATGAATGGATGTAAGTCAAATTTTGATTTCCTGGCATCGATATGAAATAAGTTTTTTTCGTCGTAAACTGAATTTTGAAAGCTAAATATGACTTCTGAGTAAATCGTATCATGGCTGAGACTAAGAACTACAATTATACCTACTTAGAGCCAAACTCGAAACAAAAACTAAAATAAAAGGGCTGAAAAAATACAGACATACAGGCACAAACAGACATACAGATACACACACAAACATCTTGCCTTATATATATATATATATATATATATATATATATATATATATATATATATTATTGATTTTCTGCACTATTGTAAGAACTGCAACCTTGAAACTTCTGAATATCGTTTCTTATGTCTTTGTCTATGAGTATCAAATTTGATTAAAATCGGACCACTCCTTCTATAACCCGATTTTTTCGATTATCGATATTTATCGGAGGTACCTCGACACAAAACCTAGTTAAGTTTCTTTTAAAAACAGGGGTGGCCTCATAATTATTGCCGGTAGTATATATATATATATATATATATATATATATATATATATATATATATATATATATATATATTGTTGCAGGGCGTTGAATGAAGGTTAAATTTAGAAAAGTGTGAACAGCCAAGACAATGAGGAGAAAAGGGCAGAGGTATGAACAATAACAACTTTGGTGTTTATTTTTATAACGTTTGGTACAGGTTTCGCTGGGATAGGCTTTTGGTCCGGAGGGTAGCTGCCTCTATGGAGTTGGCGCGGCGAGCGTTGGGTTTCGTTTAGTGTTGAGTCCAAAGGTTCGCTCGTAGCGGTAGCTGGTAGACTGATGATGCTGGAAGAATTGTCTGGCTGGTTGGGACGTGTCTGTCTTCGGGTCCGAGTTGATATGGCGAGCGTGGAAGCGACCTTTTACCAGTGGATGGCACTTGCCGAGAGGCGGAATCCCTAAACAGGGCCGAGTCGAGATAGGGTCGTCGCGGATGCGACTCCGAGTGGCCGATTCGACTGCTGACGCTGGATCAATGCCAGAAGCTGGTGTTTGCGACTTCGATGGTCAATTCGACTGCCGGGAAGCAGGATCAATGCCAGAAGCGGGTGTTTGCGGCTTCGATGACCGAATCGACTGCCGGGAGGTAGGATCAATGCCAGAAGCGCGGGGTGTTGTGATAGGACAACTCCGAATTTTTCGAGGTGAAACGAGGCTGGTGGTTAGCGAAAGGGTTCGGTCAACTACTCCCAGATCGGTGGGAGTAGAAAACGGTAAATAATAATTGTTCCCCATGTCATTTGGTGTTTTGGGGAGCGCAGCGTAATCCGATGCATATTATGATAGTTTTAGGCTCGGACGTATTCTTTAAATCATTTTGTGTCGCACGTGCAGCTGGATTTTCTTTACGGCGGGTCTTAAAATCCTATAGACGTTTCTTTCTGGCAGCGGCTATTAGTGGTCGCGACAATATATATATATATATATATATATATATATATATATATATATGGCAAGAAATAAATTAAATTTAGTACTTACAGGCATTTTGTAAGAATGGAAAACAAAAAATAGAAAACACAGGAAAAAACGACCAACCGGTTTCTATCCTAAGCTCATCAGGGCCATCTGGGAAAATTATTTACATCCTTTTTTTAAAAAAATTAAAAATGAAGATGAAAAATGTGTGGAAATAAAGGGCAAGCACTAGATGCTGATACTGTAAAGTCCAAGGAGTCAATCTCTCTGCTTACAGAGAGACGGCATCCTCAACCTAATATACAGTGATTCCAATACCTGCAAGTGAATCACAGAATGTGAACCAGACAAAAAGAACTGGTCCGCACTAAACTCAGTCACACAATCTCTGGTATTTATAAGATGTTGGGATGTTCACACACACACACACACACACACACACACACACACACACACACACACACACATATATATATATATATATATATATATATATATATATATAAGCGTGACTCTTCAGGAATCAATTGAGTTCTTTCAGTGACTGGTGTGTGTATACACGGTTTATATACAACACGTGAAAATTTCCTTTCCCTGATTCCATGCGCCTATGGCTTAGGGAGTAGCGACTCCGACTGACACCAAATCGGTCGAGTTTTGATCCCGGCCAGAACCAAGTGAAGGTGTCTAGCCACACTGATGAGCTGTGATACAGCGAAACAGGCTTGTATGTGGATGACTAATATATATATATATATATATATATATATATATAGATAGATAGATAGATAGAGAATGAGAATATCTCTATATATATGTGGAAGGAGTTTGTTTAACAGCTATAAACACACACACACACACACACACACACACACACACACACACACACACACACACACGCACACAAACTCTTTCAATAGAGCCCTCAAATTCAGTATGCACGATTATTGGTGCCTAGGAATGGCTTTAGCTTAAAATTATTCTTCATAATGAAACGGAATCTCTCATCTTGAGGCAATCTCTAACAATAAATAATAATGTGGGAAGCCATTTTGCTGCAAGACATAACTAATCGTATATAATTCAAATTTCTAGACTTCAAAAGAAAAAATGACGAATTGTTTGTCTTACTAAAATAATTATTTTTATATAATTAAATATTACTAATCAAATTAACCGCTAGTTTTTGAAGTTGCAGCTGTAAAATAATTACACAGCCTCATTTCTTGGCTAGGACGATACATTCAGAGAAAAACAAATGTACTTACATCAGAAAAGTAGTTCAGATTAAAACAATTCACTACAAACTCCCTAAAAGTCTTTACAGAACAGTATTAACTTCATAAGACAATATAAAAAATATAATATTTTGTGTTACGTATACTGTTAGTGTGTGTCTAATTTATTGACCATAATTTTCCTTTTATCATCAATATCGGAACAAAAATCAGTCAGTCAATTATGTGACATACGTGATACACGTTTGGGCGGCTATCATGTCTCGAAAGAGACATGACTAACTGGGCAGAAGATTTTCCCACTTTACTTTCCACGTACTTTAGACTGGTTACCAATCAAGGCTATACAACCCAATATGTCCAGTTATTTAACTCATAACTGAAGCTAAATAAGTCCTCTGAGTAAATAGTATCATGGTTGAGACTAAGAACTACAATTATACCTACTTAGAGCCAAACCCGAAGCAAAAACTAAAATAAAAGGGCTGAAAAAATACAGACACACAGGCAGATAAACAGATACACACACAAACATCTTACCTTATATATATATATATATAATCGATTTTCTGCACTATTGTAAGAACTGCAACCTTGAAACTTCTGAATATCGTTTCTTATGTCTTTTCTATGAGTGTGTGAAATTTGATTAAAATCGGACCACTCCTTCTACAACCCGATTTTTTCGATTATCGATTTTCGATATTTATCGGGGGTACCTCGGCACAAAACCTAGCTAAGAACACTCGCAGATGCTTATAGTACAACTGTGTAAATTTTCCAGAAAATCGGTTCAGCCGTTTCGGAGTCTATAGGTAACGGGCACATACACACACAGACACACAGACACAGACACATACACACACACATACACACGCACAGACAAAGTTCCATTTATGAATAAGTTTAGATACAGCGAGACAATTCTGAGAGCTTAGAATTCATGCCAAGATTCATCATTGGCGGTCACAATCTGAACAGTATAAAATACGCAGTTGATACAGTGCTGATAGCAGACACGGAAAAGAAACTAGAAAACTTCCTACAGAAATTAACTCAAGAAAGTGGAAAGAAAGGACTACATATGAACTACAAGAAAACTGAATGCATGGTCATCACTAAAAAGAGGAGCCCAAAACACCAACTATATGCTGAGGATACTAAAATCAAGGAGGTGCAGAAATTTTAAATTTTTTTTTATCATATATATATGATGTGCAGGGGGCTACGTAAGAGTGAAAAGATTGGAAAAGAGAAAGCCGGAAACCACATCCTAAACAGGGAACAAGGCATGAGCCTCTTCACCTGTTCAATAGACGTGGGTGGAGTGTGAACCGGGCGATAGCTTAGTCTATCTACTCCAACTGAAAAAAAAAGAGAGAAAAGAGTGAACAGATTGGAAAAGAGAAAGCCGGAAACCACATCCTAAACAAGGAACAAGGCATGAGCCTCTTCACCTGTTCAATAGACGTGGGTGGAGTGTGAACCGGGCGATAGTTTAGTCTATCTACTCCAATTGAAAAAAAAAAGAGAGAAAAGAGTGAAAAGATTGGAAAAGAGAAAGCCGGAAACCACATCCTAAACAGGGAACAAGGCATGAGCCTCTTCACCTGTTCAATAGACGTGGGTGGAGTGTGAACCGGGCGATAGTTTAGTCCATCTACTCCAATTGAAAAAAAAAAAAGAGAGAAAAGAGTGAAAAGATTGGAAAAGAGAAAGCCGGAAACCACATCCTAAACAGAAAACAAGGGATGAGCCTCTTCACCTGTTCAATAGACGTGGGTGGAGTGTGAACCGGGCGATAGTTTAGTCTATCTACTCCAATTGAAAAAAAAATGAGAGAAAAGAGTGAAAAGATTGGAAAAGAGAAAGCCGGAAACCACATCCTAAACAGGGAACAAGGCATGAGCCTCTTCACCTGTTCAATAGACGTGGGTGGAGTGTGAACCGGGCGATAGTTTAGTCTATCTACTCCAACTGAAAAACAAAGAGAGAAAAGAGTGAAAAGATTGGAAAAGAGAAAGCCGGAAACCACATCCTAAACAGGAAACAAGGGTTGAGCCTCTTCACCTGTTCAATGGGAACAAAAGACTGGAAGTGGGACACTAAGATCTGAAGGCATATTGGCATGGTGAATGATGCATTCCAGAAGCTGAGTAGAGTATTGAAAAACAGGAAAACTTCGCTAGAAACGAAAGAAAGAACTGGATTTTCATGTGATGTTTGTTCCTTAGTATGGCAGTGAATGCTGGACAGTCTCTTCAGAAATGAGAGAGAGACTTGCAGCAACCGAAATGTGGTTCTACAGAAAGATACTGGACCGAATATGTGAGTAACGATGAGGTTTTGTAGAGGATGGAAACGAAAAAGAAACTAATAATTAACATTAGGAAAAGGCAGCTGAAAATACTGGAACATGTAATGAGAAAGTAGAGCTTGGAGAATCTGATACTCACAGGTCAGAAAGAGAAAAAGAGAGACAGGGGAAAATAACATGTAACAGACTTAATGGGCTTGAGCAAATGGATGGCAACCACTCTTTTCGGTTGACAAACATATTAATTTGAAAATTCTCGCAAAAATCCAATAATTGTCGGATTTTAATGAAACCTTCAGTACTCATTCACAAATGAATGAAATTATTCTTGAAATTATTATTTTTTAAAAGTCTTGGTAAAAATATTTTTTTTGGGCTCTGTTACCCCACTTCACGTAGATCTATGAAATTTTAATAAATTTCAGTGTCGTGGTCTATAATATTGTTAGTTAACGCAGGACTCATTGGGGAATATAAATCATCTATTTTTTATTTGAAATTTTCCCCTCAATCCGAAAATCTGCACCGAAGAGTAAAATAAAAAATGCAATAAAACTCTGATATTATTTAAGTTGATAAGCTTTTAATTGCTTGAATAAATAATAAAAATTAAGAACATTATAGTCTGAAGAAAAAAAAATTTCGATAACTAATGAAATTTTAAAAGAATGGTTTTCATCTTTTTTGTTGTTATCATAATAAATTATAAAGTTTAAAAAATGTGACACAGATGAATATTTTATTTTTGTAAGATTTTTAAAAGCGTGAATTAACTTTTGTTTATAAATGTGTCGATTCCTAAAAAATGGCGGCAAATTAAAAAATTGAAAAAAAATCTGAAACTTTTATATTCCAATCAATATAATTTCTGTTTGAAATAAACCAGAGTATTTTGCTTACTGGAAATAGTAAATTTAATCATTTAGCTTTCAATTAAAACTAAAATAAAAGTTTCAAAAAACTTTTCCATGTTTAAAAATTCAGTTTAAATGCAACTATGCATGTTTTTTCGCGATTTACTGGAGGTAATCTAGTAGTATACTTAAATTCATGCGGTCGAGGTTACAAAGAGGAAAATTGCCATGAAAATTGCCATGAAAATTGCCATGAAAATATTTATAGAAAAATGGAAACCATTTTACGACGGTTAAAAAGTAACCGAAACCGAGATGCCAGGTTAGGACTAATAACTTTACAGACTCTTCTTTCGATTACGTTTGGGAAAGTCATGAATCTTTCTCTTTCCCTCCACCCATAGGTTAAATAGTAGGGTAAACCGGGATCTCTAACATCAGATGACAATCAGTTCGAGGGAAGGAAAAGTCTGAATTCCAAACCTATTGAAAGACAGCGATAAGCAACTCAGTTATCTTTTCCAAGAAATCAGAGTAATTAAAAAAATTAAAGTAAGAAATCTGTGGGGAGATATGATGGCCTCTGAAAATAAAACTCTTTCCTTTAGGTTACTAAAATGGAGCACTGATTAGAGATTTCACAATCAAGTTGTAATTATTATGAGAGGTTAGCTTGTAGCAATTACGTCGCAACGAAACACCGACTGCCACTAAAGCACTGGTTGCTATAAACCTAAGTTTTCTCTTAATATGGATTTCGTTCATTTTATTCATGACTGCAAATCAATATAAATTATTCTTTTAATAAGATTTTGTATTAAACATATACATCAACTCTACCACTCTCGTCCGGCCAGCTGCGGTCAAAAGAATGGTTTCTTAATGAGGGCTTCAAATCCTAGAGTGGTGTGCAAGCCGCATTCACCCTAGTCAGGTTGAGCCAACTTCCTCCTCGATGAAGGAAGTTTCACTGGGATTTGTTTAAGGACAGAGTCTCAAGTCCTACCCTGTTATTTAACCCATAACTGAAGGGAAGGGACTATCAATATCTTTCCCAAGTGTATTTGTGTGTAATTGAATGCGCCTACTCTGCTATTTAACCCATAACTGAAGGGAAGGGACTATCAATATCTTTCCCAAGTGTATTTGTGTGTAATTGAATGCGCCTACTCTGCTATTTAACCCATAACTGGAGGGAAGGGACTATCAATACCTTTTCCAAGGGTATTTGTGTGTAATTGAATGCAGAGCATTCAACTGGAATTCGAACTCGGCTCACTCCAAGGGTATTTGTGTGTAATTGAATGCAGAGCATTCAACTGGAATTCGAACTCGGCTCACCGATTTCTCTTTCCAAGCCGATATCCACTGCACCACAACGCACACCCATCACTAAACGCTTACAGCACCTGGTATTCCTAAGCAGTCACCCATCTAGGTACTGACCAGGCTCAACGTTGCTTAACTTCGGCGATCGAACGGGAACCGCTGTATTCAACGTGATATGACCGTAAGCTAGAGCGGCTCTTTAAACAGATGAAATCTTACCGCATGAAAGTTAAAATATTCATACGAGGAACGTTTTCAGAGACTTCGAGTTCTGGGATAATTAGTGACATCTTACAAGCTTTAGAAGACAGTTAATCTTGTGAAGTCACGATTTATATTCGTTCTTGTCGTTTTTAGGTTGTAACTAATTAGTACAGAGTCAACTTTCTGTTTGCGTCGGAAGCAATATGTCATCCAGGAATAAACAGGATTTCTGTTTTTTCTTGTACGTTTTTTTTTTTTTGCTATGGTCACGCCTCTGTCTCTTAAAGTGTTCGTGGCAATCAGAAACGATTTGCTTCATATACGACACTAAAACACACACACAAAAAAAACAAAAAATACAAATTAAAAAAACAAACAAACCCTGTTGAGGTTGTTTAAGGAAGAAAGAAGCGAGGACTGATTAACCGCAATTTCTACAGCATGAAAAATGGGTTTTGTGTATCTCAACCCGCCCCCCGGATACACGCCAGTGAATGAGCAAAGCTAGCTCAGTGGCCAAAGCAAACCAAAAACGTAAGGTTTTAATTTTAATTTCGGTTCGTTCCGGTCCATTTACAATAAGAAAACTATGTTAAACGCATAGAGAAAACACAATCTATTTCCAACACAATTACATGCCTACATACATCGCATATTAAAACCCACCCAAACTTTACTTTCTTACCAGTAAGAGACACTATTTACAAAAAATACCAAACAGATTCCACAAGAGGACACACACCGTTTTAATCAAAGTGCTTGCTAGCTAGAAATTAACGTCACTTAGTCAGTTAAGTGCCATACGTGATACACGCTTTCGAGACATGACTGACTGGGCAGAAGATTATCCCGCAGTAGGTTGCCATTGCTTTCTGTGGTAGACTGGTTGCCAGCCAAGGATATAGAACCCAATCTGTTCTGCTATTTAACCCATAACTGGAAGGAAGAGATGGATTAATGCCTTTCCCAAGGGTATTTTTGCGTAAGTGAATGCAAGGAATTCAACTAGAATTCGAACTTGAAACCCCGATTTGTTGTTCCGAGTCGATATCCACTGCACCACAATGCACATCCGGTCACTAACGTCACTATTTGCGGGCAAAATTTCTTATAAAACCCCACTCGTTTTGACTTTCAGGAGCAGAGTCGCAACTGTCACCAAGTCATTCAAACATAAAAGAAGACTTGAATACTGAGCTTTTCCCTTCCCCAGGGCAAAAAAGTAACGTGTCGGCGACATTAAATGAATCAAGCTCGGCGAGTCAGTACATTTTTGCTAATGATCAAGTCTTTTCCAAATATTAACTTTTTCTGTGAACAAAATGCTTTAACTTAACTAAATACTATTTTGATCCTTTTTGATTCGTTTGAATTTATGCACACATGTTTGTAAATAGAAATGATTTAATTAACAGGCATACTCATGTTTTCTATATTTTTATTTTAGTTAACAGACTTTTTCCTAGATTTTATAACCCCTAGAGACAGATACCCTCTGGTCAGAAAGAGAGACGAAATTCCCAGAAATAAAATTTTCTTTACTCTTTTGTGGATTTTTGCGACGCTGATAATTAAAAGAGAAACATATGGTTCTTCTTTTCGACCGAAGGCAGATACTTTTTTTTACAATGATTGAAATGATAAAACGCAGATGTGAAACAACCACACACCATAGATTCGATGGGAAATAAATTTTGGAGTGATAATTAAAATTTGCCTGTTTAGGCTGGACCATGCCCCCGCGAGCAATGGTAAAAAGTACTCACACCGGAGAGAAGGTGACAGGGTTGATCAGATGACCAATGAGAAAAAAAAAACTTGGTGGATTTCGAGAAAGTCGGAGAAACGTTCCACGCCACTCGTGCAGTAGTAAGAGGCGCTCACACAAAAGAGAAGGAGACGAGGTTGATCAGGGAACCAAAATGAGGATCCCTTATTGGTCATTTGGAAATGCTAAGTCTAGCCAAAGTGCATTACAACCAACGCCGGTGGATGCGAAGCTGAATAACGGAAAGAGTTGATGGGTTTTCAGACGGTTTTAGTACAGTACAGTTGAGTACAATAAGGTTGAACAGGTACAAAAGACGTGTTATCACGTGCCTACCTGTCGTGTTACACCCTACAGAAGCCGTAGGTTGGAATTATACTTGTCTGCATACAAGAGTGATAAACTCTAACCAAATAATGTACCGAACAGAAGGCATATATATATATATATATATATATATGTGTGTGTGTGTATATATAAACTTCTTATTGTCAGTTTTACGAATATTTCTTTTTCTTATTGTAGCTCCCAGCTGTATCTGGGTCGTCGATGCGGCGAATTTCGGCAATCTTCAACCCAAACCGGCTTTGTGATCAATCAAACACAACGTGGGCAGAGCTCGGTTTGGAACGAAGAGATCAACTATCGATCGGCCGGGAAAATTTTGGGTGTTGACGTGAAGGACTAGTTGGGGGGGGTCACACACACACACACACACACACACACACACACACACACACACACACACACACACACACAAATATATACATATTATAAATGGAAAATTCACATCCCAGATATGTAATTTAAACAACGCTTGTACCAAAAACAAAATTTAAATCTAAAACGGTCAGTTCATAATATACCACGTTTATTGCGTAGTGCATGGAATTCCAAGTTGTGCTTTACACATAGGATAATATGTATATTCATTGAGATATACTTAATAGCTCAGTTATATTACATTGAGCACTGTTCTATTAACACCTGATAAATATTTATATATAGGTGTGTACCTGCGTGTATATTTATTTATTTGTGTATATTTATTTACATTCATATATATATATATATATATATATATATATATATTTATTTACATTCATATATATAAAACAAATAAAAGGAAACAAATATAAAACAAATAAAAGGAACGAAGAAAATAATTACAAACGTTCAAAACATTAATTCAAAACAGTGCTAAATATAAAAATAGCACAATAAATATTTATTATAAATTATACTTTAGAACATGTACAAGTTACAAGCTACTAAAAAATTGTACATTCTGTTTCGACATTGAAAGACCAATGTCTCATCGGGTAGTGAATAATGATGCTAATAAGCTTAAAAAAAATTCAAAAAACAAAAAAACAATACTTTTGATTTTTGGAAATCTTTTTGTACGAGATCAGAAGATATTAAAAAAGAGGGGGAAAAAGAAAGAGGACAAAAAAGATGAGAAAAAACAGAAATCAAAATGTTGAAATCACATACACAAACAGAAGAATTTTTCATAAAATGTAAACTAGAGGATATTTAAAAACATAACACGAAGATATAAATTCATTAGCGCTAATATGATAAATTGGAGAAGTAAAACAAAAAAAATATTTTTAAATAAATAAAAGTTAAAATTAAAATTTAATTTTTAATTAAATTAAAATAAATATAAAAATAAAATAACATTAAATTAAAATTAAATTAAAAATTAAAATCAAAGGAAATAATTACAATTAAAGCCGTAAATAGATCACAATTTGTAATCGAATAATAAAGAAAAAATAACATGTGTTCTATCTTGTCTGTAGAAAATCTTAGATTTACTAAAGTTTATATTGGTAGTACAATGATTTTTTAAAAATACGTTTTTACAATCATCTCTCATCTTTTACTTTTACGGATAAACAAAATATGACACCACTATCTAAATATTTTTGGAAGTTAAAAAAAGAAAATATAACACGTAAAGTTAAATAGAAAATTCTCAAACAAGCTACAATATCTAGATCGATAAATGAACCATGTTTCCTTTGTCTGCAAGAAAAACTGGAAATTATTAAGTAAATGAAAGGTGACATATTACTGAATCAGTGGCATGAAACTACAGTAAATTGTAAACATATTAAATAATTGACCCTACAATACTGCTAGAATTTTAAAATCTACGGTATGAAATTCTAGCTATTATAAAATTTTTGCACTATTTATCTTACTATCTGGATAATTTACTTTAACTATGTGATCTCTCTTCTTATGTTATTTTATCTTTATTTATCTATTACAAAATTTGATCTATTTACTGATTTAATTTTAATATTAATTTTAATTTATTTCCTTTGATTTGAATTTTTAATTTAATTTTATTATATTTTAATTTTAGTTTTAATTTAATTTTTAAATCTTAATTTTAAGTTTAATTTTTATTTATTTAAAAAAAATTTATTTTAATTCTCCAATTATTTATATTAGCGCTAATAAATTTATATTTTCGTGTTATGTTTTTAAATATCCTCTTATTTACGTTTTATGGATAATTCCTTTGTTTGTGTATATGATTTCATCAATTTTTAAAAAGAAATGCCAAAGGATTTAGTTTGAAACAATGTAACGAACGTTTGTATCTATCTGCAATTCACCTCTTACCCAAAGTTTGAAATTTCTATTTCTTCTTCGTTTCTGTTGTCTCCCCCACTTTCTTCCCTCTGTGCATTTTCCCACTTTTTCCTCATTGTTAAGCCTAAACACCATGTAATCGATACCAATATCTGCCTATAATTTACTTACTGCCTAAATTTAAAATTTCTCTCTCTTAGCCGTTTCCATTGGCTCTTTCCTCTCAGTTCTTTCTCTCTTGTTTTCCCCACTTTTTTCTTTCCTCTGTGTCTTTTTCTTTCTCTTTCCTCTTTCTTTTCCATTTCTTGATTTCTGTTTTAGCTTTCTCATCTTTTCTGTCCTTTTTCTTTTCCCCCTCTTTTTTTTTAATATCTTCTTACCTTGTACAAAATATTTCCAAAAATAAAAAGAAGTATTTTGTTAATCATTATTTTACGTCTGCCTTGAAAAATCTTCTTTTTTGTCCTTTTGTTAAATATTCGTTGGTACAATATTTTTGGGCAGTATGAATTTTTTAACGTGACGTGAATTTGCGCTGAGTGACAAGCATGTGCACTAGGAGATTTTTATTATGACTACCGAGGTCAGAAGGGGTTGACGCCCCGACATGTTACGCAGTGCATCGAAAGCTGCAGGTGTCAGTGGGGACAGCTTTATAAATGACGTCAGCTGACACAGAAAACAGTTTTAGCCTTGCGAGTTGACTTGATCAGTCGCGAATAGCAGTCGAGTTGTCAACTCCACGTGTGCCACCCGCCAATCAACCACAGACTCCACCCCACATGTCAATGAAGATAAAAAAAAAATATTTTTTTACTTGTCCGTGTCGAAACTTAGTGCAGTCTGCGCGCACATGAATCTGCAGATCAGGAACGACCATAATACAACTATCAACATAAAACAAATACAAGTAGATAATACCAAAATACTCTATAACACCCAATGCAAGGAAAGACTCATTACCCTAGAAGCTATTATTATACAAAATAAACAGCCCACACTAAATAAAATATCATTCACCACAAGAGAAGATGTCTCGAAGTGAATATGATATAATTATTGTACGCAAATATATTATCTGCATTATAATATTAGGAACTTGAATAAGTTCTCGTTGATTTTTCATGAAAAGTAATCTTTTATTTACAAATCTAGTAACAAACATGTCACTGAAAGTATTGTCCATCGCTAGACACTACTTTTTCCCATCTTTCTGGCAGCATTTGAATTCCACGTCGGAAAAACGACACGTCTTTTGAGGCTAACCACGAGTCAACCGACTTTTTGGCATCTTCATCATAATAAAAGTGCTGCTACGCTAAGCCATGTGCCATCGATCGGAACAAGTGATAACCGAACTGGGCAACATCTGCTGAATACGGTGAGTGAAGTAGAACTTCAAAATTAAGCGTTTCCAAGTAGGTTTTCAGCCGTTTTGCAACTGTTGCCTTGCGTTGTCATGTTGCAAAATCACTTTGTCATGTCTCTGCTCGTATAGCGGCCGGTCTTTTTTTCTTAAATGCATCAATTATAGTCGATAAATATCACCTTTGATGGTTTCTCTCGGTTTGAGCTGCTCATAATAAACTACACTCAGCTGATCTCATCAAAAGTTTTCTTTATCAGCAAAGCTGGGAAGATTCTCAATGTGGTGCCTATTCTTCATCGAAGTTACATATATATATATATACTCAGAAGTATATAGCACTTGCTCCTCAATTAAGTTTTCTCGTGTTTTTTTTAAAAATCTCAGTAGACACTTGCATTATTAATGGCTTTTAGTGATTTACTTGAAAAAAAGTGTCGTATTATGTCCAATCCAAATTTTTCGTTTTATTTTTGCAGAAAATATTCCTCTTTGTAAACTTCTGATAATTTTTTGTTTTTGTTTTTGTCGTCTTATGACCAGATTAGTAATATGAAACTTGGAGAATACAGTAAAATTCATAAAACTGTTTTCACATCGAAAGAAAGTCATGTATTATAATTTTCCCATATTATATGAAATTTTCTACATATTAATTGTAGAAATATTTCTGCATATCCACTCCTCCTTCATGCTCTTTTCTGGATGGAAGCGATAATGGCTCTTTACAAGTTCCTGTTTTTGTTTTTTGCAATTTAGAACCAAAGAAAGTGTTAAGAAATAAAATTAATAAATAAAATAAAGTGTAATAATAAGTATAAAGTATAATAATCAAACGATCGTAAAGTCAGTTTCATTAATAATTTGACACGGTAACTTTAAAAAATACGGTTTTAGCTTTTCCCATTTTTATAATCTTCAATTTGGCTATATACGGAGCCCGCACAAAGGGGAATATCACAGGATTTCATAATAATCTAAAGCTTGAAACACCAAGTTGCCATGTAAAGGTTGATGTCTATGTTTACATGATGCACAAACACACACACACACACACACACACACACACACACACACACACACATCTAAACTTATATATAAATAGAACTTTGTCTGTGTGTGTGTGTGTCTGTGTGCGTGTGTCCGTTACCTATAGACTCCGAAATGGTCGAACAGATTTTCACACGATTGAAAATTCACACAGTTGTACTATAAGCGTCTCCAGGTGTTCTTAGCTAGGTTTTGTGTCGAGGTACCCCCGATAAATATTGAAAATCGATAATCGAAAAAATCGGGTTATAGAAGCAGTGGTCTGATTTTAATAAAATTTGATACACTCATAGGCAAAGACAAAGATATAAGAAACGATATTCAGAAGTTTCAAGGTTGCAGTTCTTACAATAGTGCAGAAAATCGATAATATATATATATAAAAGGCAAGACGTGTGCGTGTTTGTTTATCTGCCTGTATGTCTGTAGTTTTTTCAGCCCTTTTATTTTAGTTTTTGTTTCGGGTTTGGCTCTAAGTAGGTATAATTGTAGTTCTTAGTCTCAGCCATGATACCATTTACTCAAAGGACGTATTTAGCTTTCAAAATTCAGTTTACGACGAAAAAACCTTATTTGATACCGATACCAGGAAATCAAAATTTGACTTACATCCATTCATTTTACTTTCAGTCTACTGTTTCACTTTAACTGGAAACAACTATTGCTTTTTAGTCTTTCGTGGCAACGCCTGAAGAGTCTGATCTCCAGGACCATGGATTAGTTTTAAAGCTTTCATTACACCGGAGCAACGCCGGGCTATACTGCTAGTATATATATATATATATATATATATATATATATATATATATATATATATATGGGAAAATAGAAATTACTAAATTATTAAATTACATGACCTAACAAGCAAAACGCAAACAGTATAATTTTAGTCATTTTTTAAAAAAACAGATGGCGTTCTTAGAACTGAGTGCGTGTAGTTTCAGATGGTAAGGAAGTACTATAAGCATGCGTGAAATTCAGTATATGTCGTATCGACGAAGTGTAAACAACTTTGTTTTCATAGCGTTAAACATGTTAGATTTCGTGTCAAAGCAAGTCTATTTGCGGGAATTTTACTGCACTACTTTAATCAAAAGAAATCTGCATCTAAAGCACACAGAATTCTTGTTGAGACTTACGGTGACCACGATCTGTCGGAAATAAAATGAAGACATTGGTTTAGATGCTTCAAAAATAATGATTTTGAAAATAAGGAACGCTTTGGTGCACCGAATAAGTTTGAAGATGAAGAATTGGAGGCATTACTTCATGAAGACTCATGTCAGGCGCAAGCCGAACGTGCAAAGTCATTAGGAGTTGATCACACAACAGTTTTGAAACGTTTGAAAGCATTAGAAATTCTTCAAAAGCAAGGACATTGAATGCCGTACGAGTGGAATCTGAGTGACCTCGAAAGTCGTCTTGTCACGTGTGAACAGCTGCTTCAACGGCACGAAAGGAAAGTTTTTTTGTATCATATTGTGACCGCCGATGAAAAGTAGATACACTACGATGACCCTAGGAGTAAGGGTAACGTCGTGAAGGTAAGATCGTGGCATAAGCTCGGCCAAGTATCAACATCGGTGACAAAGCCATCCATGATTCAAAGCCTTTTTTTCTGCATTTGATGAGATCAGCTGGGTGTAGTTGATTATGAGCAGCTCAAACCGACAGAAACCATCAAAGGAGATATTTATCGATTACAATTGATGCGTTTGACCCAAGTATTAAAGAAAAAAACGGCCGCTATACGTACAGAGACATGACAAAGTGATTTTGCAACATGACAGCGCGAATCAACATGTTGCAGGACGGGTGAAAATCTACTTGGAAACGCTTAATTTTGAAGTCCTACCCCACTCACCGTATTCAGCAGATATTGCCCAGTTCGGTTATCACTTGTTCCGATCGATGGCACATGGCTTAGCGTAGCAGCACTTTTATTATGATGAAGATGCCAAAAAGTCGGTTGACTCGTGGTTAGCCTCAAAAGACGTGTCGTTTTTCCGACGTGGAATTCAAATGCTGCCAGAAAGATGGGAAAAAGTAGTGTCTAGCGATGGACAATACTTTCAGTGACATGTTTGTTACTAGATTTGTAAACAAAAGATTACTTTTCATGAAAAATCAACTAGAACTTATTCAAGTTCCTAATATTATAATGCAGATAATATATTTGCGTACAATAATTATATCATATTCACCTCGAAACATCTCTTGTGGTGAATGATATTTTATTTAGTGTGGGCTGTTTATTTTGTATAATAATAGCTTCTAGGGTAATGAGTCTTTCCTTGCATTGGATGCTGTAGAGTATTTTGATATTATCTACATGTATTTGTTTTATGCTGATAGTTGTATTATGGTCGTTCCTGATCTGCAGATTCATGTGCGCGCAGATTGCACTAAGTTTTGACAGGTGAGACGTCAATCTGCGCGATAGTGTAGTGCATGTATACCCAATGTAGGTATATAATGTTGTTTTTTATCAATAATTTCGAGATATAATTCTACAAGTAAGCTTGTCAATTCAAATACATTATATTTACATAGGGTGATTTATAAGGTCCGGTGTTGATTATAATTAAGTCAGACATTTAAAACTTTTGTAGTACATAATAGATCTTAGAGGTTTGTTATGATCATTAAGTGATATGTCCCGGGGAATTATGTTTTTACCTGCTTTTTCATCATGCTTATAATTAGGTTGCATTTGGTTACTTTAGAATAAGTTAATGGTGTGTTTATTTTTCTTTGCGTCAGGGAGGATGTCAGAATATCGTTAAGGCTAATTTTATCTTGTTTATTTGTCTATAGAAATTATTGTCGGTTAGGGTTTGTTTAATGTTGCTAAGTTTCTAATAGAATAATATGTCTAAAGAAAAGATTATTTTGACT
Source organism: Ascarosepion bandense (assembly GCA_037127315.1). Classification (NCBI taxonomy): domain Eukaryota; kingdom Metazoa; phylum Mollusca; class Cephalopoda; order Sepiida; family Sepiidae; genus Ascarosepion; species Ascarosepion bandense. The sequence goes on from JBBBDQ010001588.1 coordinate 3,717,666, forward strand.
CAGTAAATCATGTTTTTTTTTTATAACAGTTTTTGTATCTCTTTTACTTTAAGGTTCCTTTTTAACCAGAAGTCCGTCAGAAGAATACGTAGGAAAATGTTTAACTGACACAATCACAATTCGCACTACAAGAAAAGAAAAATTTCACAAGGGAGAAGGAACCCCGACTAAAAAGCAAATTTGCTAATAAAAAAGAAGGGGAAAAATACTGGCAAAAGAGCCAATGTGGACGGTTCCTGGTAAGTACAAAATGTCAAAATTCACTCACATAACCCCTAAAAGACAGAAAGAACGGTCTAAAAGTTATTTGTTATACTGTCAATCATATATTTACAGCGTATTCTTTTGACGAAGTTTTGGTTGAACAGGATACTTTAAGAATAATGCTTTTATGTGTTTTCAAAGCTATATATAAATCTTCTGGTTCTCTGTTGTCAAACCCCTGTTTATATATATATATATATATATATATATATATATAAGTGCGTGTTTGTGAGCACAGGGATTTTATGTTATTTTAAGAAGCCTATTTTCCATAAAAAGTCTGTTTTTCCCTAAATTCATGTAAACACGATTTTTCTGAAAAAAGCTTGTTAATTTACTTCACTCCCTTCATTTTTGTGAACTGCAAGTTGAACAAGCCTCCATATTAGCTGTCAGTCTCTGAAGACAGTAATACGTTACTGCCCATGCGTGACCTTAACTTTTTGTATTTCTTTTGGGATTTTAAACCAAATGCTATTTTTAAATAAAACTTTTCTTTCTTTCTTTCTTTCTTTCTTTCTTTCTTTCTTTCTTTCTTTCTGTCACTTTCACACTTTGTGTCTCTTTATTTATTTATTTGTGGCCATATTTGTTTAATGTTTTGTTTATATTTTATTCATTCATTTATTTATTTTAAAGGTGAAATCAGAAAATGAGTAAAAATCTTGTTAAAATTCACGAATTTAATTTCTGAGGTAGAGATATTGACATTTGAAAGACGAATATCATTGACATTTTGGAGAAAAATATCACGTGTTATTTTGAAATTTTCTTGCAACGTCGGCGTATGATGACATTGGGAAAAGCCCAGTGTACGTGTACGAGGAAGAGAAATAATAGGGCGACAATAAATGAAAACGCGGATATTGTTTTCATATTTGTTTATTTATTCACGAATTCGCCTGGTTCAGTCTGGGGTGGACAAGGTAGATAAAAATTTGCGTATCTTCGCTGCCACTTCTATCTTCTCTCAGTACAAATTAACGGATTTGCTCATTTCTACATCAGGAAGCCCGGCTCACAACTCACTAACGCCTAACTGGAAAACTGATAATTTTGATTGACTGCTATTATAAGACTGTAACCGGAATTTACTAACTCCTGGAGCGGACAAGCTTCCAGATCCTTTCACATTAACTCTCTCAAGGCTCTATCCTAGGTTATACTCCGTTTCTGATTTTTATCAGTGATTTTCCTGATGTCATCAGTTCCCAAGTAGGCATCTAGACAGATGACAGCACCATTTACTACCGTCTTAATAGGAATTCTGTAAAAGCTGATAATATAAACCTGGCTACTGCTCTTGAAATGGACCTTCAATCAGTGGTTAACTGGGGCAAGGAATGGCTTGCAAATTCTAATACCTCCAAAACTGCGTTTTTTTTTAAAAACTATTATAGAGAAACTGATGCAAATGTCTGCAGGGCCTCTTTGGGTTTACTTTTTCAACCAACCTGAAGTGGAACGACTTCTTCGAATTTATAGTTGCATCTAGAACTAGGAAGCATGTGTCACCGTGTCGGGCCAAAATGTTTTTCGCGTTAGAATTCATCTTGCATATTTATAAATCTGCCATTTATCTGTGTATTAAATAGTGTTGCCATATCTGGTTTGTTGCTCCTGCTAATTATCTCGAAGTTCAAAAATCAAAGAAGAATCTGCAATATAATCAGTTTTAACTTGGCATATCGACTTCAGTCACTTTCTCACTGATGTAACATGGTTTCTGTTCTTTCTTTTCTATAAATATTTTCATGGTAACTGCTCAGGCGAGCCCTTTTTTCCCCCTGGTACCCTGATCATATGAATTTAAGCGTGATAACATATTGATATCTAAGTCTCACACTTTTACCGTTGAAATAGTTAAACCTAACCGTCACTTCTATTCGAATAAGGCTTACGGCCATATCACGTTGAATACACCGGTTCTCGCTCGATCACCCAAGTTAAGCAACATTGAGCCTGGTCATTACTTAGATGGGTGACCGCTTGGGAATACCAGGTACTGTAAGCGTTTAGTGACGGATGTGCGTTGCGTTGTGGTGCAGTGGATATCGGTCCGGAAAGAGAAATCGGTGAGCCGAGTTCGAATTCCAGTTGAATGCCCTGCATTCACTTAAGCACTGGTACCCTTGGGAAAGGTATCAATCCGCCCCTTCCCTCCAGTTATGGATTAATTAACAAGGGTAGGACTTGGGGACCCTGCCCTTAAAAACAAATCCAAATAAATCTTGACACTCGAAAAGAAAAAAAAAGTATTACTAGACACAAGACTTCTATAAAACAACAATAAATTGTTGAAAGAAAAAAGGTATTACCAACAATAAATAAATAAAATTTAGTTGGCAATAAATGACCCGCCGCGGTTGATATGCAATAGAAACAAACCAACCAACCAACCAACTATTCGAAGAGATTCTTTTCCCGTCTGTGGAAATCACTTCCGTTTACTTGTTTCCCTGTTACCTACAATCTCACAAAATTTAAATGCAATGTCAAGTGCCATATTCTATCTTCTTGAATCTCGTTCGTCAGTGGCAGTAAAACTGCCTTGCTTGGGGTGAAATTATTAAAAAGAAACAATAATTTTAAGACATTCAACAGCAGCAACAGTTCAAATTGACGTCGCGCGTAATTTCTCTCTGACTTCTATTAGCAAGACTGATGCTAACCTCCAGAAAAAAAGATTCGTTGCGCCCTCTCTGGCTAACGTTCTCAAGTTGACATGGTGGAAAGATTATATTGAATCCATTGCTTGGTCAGCTGCTAAGGAAGTTGCTTCACTGTGTCGTGCGAGACAATCTTTCTCTCCAGAATCTATCTAACATATTTACATGTCTACCATTCGTCCCTGCTTAAAATATTGCTTCCACATGACTCTGTTATTTACTTCGAGCTCCTTGATAATATCCAACGAAGACTCGGCAATATTATTGGCCCTGATCTGGCGTCTCGGCTTCAGTCACTTTCCCACCGCCGTAAAATTGCCTTTTTGTGCCTTTTCTATAGATAATTTCATGGTAATTGTTCGGATGAGCTACTAAGATTTTTTAAATTTAAGCGCAGTGCCAGATTGGCATCGTCATCTCATCAATTTACTGTTGAGCTGGCTAAATGTAACCGTAAGTTCTATGCTAACAGTTTCTTTTCTGGCACTTTTCGCTTGTAGACTCTCTTTCGACGCCATGATTTACAACCAACTTTAATTGTAAACATTTAAATTCAATGTGAACCGCTCTCCACTGTCCTCCTGATAACAATTTTCACTTTCTGTGCATTGTTAAAGTTTCTGTTCTTAATTCTTTCGCACCCTGTAAAACCTTGCGTTTTAGTGGCTTTACGCCCTTGCTTGGGGCAATGCCAATAAGAAAAAAGTTTAACTTCAAATGAAATGTATTGTTGGTTGTTTTACTATAAATATGTACTGTTTGTAATTTTGTTAATACAGATCTTTTCAGTTTACTGTTTACAGTTGGGTTGTCAGGATGTAACCATAAATTCTATGCTAAAAGTTTCTTTTCCCGTTTGTGGAACTCCTTCTGGCTCCATGCTTTCCGGCCAACTTTAGTCGAAGGTAAAAATAACGATAATCAATATGCTGAGGATTCACAATGCTTCGAATAAAAAGGTTAGGAAGGAAACCCCCATCAATACTGGAAAGTGCAACAAGCTTTTAACATTTGGTTATTTGCCATAAATGATCTATCGCTTAATATTAAAAAAAATTACTTGCAAAGACTGCTTTCTTTAAAACGGTTATCACCAAGAAATATACTGGTAGACGGTATTATTTTTTCTCCTTGCGAATTACCTTCTTTGATATATTGATATATGCTGCTTATGTATATATTGATATTTGCATTTGCTGCATATATATATATATATATATATATATATATATATATATATATATATATTTTAATTCAGATACGTCAATCCAAGGGAAAAAAGCAGGAAGGTAAATTCCAAAAAACCCGATCCTAATTAATATTAAAAATTTATTTTAATATTAAAAAATGATACAGGAAGAGAGCTCCATGTAATAAAATATTACAGAGCAGTTAATTTTTAGTTACATTCTCCCTTTTTTTTGCGAACCCAGACGATGTCAATTTTTTTTCTTTTCTTATTTATTTGATTTTATTCTATCTTTTTCTTTTTCTTTTTCGTTTTCTTTTTCTTTTTCTTTCCCTTTATTTTTCTTTTTATTTTATTTTATTATTTATTCTTTAATTTCTTTGCAATCTATTTAAAAAGGAAAAGTAGACTAATTTTTCTCCAGTTTCTGAAAGGTTTTTTCTGTTGCTGAGGTGATGTGTCGTCCCCCGTGGGGATCTTCATATCGAAATGGCCATTCAACATCTTTGAATTAATCCTTTCTTAATATATATATATATATATATATATAGACAGCTACAATCTCCAAGAATTTAAATGTAAAGTCAACAGTCATTTCCTATCTCACTAACTTGCATCCTCTCTCTCTCATGCTCATTTCTCCGTTCACTCCACTCTCATCAGTATTCTCATCCTTCTCCCACTTCCTGACACTTCCTATAACCTGTCACTGTTTCTCATAAGTTTCCTCCTATGTAACTCCCTGCAACACAGTGGCAGTCAAATGCCTGGCGATATGATTTATGATTATATAAAAAAAAATTATATTTGCTGCCTATATATATATATATATATATATATATATATATAAGCTCGATATATTAGTTCAAAGATGATTCATTTAATAGTATAGACATATATCTATTTATTTTTATAGTAATCCTTTCTAGTTTTCTAATAAGCTTCTTGATGTTAAGTTGAAATTCATCAATGCACCGTAGTTCTTGTTAACACTAGTACTTTCGATCTTCCACAAGATTCAGGGGGGAATTGTTTAGACAGGATGTGCGTTGTGGTGCAATGGATATCGGATCGGATCGGAACGAGAAATCAGAGAGCCGAGTTCGAATTCCAGCTGAATTCGTCGCATTCACTTACGCCCAAATACATTCGGGGAAATGTATTAATCTGTATCTTCTCCCTCTAAATATGGGTTAAATTAGAGAATATGTTGAGTTCTGTAGACTTGGTTTGCAACTAGTCTACCGCAGAAAGTCATCGCAACCTATCTTTTTCAAGACATGATCGCCCAAGCGTGAATCACGTATGGTACTTAACTGACCGACGTGCTTTATTACCAGTATAGTAGCAATGTTTTAAAATGTATTCGACAAACATTTAACTCCATTTACATTTTTATAATCTCTGTTAAATTGGAACGCTTGTTTACAAAAGAACACCGTAGCTACAACGGTTAATTTTAAAATTTTAACGACAGATCGCGTTCATGAGTGTTTTTAAAAATCACTATTCCAACGATCACAATGACAATAAGTTTGTCTTTGTCATTCATCCTTGAGGATGATCTTGGAGGAGATCGAAAATACTTGGGTTAACAAGAACTACGGCGCTTTCTTTGGCGAATGTCAACACAACATCAAAAAATTGGTTAGAGAACTAGAAAGAATTATTATAAAGATTAATAGACATAATCTGTCTATATTATTCAATGAAACATCCTTGAATTAATATATGCTGCCTAGAGAGAGAGAGAGAGAGAAAGAAAGAGAGAGAGAGAGAGAGAGAGGAAAAAGAGAGAGAGAGAGGGGGGTTGATATAGATAAAACGATAACAGTTTATATTCACGGAGGTACTTATACTTACTCGACTGTTAATTACAGCGTCTCACTTAGTGATTGAACTTATTTTCAGATTCCCCATTTTAGTTACAGAGTTTTTTCGGTTTTTGTTTTTCATTTTTCTTACGGTAAACTCATTTTGGATTGCGTTGATAAAAGAAGATATTTTTTCGTCTGCAGAGTTCATGTCGGTGTAAATGGCTGATAAGGCCCTAAATGAAAAGATACCGTTAATGTTATATATACTTACACGTTTTATATCCATATTGAAATAATCTAAGGCGTAACACACACACACACACACACACACACACACACACACACTCTCTCTCTCTCTCTCTCTCTCACTCTCTCTTTCTCTTTCTCTCTCACTCTCTCTCTCTCTCTCTCTTATTCGGAAAGTCATGTGGTGCTAACGTATCTATGACCAACTAAAATTTCCCTCTGTTGACACTCCTCTTTATTACTCTAGGCATATATCGAGCGCTCTTATTGTCAAAATCTTGCTCCTCCCCGAGATTTTTTTAATCGTTTCGCCCCAGGTAAGGCGGTAACGCCACTGATGCACAGGGGGCTACATAAGAGTAAAAGTTTAGACAGGAGGAGAGTGAAGAGAAAGACGAACCAATTACAGGGGGTGTCAGAGAAAGGGCAAGAGAAGGATGGGAACACAGGTGTGAAGACAGTTGTGAAGGTAAAGAGAAAGGAACAGAACAAGATAGACGAGGTGATGTAGAAAGAACTGGAGTCAAGCAGATACCGATTCAACACTACAGAAGTTGGTACAAATATCCTGGATGTTAGTTAAGAGGTTTAGGTAATTTAACTTTGACTGGTTTAGGTTTTTTTGAGATATGATTGTCCATATTGTATTATTTGTTGGTAAGGAGAGACCTCGAGTAGAGGAGGTAGGTGGTCATTAACTGCGTTGGAAGGGAACTGGCGCGGGCTGCAGCAAAGTGTGGCCTCGGGGTTGCCTACCGTAAGCGCTTGCAGGGACACCTATCCATGCGCGACATGGCACTACAAGAGTCCCGATATTATGCAACTGTTGATCAGAGCAGCTACTCTTGACGCTACGCAGCTGTTGATCAGAGCAGCCACTCTTGACGCTTCTTTTTCTATGTGCCTTGTCCCTTCAGCACGTAGGCGATCATGGTCTTCCACTTTTCCCTATCCCTGGTGGCTCTGAGCACGCCTTCTCCTGTTACACCATGCAATCCTCGTTCCGTCATCCACCTGATTAGGTCCTTCAAATATGTTATCCGTTGCTTTCCCCTGTCTCTTTTCCCCTCTATCTGTCTTGTTAGTATCAGATTCTCCAAACCCTCCTTCCTCATTGAGTGTCCCAGGAACTTTAGCTGTATCTTCCCGATGGTCAGTATTAATTTCCTTTTTGTTTCCATAGGGCTCCTAATTACCAGTCGGAAGTAGCAATCAGAAAATTGCCAACCCGGTATCCTCACAATGAAGAGACGTTGCCACCGACCATACACGTCGCAGGCAAATCACGGTAGCACCAATACTGAGGTCTGAGGAGAGAAAAGAGAAAGCCGGAAACCACTTTCTAAACAGGGATCAAGGGATAAGCCTCTGCACCTGTTTGTGCCGTGTCCCTTCTGGACGTAAGTGATCATGGACTTTCACTTACAATTATCACTTGTCGTTCTTAATTTTTCTCTTGATGTCTCTCCCAAAACCCGTTTCGCCATTTACTTGCTCAAGCCTATCAAGTATGTCTCGGGCTGCTGTTGTAGATTTAATTTAAATTTTCTGTAATTTTGTCTACTCTGAATTCGTCTAAGGCTGTAAGCATCTCTATTACGGTAACGTCTGGTGCTGCTGCTTTGTTAATGTTCACTTTGGACAATGCAGCTTCCACTTCGGTTTTAGTATTTCCTATCAGTCAGTATTTTTATGTATTGCCGGTTGCTCTCTCTTATCATGGAATAGATCTCCGATATATTCGTTTTATCAATGAAATATTTTCTCTTTTTTTAATATGAGCGTTCCATCCTTAGATTTTATACATAAAAAACAAATACAGATAAAATAAAACCCAAATCAAATGTAAAGTAGCGATGACCAATATAGTGTACCAATTTCACTCTCAAGTACAAGACTGTGTTATTATAAATCAATTACCTATATCGGACATACTACTACCTCCTTGAGTAGACGCCTCATATGTTACTGATCTGATCAAAGTGTTAAAAAAAAACATATGGTGATCCACAATTTACAAAAACCCTTAAGAAAAATACTGGTCGAAAAAACTAAAGGTCTATATAAATCACAGTATGTTGCTGTATGAAACATCTCGCTCCCTCTATCAGCCTTGCTCTCTCTCTCTCTCTCACTTTCGCTAAACTTGTTAAAAAAAACGCTTTTACTAGTGCCCCCCCCCCCAAAAAAAAATTTACTACATTCAATTTTGCACTCTCTTATTCCTATCAAGGAGAAAAAATGTATGAACGTTGAAAAAACTAATTAAAAAATAAATAAATTATATTTTCCTTGTCTGTCATATTCAACAAAAACTGCTTTTAAAAGAAAGGTTGCTGGCAATATATATATATATATATATATATATATATATATATATATATATATATGTGTATGGATGTAAATTAATATATATATATTTGTGTATTTAGGCAGCCAATATTCTTTTAGACATGTCAGATTAAATAAATTGCAAACATTGTGTTTGCTTATTTTTAATAAAATCCGTTCATTTTAATTTTAATTCTAATTTCATTTTTTTAAATTTTAATTTTAGTTAATTTTTTATAATTTTTTAAATTTATTTTACTTCTCCAATTTATTATATTAGCGGTTATGAATTTTTAAATGTCCTCTAATTTAGGTTTTATGAATAATTCCTCTGTTTGTGTATGTGATTTCATCATTTTTTAAAAAAATGCCAAAGGGTTTAGTTTGAAACAATGTAACGAACGTCTGTATCTATCTGCAATTCACTTCCAGCCAATGTTTTAAAATTTCTTTTTCTTTGCCGTCCCTGTTGCCTCTCCCTTTCTTCCCTTTGTGCATTTTCTTAATTTTTCCTCTTTGTTAAGCCCAGACACCATGTAACCGATATCTATATCTGTCTACAATTTATTTCCCATCTCAATTTAGAATTTCTGTCTCTTAGTTGTTTCCATTGTCTCTTTCCTCTCAGTTCTTTCTCTCTTGTTTTCCACTTTTCTTTTCTTTTCTCTGTGTCTTTGTCTTTCTTCTTTCTTTTCCATTCCTTGATTTCCCTTTTTGTTTTCTCATCTTTTCTGCCCACTTTCTCTTTTTTCCCCTCAAACATCCTCTTACCTCGTACAAAATGATTTCTAAAAATAAAAGGAAGTGTTTTTTTTAATTTTCATAAAACAAGGTTCATCTTGTTCCCTTATCACTAAGCCCCCCACCATCAACTGACCAATTATAAGAAAAGAAATTTAAACTTAAAAATTTAACAGGAAAAAAATCGGTTTCCAAACTGTGAGCTAATTAAAAATTAAGAATTTAATAGGAAAAATCTATTTAATTCAAAATTAAGATTAAATATAAAAATTTACTTTAATTATATAGACTCTGCTTAAATACAAAAAATATTCTGTACAAAATAAGCATCCCACTCCTTACCGGCTCTTCTAAGAAATGCAAAAGATATAGTCTAGTCACAAGATAATAAAAACGTACATTCTAACTGCTAGTGTTAAATCTGTCTAGAAATCAAAGACTCTCATTAATCAACCATTTTAACTACCCACACCACTTTCTTAAAAATTCCAACGGTCAATACACGTGACTTGTTCCCCTAAATATAAGAAAAGAGGCTTTCCATTCCTATACATACCACCTGATGAGACATTGAAGTTTCAATGTCGAAACAAATGTACCTTTGTAGTGGATATATATATATATATATATATATATATATATATATATATATATATACATGTTCTAATATATATATATATATATATATATATATATATATATATATAAAAGAAGCAAAAATCTCTAAGGAATAAAAAAGTAAAAAGGAAAGTAGGAACAAGTAGGTAAATGCTGGGCAATAAAATGGAGAATATATATATAAAAAAAAAAAGGTAGAGGCTATATTGATTAGTCAATGTCTAAGTATGTAAGTAAGAATTTGTTTCTATGTCTGTATGTCTTAATTCACTTCTTTTGTTTAATAAATTAGTGTTATTTAGGTGTTTTAAGATTATATGTTTTTCTAAGTTATGTTACATCTATTTCCTATTCCAGCGTAAGATTTGTTTTTCGCAGTGATTTTTCAGGTTATAGTTGAATTTTTGTTGCAATTTCTAAAAAAGATTAAAATTATTTGGAGAGAGCTGTACTATTTTTGTATTTAATATTATTAAATCCAATTTATGATTATTGAATCTTGATTTCGATTGACCCTTCGTTGATTCAAAATAGAACTTAGTATCGCCGTCAGAATGTATACTAACTTCGTAAATTATATATTCGGTCATACTCTGACTGTTAAGTGAACAGGTCTTGTTTTTTCGGAAGTCACAATTATTTTTGTCAGTGTTACTGTTATTGCTAGTGGAGTTACTATTAACATGTTTTTACATGTTTTTATTTAATATCTTATTGTTATGTAGCGAGATATATTTATCAGGGTTCACGATGCAACTATAACTTATCTTGACATTGATTTTATTGACAATCATTTTTAGTGGAGGAGAACGATTGAAAATTTTGTGGATTAAATTTAAGAAAACTTTACCGATGTTAGTTTTGACGTTATTACTAATGGTGTCAGTAGGAGTGCCTACTCCCTAAGCTATCGGCACATGGCTGAGGGAGGAGGAAAATTTAGCGTGTTATATATATGCGGTGTATATATACGCCAGCCGTCTGGAGAATTCAATTGTTTACTAAAGAGTCATGCGTAAATCGTATATATATATATATATATATATATATATATATATATAGTACACTAAATCTAAAAATGAGCCGACACCGACCGCCGTTTCACACAACGGATCTATCTTTCGTCAGAGCACTTTACTGTTAAGGTTTCGTCTTGGTTTTTTTTTTTCTTTCAAACAAGCACTTGAAACATTGTTCTTGTGCTTGGTTTGTTTCTTTTTTTTCCTCTTTATTTAACCTACGAGGCAGTCCTCGTTGGGTTATTGACGATTTAAGTTACTGATAGGTTATCATCGGTTTTTCGGACATTAGTCTATAATAATTAGTACAGCTTTATTGTAATTACGTATATATATATATATATATATATATATATATATATATATATATATATATATAGGAAAAACTACTACAAAGTTGTAAGTTTAAAAATGTATTTTTCTGACAGTATTTATTTATTTCTATTATTATATTTGATATTTCAGACCGTCCTCGGCCTTTCATCAGAAACAAATGATTTTAAAATTTAAATTAGAAACGTATTAAAAGTATTATTAAAGGGTTAAGCCAATAAAAGTATTAAAGTATTAAAAGTATTATTAAAGGGTTAAGCCAATAAAAGTATTTTAAAGAAACGAATTAAAATTTGAACGGAAACGAGATGCTAACAGACATGAACATATAAAGTTACAATGTTGCTTTTCAAATTTTATGCCATTTTAAAAATGAAATAACATACTCAAACAAAATTATTCATAGGACGTAAAATAAAGTATATGTTAAGAAGCAATACAAAGACTTAAATTAAACCGACTTAACATCATAAATTAGAATTCAAAACAAATTTTAAACCATATATTTATATAAATGTCAAATTAGAAACTACTATCAATAGAGAAAAATAAATATAATCTAATTCATGGCTACGCATTCTATCAGTAATTATCGAATACAATATAATACTTAAAGCTAGAATAGTTCATAAATGGTAAGCTAATATTTATATAAAGAGTAGAAAGAAACTCGTGGAGAGCGTGGCAGCAGAGAGTCCTCAGAAGAGAAGCCCCCGTCAAGCAAGTGTTTCGGCCCTTATCTCCTGACACTCTAGTGGGGTTGGGCCACACCCGGTTCATGACTCCGGATGTCCCTCTGCTGCTCCTTTTTTTTTTTTTTTTTTCCGGGACGAGCCACGCATAGGATCCGTGACCTTCTGGATATGCTCATTTTCACTCAAAGACCCCCGCACTAACCACTTAGCCAAAGGTACACCTGATATTTGTAGGAAAATTAAGCCTTATGAAGTTCACTTTTATTCCTTCTTGACCAGATCCAGCTTGAACACCTCTCTGCCGCTTCTGCCATTGCTTTCAGGGCTCTGGTTTTTTCCCTCCCTGCAACTGAGAGCTGTTTCATGAGGCTGTATGCAGACGCTCCTACAAACACCCTAGCTCCAATTTCTGCAGTGAGGACTTTGACCTGGTAGTCTTCTCTCCTCAGGCTGTTTGCCAGATCAGCATACTTTTCAGTCTTGTAGATTTGAGCTGCCTCCATTCTGTTCTCATATGGCACTGTGAGTTCTATCATAATCAGCTGCTTGGTTGATTGAGAGTGGACTACTATGTCTGGTCTCATGCCATTCTTGCTGATGATCTCTGGGTGACTCTTCCATTCTGGGAGGTCTGCAGTGCACTCCCAGTCATCTGCCCCGTCCAGCATACTCTGCCTGCATGTTCCAAGTGGTACTGTTGTTCTTGGCCATGATTTGCTGCCTCCTGCCGTGAAGAATGTTGCGGATGCTTTTGGAATCCTGATTTTCCCTTTTGTGGTGTTGGTACTAGCCCAGACTACTTGTACAATCTCTTTGAGCACTTGATGTGCCTCCATGTGTACCTTCCTTGAGCCAGGGCTACTTTACATGAGCTTAAGACATGCTCTACTGTTTGTTTTTCAAGATAAAGATAAAGATAATATAACAAAAGAAGAAAAATCATATAGGCAGAGGGTTTTAGCAAGATTTTAAAGTTAATATTTTAAGAAGTTTACAATTTACTGTATTTAAATAGCCTTGATTTAATATGTCACTATTCAAAAACTTAACAATTTCCATTTTTTCTTGCAGATAGAGGAAGCATAGTTCTTTCATAGATCAAGAGATTTTAGCTTTGTTCTTCTCTTCCAGCTTTCAAAAATATTTAGAAAGTAAAGTCATACCCCGTTCGTCTGTATTAGTGAAGGATGGAAGATGATTTCAGAAACTTTTTTTTAAATTGGTTCATTGAACTTCCAATATAAATTTTAGTAACGCCTAGATTTTCTACTGATGATATCACATATACACAAAGGATTTTGTTAAACACTTGTTAGATCAAGTGTATTGGTCGAGATTTCTACGTGACATGTTAAGATCAACGTTAAAATTATGGTTATTATTGTTATATAAATGCAAGATTTTATTGTTATGTAATTTTATTATTATCTCTAAATTATTAGTGCAAGTATAAAACAGTTTTAGAGTGTTGAGATTGAAAATTTTACTTAAAGGATTATTTCTAATAAAATGCCTCTCAAATGTCTCAATTTACTATTAACTAATTGATTGAATGGAGTATTATAACATATGATCTTCCTGTTTCTGTTTTTCTTTCTAAAACAACTATAATATTTTACAAATCTAATTTCAGAAGATCTGAAGACACTGTCGCTAAAAACTTTCTCATAAATTGTTTTATGTTTTTCAAATGTCTTTTTGATAAATGAGTGTTGAGTAATACGTCGTTCAATCGATGATGGAATATGTTGGAATAGAGATGATGGGTGATTAGGGCTAGAGTGGATATAAATGGGTTGACATTGTTTTTCATGTAAGGTTGAAAATTATTGAAAACCAAATCTAATGTTAGGTTTAAGAAATCATCTTGTTTAATATTAAAATTGATAATCACGCTATGACCAAAAGATCTAAAAACACTATGGATTAATTTTCTAAGTTTATTAATCATACCTCCAGTAGATTTACTTACAAGCATGAGTCCATCATCTCTCTAAAGCCCTGTATTATTCAAATCAATTTCTTCATACACAATGAGGTTGTACAATAAGAACAATCCAACTACGATCGAAGACTCTGATGAATCCAAAGATCCCATTGATATTTCAAAATTATAAGTCGAAATTTTAATCCACTGTTCGTTGTCGTGTATTAAGGCTAATTTTCTACAGTTCAAATTAAGTCTTTGTATTGCTTCTTGACATATCCTTTATTAACGTTCTATGAATAATTTTGAGGATGTGATTACTTGTTAAAATGCCACAATATTTGTAAAGCAACATTGGAAATTTATGTGCTAATGTCTGTTAGCATCTTATTTCTGTTCAAATTTGAATTCTCCTCGTTAGTATAATTTTATTAACTTAACCTCAACATTTTTCATATACATTTTCTTCACTTTCCACTCTCCTTTTTATGCGTTTAATTTAGATTATACTTCTCTCTTTTTGCCTTTTCTCTCTATTCTCTCTATAGTAAGGTTAATTTCTTATGCTTTCTTTTTTACTTTCTTTTCTTTCCTCTTTCTTTTTTTGTGGGGGAGGGTTCTTTTCTTTTCTTTTTTCTCTTTTTCCATTTTTCTTTATTAAAATCCTTTTACCTTGTACAGGAAATTTTATAAAAATGGAAAGTAAACTGATGTTTCATAAAACGATTTTTAAAAAAATAAAAGCGTATATTATCACCATTGTTAATTACCTCACGAGACATTGTTCTTTCAAAACAAAATGTACAGTTTTGTAGTGGTTACTTACATGTTCTTATGTAACAAATAATAAATATTTATTGTTCTATTTTTATATTGATCTCTGTTTTAAATGAATGTTTTGAACACTGCAATTTTATTCTTCGTTCTTTTATATATATATATATATATATATGCACAAACATATATGCTCGTGTGTGTCACTCGGCTTATGAGAAGAAGGAGGTGGGGAAATGTATTTTGCAAGTTTTATGTGTAGATATAATACTTGTTTTTAATCTTGTCTTTCAGTCTATCTATTTTTATTTTATTTTATTTGAAAACAAATATTTTCCTTTAAAAAACAACAAAAATATACGATGTCCAGTTATTTGTTTTATCTTTTGTTTGGAAGGGGAAGCTCGGATGTATATCTGTTTGTGTGTGTTCACGTACTTGTAAATTTATTTCTTGCTCACCTAAAATATCATGACAACTTGTTTATTGATCGGCTGAGAAGCCGACGTATTAGAGCAGCAGTCTTTTAGCAGTTCCTGATTCTTACATCACGTAGCAGCTTCTTGCGTACTCGAGATCACGCGTGGGCGCCTCATTGGCCGTGTGTCTTTGAAACGTTCAGATTTGTTTGTGTCCACCTCCACTTGATGTTCACTTTCGTTTCTCTTTGCTGTCAAATATTTTTGTGTTTATCAAACTGGCTTCGGTTAATGCTTAAAAAAATGAAATAAATCGTAATGGTGTTGGTAGACAATGTGTATAAGGATCTTTTTTTTTTTATCATGGAATGTCTAAAATGATATAGCACGTCCGACTAATTCCATAAACAAAAACAACAGCGACAGCAAGAAAAAGAAAAAGTAAGGGGAGGAGGTTGCGAAAAAAAAAAAAAGAAAGGGGGGTGAAGAAGCAGGTAAAGAACAAGTAGTAGTAGAAGAAAATGATGATGAAGAAGGAGAAGGAGGAGGTTGAGAAGAATAAAAAGGAGTAAAAGAAAAAGAAGAGGAAGAAGGAGAAAAATGAGGAGGAAGAGTTTGAGAAGAAGAAGAAGAAGAAGAAGAAGAAGAAGAAGAAGATGGAAGAGGTGAAGAAGAAAAAGAAGGAAGAGGAGGAAGTTGAAAAAAGAAGGAGGAGGAGAAGGAGGGGTTGAGAAGAAGGAAAAAGAATAGAAGAAGTAGGAGGAAGAGGTGGAGAAAAAAGAAAAGAAAAGAATTAATTAAAGGAAGGATAAATAATAAAGAAGAAGTGGTTAAAATATAATAATAATAATAATAATAATAATAATAATAATAATAATAATAATAATAATAATAATGATAATAATAACAACAACAACCTTCTTCTACGTACAATGTTCCTACAGGTGATAGCAATTCACCATGACCAATTTTGAAATTAACGGTAATGTTTTCATAATAAAATCACTACTAAGCAACCGATGTTGGTAAAAATTTAAAAACATATCTATAAGATAAATATGTCATGAGAATTTCAGCTTATAATACTATTGTTTATTAACATATTTAGTGGTGGGAAATGTTTTTATGCAACTTACCATGGTTCCCAACCCCGGGGTAATGAGCCCATATTTTGGGGTAATGGATGTTTTGTTTGGGAAGAGGCAATCAGCTTATAATTTCACACTGTGTCGTTGGAATGATGACCAAGAAACGAAGCAGACTCAACGTGGCAACACTCACATTAAGAATCACATCTAGTTTGCGGCTACTATACCTCTGATTATTGTAGATTGGTACTATTGTATTGAATAATTTCCATTAACTTTGTCTGCTTTTGATGTATGAAAATATAATTCGTTGTTTTCCTATATTTTGGGTATTTGTTCATTGGAGGAATCGCAGCAAAAACGTTGGGAACCTATGAAGAGGATTCTTCATTATCTTGCAAATATAAGGTTCAGTTATAAATGATTTTTAGATTTTGTTTTATAAATTTATTTAAAAAAAACTGGAATTACATTTATTTTTATGCAGCAACGTGTTTTCATAGAGAATGACTTTACAAATGAAATTCGAACTCTGCGTTTTAGTGCAGTGGTTAATCGGCTTGAAACGGAAATCTGGACTTCCAAATCCAGTTGAATTCCTTGCATTCACTTAAGCGCAAATCGCCTCTTCTTCCTACAGATATGGGTTAAATAGTAGAACAGGATTGGTTCTATAGCCTTGGTTGGCAACTAGTCTACCGTAGAAAGCAATGGCAACCTACTGCGGGAAAGAATTTTGGCCCAGTCAGTCAGTCATGTGACTTTTGAAATATGATCGCCCAAGCGTGTATCACGTATGGCACTTAACTGAAACAAATAGTAATCAGATGATCCGACAACATTACTTCATGTATATAGAGCTGAATTTTTGGAGTCGATTGTGGAGATTTATGCTTGATAATATTTTTTCAGCAAACATTGTCATATGCAAGTCATTTTTCATCACCTGTTAAAAAAACTAACATAAGAATAATCACTGTAAAAATGTTTAAGAATCGATCAGATAGGATATGTTTTTGCATTACAATTGGTTATCCAAAGAAAGAAATTACTTATGACTCAACGTACTAATTATCTATAATAGTATATTTTTTTAGTATTTCAGGTATATAAATTAACGTGGGTCATCATAAAGATATAACTTTAAAGATATTGTAAAGATAATCTTGGTAAATAAAGAGAATTTATGACAGAGGTATTGGAGAAGGTGGAGGTATTAATATACCACTTCTCCCTCCAGTTATGGGTTAAATAGAAGGGCAGATTGGGTTCTATAGCCTTGGTTGGCTACCAGTCTACCACAGAAAGAAATGGCAACCTGTTGCGGGAAAATTTTCTGCCTAATCAGTCATGAATTGAAAGAGGCATGATTAATCAAGCGTGTATCACGTCTGGCACTTGACTAACTGACACTGATTGCCATCCAAGGCTAGAGAGACCAATCTACATTGCTATTTATAGCCAAGTAGACAAGGCTTTAGCTTGAAGGTTGTAAATAAAGAAAATGTTAGACAGAAAATATAGAACCATGAAATAACGAAAATGGAAATATTAACAAGATAAGAACAGGAAAAAATCTCTGGTAACGTCACACACACACACACACACACACACACACACACACACACACACACACACACAAACTCTAACTAAAAATGAAAAGGTTAATATGTTAGAAAAATGGGTAAATTTTCGTTTTAGGTCCCGAAGGCTTTTCCCCCTTCAAATTTATCCAAAATAGCATTATTTCTGTGCAAATGTATATGCTGAACTCAAATCAACAATTAGTTATTGAAGAAACCTGCCTATTTTGATCTGAACGTCCATAAAAAACGAACTACATCTCGCACTTTTTGTCTCCCGTAACTCTCACGAAGTCATGTAATTAACTGCAGAATGACTTTCGGCATAAGCAACATATTTCGGCCGATTGACTTTCTTTACTGAAACTTCCGCCTATTTACTTCCTGTAATGAAAGTAATATGCGTAGAAAAAATCGCGTATTACTTTAATTACAGGAAAATAGACCGAAATTTGTTGTCCTACGCCGAAAGTTATTCAGCAGTTAATTACATGACTTCGTGAGAGTTACAGGAGACAAAGACGATTTTTTTCTGGAAGTTCAGATAAAAAAAAGGTAGGTTTCTTCAATAACTAATTGTTGATTTGAGTTCAGCATATACATTTGCACAGAAATAATGCTATTTTGGATAAACTTGAAGCGGGGAAAAGCTTTCGGGATCTAAAACGAAAATTTACCGAAAAATGGATTGACCAGCAAGAATTCTCCTCTTTAGTATAATGTTATTGGTTAAACCCTTCTTAATATCATTTCATGTTTTACTTCACTTTCCACTAACTTTTTATCCGTTTAATTTAGATTATATCAGGTCGGTGCAAAAGTTTTTGCCAATTTGTAAAAGAGGCATTTTAAAGCATTGTAATTTATTTTATGCATATTGTTATTACTTAAACATATCACCATGATTAATTTGTAACATTTTCTTTTAGATTATTAAAGCATCATTCAAATTTTTCTGCAATATTCTCACCCATGTTCTCCAGAGAAACTGCGACAATGTGTTTCTTGTTGCGAATCTTTGCTTTCACGACACCTTCAGACACCATTTTTGGATAGGCTTGTCACAGGTGATGAGAAATGCCATCTTGCCCCATCCTGCATATTCTCCTGACCTAGCTCCCTCGGATTATCACTTATTTCGAGGGTTACAAAACCATTTAGATGGTCTAAGGTTAACATCACGAGAGGAGATTGAACATGAGTTAGATTCATATTTCACATCAAAACCTAAAGAATTTTATAAGTGAGGCATTTGTAGGCTTGTTGACAGATGGAATCAAGTTATAGAGAGCAAAGGTCGTTATTGTTATGAATAAAGATTTTCAAAAACACACAGTGTTTCATTTTCAAGATGAAATTTTAAAGCAGCAAAAAACTCTTGCACCGACCTGATACTTCTCTCTTTTTGCATTTTCTCTCTATTCTTTCTATAGTAGGGTTAATTTCTTATGCTTTCTTTTTTACTTTCTTTTCTTTCCTCTTTCTTTTTTTGGGGGGTTCTTTTTTACTTTTATTTTCTTTTATTTTTTCGTTTTTCTTTATTAAAATTATTTTACCTCGTACAGAAAATTTTATAAAAACAGAAAGTAAACCGATGTTTCACAAAATGAACATTTTGAATAAAAGCGTTTATTACCATCATTGTTAACTATCTGATAAGACATTGTTCTTTCAATGTCGAAACAAAATGTACAATTTTCTAGTGGTTACTCACATGTTCTTATGTAACAGTGAATAATAAATATTTATTGTTCTATTTTTATATTGAGACCTGTTTCAACTGAATGTTTTGAACGTTGCAATTTTATTTTTCGTTCTTATATATATATATATATATATATATATATATATATATATATAAGAAAGGAAGTAGCTAACCTAGGTGTCTATTGTGGATAGGTATATTCTTTAAGGAGCATCCTAATTACACTCGCTCCATGTTTAAAAGGTTATAAAAGTGCTCTATAGAATTACCTAGAGCTAAGATAACTGTAAATTTATCTTTGAACACATCTCGAAAAACCCACTGAGTACAAACGCGGAGGGGAAAAATGGTAACAAAAAAAGTAACGAACTAAGCACTTGAACATTAGTCAAAGTACTAGTTGAAAGAAAAAAAACCCGAGACGAGGAACCTAACACGTAAAGCGCTCAATACATAAGTAGAGCAAACAATACGGTGGGTTTTTCGAGACGTGTTCAACGACAAATTTACAGTTATATATATATATATATATATATATATATATATATATATATACATATGTATATATATAAATATATATATATATAAGTCTAGCCACATTGATGAGCTGTGATACAGCGAAACATGCTTGTAGGTGGATGACAAATAAAAAAACAATATATAAACATATATAAATATCCCCCTCTCTCTCTCTCTCTCTCTCTCTCGCTATATATATATATATATATATATATATATGTGGACTGACCAGCAAGAAAATATTTGAAGAAATATAATTTCGAAAAATGAAACCAAAGAATCCGTCCAGTAACAACTTTTAAAGTCAGTGTGTTGACACTAATTACAACATCCTCGGTACCCTTGAGGTCTAAATATCAAGAATTGAAATGTAATAAGACTGCTAACAAGAACAACAAGTTATTTCAATTCTAGATTAAAAACATGTGCCAAAGGGGTGCTTGTGGGTGGCCTTCGAATCGGGATGGGAACTCAGGTGACAAGATGAATTACTCTGACAGGAATTGCTTTAAGAGAATATCATATTGCTATATATATATATATATATATATATATATATGCTGTATCAAAAAACTTATAAAAAATTTGAAGACGACACGCCAAAACAAGAACAGAAATCGATATAAACAAAACTCTGCAAATCTTTCATTTTTGGGTTAAGTTTAAAGAAAGTAGATGACGCTGTGTTGTTATATAGACTAGGTTACATTTATCATTCGTGTACATATGTGGCTAGTCTGTCCTCAACATTTAAACGCGTGTAGTTGTGATTTGACTAAGAAGTTTTCCGTTTAAAAATGGCAGGATATTCATATCGTTAGCAAGCAGGTATTAAATTTACATATGGCCGCGCGAATGGCAATGGACTTGAGACTGAACGGCTGTGTCAGATTGCGTTATCAGGCCGAAAGCAACCGAATCATTCAAGCTTTGCGGCTGTTTATCGTCGCGTTGCTGAGATAGGATCTGAAAACTACGGATCGAAGAAAACCGAGTTCCGCTCGTACTTCTGACCACAAAGAACACATTCTTCAAGCACTGGGAGATGATCCAGGTATCAGCAAGCGTCAAGTGTCTCTAGCATCTTGAACATCTCAAAGTATTATGTACATCAGCATTACATTCGGCATGGTTATGTCATCGCCAAATAAACCGGTTCGTTCAATAAGCTTTTGTGGTGAAAATGGTAGCTAAATACTCCCTTCCAGTTTAAAAGAACGATCTGTTTTTTCTCACCTTTTTTTTTGTTAGGTCATACTACGAACACTATGTTACTATGTAACACAGCATTATCTGCCACATGATCAAGTCATCGGTTAATAAACCCGTTCCCTTAACAAACTTTTCTGGTGAAAATTATGGCTTTTGATTTTCTCAAAGGGCGGATGAACCTTTTTGTAGATGCAACAGCCGCATTGCAGTAGAATTGACTTTACATCTTCTTACGAAAACAGTACAGTGATGACACGACATCGCTAGGCGAAGACAATCTTAGACTGAATTCAGCAATCAGGATGGAGGGTCCTCTTGATAGAATCAACGGCCACTTGAAGTTGAAGGACATCGGCTGGAGTTTGATTTAGAGAGGGATTGTTTCTGCCACGTCTACTTGTCCAAGACACGCTATGCATGACTGGATACCTCTCCGGCTTTCAAACAAGATATCGAGAGAACACTAGTCAGGTGCTCAGCTGCGCAATCACTTTATGGCCACACACAGTTCAAAAGAAGGAAACTCATGCTAGACTCAAGAAAGCATACCAACGTCAGAAGAATCTACTGGGGGAGAAAACGTCTTTTTTTTTTTCATGTGTATCTGATGATTTTCAACGGCAATGGTTCATGACTAGAAGTTAGAAAAAAAGTTACCAGGGAGTAATTGGTTTATTCGAATTACTCATTAGAATAGAAAAAAGGGTCTTACTGGGTAAGGAAGGCAAACAAGAAATGGAAAGACGAGTTTTGAAATAGCAAAGACGCTGAAACAACAGATTATGAAGATGGGGGGGGGGAGCGAAGTTCTTACTCATATGGCATTAGTCTTCAGATGCATTTCGCTTCTTCAAGAAATGAAATTTAATAAAATTAATAGCAATAACGTCTAGAAATATGTAATGCAGACCCTTAAGTACGCGGGGAAGTTGTCCTTGTGTGTGGCCTCTGAATTTAGATGAATACATACTCACTCACTCACTCACACACACACACACACACACACACACACACACACACACACACACACACACACATATATATATATATATATATATATATATGAGAAGTTGTGGTTTTTTATTCATTAACCTGACAGATTCTATTACTTAATGTTATGCTACCAGTGAGCGTATATTTTCTTCATTTTTCTTTAATAAGACTTTTTGTATGTTTAGGCCAGTAGAGGAAAATGAATAAATATGTGGGTATCCACTAACAGTAACATTTAAGTAATATATATATATATATACCCCATTATAGTAAAGACCGTTGTGCATTTATATTGCACTCCTTTAAGGCAGCGTCGGCTCTTTACTATCAGTTATTAAACTTTACTACCAGTTATGAAAGCTTTTGCCGAGTACTTACTCTTTAACAGAGCTTTATTATTTTATTTTTTGCAATGATTATGTCGTCGAGTAATGAAGAAGATATATATATATATATATAATTCACTATTATAATAATGACCGTCGTGCATTTATCTGTATATATATATATATATATATATATATGTTATATATATATATATATATATATATATGGTTTAAATCGCCTACGCGTTTTGTCCTTTGATGAACTTTATCAAGACAAAAAGACGATATGAGCTTTATTCTAAATTACGTATCTATAAACAAACAATGTTGGCAACTATAAAAACGCTCACAAATGATTCCAAAAAGATTAATTATTTTAGGTTTAGAATTCCTTCATGTGTAGTGCAAAGTCACGAGATGTTAAAATGAAGGGAATTCAACCGTTTTCTTTGGACTTTTTATTATGTATGTTAGTCTGTTTTAGTATAATTTCCATAAGCAAAGGTGAGATTGGGAAAAATTTTGTTTATAGATACGTAATTTAGAATAAAGCTCATTTCGTCTTTTTGCCTTGAAAAAGTCCATCACAGGACGAAATGCGTAGGCGATTTAAATACAGTTTTCCTCTTGTCTTTATTTTATTTAACCATCCTGTCCTTAATCTCAGATCATAACTGAGTATATTTTTACACACACACACACACACACACACACACACACACATACACACACACACACACACACGTATGTGTACGCGTATGTATGTATCTGAATGTGTGTGTGTGTGCGTGTATGTGTGCGCACGTGTGTGACTCCTCGTCTAGAAAGTAATAATTTAAGCCGCCTTTTCAGTGAAAAAAAGCCGTGCTATTCTATTTTGTTTGTCCTCACAAGTTAACTTGCGAAAATAAACCGTTATTTTTATTCTGTTTAATTTAAAAAAATGCAGTTAACTATTCCTTCAGCTGATTAACAGACTTCAAAACCAATCTCTAGTACAAATATTGGATTTAAAGAGAATTTTAAATTTGTTTACACCTTTATAATGGCGGCTAGAAGCATTAAGGAGTGACGACAAAAGTACCAATGCTTTAAAAATGGCTGCAAGGTTTATTTATATACGGAAATTTATTTTTTCTTAGTCCGGATTAGCTTTAGGCTATTATCTCTCAGATAAAATCGAAATTCAAATTCAAAGAC
Organism: Ascarosepion bandense; assembly: GCA_037127315.1. Taxonomy (NCBI): domain Eukaryota; kingdom Metazoa; phylum Mollusca; class Cephalopoda; order Sepiida; family Sepiidae; genus Ascarosepion; species Ascarosepion bandense. Next base: position 3,741,334 of record JBBBDQ010001588.1, read on the forward strand.
ATTTAAAATATTTAAAATGTGTTTTTCAACTTTTCTAAATTTGTTTTATT